>OZ004707.1:158731370-159931370 GCA_963924515.1 Vespertilio murinus | reverse complement strand
TAATGCAATCCACAATGTGTACTGCATATTAAACTGGATTCAAACATAAGGCTCGGTAATTTACCTGGGTCTGGAAGTTGCTGCAGAGCTTAAATTAAAGGGTCTCTTTAAAATTCTGCCCCAGCTGAATACTTCACTGTTAAAATCTAACTTCCGTATGTAGGCAATAGTATTGCTAATATCTTTGTGATCCATTGGGATACAACTTGATACCCATTGGATTGCCAGGCTCTCCCAGTTTCTAACTGGAGCTTGGTGTTCTCACTGCTCAATAGACCCCTAGGTGGTGCTTCTTTTTAATGAACTCAGAAAGCTCCTTTGGGTCTAACTTTTGTAGTGGTTCTGGCCCTGCAAGGAGAAGAGCCTCAGAGAAATCATGCTTCAATTTTTTATAAAGCCACTTCTTTAATTTATTCTTTAGTCAAATGCTATCATGCCCATAGTTGTGTCCTAAGATGAAAGAATTTAAAGAATACTCTGAAGAATTTTGATTCCTTTCTATGCTTTTACCCTTAGGCTCCTAATAGCGCTGCTATTGTATCCAGAGCCTGAGAGACTGTCTTCTTTTCACTTATCCCACATTTATAGCTTCGAGTTTCAAGAGTGCCCGGATAATTGGTAAAATCATGAATCTACTCTCAGATATAATTAATATCAATGTATGCAGTTGAACATTGTGTACTGCCTCTGTACTAGTTCCTGGTGGTCAGAATTAACTAATTGTTTTTGTATTTCAGACTCAGTAAGTGGTGTTTTGTGACTTCTCTTGGGGTCAGTTCTATCCTAAGGCACATTTGTTCTAAATGTTAATATTACAACATGAAAGAGACAATGATGATGCTTTGTTGAAATATTATTTCAAGGATCTTGGGAAGTATTAAAAATATTTACTACTGCTTTCCTTCTTGGAATATTTGTATTACCTCAGTTGATCATGCACTATAATAATTAACCTTCATGATAATTCTCAAGTTTTAGCAACTGTTTGTAATATTTTTAAGGTAATTTTATGTAATAAGCACAAATGTAGTAGCACTTTATGCCAGGTATTCTAAGTGCATTAAAATATTAATTCATTAGTGTTATAGTTTAAAAACATAAATATGTATATCATGGTGATTTGAATAATCATTAAAAATAAACACATTCTTGGTTCTCAAATATATTTTATTATTACTTTAGTAATAAAATTTTTTTGATTAAAAGGAATGTATAAAAGAATAATGTAGCAAAAGAATAATATTAACTGTCTATATGTGAGGATTTAAGATTTTGGAGAATGGAACCTATAATTTATTTATCTGTGAAATCATCTATCTATCCATTCATTCTCTGTCCACTTATTTGTCAATTAATAATGTAGAATATTTTTATTTCAAAAGAATTATTAATGAATTGTGGTGTTGGATATATAAAATAGTTTAAATAAATGATAAGCATGGTAAGAAATAATTTGAGAGAAAAATATTTGTCCTAAGAGATATAATTATAACAATTAAATTTTCTTACATAAGAGATGCCAGATTCCAAGTAGAAACATATTTCCACCGAGAGAGCTAGAATCTTCAAATGACATGACATGGTAACTTTAAAAATACCTGCTAGTATTCATGCTCACATAATCCAGGCACACTGTTTGATTAGTTGTAATTTAATAAATAAAAAATACCCAAAACACTTAAAAAATAGGCAGGGTACAAATCACATAGGTGCTCACACTCTCAAACTTTAATGCTTCAGTTGAACTTCAGTGTACTCTTGAGAGCAATCATTTTAAAGTGCTTTCTGGCTGGTGATTATACATTTTCCACCACATAAGAAGAAAACTATATTTGAGAGATAGTGAGTATGCATTCTACAACACTGAATGATGCTGTGATATCCATTCTTACCATTCGTGGCTCACAGAGCTCATACTAATACTTCCAAGATACTATTCTCCCTGACTTGATGAAATTCCTCTCTATGGGTTCCACAGTATAGTGAACACATTTTATCATAACATTTATTATGAAGATTATTTCTATCTTAATTATATTTTATTTTATATATTTGTTTGTCTGGTTTTGGTTTCTGAGCTACTTGAGAGTAGGAACTCTCTTACTCACCATTGTGTCTCTGGCACCATAATAGGCATGGCACATAGTAAGTACTTGATACACGTTTGGTAAGTAAATGAATTCAGGCATGATTTAATTCATCCCAGATTGATATTTTCATCCAGACAAAGAACCATGCTTAGCAGAGATACTTATTTTTTATAAAGACTTTAGACACATTTCTCTTCAAAATTCTCATTAAAATAATGGGTATTCTTATTATAAAAATGAAAATAAGTAATTCAATTTGGAATATATACATAGAAACAAACACATACATACACCAAAATAAGATCTACGCATAGTTTTAACTGCCATATGTTCTATTTCCACACATTTGATTATTCTAAACATTTAATATACCTAAACATTCAAGAAAGTAGAGTTGTAACTTTCTCATAAATCAGTTGCCTAGTTTCTTGGTTCACATGAATTGTGTACTACCACTCCCAAAATCGACACTCCATATTCAGTTCAATAACCTAGTTTAGAGCTCTTTATCTTGGTTCTGGCATGGCAACCTTACAACGTATTGCTTCAGCTAATTTTTGCTCTGTGCACTGAAACCACAGCTCCTTTGCAGTCAACTCAAACTGAGGAGACCACCAGCCGGGTCACTGTGTTCCCAAACACTGTCCCTCTTGGAGGGAACTTTAATAAATATTACTGACTCAGTTCCTAAAAGTCCTTATGACAAATCACAGTTTCCAAGATAAAGTGTTCCTTAGTTATTAAATGACAGCTTCATGATGATACATCAGAGGATATATATTCGGAATGTGAAGATCACTTCATAAAGTAACACTCAAGCTTAAAGTAGAATGACATTTTCATCTAATATTCTCAATTCTGTGGTAATTTTGTTTATTCTTAGTTTGAGATCTAAAGCCCAAATGCCTAGAGAGGCCAGGCAAGAATAGGAAGGAAGGAAGGAAGGAAGGAAGGAAGGAAGGAAGGAAGGAAGGAAGGAAGGAAGGAAGGAAGGAAAGGAGGGAGGAAAAGAGGCCAGCTAACCTAGAAAATCTTGGGGTTATCCCTCAGTAGTTGAGCTTCGCCCTATGAACCAGGAGGTCATGGTTCGATTCTCAATTAGGGCAAATGCCCAGGTTGTGAGTTTGATCCTCAGTAGGGAGCTTGCAAGAGGCGGCCCATTGATGATTATCATCATTGATGTTTCTCTCTCTCTCTCTCTCTTTCCCTCTCCCTTCTTCTCTGAAATCAATAATATCTATCTATATCTATCTATCTCTACCTACCTACCTACTTACCTACCTACCTACCTATATTTAAAAAGTGTTGGGGACTAAAGTGTGCCTGTCCCAGCTGAAGGAGGCAGCCTCAGATTAGCTCCAGTGATTACCACCATATGGATATGTGCTTGTTGAGGTCTACATATTTCACTTTCCCAGGGAAATTAAACACACAAAATTTCATGAGAAATATTCTTATTTTAAAATATAAGTAATTCACTCATTTTTATTGTTTGTTTTAACTGAGTGAAAAAACACAACTATGCCATTGGCTGCTTGTTTATAGTATTTTAACTAGACAGTGGGGATTGCTGACCTTGCTCCTAGATTTAGTAATTACTTATTTATTTAAGTTTAGGACTAGTCCACCAACATGGGGTCTTCAAGTAAAAAACATATTTCTGATCTTTGAGATGAAAAAGGCTAAATCAAAAATTAGAAAGTGTGTTAGAGCTTAAAATCAGAAAATGATCAAAATTAAACAAATGGCTATGTTTGAAAGAGGAAAACTTCTATGAAACACTCAAATTACTGTTTTTTATTGATTCATTCACTGAGAATCTAGTATTGAGAAGCAGACCACTTTCACTGGAGCCTTGCCATAGAAATCAAGAGTAGTGATGACTTTTCTAACCTAAACTCATGCTAAGGTGACCTTCATTCAACCCATAAACATTGACTTTAAAATGGAAACCTCTGTATGTCCTTTGTGTGAAAAGGATAGATATAGTAAAATTGCAGACGAAGGCCATTATCAAAGAGTAAACATAGATGAACATGTGTCAAGGAAAACATGAAACAATAGGACTTAAATGTATCATTTTAATTTACACATTGTCTTATTTATTTTTTTGAAGTACTAAACCTCCAATAAGGAAAGCAGGGTGTTTTGCACTGTTGGATGTATTCATATATATTACTAAGACAATGCACGCTCCTCGTTTATTCCAGTTTATGATACATAATTTCTTAGACATGGATTCTGTACTAAATTCTTTCATCATTTTAGTGTTGCTAAACTAAAATTGAGAAAATTTAGTGTATTCATATTTGGATAATTGCAATTAACATGTTATCACTCCTACAATTCATATTTTACAGTAAAACATTAGTGTGAAAATATCCAAGGTATTTATGAAGTCAAATTTTCTATTGTAAAAGAAGCAACCTTTATCATTAAAAAGGTCTTTTTGAATATTAGTGCATTTGAATTGTTTTCAGAAACCATATTAAGCTGATAAGGAAGTCCTTAGCCTCTATTAATACACATTATTCTGAAGCCAAAAGAAAAAGGACATATATGAGAGTGAATTTCAATCCACAGTTTCATGGGTATTCAAAGCAATGGGTATTCTATTAATGGTATTCTTTCCCTCCAGTAATTTTTCTGCAGAAAGGCAGTAGATGACCTTGCATGTGCTTGGTAACAGTTTCATTTACTCATCTATCTCTGAGAAGACAGACTAATTAAATTGAAAAATATTTAAAAGAGGACTCAAATCACCTAAAAGCAAATTCTTAGTAAATTATGACAGATTTCATGACAACTTGCTATATGCTGCTAGTTGTGTTTATATTAAATAATGATTAACTTCTATACTTCCAGGCAGCTCTTTTCCATGAGAAGATTAAAATTTAAGTTACCAATGCCATAAAGTTTGTTTTTAACACTATTTTATCTTAGGTATTAAAAATAAATTTGAGTGTTTTAATTTCAAGTTCTAAACCAAGTAAACTGAAACTAAATGTAAAGGAAATAGTAAGAAATTATAGAAATTTAGTGTAGCTTGATGGGTGTGTGGCCTGTTTAAAAATTAATGTTGGGGAGAAACCAAGATGGGGGTATAGGCAAACAACTGAACTACTGCCTCACACAACAATTTCAAAACTACAACTAAAAGATAAAATTTACATCATCCAGAACCACAGGAAGGCTGGCTGAGTGGAAATTCTACAACTAGAAGGAAAGAGAAAAGCACACTGAGACTCAGAGGAGCTGCGGGAGTAAAGGCAGAGGTACGGAGGGACACATGCAAAGAGAGCTGGCAACTGAGTATGAGGCTGTCTTTCTCAATTGAGAAGGAGGCAAAAGCTCTTGACTGCTCTGAAATCCAGTTCCAGGCGAGACTCTGGGAACCCAGACTGATACATGGAGAAACTGGACTGTCTGGCAGCAGGCGAAACTTGAGGGTGGCTTTCTTTCAGAAGTGCTTGCAGCAATTACCACAGAACACTGAGAGCCAGGAGTCTCTTAGGGCAGGGCTGATGGAAAGCCATTGATGTTGACTACACCCTGATATACTGCCCCAGAAAGCCATTACTATTTGCTCTACCCTGAGACTCAATCCTATCCAAGCTGAGTGCAGAGGCTCTTGCATGTGAATAGCCTGGTCTTTTGAATTCTAAACTTACCTAACAAACTGAAGCTGAGTCAGTGATACCCAGAACATTCAAAAGAAGGCCCCAAAGCAGCTTGCATTGCTTCACCACTGGGCCTCATCTGGGAACCTCCAAAACCCAAACAATGAAGACAATGAAGAGGAATCTGCAGATCTCTCTGTAGCTCCTGCTGAGTGGCCTCAGGCAGAGGCTAAATTAGCACCTCCTTGGAGATCCAAGAGCCAGTGTACCCAGGGGTCAGAGTGGGACCATCCAGATTACAACTCCTCAGATTCATAAGGGGCACATGCAGGGGGCACACTCAATGAGCACCAAAGCCCCAATGAAGCAAGTCTTGTCTCATAAGGCTGTCTCTAGCACAGTTCTCCCATCATAGACACAGCTGATCCTCACAGCCAATTGCCTGAAGGTCAATTCCTCCCAGTGATACCAATAAAATCAAGGCTTAACTATAACAAGATTGTGCACACAGCCCACAAAGGGGTGCACCAAGAGTGTCCAGGTAACTAGGGAGGCTGAGCCACCGGGCCCTATAGGACACCTAGCACACAAAACCACTCTATCAACTCAGGGAAGCAGCCAAAATGCGGAATCAAAGAAACAGAGCACAAATGAAAAAAATGGAGGAAAGCAAACAACTGGATATAGAGTTCAAAACCACAGTTATAAGGTTTTTCAAAAATTTTCTAGAAGAGGCTGATAAATTTAATGAGACCCTCAAGGATATGAAAAAGGACCAAATAGAAATTAAGCATACACTGACTTAAATAAAAAATATTATACAGAGATCCAACAGCAAACTAGAGGATTGCAAGAATCAAGTCAAAGATCTGAAATACAAAGAAGCAAAAACACCCAACCAGAAAAGAAAAAAAGTAAAAATAATCCAAAAATATGAAGATAGTGTAAGGAGCCTCTGGGACAACTTAAAGCATACCAACATCAGAATAATAGGGGCACCAGAAGAAGAAAGAGAGCAAGATACTGAAAACCTATTTGAAAAAAGAATGCCTGAAAACTTCCCACACCTGGTAAAAGAAACAGACTTACAAGTCCAGGAAACACACAGAACCCCAAACAAAAGCAATTCAAAGAAGACCACACCAAGACACATCATAATTAAACTGTCAAGAGCAAAAGACAAAGAGAGAATATTAAAAGCAGGAAGAGAAAAACGATTAGTTACTTACAAGGGAGCACCCATACGATTGTCAGCTGATTTCTCAACAGAAACTATGCAGGCCAGATGGGAGTGGCAAGAAATATTCAACGTGATGAATAACAAGAACCTACAACCAAGAGTACTCTACCCAGCAAAGCTATCATTCATTCAGAACTGAAGGTCAGATAAAGAACTTCACAGATATGAAAAAGCTAAAGGAGTTCATCACTGCCAAACCTGTATTATATGAAATGCCGAAAGGTATTCTTTAAGAAGAGGAAGAAGAAGAAAAAGCTAAAGATAAAAACTATGAACAACAAATACATATCTATTAACAAGTGAATGTAAAGTCAAGTGAATAAAAAATCTGATGAACAGAATAAACTGGTGAATATAATAGAATCAGGGGCATAGAAAGGGAGTGGACTGACAATTCTCAGGGGGAAAAGGGTATGGGAGGTATGGTAAGAGAAAAGGTATGGTAAGAGCCTGGACAAAAATCGTACACCTATGGATGAGGACCGTGTTGGGGGTAAGGGCAGAGGGTGGAGTGGATAAGAGGTGGATGGGAGCTATGGGGGTGGGGAAGAGAAACAATTATAATAATCTGAACAATAAAGATTTATTAAAAAAAGTAAAACTTAATATTGGATTTATGAATATTAATGACAGTTAAGGATGGGAATCTTTGGGCAACAGAAATTTCTATCATCTTGTTTATGACATTAAAACATTATTTTCTCTTTCATTAACACTGGTATTTAGGAGATAGTGGTATAATTTGGGGGTTACCTTATATTATCAAAAGTCACTTTGGTTTGGCCAGTATTTGCATCATATTTTAAAGGCATAAAGCTCTTCTATATTCTCAACATTTGGTTCCCACCTAACTGGCTTGAAATATGTAGGGCATATATTTTTAGTTTCATTTACAAATGAGGAATTTGGTTTGTAACAAGCCCACACAGCTAGTAAGAAGAGGAGACAAGGCTTGATCCTACGCATTTTGATTCTAAGTTGTATTCTCCTTCATGGCACTTAAAGATCTTGCCCAATGGTAGATTTATTTTCTATCATCCTAAACTTATTTTGGCATCCTTACATAAAATTAAGGACTTAAAATAAATAAATATGCCCTCATTATAGGACTTAGGTTTCATTTGAGTTAAAGCAAGACAATGGGACTTTTGATATTTTAAATTTCTGCCAGGAGTCTAGTGCAAAGTCTACTTGAATAAAAATTTGTCTACACTTCAGAGAACACATATTGACAACCTAAATAACATATATGATTAACATGCTAAGAAATATAAAGGGCAACTTAAAAATAAATACAGAAGAATGTGCACAATAAAGTGTGTGAAGAATACAAATAGTCAATTCACAGAAGAATTATAAAAATGACTACTAAATATATTAAAAGACAGACAGCCATATGAAGGGAACCAAAGTTTTGTTAGCCTGAAGCTCCTTTTTGGAATATTGAGTCTTTGTTTACTAAGAAACAAGACTCAAAGAAACTTTGGCACTTTTCTCTATCCTGTCCAAGAGATTAAGACAGAAAAACATGCTTCAGAAAGGAGATCTTAGGATGTTGCCTTAGTGTAATTTGAATTATATTAAGTAAACAAGAGGGCTTCAGGCATACCTGTTGGTCTAAATAATCTATGACCCATTCTTTCTTAGTTATCTAGCAAGAATTTTTTCTGCCATGTGTGTTCTACTCTTTCTCCATTACCTGTAAATCCCCCATTCTCACTTCTACCCATCCCCCTCTACCTTTTCTTCTTTGTCTAAATGTCTTGTATACCCAATGTTGCCTCACTGTCTTTGAAATTTTCATGCCATGTGATGGATTCCCCATCCACATGTATTAATTCTCCTGTTAATCTGTTTCTGTTAATTTGATTATTAGTCCAGCCTAGAACTACTTAGAAGGTGAGAAGAAAAGTATTAACATTTTTAGCTCCACCCAACCTCTCCGACAATAAAACATTTTTCTAATTGATTAGCAAATGTTAAAAATTGTTAATATTAAGTGTAAGCAAATATATGGAGGAAACCTTATATATTAGTAGAAACATAAAGTGGTGAATCTATTTAGAGGGTAGCTTGGCAGGATTTATCAAAAGAATCTTTACAGTATTTCATTCCTAAGTATCATAATAATTTACAGAAATATTTGTAAATTTATATGAAGAGACATGTACAGGAGTGCTTATTACATACAGTATTGTTTGAAATACTAAAAAGTTGGAGGCGTCATAAATGTCCATCAATTTAAGGATAATTAAATAAATTATGCTTCATATATTCCATGAAATATTAATCATCAGATAAAAAATGAGCACTGATGAAAAACACACAATATATTAAATTAATAAAGTAAACCAGAAGATAAAATATGAAGTATGATTATATTCACTCCCCCCCAAAAATATCCAAAAATATATTTTGCATATATGTAAAATCACAAAAAGAGGTGTGACAAGTACCCACTAAACCATTAAAAGCATTTTCCTCTGGGGAAGGAATAAATTTTGGGTTGGGATAATGGTATGACAGGAAGTTTACTTTCAATATGTATACTTTATTTTAAAAATATGACCAGTAATGTATTTTACTAGTTTATATCAGATCTGTTAAGACTTCAAATTTTGAGTGGTTATTCTCCATTCATTGTGTGAAGAGAAACATGATGTGAATTTGTCCCATGACTAGTCATTTTAATTTGGTCACTTGTGTCTATGGCATTCCTATCAAAGATATATAACCTGAGTATAATTATGAGAAAACATCAGGCATACTTAATTGTTGAACCCAGGCAATGGGAGGTTCCTTAGCCCTTCCCCTGTTCTTTGATTGTATACTCTGACCACCATTCCCACAGTGGGAGCTGTTCCAAGGACAGCCTTGAGAGAATAAGATATTGAGAACTTCTTTAAAAAATATTTTATTGATATTTTACAGAGAAAGGGAGAGAAATAGAGAGCTAGAAATGTCGATGAGAGAGAAACATCGACCAGCTGCCTCTTGCACACCCCTGACCGGGGATGTGCCCGCAACCAAGGTACATGCCCTTGACCGGAATCAAACCCGGGACCTTTCAGTCTGCAGACTGATGCTCTACCACTGAGCCAAACCGGTTTCAGCAGATATTGAGAACTTCTTGACTGAATATGTCACTAAACCCAGTTAAGGCCTCTATATAAACTTTTAGTATTCTAGTGGGCAGGGTGGGAATCTACTCATCTTGCTGTTGCCCAAGGCAAGCATCATATATAAGGGTCCTTGCTTATTTTTTAAAATACCTTTACAGTTGAGAATATTGCAGATGCTTCCCTCCCCCCCCGACCCCCACATTGCCCTATTCTACCCAGATCCCACTCCATCTCAGGCTTTCACCACCCTATTGTCTGTGCCCACGGGTAAGGCATATATGCATATACATTCTTTGGTTAATCTCTTCTGGCTCCCATCTCCCCGATTCCCTCTAAGATTTGTTAGTCTGTTCCATGTTTCCTTGTGTCGGGTTCTATCTTATTCATCAGTTTATTTTGTTCATTAGATTCCCAGTTTATTTATTTTGATTTTTAGATTCAATTGTTGATAGATACGTTCCTTACTTATTAAACCTGCCATCTACCAATCTGGAGTGGTCTGCCTCTTTCTACTGTTTCTCTCGGCCCTCTCTGTATGAAGGCCAGTTTGTGAACCAACACCAATTTAAAAGACTTTTTTTAAAGTGTAAATGTGAAGAAATGCAAAAAAGAAAAAGATTTGTGAAACTATTCCAGATTAAAGGACAATAATGAGACATGTCAATGAAACACAATGTATGATCTGGGATTTTATTTTGTAATAAAGAATAATATTGGAACAACTGAAAAAGGTATGTATCTTAAAACATACTAATTAATAATTAAACATGACTGATAAAACATAATAATTAATATCGAATACTAAATATAAAATTCTAGGGTTTTTCTTTCAATATTTGACTATATTGTCTTTTTAGCAAAACTACTTCTATTGATAGCCTAAGACCAATCATGTGAATTTTTGTTTTCCTATCTTAAAACTTTATAATTCTCTTTTGTTCTTATAGTTCAGTAACTTTCTGAAGTTATGTCTCAGTGCTGATCCTACTGTATTGATTTTTCCTGGAATATAATATACTTCTTTGATCTGCAAACTAAAGCCATCATTTCAGGATTCTTTTATTCTATTTTAGATTTAAATGTTTGTTTTTCTGTTCTACATTTTGAACTTGCTCATTGACCTTTTCTGTTTTTAGAAGAAAAGTTCTATGCTGTAATTTTTTGAGAGAATAGAAGTACTTTATTTGTCTGACTTTACATGTTTCATTCCTAAATTTCCATTTGGTTCGTGTTTCTTATCTTTCTCCCATATTTTATGCATATTTTGTAATGCATACTGCATAATTCTTTCTGATTATGATTTTCCCTCAAGTGGAAATGCTTAACCCCTGAAAAAATAGAATGATAACGGGAGCAGATATATGAGGCAAGAAGAGACCTATGACTATCTACAGCTACCATTTGTGGCCTTGAAGAGCCTTTTATTAGATCTGTCATATATTACCTTTTCATGTGGGATGCATCAGTATTCTAGGATGGTATGTCTCAGGACAAAGTCTATTATAAGGATGTGGTCTCACTGTATTGAAATCTGGCAATTGTTGCCATTTCTTCCTCCAAATCACTCATACACTTCAGGTGATTTTTGCTCTACTAAAAATCTAGGGAATAAATAATATTGTGTGACAGCATAACTTGACCCCTAACATTTAATGATATTGTACGAATATTTAAAGGAATATAATTTTCACAGGATCACCTCTTTGTTGCCCATCCATCTTTTCAATTTTTACTTTCTAATCAGAATTATAAATTAAGCTTTACTGGACAGAGGTGCTCACTGGAGGAAATTCTGTACTTGTCAGAGTCCCAAGAGGCATGAGTTCACTCCCAACATTTCTCTTCCTCCTGGCCTAGATTCCATGGTATTTGGAAGGTGGATTTCATAGATTAAACTTTGGAATTGATAAGAGTTAACTTAATTCATTGAATATGGATGCTTTCCCCTGTTTTTAAAGTTTTTTGTTGTTTTTGGTTAGTTTTTTTGTTTGTTTTGTGGAAAGAATGTGGGAACAAATGTAACCAAAGTTGTTTGAGAGATAAACTGTTTATTTTCTATTTTTATATTCATTAAATTTAATAGAAATCTATGACATATTATGGAAATTTTTGAAATAAAATTTAAAAGAGCTTGACATCTTGGGTTTATGGGCAACATACTGTATGCTCATGAATATGTATTAACTACAATACAGATTTTGATTTAAAATTTTCAGTTAATTTCATAGTAGCAGACAGCCTGAATCTGCAATTATGCTACCATTTACTATTGTGTAAAATTCTACTTGATGCTAATTATACTTAATGACTATAGTTTTTAACAGTAATTACAGTAGAAAATCTGTAAATCAGAATTATCTTTATTCATTTGGTAGGCTGAGTTTTTAGTAAGAAAAGAGATCTAAAACTTTAGCAATATAGATATCCCAGCCATAAATAGTATTTACTTAGCATTTGAGTAATAGCCAGACTAAATCATTCAGTGGTACATTAGAATTATAGTGTTCATAGTGAGTTCTATATATCTTTCTTATCCACCTCTTTTCATTTAGATAAGGTAAATATAAGAGCCAATTTTATATCTCTAAAATTAAAATAATTAAGGGTGAATTTGGATACTATCTTTGGTAGTGGCAGCTTACACATTTCAAATCAATCCTCTCACAAGAAAACAGATAAATCTGGGGAAAATTATTTAAAAGCTACTTAAACTTAAACATAAGATCAGATACCATATAGCTGCTAGAAGAAAGCAGGGAAGAAGCTCCTTGACATTGGTCTTGTCAATGATTTTTTTGGATATGACACCAAAAGCACAAACCACAAAAGCAAAAATGAACAAGAGGGACTACCTCAAACTTCAAATCTGCACAGCAAAAGAAACAATCAACAAAGTGAAAAGGCAATTTAAAGAATGAGAGAAAATATTGGTAAATCATATATCATATGAGCGGTTAATATCCAAAGTATATAAAAAACTCTTACAATGTAGTAACAAGAACAAAACAAATTTAGCATTCATTCACATAAAACATGGTTGAAGCCAAGACTATAAGTGACCTTTTAAAGACTGATAAGGCCTATGTGACTACAAAATACATCGTATTTAATAGTGAAAGCATGAAAAATTTCTCTGATAGCCAGACAAGGATAACTCAGATTGTAGCAGAAGTCACTCCCCATGTAGTAAGGTAAAAAAAAAAAAAAAAAAAAAAAAATTAAAGGTCAGAAAAAGAGAAATAAAATGTGTCGTTATTCATTAACATTACCATGTAATTAGAAAATCCAAGCCATGTATGAATAAATAATTAGAATTAATAAGATAGTTTTGGAAGTTTACCAGGTATAATTTCATTGTATAGAATTCAATTTAATATATCCGCAACAAGCAGAAAGTGAAATGGTACCATTAAACAATATAGATATAAGAAACACCTAGCAATAAGTAACAAAAGATGTCTAAGAAATCTATTCAGACAATATATAACTCAACTGAGAAAAATGAAAGAAAATCTAGAATAGTGGATATATGCAATATATTCATATATTTGTTTGAAGATCTAATATTGTAAAATCCTAGTCACCACCAAACAGATTCATAGAAATAATGCAAACAAAATCTTAATAGGCTTTTATGAATATTTTTATGGATCTTGACAAGATGACTTTAAAATTTATATAGAAAAACTAAATACAAAAAATCAAAGTGGACTTTTGCAGGTAGATGATATTAACTAGAAAAGTACAGTAATTAAGAGAGTGTGATAATCATGTAAAAATAGGCCAGTGGAAAGAGTAAATAGCCTACAAAGAAAGCCAAAGATATATGGACACAATTAATGACAAATATCAAACTTAAGATATGAGGAGAAAATAGACTTTTTAATTAATGACCGAGCAATGGCATTGAATATACATAGGTGAAAAAACTAAACTTGACTTAACACTATACACAAAAACAACAAAGGATTGTTGGTGGATTGTAGCGATAAAGGTAAAAATGAAAACATAAAGCATTTAGATTATGAGGTTTGCTTTATGATCTCGGGATAGGGAAAAGCAGGAAATTAAAAGCACCAATCCAACGTAAAAGACTGATAAATCTGACCACCAATAATAATAACTTATGTGTATCAAACACTATTACAAAAGTGAAAGGGAAAATCATAGAATGGAAAAAAGGAAAAATATATAACTAACAAGTGGCCCAGAACATATAAAGAACTCTCACCTATATAATATTTATATAATAAAAGCCTAAGCAACAGTTATGGCGGAATGACCAGAACGACCCGACACTATGATGCACACTGACCACCAGGGGGGAAGACGCTCAATGCAGGAGCCTCCTGGTGGCCAGTGCATTCCCACAGGGGGAGTGCCGCTCAGCCATAAGCTGGCTCAGGGCTGGTGAGCGGGGGTGGGATCCTTCCCCACCTATTTGTGGAGTCTGGAAGTTAATAGCTGCAGGTACTGCTCAGGTAGTTCCAGTTTACACAATATCAAGCATTCATTCTTGAGTGTGGATGAATTTACTAGGTCACTTGAAAATTTTGACAAGAGATGTTGGGGAACTGGATAAAGCAAAGCATCTAGAGTGCCTGAGGAGGGAGAGAGGACATTAAAGAAGGGGAAAAGACCTAAATCAGAGGAGGTAAAAGTGTTAGACGGCACATGCCACCTACTTCAGATGTTTGCCTTTGACTGACCCCAAATGCCATCTCTCCCTGATATACAGACACTGATTGAATTAGCAGCTCTGTTTCGGATATTTTTGCCTCTGCAGAGAGGATTGTTTCCTTTGTATCTCAGACCAGGGTATGAAATATGTATCATACCAGTGAAGAAAGTCATTAATGTTAAATAAATCAGAATCTAAATTGTGCTTCATTAATTTCTGATAAAATGTCATAGGAGAAAAACAACAATTTAAAATTTTTTAAGTAAAATGAGGGTGACAATTATGCCCAATGCACTTTGGATGTATTCAGTTAAAACTCTTAACTCTAAAAATTGCATGGGAGCACACAATGCAATATGGTGTGCAATATCATGGTATATCATAGATTTGTATACTTGAAACCTATATAATTTTATTAACCAATGTCACCTCAATAAATTTAATTTAAAAACTGCATGGAAACGAAAGAAAACTACTAACATCACTTTCATATGCCCTGCCTGGTTTAAGAGCTTCAGATTTTCACTAGGTAAGTCTGTAGTGCTTTGTTCCAGGTTAGTATTTATTCAACACAGGGCTGTAACTTTCCTGTCTTGTTGGAAAGTTTAATCTCAATTTAAATTGTAAAAGAATTTTAAGTTAAGTGGCAGGGAGTTTAGGGTAGCTCAGTCTAAATAAATATGGGGGTGGTACATTTTAGGAAATGCGAGCAGCTTAGACTGGCCAAAGAAAGGATATGGGAGACAAAAAATAGTAGGTGAGGATAAAGAACTGGCAAAAGCCAGGTTATTGAAGCCTGTGGACTTTATCTGGAGGCAATGGAGAGTGACTGATCAGATTTGCATCTTATGTCACCTTGAGGAGGGACATGACTATTAGGCTGTTGAAGTAACTCAGATCAGAGGCAGATGCTGGTGATGGTAGTGAGGACATGTATTTTGGAGTTATTTAAGAAGTTACTTTGATTGGATTTTTATCCTTAATCATATGCTTGTGTGAGGGAGAGGTGGTAATTTAGAGTGTCTTGCAATTTAAATGGTAATATCCTTCACCAATTTAGGGAGCATGGAAAGAGGAGCACTTTGGGGGGTAAGGTGTTCCGGTCCGGTGCTCTTTTTCAAAGGTTTACCCTAAACTGCCAGATTTTCTACCTGCTGTGTTACTAAAGATAAAAATAACCACAACTGTAGGTGTATTAAGATGATTCAGATCAGATGTGATGCAGCATAAATACAATATGTAGTGAATTTGCCACATAATGCGCAAATATTCCTTTTCCTATGCCACTCTAGCCGCGATATCCTGGGTTCACACGTGACCTTAAGAAATTAGCCTGGAAAAAAGGAATTAGAAAGAAGCAAAGACTCTGGCATGTGGGCAGCATATAGATACACCTTCCAAACTGGAAATTCTACCAGAGAGGTGTATGAATTTTAAAATGTTTATGGAATGAATGGCTGTCACATGTTCATTGACAGATCTGAGCAGATACAGGCCCATGATCCATTTCCAGTGGGGTCATCAGTGTGTGTGAGTCAGACCAGGGCAGAAGGGTAAATAAGTGGGAGATAACTTCACATATGTAAGGTCTGTTTGTCTTTATCTTCATTACTGACCCCATCCTAATCCTATTTCTGGGAGCCAGGTTTGAATTCCCAGATATTGGGGGTCCGTTTTTTAGTGCAAGCATTGTACACATGCTAGTCTAGGGAGAGATTCAAGGGGCAACTGCTAATACTAGTATAGGTCAGGAGTTGAAAATGGCCATGTGGTCTAGATAGTTAGGGAGACTTTTCGGTATGTTTTGTGAACCTTACACTGACTACTTTGAAGATCATGAACTTATTTTTCCTCAGTGTTTTAAATAATAGACCATCATGTATTCAGCACAGAGTTATAAAAGTTCTTAGATGACCTTTGATAGGCCATGGAGTTTTACCATTTTAAATTCAAATACACTTAGCATAGATGCATGGAACAGACTGACAGCCCTCAGAAGAGAGGGTGGAGTAGGGAAGAGATTAATTAAAGAACATAAATGTGCATAGTGAATAGCCCACGGACACAGACAATAGTGCGGGGAAGGCCTGGGGAAAGAAGGGGGCTAAGTGGAGGGGGGGGGGGCAAATGGGGAAAGTGGGGGACATCTGTGATCCTATAAAAATAAATTTTAAAAAATCAAATAAGCTAGTATTATACCTTTTTATCTTGTATAGGCAATAAAGAAGCTATCTGTATTTGCTTAAAAATATTCCAAGATGAAAAATTTAATTATACAGAAAATTAACCTCTTTCAAAGTCTTAATTACCCTGAAATATTTGTAGGGTTTAAACACTGCTTATTAAATTATTGCATTTGCAGATACCATATTTTGTGCTATACATACTCAGACAAAAAAAGGCATAGCCTAATCTAGAACTTTACAGTCTAATATGAATTAAAAAAAAGACAAAAATATATAGATGCATGTTCCAAATGAAAGTATATGGGGGGAGATGTTAGATGCACCAACATAGGTAAACAAATTGTTAAACATTTGGCTATGTCATACCAAATATTACTAATGCAATCATGCAGTTTACGTGTAGAAACTCAATCTTAATTATTACCACTACCCCCTCCCTCTCTCTCTCTCTCTCTCTCTCTCTCTCTCTCTCTCTCTCTCTCTCTCACACACACACACACACACACCCCAAATAAACAAATACATACACACAAACAAACCAAACACCAGCCAAGGCCATAGTTAGATGACTTTTGATTTATGTTTATTTTCTCTGTCTCTCAAGAGTTCACCTAATTGACAGAACCAAATTGGCAACAAGTATCCTAGCTGCACGCGAGTTTGGTGAGTGTAGATTGAAGGTACCAACTTCTCCAATTAGAATGAATTAATAATGGGGACCGAGTAATGGATCCTCAACATTAAGTGCCTTAAGCAAAAGTAAAAGTCTCAGGAGGTGCTAAATATGTAGGATGTAGTGTGCACATTGTTATATTTTGATCTTGAACTATCCACAATGCCTTGGTAGATTCAGGTAGGTCCTATAGCCTCCACAAGTGAGTACAGCATGGGAGGAAGTAGATTATGGTGAAAAGGTCCTACCTCATGGGTAGAATTATCCATCTCAGGAGAATAAAAGAAGACTAATTTTGTGACAAATGGGTCCTTTTCACAGATCTAGAAGTTACTGATTTCATTTTTCTCATTATCAGACATAAAAACAATGTTTAGAATAACACTTAGGACAACAAATGTCAACTAAAATTCAAAGAGAAATTTAATTCCAGGCAGTAGTCCTGACCTTTCATGCTGTAGAGAAGGAATTGATTTTCGTTGTAGGTTCAGTTATAGGAAACCCATTTGAGCCTCTCTTGCTTCAGTAGAAAAGCAGGAAAAAATGAATGATTAGAGGCATCTCATATGTCTACAGAAAAACATGGTGCAGAATGAAAAACTCATATTTGGAAATGTTGCCAAGTGCGGGAAGGCGTGCCTTGAAAAGCACACCGAGGAAGCATTAGTCCTCTGTAGCCCCCAGAGCATGCGCTGCAGAAGCATTAGGAGCAGTTTCTGTCTGGCAATCTACTGGGAGTGATTCTCCCTCCGAGAGAATTTCAGAGATAAGGGACAAACCTTTCCCAGAAGGCTTGAACTATTCAAAAGCAAGTGGTAATGACAGCAACCACTGTCTGCAGTTTTTCAAAAGTGTAGCAAATCACAAAAGCTGTGAAAAACTATACACAAGTCGATTCCCTCCTCAGACATAATAAGTACACATCACAGTAGTCCTTCCCTACCCCTGGGGGATACAGGGCATACATTCCAAAACCTCCAGTAGGTGCCTGAAGCCTCAGATAGCACTGAATCCTGCATACAGGGTATGTGGGAAAGTAGGTTTACTATTGTTCATATGAAAAATAATTTATGTATTTAAAAGACTAATATGCTAAGTTTCGGACTGTCCAACCAGTTGCTATGACATACACTGACCACCAGGGGGCAGAGACTCAATGCAGGAGCTGCTGTGATGTGCACAGAGGAATGGCACCATGGACCTGGTGCCCACAAAGCAACACTTGGCTTCCCTTAAGTGGGACATAGACCTTGACAACAATCCGGAGCAACACCCCACCAAATCAACACCCCATCGCAGAAAATGAGATCCACAGCCCAGCCTAGCCCAGAAACCGTGGCTGTGGGCGCCAGGTAATGATGTCATGTAGCAACACTTGGCTTCCTCTCCCCAGCAACTAGCTGCCTTGCAGTTTCTTCAGCCCAGAAATACGACTTGCTTTATAGCTGTGTGAATGAAAAGAGCCACATGCTGACCTGATAAGTTCAGGGAAGGCCTGCGTGGCAGTCTTGCAAGTTCAGAGACCTAAAATAACCACAAAGATGGTTTAAAAATTTAATATCTGACTATAAACAGGTTATAGAAGGTAGTCATGTCTCAGGTATTTCAACTGACAAAGATCAATTTGGATCTGCTTTACTGAGCCCATCTGCCTTCCTGCCTCTGAGATAACCTATCTGTGAGATGTCTGAGTAACTTGTAACTTCCCTTTTCTCTGGAGCCCCTGGGGTACAACCAAATGTGGTGGGCACCAGGACAGATGCCTCAGATTCCTTCATTATCATGTTAATTGTTCCTGCACTCACCTAAGTAAGCGTCCATCATTTTACTTTTTTATCCAATCCCAGGGCTTTCCCACAGGCTTGCTTTCTCCCGCCTCCTTACTCCATCACCAGTGAATTTCATGTAACCCACCTATGTCCCTCCTTTGAATGCAATGTATAAATACAGAAACGTAACCCGCCATTCTCCAGAGCATTATCTCAATCCGTTGAGGTTCTGCTTCCCGGCAATTGTCGACAGTTTGGCTCAAATAAACTCACGAAAATTCTTTACAGGTTTTAATGTTTTTTTTCGTTAACAGCTGGATGGAAACATTTCACACTTTAACCAAATGTCTATGAAGTGTTTTCTCATGCCTCATCTCATTGAATCTCACAGAAGTCTTAGAGTAGGCAGATAAAAGACACAGTGGAATCCTTTTTTCTTTTCATTAGCTGGAAAACGGAAATTTAGAAAGCTTAGAAACTTGACCCGACTAAAAGAAGAAATGGAGGACCTAGAAAATGACTTTAGATTTTCTTACTGCACAGACTATAGTAAAACACTGCTGTAGTTAAATATTTTACTCTTTGTTCTCCCTGCATGATCTGCAGTAATAATGTGGTTCGTGTTGATATTTACTGCTGTGTTGCTGACAATTACCTGAAAGAGAAGTTGGGGTGCTTCACTGGGCTGGAAAAAGTTTAGCTACATCAGAAATCTGATCTAATTAAGCAAATTTATTCTCTCTATATAAAAGACTAAGTTGACTCACACATGTGCAATACATATAAAGCTCTCACTGGAGCCAATCACACACATGTATTTCGATCTGTCATTGCCGATCATGAATTTAGTTGACACTTCTATTATAGAGAAAGGCTGAATAGTGATATTAAAATATTTTTTCTAATTAATTTCCTTTTAATGTGCCCGAATGCATGCACTGGGCCATTAGCATAATAATAAATAATAATACAAGAATAAACTGTTTCATGTGCTCACAACTGTAAACCTAAATTTTGTCCCACCCTGTATACCATGTTTTTGCCTATACATATCTATCTATGATAAAACTGAATTTATATATTAGGCACAGTGAGAGACTAACAGCAATAACTATTAAATAGAGCAATTATAAAGATATATTGTTAGAAAAGTTTTGTTAATGTGGTTTCTGTCAGCATACCTTTTCGTGTTAAGGAATCACATTCAGTTCTTCTTTGGCATATCCAAATTACCAACATCACTACTCTTGCACTTTGGGCCCATTATTAAGTAAAATAAGAGTTACTTGCACAAAAGTACTGTGATTCGTCAATAGTCCATCTGATGACCAGCATGGCTACTAAGTGACCTAAGGGGTGGGGAGCACACGCAGTGAGGGTACTGCACAGAGTGCCGCATCATGTCCTGGGCGGGATGTAGCAAGACTCGGGAGCGTTCATCACGTTATTCAGAATGGCCCACAACTTAAAATCCATAAATGATCTATTTCTGGAATTTTTCATATAATGTTTTTGGGCCAACGTTGACTTCTAGTAACTGAAACCACACAAAGTGAAACAGTGAATGAGGAGGGATTACTGTAATTATTTTGACAGGAAATTTTTCTAATTAAATGTGTAGTTCAAAGACTCCAGAGAGATGGCACAATGACTGGCAACCTGACAATAAAACAAATAATTTTTGCAACAAAGGCAATATATTTTACTTTTTAATATATAAACTTAGTAATTTTAAGTTTTTAAATAGACTTTGAATTATAGAGCAATTTTGGGTACAGGGCAAATCTGAGTGAAAGATACACGATTTCCTATATACATGCCCCTTGACTCCTTGCATGCTCAGCCTCTCTTATGACAAAAGTTCCTGGCCGGAGTGGTACATTTGCTATTTGATGAACATACATTGCCACGCTGTTATTCAAAGTACATAGTTTACATTAGTGTTAACTCTTGGCATTGTACAGTTTATGGGTTTGAACAAATTTATTTATTTAAACATAGTTTTTATTTATTTCTATTATATACTTTAATATAGCTTTCCTTTGTGAATATGAACAAAAATGAAATTATATTTTTAATTAAATTAAATTTTTTTCAATTACCATTTATCCCCCCCATGCCCTCTTCCACCTTCACCTAACCCCCTCAGTGAACAAATTTATAATAACACTATAGGAGAAATACACGAAATTCATGCAAGAATAGGTCTTCCTTCCCCCAGCTGCCAGCACTGGCTTCCCTCTGGCACCCGGGACCCGGGCTTCCCTTGTAGCCTTGGACATCTGGTTTAATTAGCATATTCTGCTTTTATTATTATATATGTATCCATTATATAGTATTAACAGAATAGGTTTTTACTGTCCTAAAAACTTCTGTGCTCCACCTAGTCATACCTTCTTCCCCCATCCCATGGAATTTCATTGTCTCCATAGTTTTGCCTTTTTCAGAATGTACTACAGTTGAAATTGGATAGCATGTAATCTTTTCATATTGGCTTCTATTAATTATTACTATGCATTTAAATTTCCCCTTTGTCTTCTTTAGTTTGTTTTCTTTTAGCTTAAAATAATATTTTGTTGTCTGGATATAGTTTATCCATTTACCTACCAGAGGACATCTTCGTTAATACCAAGTTTTGGTAATTATGAATAAAGCTGCTATAAACATCTATAAGCAGGTTTTTGCATAGAGATGTTTTCAACTCATTTGGGTACTACCAAGAATTGTTTGATCATCTGACAAGGAAAGGTTTACTTATGTAAGAAACCACCACACTGTCTTCCCAAGTGGCTGCACCATTTTGCATTCCCACCAGGAATGAATGGGAATTTCTTTTGTTCCACATTCTCAGTTGTATTTGGTGTTGTCAGTGTTTTGCATTTTTGTCATTCTAAAGTGTAAACTGGTATCTCATTGTTTTTCTTTGCAATTCTCTGATGATATATAATATGGACAATCTTTTCATAGGTTTTTTTTTGCCATCTGTATCTACTTTAATGAAGTCACTGTACAGATTTTTTTTTGCCTATTTTTAAAAATTAGGTTGTTCGTTTTCTTATTATTGAGTCTTAACATTTCTTTGTATATATTAGATAACGGTTCTTTATCACATATGCATTTTCTTCTGGCAAATATATTTTCTCCCAATCTGTAGCTTGTCTTTTTTATTCTCTTGATAATATCTTTCACAGAGTCAACATTTTTAACTTTAACATAGTTCAACTTATCAATTATTTCTTTAATGGATGGGGAGGTCTGATAATATTGTAATTTAACTCAGTTATGAATTAATAACTGGAAAGGAACAAGAGGAAGGCCAGATAATATGGGCATGCCATTTGTGTCATAAAGCTGCAATTTAATCCTCTCTGGGTCCTTTCCCCACAAATCCGGAATGGAGGGGCTGGACAAGGAAAGAATAGACGCATGTCCAGTAAGGTCTGAGTGACGTAGGAGAGATGATTTCCTGTCAGACACACCTGGGAGCAGGCCATTGGCCACAAAAAGCGTGATTCCCTGCACGGGCATGAAATCTAAGATACATAAACTCCCGAATAAAGAGAGTTCCCTCTCTTGGCCCTCTTGGCCCTTCTCACTTACTGCCTGGGCCTGACTCCTGGCTTGTGGGCTCTCACACTCTGTACTCACCCACATGGCCCATAGCCATGTATGTGAACCCACACACAGTGGACTGATAGACTGGAACTAGCCTGATGCTCTGCCAGACTCAGCTCCGCCATGGAACACAGGCTTAGCTTGGCTGGACCCCCAGTTGCACATTTTCCAGGATCAGTTTAAAACCGAAGGATATAATTATATACAAAAAAAAACTTCCTATCACATCTTATTCTCTCCCATGGGGGCCTCTGGAAATTCTTATTCCAGCAGTGCCTCAAGAAACCCACTCCCATTAGTAATGGAGAAATTCCATCAGCACAACTTTCTGTCTATTTTCTTCTGATTTCTTCATGATTTTTTCTTTATTTTTGATTTCCTGTAGTTCTAATATTATATGCCAAGGATCATATTTATCTTACTTGGTGTTCTCTGAATTTTCTGGATCTGTGGTTTGTGCTGTCAATAATTTTAGAAAATCCTCATTTTTACTTCAGCCATTTCTTCTGCTCCTTCTTTCTTACCTTTTCTGGTATTCTAATCATACCTGTTACTCCTTTTAAAATTGTTTCATAGTTCTTGGTTGCTGTGTTTGGTTTCTATTTATTTTTTCACTAAAGGCCCGGTGCACAAAATTCGTGCATAGGGGCGGGGAGGGGTGTCCCTCAGCCCAGCCTGCACACTCTCCAATCTGGGACCTCTCAAGGGATGTCCAACTGCCCATTTAGGGCAGTGGGACATTATCTTATAATCCAGGTCTGCTGGCTCCCAACTGCTCACCTGCCTGCCTTCCTGATTGCCCCTAACTGCTTCTGCCTGCCAGCCTGATCACCCCCTAACCACTACCATGCCAGCCTGATTGATGTCTCACTGCTCTCCTGCCAGCCTGTTTGCCCTCAACTTCCCTCCTCTGCTGGCCTGGTCACCCCTAACTGCCCTACCCTGCAGGGTTGATGACCTCCAACTGCCTTTCCTTGCAGGCCTGGTCCCTCTCAATTGCCCTCCCTTGCAGTCCTGGTGCCTCCCAATTGCCCTCCTCTGCTGGCCATCTGTTGGTAGTCATCTTGTGTCCACATGGGGCAGGAACTTTGACCACATGGGGGCAGCTATTGTGTGTTGGAGTGATGGTCAATCTGCATATTACTCATTACTCTTTGATTAGATAGGATAGAGGCCTGGTGCATAGGTGGGGGCCAGCTGGTTTGCCCTGAAGGGTGTCCTGGATTGGGGTGGACAACCTGAGTGAGGGGCCTGTGGTGGTTTTCAGGTCGGCCACACACCCTGGCAACCCAAGTGAGGCCCTGGTATTTGGAATTTATTTACTTTCTACAATTGAAACTTTATAGCCTTGAGTGGAGGCCTAGGCCAGCAAGGGCAGGTGGAAAGCTCGGCTTTTGCCTTTGCCTGGGAAACCCAAGCAAACCTCCTACTCTCTGTGGCTGGTAGCCATCTTGGTTGGGCTTATTTGCATATTCACTCTGGCTGGTGGGCATGGCATGTGGGCATGGCTTGCAGGAGTAGTGTAGTGATGGTTAATTTGCATATTTCTCTTCTATTACGTAGGTCTTTTTTTTTTCTTTGCCTGTCTGGGACATTTCTATTGTTATATCTTTAATCTTACTTAGATTCTTTACCTTACCCTTGTCTCATCTACCTCCTAACCAGCCCATCAAAGGCATTTTTAATTTTTAATACCGTGTTTTTGACTTCTGGTATTTGCTTTTTTTTAAAAAATATATATATTATATTGATTTTTTACAGAGAGGAAGAGAGAGGGATAGAGAGTTAGAAACATCGATGAGAGAGAATCATTGATCAGCTGACTCCTGCACACCTCCTACTGGGGATATGCCCGCAACCAAGGTACATGCCCTTGACCAGAATCTAACCTGGGACCTTTCAGTCTGCAGGCCGATGCTCTATCCACTGAGCCAAACTGTTTTCGGCATGGTATTCGCTTTTGAATCTTTCTTAGAGTTTTCATCTCTGTTTGCATCAACCATCTGTTTTTGCACGCTATCTGCTTTTTTCACTGGAGCCCTTCACATATTAATCAGTTATTTTAAATTCACTGTCCAGTAATTCAAATACCTATTCCTACTTCTTGCTTTTTTAAAATGTAGTTTTCCCCCTTTTACAATGCCTTGTAATTTGTTGTTGTAAAAAAGACATGATGTGTTCAGTAATACTAACTGAGGTAAATAGTCCATTAGTGTAAAGTTTTATGTTAATCCATCTAGGAGTCAGGCTATTTTTAATTTTTGATGTAGCTATAGGTGCTGAGGCTTCATACTATTCTAGTGTACTTTATTTGTCTTCTCTGTTGACTTTGGACTTCTCTAAGCTCCTCTTCAGAAAGTCTCTGTCTTGCAGCTCTTTCAGATGTTATATTGGAGCCCTGTAGGTATGATGAAAATGAATGAAAGAGGGGAAGCATTTTATAATATTTGGTTAAATCTCCATTTTTAGTGGGACTGTGTTCCTGGGCCTTCATTCAGTGGGACAGAAAGGCTACAGTGGGGTAGCATGGTAGACATGCCCTACCTCTAGGCGAAATGACTGTGGAAAAGTTTCTACTGGAGAATTGTCCTTTGTTAGGGAGAATGGATTGTTTGTTTTACAATGATTACCCTTCCTTCCCCAGACAGACAGGAGAGACCTTTCTCTATAAGTACCTGGTGGGATTCCTAGTGACAAAGCCCCAGGGGCTCCCCCGGGTCCCACTGTCCCCCCAGGTCACATGGCTCCCCCGGGTCCCATCGCTCCTGCGGGGCCCACGGCTCTCCCGGGGCATATGGCTCCCCTGGGTCCCACCACTCCCCTGGGGCACATGGCTTCCCCGGGTCCCACAGCTCCCCCGAGGTACACGGCTCTCCTGGGGCACACAGCTCCCCCTTGTCCCACCCCCCCAGGTCACACGGCTCCCCCTGGTCCCACTGCTCCCCCAGGGCACGTGGCTCTCCCGGGGCACAAGGCCCCTCTGGGACCGTCGATTGATGCCCTCCTATCCTGGATCCCCCAGGGCCCAAGCTGCAGGCAAACAGGAGGACGATGAGGGGGACGAACGAGGAGGCTTCAGCCTATTCCACCCTAGCAACCCAGCAGCTCTGATTTCACATGTTCAGGCTTTCAGTCCCCCGGGGTTTAGGTGTTTAGAGTCCCAGGCTGCAAAGAGTGTTTTGGGTACTACCTCTCGGTCCTCCCTCACGCTCCATGAGTATGCTCTGCCTTGGCGCTCCCTCAGGGGCTCCACAGAGGCTCCGGCCAGGCCCAGAGTCAGGGGGACAGATGGGCGAATGCCTCGCTCGGGCCGCGAGCGGAAGGCACGGCAGAGGCCCTGCTAGCTAGCTCCCTCACCAGCAAGGTGAGCAGGCTGGGAAGTCTGCGGGCGCGGAGGCCAGGCTCCGAGGCGGCCTGCTCCCTGGGCCCGGGGCGGGGCAGGCTCCCCTCTCGGTGGGCCTTCCTTACTGGTGGCGGAGGTGGCTGCATCTTTAAACTCCACATGGCGGCAGCAGCACCTCTCCTTCTTTCAGTTGTAGATTTCCCCCTCCGCCAGCTCTCCCGTGATTCAGCTAGGATCCTTTTCGATTCTCCCCTGGGGCCCTGGCCTGCTGCTGCCGGGCGAGCAGGAGGACAACAAGGGGGAAGAACTGGGGGGCTCTGGCCACCTCTGCCACCATATCCTCCGCCGCCCACACTTCACATGTTCTGGCTTTCAGAGTCCCCAGGTTTGGGTGTCCAGAGTCCCAGGCTGCAAAGAGTGCTCTGGGCACAACCTCTCGGTCCTCTGTTATGCTCCACAAGCAAGTGGGCCAGCCCGGCAGAGGGCTCGCTGGGGCCGAGAGCAGAAGGCTCGGCCATGGACCTGCGCCGGACTCCCTCGCTAGTAGGGCGGGCGGGCTGAGAAGGCTTCAAGCTCAGAGGCCAGGCTGGGAAGGCTGCGGGCGTGGAGGCCGGGCTCCAAGGTGGCTTGCTCCAGGCGGGAGCGGAAGGTGCGGCTGCAGCTCGGTGCTGGTTCCCTTGCTTCCATGGGAAGCAGGCTGGGAAAGCTGCGGGCGCAGAGGCCAGGCTCTGAGGCAGCCCACTCCCTGGGCCCGGGGCGGGGCGAGGTCTGCTCTCGGTGGGCCTCCCTCACTGGCAGCGGCTGCGGCTCCGGTTCCATTCCGGCTTTAAACTCCACATGGCAGCAGCCGTGCTTTTCCTGCCCTCTAGTTGTAGCCATCCCATTCCGCCAGCTCTCCTGTGGGTCTGATGTGATCCCTTTCAATTTTAGCTGTTGTTTTTTTCCAAATTGTTGATGAGGCGGCAGTTTAGGAGACTACCTAGGCCGCCATCTTGTTTCGCAATGAGTTTTCCTATTTTGATTTATATGAAAACTCAATGTTGTTTTGCTCGTTTCCCCACATGCACGTGTGACTGATGGCCAGGAAAAACCAAATGAATTAACTTTTAAGGGCAACCTCAGCCCCTGGGCCATCTTAGCTAAAGAAAGACAAGTGGGTGGGTGAAAAGACAAATTAAAAAGCTTTTGCTGTCAACAAGTTATATCAGTTTAGATCAAATACCAAGGAAACTAATTTAATTTTGTGCTGTTTCCATCCTAAAGCTCTTTCACTCAGTAGCTTATTGCTGCTATAAAACTGACATTATTAATAGTTTCTTCAATCAATAAAAAAATGGAAGCTTAAAGGTTGTAGAATTCTTACTTTGGACTTAGACTTTTCCAACTAAAATAACCTTAATTTACATATTTTTCTTCAACTATCATTTAACTATCTTTTAAAATTTATATCTGACAAATGTGTCTGAGAATGGTAGTTTTATAGACAAGAAGAAAATATCACTTAAATCATTCAAGATAACAAATGGATAGTTAGAGGTGTTAAATCTTAAAACATTAAATTATTTGGACCTGTCATTATTTTTCTTTTTTCCCCTGACAATTAAATGTACATTTAGGACTTTCCTTAAGTTTATATTTACTTTTATTTTATTTTATAAGTAATTCATTCCCACTGTGCAAAACTGACAAACACAGAATATCAGAATGGAAACTATCCTAAAATTGTTTTCAATAAATATCTATGAACCATCTGTTATGACACTTCTTTCAGTTCTAGAGATATAGCAGTGAACAAAAGAGACAAAAATACATGCCTTCATAGAGCTTATATTCCAGGGGAAAGAGACAGACCAAATAAAAAGAAGTCCTATGTGTGCTATGTCAGGGGAACAAAAAGCCAGGAAAGAAAGGGAGGGCATGGGGAAAGTGTAGTCTTTTAAACCAGGGCCATAGAGGAAACCTTACTTAAAAACCAACATTTGAAGAATTGGATGAATTGAGAGAGAGAGAGAGAGAGAGAGAGAGAGAGAGCAAGCAGGAGCGCATACCAAGTGTAAGCCTGGAGCAATCACATTCCAGGCAGAGCAAACAGCAAGCATAAAGGTCCTGAGGTGATGCTTTTACTGAGGCAAGATGGGAAGCATCAGAAGGTTTTAAGCATAGGAGAGATTTAATGAGTTAACTCTTTATTTTAAAAAAATATATTTTATTGATTTTTTACAGAGAGAGTTAGAAACATCGATGAGAGAGAATCATCGACCAGCTGCCTAGCTGCCTCTTGCACACCCCCCACCGGGAATGTGCCTGCAACCAAGGTACATGCCCTTGACCGGAATTGAACCCGGGACCTTTCAGTCCACAGGCCGATGCTCTATCCACTGAGCCAAACCGGTCTCGGCATGAGTTAACTTTTTAAAGGACCACTTTGGCTGCTTTATAAGAAGATATTTAACAGGGTAAGGATGAAAGTAGGGAAACCAATTTTATGGCGTTTGACTGGTGGAACCAACAAGGTATCCAGATAACTGGTGGAGCTCAAGTTCAAAGACAGTTCTCTGGACTCCTAAATTTTTTGCTGTTGTAATAAATCATACTGTTTTCCTACCATTATGTTTTATAGTCTTTAATAAGGCACAGACAAGCATTTCTAGTTCATTTTAAGGTGACAACTTTTAATTCTAGGGCAAACAATTGGTTCATTTTTTAGTCAACTAAAATGACCATTTTCCCCCCATGAAGGTTATATGGTACACTTCCTGAATACTTGCATTGTTAAGAATATTTAATTTTACTTATGAAAATAGTACAAAGCCAATTAGTTAGAAATACAATATTTAATTATTGTCTTGCTACTTAATTCTACACTTATCATTCTATTGACTTCTTAGCACAGAATAAATTTGATACAAGTTTGACTTTTCTACATGTATACATGTGTGTGGGGGACACCTGTCTCTGTGGGCATATGCTATTTTTTGGTTTGAATGTACATAGAATTTTTTGTATTTAGAAATATAAAACAAATTGCTAGGACCACACTTAAAGTATACTTCTAAATTTGGTCTTCTAACATTTGAGTGGAATTAGAATTAAATTTGAATGGAATTCAGATATTTCTTTCAATCTGCCTTTATTTACATACAGGAATTTCATCACAGAAATTTTTTCTTTTATTTCTTTCTTTATTATTGTCTTTTCTGTAAATTATCTGATATATTACTTGGACCCATGGCCTGAGATTGTCATGAATAAACCTCACTATGTTTTTCCTCTCTGTAGTTCTATTATTCATGAGAGACCTCACAAACTTTACCCTCTATGAAACAATTAGATTTTTGTGGTATCCAATTCACTTTTTTGTTCATGCTATTGAAGTTTGCAATCCCACAGTTACATTTATTGTTCCTTTGCAATATATTTTTGGGCTAGACTTTAATAAACCATTGAATTATTAGTATAGGCCAAAAGATCTTGCACAAATATTTTTATGGCCACTACTTAAGTTGGTAAATATTTAAACTCCTCCATTCTATCCATTCCCACATTAAAACTGGTGAGTCCCTAAGGAAAAAGAAAATAGAAACACACACACACACACACACACACACACACAGAACGCACATACTCAAACACAGTAGTGGTGAAGGCCCACACCCACCAACAAAGTTCATTCCATCAATCTTGCTAAGATTTAACCCTATTGACACCAGCAGAGGAACAAGTGCAGGCCTGCATAGAACACATAGTTGGCAAGCTTTTCCAAGCCCTGCTCATTATCATTTCTCTAAGAGCTGCAGAGGGATTTATATTGCTTTAAAAAACTGATAGAATAGGACTTGGGAAAGGAACTCATCTCTTTTATTAAAGAGAAACCTAAAAACAAAGATACCCCTCAATTTAAAATTAATAACAAAAACATCTGCACAGAAATTATAGAAAAACATCTCAGAGACAACTCAACTATTTGATGAGCTGATTTCAGAAGTAACATTTTATTTATTTACTAGAGGCCAGGTGCACAAAAATTTGTGCACACGGTGGGGTCCCTCAGACTAGCCTACTCGGGGGATGCCCACCTGTCCGCTTAGGCCAACTCCTTGGGGGGTCGGGCCTAAGTTGGCAGCCTCTTGTAGCCCAGGAGCCCTCAAAGGATATTCTACTGACTCCTTAGGCTCGCTTTCTGCTGGGAGCAGTTTTAAGTTGCAGTCGGACATCTTAGCACTGCTGAGGAGGGTGGAGAGGTCCCAACACGACCTCTTAGCTCCAGCCATCAGCCTGTCTTGTGGTTGAGCAGAGCTCCTCCTGTGGGGCCACACTGACCACCAGGGGGCAGCTCCTGCGTTGAGCGTCTGCCCCCTGGTGGTCAGTGCGCATTATAGTGATCAGTTGTTCCTAGTTGTGCTGCTGTTAGGGTCAATTTGCTTATTACCCTTTTATTATATAGGATATTTCACACATCTTGGAAAGAGGTAATAAAATGCAGTCAAGAAAAGTGTTTATACCATGTTATAGCCCTGCATCTCACCTGTCTTCTACTGATCTAATGCTGCATTACTTTTACCTTCTTGTCCTGTGGCTTTCTGGTCCTGTTTCAAGGAGGCCATTTATTTGCTAATCCAATTGAAGATGCCAAATATTTTCCTAAAGTTTTCTATGTATATTTTCTCTTTTGGTTCTTTCCCTCCTCATCTGTGTCATTTGCGATGTTTTTGTTTTACTCATCCTCAAATAATAACAAATTGATTGAGCCTGAAATTTGCCAACGGAGAGTGTTTTTGCAGAGAATGTCAGTGAATTGCCTTGGGTGCCCTTCTGTCTACTTGGCTGACTCAATACCCTTCTCGTCCACAGCCAGAGGGCAGATAAATGGGCCAGCTTCTGGCTTAGTACCCAGTTGTCTTTCACCTGTCTTAGCTGTTCTGGCCTAAAATAAGACAATCTCCTACCTTCATGATCTAATGGGACACACAAAATACCACAATTTCCAGTATTTTCTGCTAACAGGTAGCTTCTACCTTTGCCCCTGTGTACCACTCTTTCTTTATGGGAACTATGCATTCCAGTCTGGAATTTCTAGCTACGTCTCATACATAATCTTACATGCTGACACTTTTCCAGTTGTCACTATCACTGAATGCATGTGAAAAGAGGTACATGTGAGAGAAGCCATATATGAGATTTTGATTTGCTCAAAACCAATCTCCATGAACTTAAGGAACAAATTCTTTTGTTCTAGACACTTGAGTGCCTTTTAAAGCTGTGTGGTTCTCTGCTGCTGCTGCTGCCAGAACTACCACACACGTGGACACCTATTTTTGCATAGGCTTTTTGACATAGCTTGGATATAATCCCCAAAGTAGAAGTGCTGCATCACGTACTACTGTGTTTCCCGAAAATAAGACATCCTCCGAAAATAAGACCTACTTCATGGAAACAAAATACATCCCCTGAAAATAAGACCTAGCGCATCTTTGGGAGCAAAAATTAATATAAGACACTGTCTTATTTTCGGAGAAACAGGGTAGTACAGCGGTTCTACCTTTTTTTAATTTTTTTTTTTTATGAACCTCCACACTGTTTTCCACTGCAGCTGCACCAACTTGCAATCTGACCAATAGTGCATGTCGGTTCCCTCTTTTCCACATCCTCCCCAGCATTTGTTACATCTTGTCTTTTTGATGTTAGCCATTCTACAAAACCTCATTGTGATTTTTATTTGGACTTCCCCCAAATTAGTTATGTTGAGCACCTTTTCATGCACCTGTTGGGCCATTTGAGTATATTCTTTGGGAAAATATCTTTTCAGGTGTGGTGTGTTTTTTGGGGGGGTGGGCGGGGTTTGGCCATTTTTAAATTTGGATTCTTCCTTTCTCTCTTTCTTCTTCCCTCCCAACCATTCCTTCTACTTTCTTTCCTGCCAACTTTACAATTAATACATCCTAATCAGTTAGGATGGTGGTATGAGCTTTCATCTTTTATGGCCTCTTCCTAGTTATCCAAAAGAGATGGCTCCCCAGGGGCAACCTTAAAGGAATTAAAATGCATTATGATCACTTTTTTTATTCAGGTTTATTCCCAAATTTGTTGGCCTATTTTTAATTCTGCCCAAAAGAATATTAGTAGAGGCCCAATGCATGAAATTCATGCAGGGACCTTGGTCCCCAACGCAGCTGCTGTGGCCACCTCTGCCTCGGCCCCCACCTACTACTGCCTTGGCTGGCGTCTGCCTCAGCCCCGCCTGTTGCGGCTTTGTCCGGAAGGAAGGATGTCCAGTCTAATTAGCAGATTACGTTTTTTTAAAAATATATATTTTATTAATATTTTACAGAGAGGAAGGGAGAGAGATAGAGAGCTAGAAACGTCGACAAGAGAGAAACATCAACCAGCTGCCTCCTGCACAACCCCCTCCCGGGGATGTGCCCGCAACCAATGTACATGCCCTTGACCGGAATCGAACCCGGGACCTTTCAGTCTGCAGACCGACGCTCTACCACTGAGCCAAACCGGTTTCGGCAGATTATGTTTTTATTATTATAGATTGGTAAATGTCTTCTCAGTCAGAATTATTTTGCTTATAGACAGCTGAATCCTAGATCTTATAATTTCAATTGTGTCTGGCAGAAATAAGTACCTTTTTACTAAGTTTTCTTTTCAGAAACAACTTCTTGTGTTGTGTGGAAATATCTCCAACACTGACTTTTCTCTCTTCCCTGATTTTTGTCCTGGATTTATCTCACATCAATTAGTGTACTCTTTCCTGCAATGTGTTGAGACTCTCAAACTGGAATGAATCACTACTGTTTTTGCATTCCTAGTTTCTTTAAGTCAACAATTCTCCAAGTGGTGCCCCTGAACCAGTAGAATCAATATCACCTATGAATTTGTAAGACATGCAAATTATCAACTCCCACCCTCAAACCTACTAAATAAGTAACTCTTGAGATGGGGTCAGGCAATTGTGGCCCAACAAATCCTTCAGGTGATTTTGATATATCTTAAAAATTTGTAAATGCCATACTATTTATTATATGGTAGTCTTGTTGGAGGCAGGAAAATAAAGAAAGTTTGCTGGAAAGATAAACATTTAAACACACACACACATGCACACGCACACACACTACAGGTCTCACCCTGGCTAGTGTGGCTCAGTTGCTTGGACATTGTCCTGTGCACCAACACCAGAGAGGTTGTTGACTCACTCCCAGTTGGGGCATATGCTCAGGTTGCAGGCTGGATCCCAAGTAGGGATAGGGGAGCATGTAGAAGACTGCCTATCAATGTTTCACTCTCACATTCATGTTTCTCCCCCCTTTCCCTTTCTCTATAAGGAAAAAAATCAATTAAAAAATGGTCTCAAGTTTTTGATATGCTAGCCTTATTTAAGAACCATGACTCCAAACTGCTGTCCTTTTTCCAGTTTAAGATTCGGATTACCAGCTGGCCTTGTTCTTAGTAACAGTCTGCCAATTTGTTATGTCATTAGCATTGCTAATGTGTATTCATAGACATTAGAGAGGCACATCACATTGGATATGTTTTCATCTACCAGGGAGAGATAATGGTGAAACTTGACTAGAGAAACTATATTTGCCTATAGTTTTATCTCCTCTGTAAAACCTGGGACATTGGTCATCAGAGGCATCATAATCCAATTTACATCTGGTTAACATTTGCTTTTCATCACCACGTAACCCAGTGTTACAGGATCAGTGAGAACAGGCTTTACCTGCTGCTCAGGCATTCCTCATTCCTACAACGTTTATGTCTACTTTAGCTATGAAGAAAAGTTTAAGTGTCTTGAATCTCTTAATCTTAAATGACCTTTCATAGCCAAGGTAAGTGTTTCAAATAAGAAGTCTAACAAGTACTCTTTTTATTTCTTTTTTAATATTGAATTTATTGGGTTGACATTGGCTAATGAAATTATATAGGTTTCAGGTATACAGTTCCATAATACACCATCTGTATATTGTATTGCAGGTTTACCACCCCAAGTCAAATCTCCTTCCATCGCCATTTATCCCCCTTTACCCTCTTCCACCTCCCCTCAATCCCCTATTCCTCTGGTAATTACCATACTGTTGTCTGTGTCTATGAGTTTTTTTTTTAAAGCCCTTCACCTTTTGCACCCAGCTCCCCAATCCACCCCACCCCACCCCCACCCCACCTGCCCGCCTTTGATAGCCTGTTCTCTGTATCTCTGAGTTCTAATAAGTATTCTTAACTAGAAATTTCAATTATAATAGCAGGGACTTCTTTTTTAGGCTGATGTAGAACAACCTGTTCAGCCAGTTGGTTTTTTGTGGATTACACAAAATATACAATTGTAACCAAGCAACACACACACACACAAAGCCAGAAAACCTGGACCAGCAGATAAAAAAAGACAGCCATTAGCCCAAGCTGAGTGCTCTGCATGCAGGCCTCATGTATCGTTTTCACTTTTTTCCTTTTCTTACTGATTTTCTACCACCTGCAACATAATGTCTGGGACAAGAAAATAAAAACACTTGCTTATACTGCTTTTTATATAACAGAAAAACAATCTTTGAAAAAAAATTAAGTTGTCAGTGCTTAAACGCAATTTTTCAAACTGAAGAAAATGCTTATAGGAACTTTCTATTAAGACATTTATAGTTGGAGCTAACAGGGTAATTGTTGGATAACTATCTCATACAAGAGGTTTACTAGTATGCTATGAAGTTTATATTTTAGCTTTTAGATAATTTGGGGATGGAAAAAAATTTCATTTGCAAAAGGGTGTTCCTGTAACCTTCAGGTTACAGGAAAATGTTAACAGATTGAAATTTAGATCTAAATGAAGAAACAAAGGAAACTAGAAATGTTAAAGACATGGGCAAATGTAAAAAAGTGTTCTTTTTATAATGTACATACAAATGTTGGCTGTTTAAAACAAAAATAATAACTCCATAAGATGGTGTTTGTAACACACAGAAGTGAAGATGATGACAATTACCCTAAAACTGAGTGGATGGGTAAATGGGAGTATATTCCAAGCATGTGAGGTTATTAAATTTGTGAGGTGAGAGGTATAAAGTACATGATCGTCTGACTAATAACCTCCTAGTCATATTTACATTCTAATCCACAAAAACTGTGAATATATTACTCTACATGGTAAACAAAACTTTGTAAATGTGACTAAGTTAAGGATCTTGAGATGAAGAAATTATTTTAGACTACTTGGGCGGGCCCAACATAATGGCAAAGGTCCTTATAAGAGGGAGGTGGGGTGATCAGAAGCAGAGTGAGAAGGTGTAAGGATGGAAGCAGAAACTTCTTTCTGAAACTTCTATTCATTGACAAGCTCTACTCAATAAGAAGAATCTCACGAGTGTCATGGGTAAAAGGTACCTCAGCGATATTTCTCCCTCCTTGTTTTAAATATATAAAAAAAGGCAAAGGTGGCAAAAAAACATGTAGTTAAAGACATTAGTTGAGTCAAGAAGAGGAGCTCGGTGGTATCACAAGCTGTGTTACCAAGAGATAATGACTACTAGAACTAAAGGGGCATCTGCTTTCCATGTACCCTGACAAAGTAAAATATGGGGTATGATCACTGCTTACATTTATGACAATATTAACTGACATCCGGCTGGTAAGACTGGAAAGAATCTATAAATATTTAGCTATTTAGTAAGAGATAAAGGAAAGCAAGTTATTTGCCTTTGTGGAAAACAGGAACATTTTACACTGAGATTTTTTATTTTGGTCTAAGTTTTTGGTATTGTATTTGCTTAAAGATATAATGGCAGCTGTATCTGTAGGCTGCTCCTTCAATAAAGACAATATTTGTTATTGTCCCGGTATTTTCCTGGTATCTACATGTACGTACAAAGAAGTATAAGAGATCCTTGGAGAATCAATATAGACTTGCCTCAAACAAGTCTATTTGAGAACAATATGCCCAATTACATTCTAATTTAGAAAGTACAAATGATATGTAATATGGGTGTTCTTAGAAATCAATTTGCCTTTCAAATTCATTCTTCCTCTAAGAAATTAGAGAAAATGCTGTAGTAATTCATTTCCCTGGCCTCTGACTCCTCTAGCTATTCAGCCAGTCCTTCTTAGAGCAAGCATTTCAGCACCCTTAACTGTTCCCATTCAGGCTGCATTCCCCACAGAGCTAGGGAAATGTCATCCAGGACAGAGTTCTGAATCTCCTTCCTCCTCCTGTGCTGAGGTTCATTGTATCCCGCCCTGTCACGTATTCTGTGCACTGTGATGGTATTTTACAGGCTGAAAGGCTGGATCAGTAAAAGGAAGCATGGCCTGCCATCAACAACCTTTCTTCGAGACCCAGAAGTGAGAAAGAGGTTTGCTAATGAAGAGTCAGAAACAGAAGTTCTAGGTAGTGGACAGCAGCTAACAAGTAATAGCCATGGCGTCATGGAAGTGTTGCAGAGATGCAGGATACGAACTTTGGTTTCAAAATATGTGGCAGGTAAGGCTGAAACTGAAGAGTGTGCTGGTCAGTATTGAGGGAGACGCTTGGATTGTTCAGGGATAGTGTGTTTAATGGATTCCCTATTGACGGATAGTTAATTGTTTGGTTTGTTTTCACAATGTTGTAATGAACTGCTTTGTATATAAATCAGAGGCTCGGTGCATGAAATTCATGCACGAGGGGAGTGGCCCCCTCAGCCCAGCCTGCACCCTCTCTAATCTGAGACCCGACATCCCTCTCACAATCTTGGACTGCTGGCTCCTAATTGGTCACCTGCCTGCCTTCCTGGTCACCTCTTACTGCCCCCCCTACTGGCCTGGTCTCCCCCAACTGTCACCTCTGCCAGCCTGGTCACCCCCAACTGCATCCCCCCTACTGGCCTGGTTGTCTCTAACTGCCCTTCCCCTCCACCAGCCTGGTTGCCTCTATACTGCCCCCCTCTGCCAGCCTGGTCACACCAACTGCCCCCCCCCCCCTGATGGTCTGGCCATCCCCAACTGTCACCCCCCTGCTGTCCTGGTCGCCCCACACAGCCTGCTGTTCAGTGGTTTGGTCATCCCTCACTAACCTCCCTGCTGGCCTGGTCATAGGCAGCCATCTTGTGATGGTGTGAGGGTCAATTTGCATACTACCTCTTTATGATGTAGGACAGCATACATACAAATATAAATACTTATACACATTGTATTATTCCCTCAGGAAAAATTTATTGAAAAAAACAGTTGGGTCAGAGTATATATACACTTTATATCTGCTGCTAATGTTTTTCAAGAAAGGAAACATTAATTTACACACACAAAAAAATGTATAAGAATAGCCAACTTATGTATGTTAATTGTACTTTATTTTTTTTAAAGGATGCTCTGTTTATTTTTACTTTACCCTCATCAATCCTGGGCATCATCTAAGGTATTTTTAGAAACATTTAAGAGTTATACCTATTTCCACCGAAACCAGTTTGGCTCAGTGGTAGAGTGTCGGTCTGCGGACTGAGGGGTCCCGGGTTCGATTCCAGTCAAGGGCATGTACATTGGTTGCGGGCACATACCCGGTGGGGGGGTGTGCAGGAGGCGGCTGGTCTCTCTCATTGACGTTTCTAGCTCTCTATCTCTCTCCCTTCCTCTCTGTAAAATATCAATAAAATATATTAAAAAAAAGTTATACCTATTTCTATGCAACAAGGTAAGAATATATAAAATAAGGGACTACCACTTGTGTGTAGATATATTTCTCTCTTTGAATAAGATTTTCAGTATTATCAATATAAATTCATTTAAAGTTTTAAAGATGTTTTCTCAGGGACAACATATAACATTGCGATACTTTTAGAGTTCTAATACAAATAGGCATGGGTTTTCACAGCACAGTTATTCATGTGATATCCAGATCATTTTTGAAGATCTTTGTGTGTGTGTTTGTGTGTGAAAACGCAAATGTAAAACAAAGCCCCTTGGTACTAACCAATTTTAGCCCTTAACAGTATACTTTTATTCACTCCAGCTGATAGTTATTTTGATAGCCTTGGAGGTATGCAGCACAGATATTCCTTTAAGAGAGAGCCTGTCACCAGGAGTGTACTTACCTGCTATGGATCCTTTCAGGATTGTCTCAACTTTAGATCCAAGGCCACGTTCCTCCCAGACACCTCCGGGTGATGATTGAGCACAGGTGGTACATGGTTCACCACACTCTTCCCAGTGTCCTCTAATGAGAGCCTTTGTGCTGAGTGCCACCTGGGCTGACAGACCTTCTGAGAGCGGAGGCTTTTCCAAAGAGGATATACAAATGGCTATTAGACATATGAAAGGATGCTAATCATCAGAGAAATGCCAATTAAAATCATAAAGAGATATAACCTCACACCTGTAAGAATTGCTATAATCAATATATCAAGAGATATAACCTCACACCTGTAAGAATTGCTATAATCAATAAATCAACAAACAACAAGTATTGGTGAGGATGTGGAGAAAAGGAACCCTTAAGCATTTTTTGGTGGGAATGCAGATTGGTGCAGGCACTGTGGAAAGAATATGGAGTTATCTGAAAAAAATAAGAAAAAAAATAGAACTTCCTTATAACCCAGTGATTCCTCTTCTTGGAATTTATCTGAATAAACTTAACACAGTAATTTGAAAATCATATGTGCCCCTATGTTTATTGCACCGTTATTTACAGTCGCCAAGATTTGGAAGCAGCCCAAGAGTCCATCAGTAGATAAGAGGATTAAAAAGCTGTAGTACATTTACACAATGGAATACTACTCTACTGTAAAAACAAATAAAAATTTACCATTTGCAACAGCATGAATGGACCTGGGGAACATTATGATAAGGGAAATGAACCAGTCAGAGAAAGACAAGAAACATATGATTTCACTCATATGTGGAATTTAATGAACAAACTGAACTACCAAGCAAATTAGAGACAAACTCAGATTATAGGCAGACAGCACTGGGGAGTGGGGCAGGGGGGGGGGGCGAGTAGAGGGGGAGTGGGTGTGGTGGAGGGATTGAGAAAAAAAGAAGAGAGAACTCATGGACAACAGTGTGATGATTACAGAGGTGGGGGTGGAAGTGAACGAGGGCATATAAGGAATAAAAGGTGATGGAAAAATAATAAAATAGTATAAATTACAAACAGAATTTCATAAAGAAAAAATAATCTAAAATAAGCATTTTATGTTAAACAAAGGGAAGAACTATGATGCACAAATATCTTTCGATTTCTTACATGCACATTCTTCTTACTTTTACCTGATTCAAGGCATTTACATTTACTTCTACACTCTCCTTTTCTCTTTCTCATTTTTTAGGTCTCAAGTTTAAATGTTACCTCTTCTTTATTGCTTTGCAAAAGAAAACTCAATAAATGTTAAAGTAAAAATAAAATTCATCTAGATATTTCAAAGTGGTTTTTCTCTGTATTATGTTTCAAAGAAAACATAAATGTATCTATCATATATATACTCAAGAATTAAGATAAAGTTAAAAATGAACAGAGACAGATAAGAACAGTGTAACAGAGAAGAAAAGACAAACAGAAACTATAGCTTTGATTCTGGCTTTAAAATTATTTACTTGTGTGATTTACATAAAACTTTATATGAGCATTTTGACCTTTAAAATCCCTTCTAGATCCAATATTCTAAGATTCATATATTTTTTGCATTCACTCATTTTTTAACTCAAACCATGCCAGTAACTATGTGCTCTTCATGGGTGATACCAGACAGCATGAGGCCAATAAGGTGGTTTTTTTTGTTTGTTTGTTTGTTTGTTTGTTTGTGGAATTTATACCCTAGTGCACATCTTGTCATTAAGAAAAATAAAAATAGGTCAATAAATTTTGAAATTTGCTCGGCTGGTGTGGCTCAGTAGTTGAGCATGGACCTATGAACCAGGAGTTCGTGGTTAGATTCCTGGTCAGGGCATATGCCTGGGATGCATACTCCACCCCCCAGTAGGAGGTGTGCAAAAGGCAGCCAATCAGTGATTCTCTCTCATCAATGATGTTTCTATCTCTCTCCCTCTCTTTTCCTCTTTGAAATCAATAAAAGTTTATTTAAAAAAAATTAAAATCAAGTCTGTTGGTTTTTATGAAAATATATCAATTGGATGTGAAAGACTAACATTCTTAAAATTAGGAAGCTTCACTGTACTTTGTGTTTGCCTATTTTCTATGAGAAAGAGAGAATTGGGAAGCATAGCTCAGAGCAGAAATATTGCTTTAATCCTGCCCAATTTACTATATTCTGCTATCTCTACAATCTTAGTCTAAGCCTGTACTTCTGAGACTTTGAATGGAGTGTTAAACTGTACCTCAGATATTCATATTTTAAAATGAATTCTAAATAAACACATTGTGAATGGATACATTTCTATCTAAAAGATAGAAATTCTATAGCATCTACATCTTCCACTGAAATGCTTTACACATTTGCTCCAGCAACAAGTCAATTTTCCCATAAATTTGTCAAAACATGAGCAATATGAAGGCATATAACTCTAAAATCCATCACACATAATAATTTCGAGGTAACTATTCTTTTAGAGAAATGGAAAAACTATTCAACAGCAAAATTTCAGAATGGAAGACAAGTTAGTATTATTCTGTTGCACTAAATATAATGTTGTTAATACCAGACAACTTAATAGCAGGCTTTTAGAACATCTTAAGAGTTGAATTAACTCAATTTTACTAGAGTTTGGATAAAGTTTATTAAAAAGTTGAACTAAGGACAGACCAGCAAGTAGAAATATTCAAATACATGCAAAGTTTCAAGTGAAATTGTTAACTGAGATTAAACACAGAAATAAACTTAGAAATTACTGCCAGAAGGGGCCTTAGAGATTATCTTACTCAAACCTTAGTGAAACAGCTAAAACATTTTTAAAAATCCACACTTTTTTGCTGAAACCGGTTTGGCTCAGAGGATAGAGCATCAGCCTGCGGACTGAAAGGTCCCGGGTTTGATTCTGGTCAAGGGCAAGTACCTTGTTTGCAAGAGGCAGCTGATCGATGATTCTCTCTCATCGATGTTTCTAACTCTCTATTCCTTTCCCTTTCTCTCTGTAAAAAATCAATAAAATATATAAAACATCCACATTTTCCTATATAAAGAAATGATTCTGTCCCACCCTCACCCCCATCACCACAACTAGCACTAAGAAAAATCTAATAATTCTTGCTATATAATTTTATGTCAGAAGTAACAAAGATGATTATGATTAAATTAAAAATATAAAATATAAAATTTAGTTATTTGCTCTGTGTTTTATTTTACTCTGTTAAGAAAAAGATGAACTGCTTGAATGTGTGGGAAGAAAGAAAACATATTTCTATATTCAGAAAAAGATGTGCACATGCTGCTTTCTGCTCACAAAGGAAACAATATTTAATAATATTTAGCAAAAGAGAATCATAGTATATCTGAAAAGTGATCACTTTGTAACATTTAGTATGCATCCATTGATGATTCGTCTATGTGTATTTCAGGTAGTTAAGCTCATACTATTTCAACTATTCTTAGTACTAAGTTGGGATAAGTGCAGGGTTGTAGTTCTATGTCGTTTGACAGCTTATGAAAACGGATTGTAGGCCACACAGTATACCTAACAGGACAGATGATTTAGGCCGGGATCAGACCACAGAGAGCCTTGAATCCACACTGTTGGGATAAAGGCTATGAAATATCCCTTTAGTTGAGGAGACTGTGTATGTATCCTCTACTCTGTTCTGCCCCGAATATCTGCACGCTAGCTTGGAGCTCATCTCCTTGGGCTGCCTGTGAAATGTTCATCAGCCATGAAGACTGGGCTTGCAATGTTCTTTGTGGCAATAGCTCAATTTTCTACTGTGGTACAGAGTCCCTGCATACGGGACCTGCAGATAACCTAAATAGCATTCAGTGCAAAACCTTTCTTCCTTACTCATCTTCCAAACTATGCCAAACTTGTATTTTCATTGTCTGCTTACTGCAGCATGCTCAACAGCCACTTTTGACAAATGGGTCATTTTAAGTCCCCCCTTCCAAAAATCTGGTAACCTAATAAACAATCTTGTTACCTCATAAATGGTTCTATGTAAAGCAGAAAGAATAAACCGCTAAAGAAATTAGAATTAGAAAAGGTTATAGCCATAGTTTCATTTTGATTTGGAAAAGAAAGTTAAACAGAAAATTCTAACTGGTCATAATTACTAAACAGTGTTGTATGGAATCTGTCCTCAGCAATGTTTATTATTTTTACTTTACCATTGTGTTGAAAAGATGCATTTTTAATACAGATCTATGGTTTTATTTGAGATGTGTTATGGCTTACACCTGTCCTACGCTCCTAGATATTTTTAAGTCAACAAACTTTATTTTGCTTTCTATTATATTTGTACCGTTATTTCCAGGAAAACTCTCCAAGCTCTATTGTGGCAACCTTCATCCACCTGCAGGAAGAATTGATTGTGCCCATACAAGCACTCAAAAGAGCAGTAGGAAAAAGCTGTACACTGAAGTCCATAAGGCAGAATGAATTCAATTCACTCACAGAAGTTAATACTACTGACAGAATATTTCCCCCTGGTCTGAGAATACATAGTATGTAATGACTAGAGGCCCAGTGCACAAAATTTGTGCACTGGGGGTGTGGGGGGTGTCCCTCAGCCCAGCCTGCATGCTCTCCAATCTGGGACCTCTTGGGGAATGTCCAACTGCCAGTTTAAACCCAATCCCTATGGGCCTAAACGGGCAGTCCGACATCCCTGTCATAATTCAGGACTGCTGGCATCTAACCACTCGCCTGCATGACTGCCTGATTGCTCCTAACCACTCTGCCTTCCAGCATGTTAGCCCCCTAAATGCTCCCCTGCTGGCATGAATGACATCTAACTGCTCCCCTGCCCACATGATTGACCCCTAACTGCCTTCCTCTGCAGGCCTGGTCCCTCCAATTTCCCCCCCCCCCCCACTGCAGACCTGGTCTCCCTCAGCTCCCCTCCCCTGCAAGCTTGGTTGCCCCCAACTGCCCTCCCCTTCAGGCCTGGTGGCCACCAACTGCCCTCCCCTATCGGCCATCTTGTGACAATGTGGGGGCAGCCATCTTGTGATGTGAGGGTAGGAAGGTCAATTTGCATAGCACCCCTTTCTTATATAGGATTACTGATATTTCAACATCCAATCACTTTTCTTCATAATGAAGTCTAAGTTTCATGTTTAAGCTAAAGCCTAGTATATTATACACTAGAGACCTGGTGTACAAAATTCATACACGGGGTTGGGGGGGTATCCCTCAGCCCAGTCTGCACCCTCTCCAATCCAGAACTGCCAGCTCCCAACTGCTCACCTGCCTGCCTTCCTGATTGCCCCTAACTGCTTCTTCCTGACAGCCTGATCACTGCCCCCCCCAACCACTTCCATGCCAGCCTGATTGATGCCTAACTGCTCCCCTGCCAGCCTGTTTGCCCCCAACTTCCCTCCTATGACGCCTGGCCACCCCTAACTGCCCTCCCCTACAGGGTTGATAGCCTCCAAATGCCCTCCCTTACAGACCTGGTTTCTCTCAACTGCTCTCCCTTGCAGGCCTGGTGCCTCCCAACTTCCCTCACCTGCTGGCCATCCTGTGGTGGCCATTTTGTGTCCATGTGGGGGCAGGATCTTTGACCACATGGGAGCAGCCAACTTGTGTGTTGGAGTGATGGTCAATCTGCATATTATTCTTTCATTAGATAGGATAGAGGCCTGGTGCATGGGTGGGGGCCAGCTGGTTTGCCCTGAGGGTGTCCTGGATCAGGGTGGGGGTTCCCTTGGGGTTGAGGAAGCCTGTGAGAGGGGCCTGTGTTGGTTTTTAGGCCAGTCACGCCCCCTGGCAACCCAAGAGGAGGACCTGGTATCTGGAATTTATTTACCTTCTACAATTGAATCTTTGTAGCCAGGAGCAGAGCCAAATCCCCTGCTCACTCCATTGCTGCCACCATTTCTGTTTGGTTCTATGTATCTTCTATAATTGAAGATCTAGCCTTGAGTGGAGATCTAGGCCAGGCAGGGCATGTGAAAGATTTGCTTCCTCCATTGCCAAGGGCAACCCTAGCCTGCTCTTTCCAGCTCTGTGGCTGCCGCAATTTTTCTTGGGATTTATCTTCTATAATTGAAACTTTGTATCCTTGAGTGGAGGCCTAGGCCTGCCAGGGTGTGTGGAAAGCTTGGCTTTCATTGCCGGGGAAACCCAAGCCTCTCAACTGCTCTCTGTGGCTGCAGCCATCGTGGTTGGGGTTAATTTGCATACGTGCTCTGATTGCCTGGTGGGTGTGGCTGGTGAGCATGGCTTGAGCAGAGTGATGGTTAATTTGCATATTACTCTTTTATTAGGTAGGATAACTAGAGGCCCCAAAATTTGTGTATGTGTGTGTGTGTGTATGGAGGGGGGGGGGTTGGTTAGGGAGTCCCCTCAGGTCAGCCTGCACCCTCTCCACTCTGGGACCCCTCAGGGAATGTCTGACTGCGTTTAGGCTCAATACCAGCCTTGTTGCCCCTAACTTCCCTCTGCTCCAGCCAGGTAACCCCCAACTGCCCTCTCCCTGACAGCCTGGTTGCTCCTAACTGCCCCCATCCACTGGCCTGGTCACCCTTTACTGCCCCCCCTGCCATCTTTGTTGCCCCCAACCGCTTCCCCTCCTGGCCTGGTTGCTCCCAACTGCGCCCCCCTGACCTGGTCATCCCCAACTGCCTCCCACTGTGAGCTTGGTTGCCACTCACAGCCTCCCCAACCGCCTCCCTCCCCCCCCCCCCCCCAACACACACACCGGCCTGGTCATCCCACACAGCCTGCTTTTTCAGCCATTTGGTCATCCTTCACTAACCCCCCTTCCAGCCTGGTCATAGGCAGCCATCCTGTGAGGTCATTGCATATTACCTCTTTATTATATAGGATATGTACATATAGCATAGTAGTTCTTACTTTGATGTTTTCTGGTACATATATGCTCCTTCAGTGTTTACTTCAATAGGGTCAAATTGGCAACCAACAAATCCATTATTTGCACTATGTTCATTTCTGGGGAGGGGAGTCTGACTTGTTCTGAAATTTCTCTCTTGGGTTTCTTTGGCATCATTTTGCTATGAAATAGCTTTGGTTTGATTTGAGACATGGTTTTAGTAACAAAGTATTTATTGCAGAGAGGCTGTCTATGAAAACTATGGTGCCTATGAGAATTGTAGGACTTTCACAGGTGTTGACTCTGCAGGATAAGAATAAGAATGATATTTTATAGTAATTTTTATGAATATTAATTTCACTCAGCAGTCCTTGGGGGAGCCATTTTTTATTTTACTTTTAAATCCTGGTAAATGGAGAAAAGTTACTCTCAAGAGACAGATAAAAGCATGAGGAAGTCTAAATCTACTTGAGAAACTACTTCAAGCCAATATTTTGCATTAAACTTAATTGCCAGCACTTATCCATAGGGAAAATTATGCTGTCAAGTTAGTTTTAATCATTACAGGTTGAATCTGTAAGACCTGAGATTTTTTTTTTCCATTTGATGCATCAAATACTTTGGTTTTAATGAAAAGAACTAATAACTGTTATTATTTCAGGCACTCAAAGTGATGGCAACATTTCCAGAGATATTTTACTTCGTTTAAGAGGGTGCACCAATTTCTTAAATGGGCCACACCTAGGAATCCTGAGTGATGAATGGTGTGAAGCTGTCCCAGAGCAGGAGAGGAGAGGATTTATGAGGCCTAAGAAGAGGATACAAAAGAGTCAGTAGGTCATGAGGTAACAGTGTAAAATACTTAGCACTAAGGGTTCACTGCTGTCAAACATGTAGTAATTGTTAAGATGTGTGCAGTTGTTAAAGCTGTGCAATAGCCGAAATCGGTTTGGCTCAGTGGTAGAGCGTCGGTCTGCGGACTGAAAGGTCCCGGGTTCGATTCCGGTCAAGGGCATGTACATTGGTTGCGGGCACATCCCCGGTGGGGGGTGTGCAAGAGGCAGCTGGTCGATGTTTCTCTCTCATTGACGTTTCTAGCTCTCTATCTCTCTCCCTTCCTCTCTGTAAAATATCAATAAAATATATTTTAAAAAATAAAAATAAATAAAGCTGCGCAATAATTAACCATATTTGCTGTTTTGTACAGCAGAAAGAAATATTAATTAGACAAATATTATTAGAAATCCTTCAGGACAGGCTGTTTTTCCTCTTTACCCTCAAATGGAAGTGAGATGTGATTGATCCCTACCTGAAACACTAGAAGCATTTGGAGTGTGGAATCATAGTCTTGGTTTTTGTGTCCATCCACTTCTAGATACAAGTTACCAAATTTCTCCCAGTACAATTTCCTCACTGGTGACATAAAGTTAACGTGTAATTTGTTGCGTTGCTGGGGAGCTTGAATTAAATGGTAATATATATGAAGCAACTGGCACAGTGACTGGTCTATCAAGAGAAACTCAAGAAGAGAGCTGCCACATAGCAGTTAACACTCGTACTACATATTTTACACTAGAGGCCTGTGCCCTCTCTCAGTCCAGGAGCCCTTGGGGGGTGTCCAACTGATGGCTTAGGCCCACCCACTCTTAAGCCGTCAGTTGAACATCCTTAGCACTGCTGCAGAGGCAGAAGAGGCTCCTGCCACCACCTCTGTGCTCGCCAGCCTTGAGTGCGGCTTCTGGATGAATGGAGCTCCCCCTATGGGGGTGCACTGACCACCCGGGGCAGCTCCTGCATTGAGGGACTGCCTGCTGGCGGTCAGTGTGCATTATAGTGACTGGTTGTTCCACCATTAGTTCGATTTGCATATTAGCCTTTTATTATATAAGACTAAAGGCCCAGTGCACAAAATTCGTGCACTGAGGGGTGGGGGTGGGGGTGGGGGACTCTCAGCCTGTCCTGAACCCTCCTGTATTCCAGGACCCCTCAGGGGATGTTCATCTGTCTGCTGAGGCCCATTCCCATGGCCAATAGTTGAAAATCCCTCACAGTCCGGGACCTGTTGCTCCTTACCGCTGCTGCCTTGCTCGCTGCTCCTTACCACTCAGCTCACTGCTCCTTAGCGCTGCCACAGAGGCAGGAGAGTCTCCTGTCACCACCACTGCACTCACCAGCCACGAGCACTATCTTTCTGTGTAGTTGTCTGTGGGCCAGCTGCTTTCTTTCTTCTCATTCAGGGAGAGCAGCATGTGAGGGCAGAGTGTGCTCTTTGTGAAACGCATAGGGCTTTCTGAAGCTGAGGGGAGTGGTCAGGCCCACAGGATGAGAGGTAGACACTATCTCACCTAATTGTGGGGCAGGCTGGATGGCCTTTATCTGGCTGACCCCACCCAGGGAGGGACCGAGCAGGGTATCTGCCTCCATTCTCCATCCCTTTGTGACATTTGTCACCCTTGCCAGGCCTCCCCCCAAAGTGAGTTCAGCTCAATCTCTGAATGTAAAAGGGGAGGCCTCCACTCCAGTGCCCCTGATTCCCAGTGACAGGATCTGGTCGACAGGACCTGATCTCAGGATGGTGGCCACAGCTGCAGAACATAGATCTGTTTCAAGAAAAGATGGGAATGCAGACTTTCATATGAGCCTGTATTCCAAAAGGTGGCAGTTTATTGTGGCAAAGACACCTTCAAGGGTAACATAAATGGATAAAGTCAGGGCCAAACTGGTCCATTTCCTCACCCATTCTCTCTGAGGCACATGGACAGAACCAAGTCTCAGTTCTTTGCAGAGCACTTCTGGGGTTTTTTTTTTAAGCCTAAAGGACAGTAATCTGTCTCCATTCTTATTACTTGGTATTTTTTCATCATCGAATAAAAGAATACGTACATTGGGGCAATCCTATCCAGATGTAATATTCCAGTTGCACCCATGTGACAATGACAGTGCCCCTCAGAAGGAGGGAGCCAACAGCTGAGGAGAAGGGAATTCTGAAAACCAAAGCAAAGGTTCAGAACACAGAAGTCCTTGGTGTTCTGCTGAGAAACTTGGGACTCTTTCCTCTGTAGTCACACAACTGTCACATACCAGGAAGTCACTCAGACATATCTTTGCATTGGCCAATTTATGGAATTCTCCCTCCTCTCCATTTTCCTGAGCTGGACTCTGGACTGCAGCATTCTCTTGGTCATTGTTACAATATTTATATAAATATAACATACAAAGATGCAGCCTCTTTTGTAGGAACAGGGAGGAATGGGGTGGTTAAGTTAGGCACACGGAGCTGCAGCAAGCATCCTTTGTGGGGAGGGCCAAGGGAGAGAGGAGGTTGGTACTTGGGCCGAGGCCCTAGAGCCGATGCTGGGGATGTAGGGACCCCCTCTGAGTACCACATTCTGAGGCTGAACTAATTGGTCAAACTCAGGCAGATGGGGTGGCCATATCAGCCATCTTTGGTGCTATTTACCTTTTCCCACCCCAGCTCTGTTGTAAAATCCCAGAGCCCTGGATTCCAAAGGTGCCATCCAGAGCAGCAGCCCTGGAAGGGGGTAAGAGGAAGTGAGTAGGACATGTTTGAAAGCTGATATGCTTGTGTGCTGAGGGATGGCCAGAGAGAGAGGTGAGAGGTAGCAATGAAGGGCTCTCATACACAGCCTTCTGTAGGGGCCAGATGTGAAGGAGGCCAGGGGAGAAGGGTAGGGATGAGGCACCATGGCCCCAGCCTCTTAGGCATCCCTGTATGTCCTCTTCGGTGTACAAAGAGGAAAGGGGCTGCTCCGAGGAGAGGCCAGGCCAGGCCAGGTGTCCATCTTGAGTCTGGCTGAAGTGATGGTCCTCACCCTGAGATACCTTCTAACTGGTGATGGGCCCAGGCCTGACTCCTGCCGCTGCCACTGCTGCCAGGACCCAGGACTGACTTCCACCACTACCTCTGCCTTCAGGACCCAGATCTGACTCCCGCTACTGCCCCCAGGACCTAGGACTGACTTCCACTGCTGCTGCCACCTCTGGGACCCAAGTATGACTCCCACCACTGCCACCACCACTGCCAGAATCCAGGCCTAACTCCTGCCCCCACTGCTGGAACCCAGGCCTGACTCCCATCACCCCCTGGACCAAGGCCTTATTCCCACCACTGCTGCTGCCACACCAGGACCCAGGTGACAGTCATCCATCCACTTGTGATAGCCCTAGGATATTATTAGTATAAACTAGTGGCCTGGTGCACAAAATTCGTGAACATTGAAAGGGAATTAATTAGAGGAAATATTTTAATATTGCTATTTGCCTTTTCTCTATAATAAAAGTGTGAGATAAAAGGAAATGAGTACAATGTATATGAAAAAAATACATAATTTTACTAATAAGTAAACAATAGCAAAATGATATAACAACAGCAAACTCATAATATAAAAACAACATTGATGCAAATAATGACTGATAAAGTGATTAATCTTATTCTAATATCTCCCTGTATACCACATTAAGAGTGAAAACACTTTCAGAGTGCTTGACTAATTTTCCTTGTGATGAAGTATTTACAACTTTAACTTTAACGTCACATGCTCTTCAAACTCGAGAGAAAGCAACATATAACTGACCATGTGTGAAAACGGGTTCAGGTAGGAATATTCCTAATCTATCTAGAGATTGTCCTTGTGATTAATAGTAATTGCAAATGCTAGCATTATGGGAAACTGTCATTGAATTAATTTAAATGGGAAGCCAGTGTCAGATGGGGACAAATCAATTCTTGGAATCAGAACAACCTCTCCCTCTGAAGAACCTGTTAATAGGTCATAATCTTTTTTTTTTTTTTTTTTTTTTTTAAGAATTTACTCATTTACTCAATGACAATCATGTCATCATCTTCTGGAACATCATTATAACAATCCAATTCCTGAATTTCCTGGTGAATTTCTTGTGACTCCATTTCTTTCAGAATCAGTGGACCAAATCTCTCATGTTTAGCAATAGCACTCTCTTTAAATGGGTACTTCTTGTCAAGGTAGCCTGCTCGCAGTGCATTTGCAATGCAACTGTCAGTGATTTTCCCCCCATGAATTCTTCACCCAAGTCACAACTTCTTGCAGTTATCTTTTGATAATAAATCTGGTACCATTACAAAGACCCCATTTACTATTAAGATTTCTCAATAGCATAATGATTGCACCCTCTTTCAATTTTAATTTGTGGCATAGCATTCCAGAAGGAGTAATACTGTTAAGAAATTCAGTGGGAAAATTTTTCCTTTTCAGCATCATCTGTTGAGTCAATGGAATCATCAGTAAAATATGTGTGAAAATCTCCATCAGGTATATCCAAAATTTTTGAACGTGCCCATTTTTTGGACAAAGAATTACACGTTTAGATATATTTTTAATATTATTTATAGACATACTATTTCCAAAGGTGGCTTCAATAATAGATCCATTACAAATCATTTCATGGGGAATTTCAATAATACCCATTCCTAAATGAAAACTGCTATCAAGTTTGCCATCTCCAAGTTTTACTAACCATTCTCTATAAGCAGAATCCTCTGATCTCGTATTTGTTTTAAGAGACAACTTTCTGAAACTTCCCCAAACATCACAGTACTTTAAACCCATTTGTACTATGGCCGATCGCATAGCGTGCAGCACAATACTGAGACATTGTCGAAAATGTCCTCCAAGAAAGAGAACTTTCCCACCAAAGGCAACATTCAAATTCATAATTTCTCTTAATAATCTGTCTATGGTGTTTATAGCATGACTGGATGGCATGGTGCACTCATCAATAACAAGTTGGGCCTTTTTAATGGTTTTAGCAACTTCGATCTTTATATGGAGTCTAGAAATTGAAGTTTCATTTAATGGGATTGGTAATTTATATTGGGAATGAAAGGTTCTTCCACCATTAAGTAAATTTGTAGCAATTCCTGTAGATGCTGTGGGTAAAACAGTACTACCACGACCTCTAATATAATGTATTAAAACTTTATACAGATATGTTTTTCCACTACCACCTGGACCATCCAAGAAAAAGCATTTGGGGTGTACAGTTTGATCTTCGATGGCTGAAGTTATAGTCTGAAAGGCTGCCAACTGTTCATCATTCAGAGAATTTATTAAAATTTCTGCCTGTTGCCAAAACCGGTTTGGCTCAGTGGATAGAGCATTGGACTTCGGACTGAAGGGTCCTGGGATTGATTCCCATCAAGGGCATGTACTTTGGTTGCGGACACATCCCCAGTAGGGGGCATGCAAAAGGCAGCTGATCGATGACTCTCATCGATGTTTCTAACTATCTCTCTCCCTTCCTCTCTGTAAAAAACAAAACAAAAAACAAAAAACAATAAAATATATTTAAAGAAAATTTCTGCCTGTTGTTGCATTCATTAATAAAGGATAGTCGGGAAGTTTTAAATGTGAACATTTCATTCCATGCAATGGGAATACCTCCTGAATTTCATTAATGGCATGCATTTCATAGTTCACACAGGCACCTTCTCTTCAGTGCAATTTCCAACATAAATCTTCAATAAAATGAGATTTATTCTCATTCCATAATTTGTCTGAAGCAGAATGATATCCAAACACACATATGTATGCAAAAAGTTGCCGTAGTTATTTGGGCATATTAAGGATGATTGCATGGTCAGTCGCATCTTTCCAGATAATGTCATCAAGTAATAATCCTCGGTGTTTATCAGCTTCATGAAATGTATAAGTTACACCTCCTACAGTTCGCAGATCCTCAAAACTTATTGTACCTTTTACACACAGAAGCAAAAGTCTAAGGTAATATCGTTCTGGTTCTCTAAAGCTCACAGTGAACAGCCTACCTAATACTTTCTTCCCACCCTTTTCCGCATTTTGTCCACAAAGAATTATTAAACACATAATGCTGTGGAATCTCCCAATAATAATAGTTACATGCATCAGAGTCTTCTCTATTCAATAAGAACAAAATCCATCAAAGGAGAGTTATGTCTTTTAGCCCTATCTACAACTTCAGCAAAATCATCGGTATGAAAATACAAATTTTGGTCATTTGGCAAATGAATAGCTAATCTTGTGATTGCATGAGATTGGTCATGCATTCGCATTCCAAACAGCCTCTGGAGTGCTCACATACCTGGAGTCAATGAAGTCTTGTATTTTGTCATGATTGATATTCTTTTCAGAAATTTGAATATTTGCACAGTCATGGCCTTTACAGATGTATTTAAATAGATATTTGACACTTCTAATTGATGCACAGACTTCAACATTTATATGACAGTTATATTTGAGGCACAAATACGGGTTATATGGGATAATCCAAGTATTATCGACAATTTTATTTCCAATAGAAATTGTACTACCAAAACTTCTTTTGTATTTGGGATATCCATCAATATTTCCAATGGTCACATTTTGAAATTCTTTCAGATATCCCTTTGAACATTTTCCATATATGGACTATTTGGATTTTGTTTTCCACATGGTCCATGTACCATATTTGATTTTACAATTTGAAAAGTTGAGGACACTGGTCTTCATCCAGAATTTCTGCCTTAACTATACAGTCAATGTCATCTTCTGTTTCTAATTTGGATTCACTAGGTAATATCAATAATATTGTGAGCATAAGGCAGTCAGCATTTCTGAAATTCAGTGACATAAATTTTAGCTATTACTTTGCCAAATAAATGGAATTTGCATACATCACTTAAAAGAGCATTCAGCTTAATATTAAAAACTGGCTATCAAATCAGGTCTGTTTTCAACTTTTTGCCAGAACTATAAATTGTTTGTAATATCTGCCCATTTGGGATTGCATGTCATGGTTATAAATAAATCGGGCTTGCCATACTTTGTTACAATTGCTATAGCATCCTGGTATTGCTGCTGCATATTTATTTCAAGATCAGATGTCCTTTGCTCTTCAGACATTTTCTGTCGATAATGTCTGCATCTTTCTGCTGCAGAGCTACGTTGTCTCAACAGTTTTTCTTTGGACATAGTCCCACCTCTCTACTGCCACGGTCTGAGATACAGGTGAAGGAGTCTTAACTGTCAGGCCTTTGAGCTGTGTGACCAATGGCAGATTCTGGCTGATTCTGTGGGGGTGGGATTTCCTCCTACCGGTTGTCAGTTTCCACAGCTGGGATGCGAAAGCTGGGGCTCCAGAGGGACCAATGCCCTCTAAGCTGCCAGCTTTCTCTCTCTGCTCAACCCCACAGGCGGGCCTTGGCAGAAGTTGCCCAGGTCCCCTCGGCTTGGACCACACCAGCAGTGTGGGGCACTGCCCCATGCCACCAGCCTGGGTCTTTGCCTCCCTCTGCTTGCCTGGTCTCCAATTGTGGCTTGGACCAGGCAGGTGGCTAGGGTGCTTCCCTCTTCCGCCACCTGCCCGGGTTACAATCGGGGCTTGGATTCAGCCTGTGGCTGTGGGCGCTGACCCATGACTCCTGCCTGTGTCTGTGATAGGGGTTTGAATTCATCTGGCAGCTTCAAGCGCTAACCCACGCTGCCTGCCCAGGTCTGCCATCATGGCTTGGATCAGGCCAGTGGCTAAGGCGCTGAATCATGCCACCTGACTGGGTCCGAGATTGAGGCTTTGATTCAGCCAGCAGCTGCCGAGTTCCCCATCTTGGCCTGGATCCTGCCAGTGGCAGTGGGCGCTGCCCTATTACCCCTACCATCTTTGTTGGGTTAATTTGAATAGCACCCCTGATTGGCTATGGATGTAGTGAAGGTACGGTCAATTAGCATATTACGCCTTTTTTTAGATAGGCTGTTTCCTCATGTAATCCTCATGATTGCATTTGAGGCAGACAATTAGGAAAGCCCTTTACAGGGAGTGAAATGGGGACAGAAGAAATGCCATGTGGCTTTCCCTAGGTCTCCCAGCTAGCAAAGAGTTGAACCTGGACAGTGTGACAACAGTCTAACCACTTGGCACTACTACCTCCAATTTTAAAATTGAGCCTGGCTGGTGTGTTCAGTGGATTGAGCATTATCCCATGTACCAACAGGTCACCTGTTTGATTCTTGGTCAGGGCACATGTCTGAGTTATGGGCTCAATCCCTGGTAGAAAGCATTCAGTAGGCAGACCATTGATGTTTCTCTCTCTCCCTCTCCCTCCCTCTCTCTATAAAAATCAATAGAAACATTTTTTTTTTAAAGAGTCAAAATGTTGAAACTATTCTCTTGGGAAAGAAATGTTACTTTTGGGAAGTAGCATTGTTTTTTTTCAATCTCACTCCATTTCTTAATAATTTCATGATGTTTTCACTTTACCACCTTTTAAATTTTTTATAGAATATTTATAAAATATTTGAAAGATGTAAAGAAAATAAAGTCAAACACAAATATATCAAATACAAATAAAGTCAAATATAAATATATCATTGCATCCTCCATTTACCTTAAATGAAATACAATTGCTATTTTTTTTAGGTAGTTAGGGCTTTTCTGGTTGAGGTTTTAGAAATCTGTTAGGTTCAGTGGGTAGACAAGATATTGTTGTGTAGAAGAAAAGACAGCTTAGAAAGCTTTTGGCTGTGAACAGAAGAAATAACTTCAGCATTTTATACTTTTTTATTTTTCTTTATAGTTTGCTACTATGGTTTATCCCTAAACAAGAGGTTGTTCAGTTTTGCATATTTTAGAATATCTTATAAATATAATCATACTGTGTTAATCTTCTTCCACTTAATATTATTTTCTTAGTAGAGATCCAGTGCATGAAATTCGTGCACTGGCAGGGCCCCTAGGTCTAGCTAGCAATTAGGGCCAGGCGGGGCTTTCCTTCCCTGGCTGCCAGTTGCTAGCTGGGACCTTCCTTCTTTCTGTGCCGCCCCCTGGTGGTCAATGCATGTTATAGCGAGTGGTCCAACTCCCAGTCAGTTGAACTCCTGAGGGGACAATTTGCATATTAGCCTTTTATTATATAGGAAGGTTTATTCATGTTATATGAAACCATAATTTATTCAATTAATTGCAGTAGTGTTTCATTGTATGAATATACCACACCTTGCTATTACTGTTCTGCATTTTATTTCCTTGATAGACTGAAACCTTTTTAAGGGTTGATAACTCTTATTTATATGTGTTGAATTGACACTGGGTTGGTCTTAATCATTGGTATGAAGAACGTAAATGTTTGTCTAATAGTAATTTGGTAAAAGGGTAGTAAAAATGTGAAGAAAGAAAAACCTTGAGACCCTAAAGTGTAATTTAGACTTTCATACCTCTCATCTAGTAATTACAGAAAAATCCTCAAAGCAAAAATTCTGGAGACATATTCTCTGAACATAAAATTCACTTGTATTTTCTGGGCTTAAAGTCTTAATTCTTAGCCTATAGTCTCTGATAGGAATAGAATTAGGTATTTTGTGTTTTGTTTTGTTTTTCATTTGAATAGATATGGTCTTATATAGCAAATTTGAAAAAGATGGTGCAGGTTAGTCTTAAACTGTTTGTACTCTGCTTCCTTAAGATTATCTAACATGATGTTGCATAATCTAAGCAATTAAATGCCCTAGCAACAAAGCAATTAGCTACTCTACAGAGCAGGTAATTTTTCAGGTTTGTTCTTTGCATAAAGGAAAAAAAAACCCACCTCAGGTATATTTTTTGTTTGTTTTGGATCTATTTCCTTATCCTTATAAGAGGGATAGAAATAAGATTGGGTTAATTTTAGGGCTTTATATTTTTTCACAAACACTCTGAAAATCATCACCTTTATTTAATATATTTTGTTATACTACTCTCTCCCCAGTAAATACCACATTTACAATATATTTCATTTATCAAAAAGAGAAAAAAGAAACTATGTTTCACAACCTCTTTTCCTCTGAGCAATCCCTATAGCTTCTTTTCAGTTAGACCCCACTGAGTTAAAATTTAAGATTTAAAATAATGTTTCCAAATTTGTGAGCTGTGGATGCTTGGGAAGGTGAGATATTAGTGCTAGAGTTGTAGAAAACTGAAATTGCAAAAGGTATTTGCAATTGTATTTAATAAAATAAAAATAAATTGTAAAGTTCTACTAAATGCATTAAAGCCATTTATCATTAATTCTTTTTATTTAACTTTATTTTATTTCTATTAAGTATGTGTATGTGCTGTACACACATAGTTCTAAACACTCAATTGCCTTATTCTGGAAATAAGAAAACTCCTTTTCAGCCTTGTATACCTCTAGTTTTGCCTTTTCATAGGCAAATACTTCAGTTTTTAGTTATTTCTTCTGGTATTCATCTTGCAATTTCTAAATAATATGCATATGCTATTATTACTTGATTTTTCAGTTTTAGACATTACTCACTAATTTCTAAGTAAGAATGCCATAAAATGATGTCTAGTCATCACTGGCCAGAAAGAAGTGAAAATTTCTGGTGGGACCTATAGTTTTTGTGTTTTTATAATACAAGTAACTATAATGTATTCTTTATGTCATGAGAGAAGAGAACACGTTTATCAATTTAGCATCACAGGGATTAGAGTCAGTTTTCAAAACTTTTAAAGCAAACATTTCCCCCTAAAATTTGTACTGTTCTTTTGTATACTTACTGAAGCTCTTGATTACTTCCTGTTTTCTGAATTCCACAGTCCCTGGACAATAAGATTAAAGGACACAAATAACTCTTCATTGTCAAAATATTAAATTTTTTATAAATATAAATAAAAGAAGGAAGTAAAGTGAAAACACATATTTTTAGGTCATTGCTTAATTTTCTCAAGAATGTATTTTCCCTTTGGTCTCTTTCATGTGGGAATATGTGATTTTGTCCATCCCATTCTTCCTCTCCTCTCTCAGTTGGGTCTCATGTAAATTACTGTAGGCGTTTAATTTAAAAGACCTTAATTATAATCTTATTCAATTTTTTAAAAAAAGAATAGATGCATACAAATTGAGATTTTACAACCTCCCTGAATAAAATTTTAGAAATAGAATTTGAATATAATTATGTATATTTGTTAGTTTAATATTAACATAGATTAGACTGTTTTTTATTGGTAAACATCAAAGACCCCACATGAACATAGTTGTACTTATCTTTTCACTAGGGGCCCAGTGCATGGCATTTGTGCAGTGGGGGGGGGCGGGGGGGAGGTGGTGCCTCAGCCTGGCCTGTGCCCTCTCACAGTTCGGAATGCCTCAGGAGATGTCTGCCTGCTGGCTTAGGCCAGCTCCCAGCAGCTGCTCTCATCAGCTGCGAGCCCCACTTCTAGCTGAGCAGTGCTCTCTCTGTGGGAGCACACTGACCACCAGGAGGTAGCTCCTGCATTGAGCGTCTGCCCCGTGGTGGTCAGTGTGCGTCATAGTGACTGGCTCTTTTGCCATTTGATCGATTTGCATATTAGTCTTGTATTATACAGTAGGTCCTGGGGTTATGTTGGAGATCCATTCCTATTGAGTATCGTAAGGCGATTTTCACCATAAGTCAGAACCTATCTACATAATTACCCATGTCACTCACATGGAGCACATACACAGCAATAATGAAGTGAAACAGTAAAAACAATTTAAAAGAAAGATAATAATTCCTGACCTTTACTTGTGGTAAATTAAATAAAAAACATAAAGCACATATGTATATATGTTGAAATGATGAACTTTTTTTTTTTAAATAAATGGGAGATGGCAACGTAACCACGAAACGATGTATGTCAAGTCCAACATAACCCGAGGACTGTCTGTATAAGGTAAGTTGATAGAAGAAATACACATAGGTAAGAAGATGCTTTTCCAATAACTAACTAAATAGCATCCCCATAACCACCATTGTCCCACATAGTTTTGTCCCATTGGTTGTATTATTTACCCTAAGAGGAAAGATCAGTTTCCAAAGCAGGGCACTTGGATTTTAAGTAAAATTCTTTTTTGTTTTTAAAGAAAGAGGGGGTACTTTTTTATATTTTTTTATTGATTTTTTTTTTTTTTACAGAGAGGAAGAGAAAGGGATAGAGAGATAGAAGCATTGATGAGATATAAACATCAATTAGCTGCCTCCTGCATACCCCCCACTGGGGATGTACCTGCAACCAAGTTACATGCCCTTGACTGGAATCGAACCTGGGATGCTTGAGTCCGCAGGCCAATGCTCTGCCCACTAAGCCAAACTGTTTAGGGCTTAAATAAAATTCTTGGCCTCAAACTTACTTTAATATCATGGCGATCACACAAAAATGCTTTACTCTGAAAACATTATTGAAGAATAAATAAGAAAGCTTAAAACACATTTAATTTGGAAAAAAATCCTAATGTTACATAAAGTACAAGAGTGACAACAGCACAAAGAACACCCACATACTATTTACTCAGACTCGCCTATTATTAACATTTATCCCATTTGCTTTTATTATTTGCTTTCTCTTTCTATACAAACTGTATAATATTCTTGAACCATTTAATATTAAGATGCATACATTGTTGCCTTTTAATCTTAAATTCTTGAGTGAATATTTCCTAAGAATAAGGCCGTTTATATCCCCAGTATAGTTATCACAGTTTTCAGCAATGGAGGGTCTTATTTAGCCCCCATGCTGTTCTCAAATGTATTTATCAGTAAATTTATCATTGATATATTACTTTTACCAAACCTGCTATATATTTTCCAATAATGTCAATTAGTTCATTATGACCTCTTAGCACTTTCTCTTCCCCCCCCTTTCAATCTAGGATCCAATATAGGAACAGGAGTGGTATTTAATTATATCTCTTCACTCTTCTTTAATCTGTAAATTTTTTTCAGTTTCCTCTGGTTTTCATGACATTGGCATTTAAAAATACAGTCTTTTAAAAACAATATTAAGTTTCTCAGTATGGCTTTGTCTGCTGTTTCTTTTTGTTATATTTAGGTTATGCATTCAAGACAGAATAGTCCATAGATGGATGTGTCATTTTCAGGGTATCCCACTTGGAGGTGCACCTTGGCCAACTGCCAGCATTGTAATGTCAATTTTCATCACCCAATCAGCGTGTTGTCCAATTTCTCTATTGTATAGTTGCTATTTTCCCCCATTGTAATTTAATAATCCATCCACATGTGGCATACACTAAGACCATGCATATACCTTGTTTGCTCTTCAGCAAAAATTTCCTCCAGATATATTATGTATATGCTTTCATATTTATACACTACACTCAGGGTTTTCAGTGAAATGCTGTATTTATAAATTACTTGAGTTAATTCAATTTTTCTCCCCATCTGCCTTAATTGTAGTTACAGTATTCATCTGAAACATATTAGGGATAAAAATTCTATAGTCACTTTAAGTTGCAAATATGGTCTTCATTCAGTAATTGTAATAATTTATACTTCCAACCTTATTCAATGGTAACACTTTTTATACTTTTCCAAATCTTCACTCTCTTGTAGATGGCACCCTCCATCAGGAGAAGAAGGTACACACATCTTTATTTTTCAGTTGTGCCATTCCTATTTTCTAGCTGCAATTACATACCCTTCAGGAGATACAGAGGATGTTGAAGAAATAGAAGCAAGAAGACAAATAAAAAGCTTAGTTTGCCAGTACTATTGTAATATGGATTTGCCCTCCTTGGGTTTGGTTGTGCTTAAAACTGACTTTGTCTGGGTCAGATGAATGTGTGTGTTGAAGAGACTCACCATCAATTGCTGATGGCCTTTAGTTTTATAAAGTCAAACATGTTCTTTGAAGCTGTCATTTCTTTAATATCAGAGGAATTTTTCAATGGTGGCGATCAGATTTTACCTATACTCTTAATTGTGCCTTTCAAAGTGTCCAGTAGGTATCTAGGTATCTATCTCTAGATATTACCTATCTATCTATCTATCTATCTATCTATCTATCTATCTATCTAGTCTGCCTATCATCTATATATTGCAAGAAAATCAGCTTATGCTATTCTGAGGACTCACAAGGTAAGTTTGAAATCTATAGTGCAGGCTGTCAAGAAGGGCAAGCTAGAAACTCTTGCTGAAGTCTACAAGTGGAATTTCTTCTTCCTTAAAGAAATCTCCATTTGCTCTTCAGGCCTTCCAACTGAGTAGATGAAGCCTATTCAGATTACCGAGGACAATCTCTATTATTTAAAAGTCATTTGATTGGAAGGTGTTAATCACATGTACAAACTGCTTTCACAGCAACACCAGGATTAATTTTTAAATGACAGAGGACTATAGCCTAGCCAGATTTACATATTAGTTAACATATTATCTATATACCAATCATAAGCAGGTATTCCACAACATGCCTATTATATCAGCTACATAAGAAAGTGAATGTGCATTAGAAGAAAGAATGTTGAGTCTGGTCTTGGACTTGTAGTATTTACAGTGTCCTTAAGTGACTGGTATAATATTTGAGTGGCTTTGTACAAAGGGCTTGTTCCAGATGATTTATGAGGCTGCTTTCAGTTATAAAATAATTTTTATTATTATCATGCACAAAGGTAGTAGAGATGACTAACAAAAGGTAATTGTCATTGCAAAGAGACTAACTATGAAGAATTGACAATTTTCCCTCTTTATTGCCTGTCTCAAATGTAGCCACTTTCTCAGCACACTATAGGCCATAGACTAGTTTAGATGCTGCAGATACAAAGTGGGATATGATTCAGTCCTGGACACAGAGAATCATGGCTAAAACCTAATGATAATAAGTAAATCAATAATTGCAGTCCAATATGATAACACTATGATAGAGATGTGCACTGAGCAGTGGTATCTGAATTAGGATTCAGAAAAACTCTTCCTCGGGGACCTATATTTGGAACTGAAATTGAAGGTTAGCATTTAGATAAACTAAGAAGGTGGCCACAGGGGGAGGCAGCTGCTGGGAAGTGGCAGTGGGGAGAGAGGGAGTTAAAGAAACTGCAATGAAGCTCTGCCATCGGCTGGTAAGGTGAAGAGAAAAAATTTCATGGGTTATTTTTTTGTTTGTCTTGTTTTGTTAATCCTCACCTGATGATATTTTCCCATTGGTTTTAGAGAGAGTGGGAGGGAGAGAGAGACAGAGGAACATCAATGTGAGAAAGACACATTGATTGGTTGCCTTTGCACACACCCCGACCAGGGCCAGGGATTTAGCCTGCAATCGAGGTACATGCCCTTGACCTAAATCAAACTGGGAACTTAGCCAAACGTGTTAGGCTTATTTAATTTCTTGAAAAGTTTTGCAGGAAGAAAAAAAAGTTAATGCATGTGGGGGTAGTAGAAGAAGTCAAGAATCAAAGCCTGAGAGAGAATAAATTTTTAGATGTGTGATGGAGGGGAGGGCGACTGGGGATAGGCATAAAGGAGAATGGGGCACTCCAGGCAAAAAGTGGAACATAGATGGTTTGGGGTGAGGACAAAGATAGATAATTAGTTTACTTTTGAGTATACTGTGTCAGTGTGCCTCTCTAAAGATTCACAGGTTTAGATAGAAATAGCCTGATTATATATAGATGAGGGCAAATTTCATAGCTCATATATGACTTGGCTGTTAGCTTAAGTGGTCCCCAAACTTGTCTGCACCTCGGAATCAATGGAGCTTTGACAACTACTAGTGCCTTTGTTCCACCCCAGAGATTGTGATGCATTAGTAATTGGTCTGGAGTGTGGCCTGGGGCTTTGGAAATTTTAATAGATCCCTAAATTATTCAATTATCTAGCCAAGTTGATAATGGCTAGATAACTGAATAATTTGGGAACCACTGGGCCTTAAGGTAAGTATATTATACAGAAAAAATTCTAAAGTAATAGATGATTGGACCCTAGATTTATTCTTTTGGTCTCAATTAAAAATTTTATTAAGATCTCTTTGTTAACAGTGACATAATTCTTCTGTTTTTCTCCATTGTTTTGGTTCCTTCCTCTTTCAGAGTTTTCTGGTTATATTAATGTCCCCTTTGACAACAGTCATGTTCCATTTTTTCAGCATACATAGCTTTTCAAATTGTTACCTGACCCAATCAGTTTTAATAATTCTCACTTATTCTTCCCATTTTAAACAACGATTAGAAGCAGAGTTTTTACATTCTGATATACCCACACAGTACGAAATCTGTCTTTGAGAATGACATTTATTTACTTATATAAATCTTAAATTGTCCAAGGGCCCTTTTAATAAGTTTATCTGCCCAGAACATATTACCATGTTATTTGTTTTCATTGGCAGAGCTGTGAAACACCATTGACCAACACAATTTCAGAGCATGAAGATAAAATAGATTAGAAATTTTGTGTGGTTAAAGGGCTACATTGTATCTCCCCCCCCCCAACTCTTGTTCTCGCTCTTACCCAGTGAAGCAATGAAGAGCTCCACAGAAATGCTAGCACATGGGTTTCTCTTTAGTTTGTGCCCAGTTTGTTGAAACAGTGTATGTGAATGCATCATATTAATGTGAAACTATTCTTCTTTACATTGTATTAAAAATATTTCAGAACTTGAACATAAACAAGCTGGATTGGTTGGTTGGAAGCCTCTTTCTCAATATAAATGTATTTGTCCAAATTTAGCATTAACAAAACTTTCACTATAACATTTTTCTTTATTTTTTCCCCTCCTCTCTCTATCCCTTTCTTCCTTTCCCCTAACCCCTCTCCTTACCCTCCCTCCCCCTTCCTTCTTTTCTTCCTCCCTCCCTCCCTTCCATTCAATGACAACATCTCTCCCCTTCCTTTTGCAATGTCTATTATTATTTTATTTTAAGAATATACTTTATACAAATAACCAGTTCATATGGAAATAATCTATAGACTTCAAAGGATCAAAAGCTTTTAAAAAATTACCCAACACACAATTTTGAACTATTGGGGTGCTGCTCTCACTGAAACAGGGAATTACCAGACCATGGCAAAATATATTATAAAAATAAATAGCATTCTCTTTTCCAGTACTTTCCAGGAAAATTCATATGGCTTTTATAGTAGAAGCAAAGAATTCTTGACCCTGTGTGTCACAGTTGGGATGGACACTTGGCCTGGGGTCCCAGGTACAATGTCTATTTAACTTTTGTATGTTAAACTTGTAAAGATAAAAAAAATACTACAACTAATTAATCACTCTTGAGTACTTTTTATGGATCAGCATGTTTCCATGTATTTTACATGTATTAACATTTAAATTTCACAATAGTTGTTTCAGATAAATGCTATTACCACTCCCATTTACAGGTGAGGAAATGGAATCTAAAGAAGGCCAATCATTGCCCATGTCCACATGGGAATAATTAAGAAATAGAAGATCTAAACCCATATTCTTAATCATGTCCTCACTGTTTCACCTAATAAGACCTAGCAGGAAAAGTGACAGGCACTAAAATAAATAAAAAAATATAAGATAGAATGGAGAAAGTGCCATGAGAGATATTAGGACAAAGTGCTTCTGCAGTTCTGAGGATGAAAAAGCTGTGGGGATGTTGGCAGTCTTCATGGTTGACTACTGAGAGCATTTTTTGAGAGAAAGGTAGAGGGCATAGTTTAGCAGGAGGGAATGGTTTGAATCATTTAATTTGTATGTGTCACTGAGAACATAAAGTGGAGCAGTCAGTCCAAGCCATAGGAGTCCCAGCCATGTCCTGTGAGGCTTTAAATACAAACAGAGATGTTGGTATTTAACAAGTCAGGTAGAAGGAAAACATCTAAAGGTGTTGAGCAGGATAGCGACATAATCAATGTAGTAATTTGTGAAAAGTCATGCATTAGCTGTAGACTAGAGCAGCCTGGAAAACCTCAGCTTCCGGGAGATGAGTTATGTCTGGTAAGAGAGGCTAAAGGCTTCACTTCAATATTGGTTTGGAAACGGAAAGAGGAGAAATGTAAGATGAATAAGAGGCCCTACAGACACATACTAGGACTTGGTAACTGACTGAAGGGCCGTTAGTGAGGTCTCCGTGGTTTCCAAGAGGGCACTATAGCTTTGGGAGAATGGTGACTGCATTATCTTGCATAGGAAGCAGCAGAGAGAACATGTTTTGGGAGAGCAGAGTGAAGAGGTGTTCATGCTTCGACCTTGAAGTAGCGAAAGAGATGTTCCACCGTTAACAGGAAATAAATGTGTAAAGCTGAGGACAAGGACTTTTAAAAGGCCCTCAGTACTTGGCCCACATTATTTTCCATTTCTTTTCTCCCTCCTCCCTTTCCTCTTTCACATTTGGCCTGTCTGACACTTGGGAAGTTTCCCATTGCTGGAAGCAAACCCTCACCATTTATATCTTCCTTCCAGTTTCTCTCCATTGTTATAATCAAATTCATGAAATCATACATCTTAGTTGCTTATGCCTACATGGTGCCGAACCTTTGGTAATAGGCATTAGTGCTGACTTTTACCAACAACAAAAAACTAACACAAAACCAAAAGCAAAGACAGAGGAAAACAGAACAAATATACAGTCTTTAAGCTAGAGAAACAGTGAAGCCATGCAGAAATAAATCTTGGAACAAGCAAGCAGAAAGAGCCTCAGAAACAATGCTGCCTGCATTTGTTTCCATGGATTTTTATCTCAGGCTCTGCCAATGAAAACTCAAGAGAACTTTTGCAATTACTTACAGGGTCTGTGGTCAACTGATTAGATTGGATAAAATAAAACCTGTAAGAAAGAGCAGAAAAGTTTGGTATTCTAAACTGGGCAAATAAAGTTTCTTAACTTTGAAGAAAGGTCACAGTGAGTTAGTCAAACATTGCTTTGAAGGTTATATTATAGAATACAAGTTCAAGATGCTTATGAATAGTTCTATTATATACTAGGAGTCCAGTGCATGAATTCGTGAACCTTGAAATGAATTTTGGGCTGAGAGGCTGCAATGGGTAGTTAGTTTATAAGTTTTTTTTTTAGCAAAATTATTTCCTGAAAAATATTTAATTATTAATCATAATTAGCAAACAAATTTACAGTCAAGTTACTTTCTCAATAATAGGACTCATTTTGTCTGTTTTTCCCAAAATTTATTTTAGTTAGAACTACGGTAATTGTGTTCTCTTTGGATTTCTCTGATGCCTTGCCAATTGCCTATTTACCATATGTTTCTGTCCTGCTACCATCCCAACCCATCACTCATCTGCTCTTATTTATGTGCCCTCATAGCAAGTGTCTCTATCAATGTCCAAACTTCTGAATTCACACCTGGCATCCTCTGTAGACCTCTGGGACAAGGACTCTATCTTTAATCATATCACCTATCTTCCCCTAATAATGCTTCTACTTTCCAAATTCTGAGTAGACCTCCATGACCGCTTTTCTCCCCTGGTTGGGTTAGGCATGAGCTCTCCTACCCCCTTGTGCCTAGGAATCTTAGCACTTATTGTAAGACTAGAGACCTGCTGTACAAATACATGCACAGGATGGGTCCAGCTGACCCACCCCAATGGGGTCCACTGTGCTGGGCTGGCGGGGAATTAAGGACTGGTTGGCCATCTGGCTCAGCACCCAATAAAGGTGTTGGGGGTCGATCTGGGGCTGGGCCATCTAGGGGAGGAGGACTAATCAGGGCCTGGATCAGGCTGGTTGGCCACCACAGTGCGTGTCATAGCCACCAGATGTTCTGGTCATTCTGCTCTTCTAGTTGCTGGGCGTTTATATATATAGATTGAGTGTAGAGGCTGTCATTTGTTTTTTATCTTTAGGGCTTCACATTGTTTTCAGAAAACAATTGGTGCCTGAATAAATATCACTGGAATGGGGGGAATAAAAAGGAACCACAATGAAACATTTATTTGTATTTGTTAAAAAATGTGTTTTAGGAGAAACCAAGATGGGGGCCCAGGTAAGCAACTAAATGGCTACCTTGCACAACAATTTCAAAACAACAACTAAAAGACAGAATGGACATCATCCAAAACCACAGGAAAGCTGGCTGAGTGGAAATTCTACAACTAGAAGGAAAGAAAAAGCTCATGCATCAGAGGAGCTGCAAAGCGCTGAGATATGGAGACACATGTGCAGAGAGGAAGGGCTGAGTACCTGGCTGGCAGGAGGGGAAAGGAAGCCCCCGGCTGCATGGAACCCCAGCTCTGGCCAAAACCCTGTGGATCCAGGCTCAGGACTATAGAGAAAGGCACACAGAGACTCCGAGATTTGGGGGAGCCACAGCGGGCAAGGGTCTAGAGGCATATACACGTGTGAGTGCACACAGAGAGGTCTGACTGCGTAGGTTGCCACAGGCTTTCCATAGCAGAAGTGGAAGCTCCTGACTGAACTGAATCTCAGTTCCGACTGCACTGAAATCCAATTCCAGGTGAGCCCCTGGGGGACCCATGCTCTTACACAGGGGAATCTAGACTGTTAGGCAGAAACTCAGGGGATCCTTGGAAGGCAGAGGTCTGGAGCCATGTGCACAAGGGCAGGGCTGATGGGAACCCAAGACTGTCTTGCTCAGCCTTGAGACTCTGCCCCATCCCAGCTGAGCACAGAGGCTTTTGCAATTTTGCAAGTCTGGTCCTATAAGGCTTTCTCTAATACAGAAGGTATCCCAGAGTAGACACAGCTGATACTCACAGTTGGTTGGCCTGGAGGTCAATTCCTTCCAGTGTTATCAACAACAATCAAGACTTAACTACAGCCAAAACCGGTTTGGCTCAGTGGTAGAGCATTGGTCTGCGGACTGAAGGGTCCCAGGTTCGATTCTGGTCAAGGGCATGTACATTGGTTGTGGGCACATCCCCAGTAGGGGGTGTGCAAGAGGCAGCTGGTCAATGTTTCTCTCTCATTGATATTTCTAGCTCTCTATCTCTTTCCCTTCCTCTCTGTAAAATATCAATAAAATATATATTTTTTAAAAAGACTTAACCACAACAAGGCTGTACAAACAGTCCACAAAGGGGTACACCAAGAGTGTCCACCTCAGGTAACTGGGGAGGCTGACCCACCAGGCCATATAGGAAACCTAGCACACAAAGCCACCCTACCAACTCAGGGAAGCAGTGAAAAATGCAGAGTCAAAGAAACAGACCACAAATGAAAGAAATGGAGGAGAACAAATGACTGGATATAGAATTCAAAACCATGGATATAAGGTTTTTCAATAATTTTCTAGGAAAGGCCGATGAATTTAATGAGACCCTCGAGGATATGAAAATGGACCACCTAGAAATTAAACATACACTGACTGAAATAAAAAAAAAATTATACAGAGACCCAACAGCAGACTAGAGGATCACAAGAATCTAGTCAAAGATTTGAAATACAAAGAAGCAAAAAGGACTAAACCAGAAAAGCAAAAAGAAAAAAGAATCCAAAAAGTTGAGTAAACTGGTGAATATAATAGAATTAGGGGCAAAGAAAGGGAGTGGATTGATAATTATCAGGGGGAAAGGTGTGTGGGGGTGCAAGAAGAGACTAGACTAAAATCATACACCTATGGATGAGGACAATGGGGTGGAGGTAAGGGCAGAGAGTGGGGTGGGAATGGGGTGGAGGGGAGCTATGGGGGGGGGAAACAATTGTAATAATCTGAACAATAAAGATTTATTAAATTTTAAAAATGTGTTTTAGAAAATACTCATATATTATTGAGATAGTTATAAGTTAGCTTAATTTTCAGCTTTTTCTAACTCTCCTTTCTAATGCTTCTTTCTACAACATCAGTCTACCTCCTGTTCTGCACATTACTGGAGTTTACACTGGGGCTGGGGTAGTTATTTGGGGGTAGTGTGTATTAGAATATTCATATTTTAGCTGCAATCTTCAGCTCTCCAGACACTTTTGGAGTTTAGCATATGTTAATGCCAAGGGAACCCAGGTTCCTCTCCAGGCTTCTTACTTTCCATTTTCCTCTTCACTCTCTATGATTTAGCCTCACTGGCTTTCACTTACTTTTGTATGTACAGCCATGCCTTTTTCTAGCCTAAGAATATCCTATCTCTTCTAGGATATGCCATCTTCCTCCTGCTCACCTTGCTAACTTTTACTCAACTTTAAGACCTCCAGTTGAATATCACTTTCACCTAGAATACTTTAAAGTCTTCTAGGTTAGGTTAACCTTTGTCCCCCCATGTGCTGCCATAGCATTTTGCTCCTCCTGTCCTAATCCTGGCACAAGAAGCATAGCATATTAGGGACTGAATCTGAGCCAGAATACCTGGGTGAAAACCCATTTTGCTTATTACTAACTGGGTAACTTGGGCAAATTTAATTGAACTTCTCTATGCTCCAGTTTCCTCATCCGTAAAATGGAAGTAATCTACACTATGATGGAATCATATGTAATTTTTTTGGTATGTGAGTACTAGATTTCACTTTATTCTGGATTATATCATAAACATAATACCCCATATATCTTTATCAATAATCCCTTACAATTGTAAGATCACTGTGAAGTTTACTTATGTGAGGGCACTCTATATTTCTATGTAATGGAATATATTCCTCTCTCCTTTTCTGTATTTTCACGGGCAATGTCATACAGCACAAGTTGATGGGCATATTAGAAACTTTTTTTCAGAGAAAATTACCTACATTTCCCATATTATGAAATAGCAATATTTTATGGTGGCAATGTACCAGTTTTGTCACTGCATTGTTAGAATATTATGTTCTTGGAAACAGGTAGCTTGTATTACCAGCAGTTAATTTAAGTCTATCTATATGTTAGGAACTTCTCTTTCCTTACAAAACTAACATAACTAAATATTATTACTGCCTTCCTTTGAAAGACAATTTTCCACGAAATCAACCTGAGTATTTCCTCTGAGTTCTAAAGAAAATGTCTGCCCCTTGTTAAAGTAACTAATTTTCATTCTTGTCTCCACTTTTTTCCAGCTTATTAAGTCAGCTTCTTGCCCTCTGTCTTACCCTTAAAACTGACAGGATGGCTTCTTCTTATATGTCGCCTTCTCAGAAAATGCTATGCACAAATTTCAATCTTCTGCATGAGAAAAACAATAGCAATGACTCACAAACTCTAAGAGAAGTTTTAACCCAGCCCTGACCTGAAAGTGAAGAAACTGAATTGCAATCTTGTATTTACTCCTTACTATACCTATATCTTCATCAAGTAACCCTGCTGAGCCTCACTTCCCTCATTTATAAAAGCAGGTTTGAACTGGATTGTTCCTAATGTCTCCTGGGGCTCTCTCTATACTTTATGTGACTTGACTTTAGTTTTGCTGTGATGTAGGTATGGCAACTCCACAATATCATCAAAGACTCAGGCTTATCATCCACAGAAGTGCAATATTCAATACAGGATGAAGGAGAAAGAGAAAAAGGCAAAGGCATTTTTACCATATTGATGCCTCAAATACAGTTGGGATTCGGTTTTTAAGGAAGAGTACAGAATGGATATTAAAAAGGCTTTCACATAGGACTAATTATTCCATCCTGTTCTTCAAATATTTATTCAGTGAGCAAATGTTTATTGAGGAACTTCTTTGTGCTAGGCATTCTCTTTAGATACTGAACATTCAATGACAGACATCACTTTTCTTTCATAGAGCTTAGTAGAAGCTATTATAATTAGGAGGAGAGCTGTCATTAAAGACAAAGTAAAAAAAAATGTACAACTACACCTGATGGAAAATAATTGATCATTATAAGATGGCAACAGATCTATCAAATTAAGAAACAGAGGATCAGATATCTTTAGAGAAAGTGAGACTTAAATAGGAGTTGGATTCTCAGAGTAAAAGATTGGGTGGGTGAGAAGAATCTTCAACATGAGGGAAGAGTGTGAACTTTGAATGGAAAGGTGTCATTTCTAATTTTAATCATTCACTAAATTAAAGTAGAAGAAATAATGTGATTAGGATAGATAGGTGGAAGCTATAACAAAAAACAAATGACTGAGAACATGTAAAAGAAATACTTAATATATTTTATGACTGGATTTAAAAAATGATAGTCAATAGAATTTTAGGTAATAAGGATGTTGTACTGTAGGGCAAGTGACAGAAAACTAGAGCCAGGAGGCTACATCCAGCCTACTGCCTGTATTTGTACAGACATGAACTAAGAACGGTTATTACATTTTTAAATTATTATATTCTAATGGTTATATCAATATCTATATAACATCCTTGATTTTGCTTCTTGTCTTGCAAAGTCCAAAATATTTATTCTTTGACACTTTACAGAAATAAAATCTGCTGATCCCACTTTAGGGAATAGATTCAGTTCAGGGCTCATATTGGGCTAGAATTTTGGGGAAAAAAACAAAACAGAATTTTGGGATCAAAATAACAAAGGTAAAATCTGTTCAGTCATGCATTTAGAACTTTCCTTTAATATGATCTATGTGCCTATGAAATGTATATGTGAAATGTGATAATCTTGTTATTATATAGCTAGAGGCCCGTTGCACAAAGATTCATGCAATAGGCCTTCCTTCCCCTGGCTGCCGGCATCGGTTTCCCTTCAGCACCTGGAACCCAGGCCTTTGCTCTGGCTGCCACCTTCTATCTTGCTCCAGCCAGAGCCTTTAATATGCTCTCTGGCTAGAGCCTTCAGCCTTCTTCGCTCCGGCTAGAATGCCTCTCTTAGCTCCTTTCACCTCCCACCATCCCCCTCATAGCAGGCATCCGACCCACCTGGCCGATCTGTGCCTGCATATGCAAATTAACCCACCAGCTGTGTTAGGTTAATTTTCATACTCACTCCTGATTGGCTGGTGGGATTCATGGAGGTATGGCAATTTGCATTAGTATAGATAGTCAGTAAGGGGCTCTCTATTGCTTGAAATGTAAACACGAATAATAGCAAGAAGGAAGGGTTCTTTTACTCTTTCAGATACAACTATATGGTGGTGATACTGGAAACAGCAATCAGGAATTGTCCCTGGGATCCTGTCTCATGGAATCAAAGAATGAAACCATGGACCAGAGGAGTTCAAACAAGGCAAGAGTTTATTGCAAGCAAACACAGGCTCCCCACTCGGGGAGAAGATCCAAATGGATTGCCACCAAAGCAATCTGCTCTTCCCCTTATATCTGCTAAAGGCCCTCTCTTTGTCTATCTTTGCTGCTCTCTGATCGATTCCTGGCCTTTTGGCAACATTTTATTTTTCACTTTCCTGAAAAACATTTTGTGGTTTCAGTTAGCTCCACAATTCTTCCTCTTCTACCTCTTGCCCTGTCTGCTTAATCCTGCTTCTAAATTCTCTGTGTTATCTGTGCCCTTTGAAGCCAATCCAAAGACCTTAAAGGAAAAGAAAAACAGAAACTTCTACAGAGGTGGAGGGGCGACATTGTATTTGAATACATAGTATAACATGATAATATGCAGCATCAAAGCTCATGGGGAAATAAAACTTGAATAAACTCTCATTTCAAAGCAAAGTAAAAGTAAATTCTACAAGTGTGAATTCATGAGCTTTGGACAAAAAAAAGATTTATTTTATTTTATTTATTATTATTATTTTTGCTATGCCATATCATCATGACTATTTTTGGTGGCTAAATTTTGGCTTTCCATATTCTTCTTTAAATAAACTTAAGAACGTTTTAGAAACTTGATGATTCTATATTTTGAATAGGAATATTCTTCATAAGCCTACAATATCTTATCATTGCCAAAAACAAGAATTATTTCATAATTGCTTTTTGACAGTACGTGAAGGGATACATATGCAAGTCTGAGGACAAACTGCTAGTACATAGGTAATGACACATTGAACATCACAAGAAAACCCGTGATTAAATTAGAACTTGTTTTGTCAGATGTTCATAATGATATTTAAAGAAGACAAATATTGATTGTATTAGAGAAAAGCTCATCAAGAATTGTTAAGGCTCTGGGATTGTATCCCTTTTCACGCTAAATTAGTCTATCACAGTTTCCCAGGTGCTGGCTGAAGATGAAGCACTAGCTCAGAGACAAAGGATTTTATTACTCCTGCCACGGCAGGCAGCATGGTTTTCATGTTTGCATTGGTTCCCTTTTACTCCAAGTGCCCAGGGGGCAATGCAGAGGCAGGCCCAGGTGAATGGTGCCCACACAGTGTGCTGGTGCGATAGCTGAGCAACTTCAAGATTAGAAAACTCTAATCCTTTAAAAGATCTGCTAGCAAACCCACTCAACTTTCCTCCAGAGGGAGACATGATTTTAATTATCTTGGTCAGGAGAGAAATCTGACCTCTGTTCCACACAGCTATCTCTCTTCCACATCTGTTAGTTATACAATTATCATTACAAGATACTTCTGAACAGTAACTCAGACAAGACATGGAAAAATGTCATGGAGAATTTCCAAACAGGGTTGGGTAGATCATTTGGCATGGGATCAGGTAGGAGTATGAAGCACCATGAGAATGGCAAAGTGAGCTATTGTACTTGGTGGAATCATTACTGTCACTCTACATGGCTATTAACACTTAAAGCTCTACCACTGCTGTGAATATACAGAACTGGGGAAGTCAGCACTTCCTGAGGACACTTCCTTTTGCTTTTAGCTCTGTTTAATCATCACCATAATTTCCATATTCTTTATTATCAACATGACTTTATATGTCCTGATCGTATCTATAGCCTCATCTTATAATTATTCACAGGATAATCCTATTGTGTTACACAGCACTCTTCAATTTGTAGTTTTATGCATATTTATTGCTATTCTATACCTGCATTCCAATTTAAAATATGAGAATATTAATGTAGTGATATTGTAATAAATCTGTTTTCCTATTCTCCTTTTTACCCCTTTCAGGCAAATATAATAAGCTAGCGGCCTGATGAATGAAAAAATTCGAGCTCGGAGGGTGGGGCAGTGTCCCTCATCCCAGCCTGCACCCTCTCCAATCTGGGACCCTCTGGGAGAACATGGACTATTTGGATTTTGTATTTCAAAAGGTCCATGTATCATATTGGATTTTACAATTTGAAAAAGTCTAGGATACTGGCCTTCATCCAGAATTTATGCCTTAACTATACAGTCACTGTCATCTTCTGTTCATAATTTGGACTCACTATCTAATATCAATAATATGTGAGTGTGAGGCAGTCAGCATTTCTAAAATTCAATGACATGAATTTTAGCTATTACTTTGCCAAATAAATGGAATTGACATATATCATTTAAAAGAGCATTCAGCTTAATATTAAAAACCCTGGCTACCAAGTCAGGTCTGTTTTCAACTTTTTGCCAGTGTTGTAAATTGTTTGTAATATCTGCCCATTTGAGGTTGCATGTCATGGTTATAAATAAATCAGGCTTGCCATACTTCGTTACAATTGCCATAGCATCCTGATATTGCTGCTGCATATTTCTGGGACTACTCTCAAAAGATGATGGAAGTATTATCATTTTACCAATCGGCACATTGTCATTTTCATATCTAGATGTGAGATAATCCATCAAACCACTATATTTTTCAGCTCTCAGATTTGTTTGCCTTAATAAAATTTACCCTATTGGCCTCCATTTTTTAAATATGAATCCACAATAAATTATTAATTTTCTAGCATTTAAAATAGAATTGAACGTGTCCTGCACAGAGATATGAAATCCATAATACTGCATTTGTGTGACTCATGTCCTTACATTTCGTCTAGTATTATTATCGATTACAATTCTTAATGCAATATCTGTTCCCCAGGCTTTTTCACCTTGTGGGAAAAGAATAGGTGTGTCATTGCATGTAATATAACAGGATACTGATTTGTTTCATTTTAGTGGCATTCAGATTATTGGGATCTGGTTTACAATGAATGAGCAAATCCCTTTCAAAAGGAGGTTCTCCTTCTTTACTTCTGAATATGATGGCAATCATGGTTACACGGGGAGAATTATATCCACTTGGATCACTGTTACGATCATATTTAACCTCCACTGTTACTTCTGTGGGAGCAGTACATTCTGCTGATGCTTCAAATTGTGCTTCCTTTTCTACCTCATGTAGCATCTTGTACGATTTTGTTAATTCATTTATTTCATGCTCGAGGTTGTTAATGTTGATCATGAGATTTTTCTGAGCAATCCTGATTTTCTGGCATTACTAATCATTTACTTGTTGCTTTGGCTATATCTAAAATATAGAATTGAGCAAACTTCCGAGAAATACCATCGGAAGGATGTAAAGTTCCAGTATGATGATAAACTTATTCGTGTATTCTAAAACAGTATGGCCCATATTCTGATGGCAATGCAATATTTGAACCCATTGAAGTGAAAGTAAAAGAACTATTTATGGAATTAATATTTTTCAAGAAATTTTTACTGTCAGAATCTTCGTTTGTCGTTAATCTTTTTAAATAGGCCGGGTATTCTGGAAAATGTATATCATTTGGACAAACTTACCTTTGCTACAAGATTGAGTAAATTTCCTATATACATGGTTTTTCATCAGATAAATTTAGTAATAGGCAAAATTGACATCTAACAGTCATTCCACCACAACTATGTTCGAGAAATGCATCCTCATGTACTCCATTTTTGCTGAGAAGACAGTTCCTACCAGTATTGGTAGTACTTGTTGACGACTGTTCTTTAGACAAATTCTGTCATTGCTGCCACCTTCTTTCAGCTTCAGAGGCACATTGGTCTTCAGACATTTTCTGTCCATGATGCTGGCTTCTTTCAGTTGCAGAACTACATTGTGCCAATAGTTGCTCGTTAGACATATTCCCATCTTCCTGCTGTCCGGGTCTGGGATGCAGGTGAATGAGAGTCCTGGCCATCAGGCTGCTGAGAGCTGGCTGACCAACGGCTGATTCTGGTTAATTCTCTGGGAATGGGAATCCCTCCTTCCTGTCAGAGTTTGGGCCAGTGCCCATGGGGACAGAGTCAAGTGCATCTGCACTAGGAAACCCAGAATCAGTCCTCACCCACTTGCACGTGTCTCACAATCCCCAGAGATCCAGAACTGTCTGTGCCCATGCAGAGGGATGCAACAACAAGCCCCATGGAGCTATGGGTCCCCCCATGGTGCTGCCACTGTGGCACATGGGGCTGAGAGAACCCCGGTGGAAGCCCTGTGGAGCAGCAGCTGGCATCCTTTCCCTGGCAGGGCTGAGGGAACTGTGGCTGAAGCTGCATGGAGCAGCAGCTGGGACCCGCCCCCAGCAGGGCTGAGGGAACTCCTGTGGCAGGGCCACGGGAATCCTGGCGGCAGGTGTGCTGAGCAGCCGAGGGACCAACCCATCCTCCCATGGGCCTCAGGAACTGCAGCAGCAGGCATGAGGAGCAGCTGGCCCCGCAACCACTGTGTTTGCCACCAACTTGTGACGATGTTACAAGATGAGGGTTAATTTGCCTATTACCTCTTTATTATATAGGGTTTTCTCTTTTCAGGTGATAACACTGCTACTCTTTACTTTCTAGTGAGATTTTTTTATTGCATTTCAGATAAAACACTCTCTTACGGGAGTTTGATAAAGTATATTTGAGAACTAGCAAAGAAAAGAGCTCAATTTCATATTTATATTCTTTCTCTAAAATAAGTCATAATGTGTAACTTTACAAAAGACTTAATATCTAACCTCATACACAAAACATTTCTTACATTTCTAACATACATTTGCAGATGCAGAGACTAGGTTTTTAAAAATTAGAATGTGAGCATTATCATACAAATGTGCAAAATTAATCTAGGTTCTCATTTGTTGTACTTTTTGAATGTAAATGGAAGAAATGTGTAAAATGGTGTCCAATATTAATGACAAGGACTACAGAGAGGAAGTAGAGCATTATGGTCAAGTGCATATTATCTGTAACTGGGCTTTCTGTGATAGAATTATTGTTTCACTTATAAAATGTTGGCTGTGAACAAGTTACTCATTTTTTCTATACCTTAATTTCCTTGTCTGGAGATTAAGATATATATATATATATATATATATATATATATATATATATAATATACAATAATTAAAGAATATATATATTATATACAATAATTAAAGAATATATATATATATATATATATATATATATATATATATATATATTAGTTAAAGAATATGTACTCATTGGTTACAATGAGGAATTCATAAATCTTTGTCAAAAAATTAGAACAGTGCTGGGCATATGTCTTTGCTAGAATATTTTTGTATGTTCACATTAAAAATTTTGGAATAGCTATTGATTCTGAGATGTGGGGTAAGAGTCTGGATATCTGGTTTCAGAAAAAGATGTGGTTTTCAGAGTATATGCTTACACTGTACGTTTCTTACCAAATTTTTCTACCAAACATATAACTTAATTAGAAAAGACCCAAAATAAATGAGAGTACAATTTCGTATGGTTGTAGAATTTCACAACCATAAATTGCATTTCCAGTACAATCACAGAAAAGTAAATGGCAGATATCTGTGATTTTATTTTGGACATTTGATGATATTATTTTACGCTATGAGAAAACTGTTCATTTCAGAAGCACTGTCCTATACTTTAATACCTTATATAATTTTCATAAGATATCCTTCCTTTTAAGTAGTTCAAATATTTTTGGATAATATACATTTAAGATTTTCCCCATATATAACTATGTATTCAATTGTCACTTTGGAGAGTCTCCTATTTGGGACATTAGGAATGGATTTACAACAATGTCTCTACAACTTAAATACTAAAGATGAGCTCAGAAAAAAAAAACAAAAAGCTTTGCACACAAAAATAAAGACAATATAGTACCAGGACAGCTGTGTCTATGACACTATGATAATGTTTAAGAGGGGCTATAGTCTATTCGACTATGGGACCCCTGTGCCCACAAAAGGATAGAAGATTAGGTTCAAGCATAAATCTGTAGTTCCTTCGGGTGGGAATGAAAAGGAGTCAATCCAATTCCCAGGATTAGCATTACCCACACAAAAAGATAATGGGCCATTGTATTTCTAAATGTTGAATGGTAGAGACTCCTGAGTTGGAAGGAATGAGAAATACAGCAAACTGGAGAGGGGCCACACTATGAGCCTCTCCTCAGCAAGGCAGGTGTCAGTCTCAGGGGAAGGAGTGAAACACAGAATTAGTGTAGTGGAGAGCTGAGAGCGAGGGGAGTAGTACTTTGGGTAAATAGGTCTTGCAGGACCAGATAAGTGAGCTCATTTTCCCTATTATTCAAGCAAGCATGTTTACAGAAACCAAGAATAGAAGAGTTAATTCACAAAACAAAAGACCATCTTAGTGGTCTTTTTCAAACAGCAGTTTTTTACAACATAGAGGTTACTGGAACAAGATGGCCTCTGCTTCACTATAATTTAGGATGTGGAGAGTGCATCAGAGAATCAAATTTCCTAATTTATCTTCTTTTTAGGTTCCTGTTCAGAATCACAGTATTTGGGGGTTTAGTTTATACATATTTTATATCTTAACATACCTTAATATCATGAAAACTAGAATCCTACTTGCTACAGAGATGTTTTCAGCTTCTGACACAAATAAGAGAAAGGAAGAGAGAATAGGATGGTGCTGTAGTCCCCAATGGAACTCACATGAAAAATACATCAGTTGGAGTTGCTTTGAGTCTCTAAATATGGTGAGTTCAAAATTCTTTCTTTATAGCCAACTACCTCCTTGTCTTCCCCTGACACAGAATGATATGGATTCCACAACACTGTTAACAACAGAGCTCAGGAATTTTCTTTTAAGTCATTTTTTACCCACAAGCATTTAATACACTGTACTAGATTGTTTATTTCTTTTCTTTTTGGGAACAAAGAAAGGGAGGCTACAGATGCGGTTCCAATATTCATCTAGTGAAATGTACAATCAGAAAAATATTTTGGATATAGAAAAGAAAGACACAACTGAGTTTCTGCATAAAAAAGAGGTTCCATAGAAGTGAGGATATAGCTTATCATAAAGAAGACTGCTGTATTTGGCCTTTTTCAAGGATAGGGGAAGAGAAAGAAATGAACTGGTAACTTTTCTCTAAATTATATGCTTGGAGTTCTTGTATAATTGTCAGGAAGAAGAGACCAGTCCTTAAAAAAAAGAGAAGATTCTGCCTCCTCCTCTCAGTTTGGGAAGCTCTCTTCATGGCAGGGGTCAGTTAACGGGCATTGACATGAGCTGATATATGGGAAGTGCTTAGAGTAGTTGGCACTCTTATTATGCTCAGCACATAATACAGGGCTTGACACATCATTGGTAATCAGTATGTATTTGTTAAATTAATAATTCAAGAAATGCTGGCTCTTGTATCATAAATATCAAAAATATGTGAATCCTGGTTGCAGATGTATAATCATGGAAATGAACTAAGGAAAGCAATGGGTCAAATCTGTAACTGTTAACCTACAGAGTTATGTGAAAGGGAAAATTGAAAATTTAGAGTCTTTCTGGGTTGGGAATTTTAGCTCTATTTTGAGATAACAATATGCAAATAATTAAATGAACTCTGAAATATAATATTTACAAAGGTTTTAAAAAACAGAATACAAAGTATGTTTGATTTTATGAGTCCAGATCAGAGATGTAAAAAAAAAAAAGTAGGAGTAAAATAAACACACACATATATTAATGTTCACTGGGATATGTACTGCTTTTAAATGCTCTGGATATATTAAAATTTTTAATTATGCAGAGTATATGGAAGATTTGCAAATTCATATGGAAACAAAAAATGAAATGTAGGTCAACAGAATTACAAGAATGAATTCTCCTTTTCAAAAGGTCAGAAAGTGAAGACAAAAAATATAAAGTACGAAGAATTATCATGCAAAAGAATAAAACAAGGTTTAAAGAGCAAAAATTGATGTTTTTTACTACATGCTCAGTTAATTAAGTTATAGGCTAGAAAATTAAAGGTGAAGATATTTAGACAAAAATAGCAAAATCACAGAATAAACGAGTAATTTTGCAGAAAGGTTTAAGGTTATGAAAATAGCAGATCAAGAAAGATTCAATATTTAATGATTGTGCAAGACAACTTCCAGGCACAATTAAAATGTGGTAAGATATAAAACTGTAAGTAGGCTGGCATAAAAAATAAAAGAAGCAAGAATAGTTAACATTCATATATTAGAAAAGGGAAAGAGAGGATATAAAAATTAGTATGATTGCAATACTATTCAAGAATGTTTTTTATAAAGACCAACAAGAGTACTCCAAATCTGAGTAACCAAGGCATAGCAATACATAATAGACCCAAAATAGATGATTTCCATGGGAACTTAAAGAAAATGGATCGAAGGATGGAATGGGGATAGTTTTTTTAAGTTTAGATCACCAAAATGCTTCTGCTTCAGTAAGTTTTGATGTTCCCTTTAAGATTATGATATGCAAGTTATGTTAATGCAAAATTAGATTTTATTTAATAAAGTAATCCCATATATCATAGTACATGTTACTTTGATAGGCAAGGAATATAATGGAATAAACTGAACCTTATGTTTTAATATGCCTGGCTTAAACGCCCACTTTAGCAATATTTGAGGTATATGTGTATCACTATGTTCATTTTTTTTAAGGTTATAATTTTTTTCACTTAAAAATGATTACGAGGAGTTGAGATAAAATATGTAAAATAAATTGCACAGAATCTGTCCAAGGTATTCAATAATTTGTTCTTCTTTCCTCTCTTTCAAATTGCACATTTTTCTCTATCTTCTTTCTGAAATGGGGATGCATCTTAGAAATGTCAAAAGAAACTTGCTGGCCACCAGGACAAGGATTAACTTTCTATTGCCTTTGCTTGTGAGGTTCCTTTTTACAGAGGTTCCTTTGATTGTCACCTCAATAGATTCACTTAAATTGATAACTAATTCGACAGGCAATAGAATAAGTTATTTCTGAATTCCCAATTCTTGCTTAAAGTGTCTTTGGAAAGACTGCATTGTGATGCCGCATTGAAATGTAAAGTTACATTGTGTACAGAAGATTACTTGTCACAAGCCAAGTAATTTAGTGACAGAAGAAATCTCTGAGAATAGAACATGGGAATTTTCAAAGCTAGGAGAGGTTGAAGTGACTGATTAGTGTGCTATAAAAAACCGTATCCCTCAGATGCCATCAACGATCTGTCAAAAATTTCCAGGTGACTAATGAGAAGTGTTTAACTTCCATTGATACATACTTCAACCGATGAGAGAGAGAGAGAGAGAGAGAGAGAGAGAGAGAGAGAGAGAGAGAGAATAACAGGGAGAAAAGCTCAGAATTTTTCAATATGCCTTATTGTCCAGCAAAAACAAAACAAACAAGCAACAAAAAACAGAACCCCCAAAAAATAAAGAACAGGAGACACAATAACTATGAAAAAATCTGTAGTCTCCATGATGACTTATGTGTTAATTTTAAATTTATTTTAAAGTTATGCCAAAATAGTTACTATGAGCCAGGTATTTCTATATATTACCTTAATTACAAACTAACTTATTTAATCACAAATTAACTCATTGAGTTTAGAAATATAAACTAAATTTTTCTAACAAATCCATTTATGAATGAGAAAGTTGGAGGGATAGAAAAGATGAAAAGGTCACAGAATGAGTTAGTGGTGAAGCCAGGATTCAAAACCTCCAGAGTCTATGTTCTAATTCTCCAAACTGCCGTCTTTGAGACTTTGTATATAGGGAAAGTTTAGTCTCAGAATCTTAACGGATTCTGTTCTTAACATTTTTAAAAAAATGTATAAATAGATTTAAATTTTGCAAGTGAAGGAGATAGATACAATTTCTTAGAGCTACATAGAAGTGAGGTAAATTATCTTAACCATTAACTTCAGAACATCAGCGGCCAGTCTGGTTTTAGACATATGCCTGTAAATTATAAAGCAATTTCAAGAAGAACTTAGGTAATTAGATATGCAATACAACTCTAGTTATCCAAACCTTTGTTTATTGCCACAATGTCTTCTCTGTACAATTGATTTTCTTCACAAAATGGAAGTATGACAGTGGATTACTGCATATAACAGCCCTAAGTGCTAAACTGAAATAATATGCTCACATATCTATTTGTCAACTCTGCTCTGAAGAGGAAAATTTATCTCATTTCATTATCTCCTTTTTCATCCTTCAAATGTTTGTTATATTCTTGGCTACTTTTAAATAATAAAAGTATCTCTATTTTGTGTTTAATCAACATTCCTCAATGCCTTTCCATTGCTCGATATAAAATAAGAATTATCATGATATCTCCTTTCTCTGTTTTTACTTCCTACTGTCTGTCAGTTATACTTTTATATCGCAAAGACTACCCATGTTTACATTCTGTTCTTCAACCCAAACCAAGGATTAGTGCATTGTCCACAGGTTGATGTTAGATGTTGAAAATTGGTAAGCACACCATTTATTTTATTATGACACCAGATATGTTTTACACCAAGAACAAGTATTTATTCAGTATTTACTAAGTGCCTATCGTGTGTCAGATACTGTTTTAAGGCACCAAAAATATAACAGTAAACAGAATAGATAAATAACCTATGCCTTTAGAGAGCTTACATTTTTCTTGAATTCTTCAACTCTGTGGAGCCAATGTCACTGTCATTGCCTACCTGAAGGAAATGTTTCTAACCAGAAGGTTTAAAGTTTTCTTTCAATTTTATCCCATTCATTACTTAAAATCATACCATATTTTACTTGTTAGCACTTAATATGTGACAAGCATTCTGTTAAATATTTCATGTATATTTTTATAACATCTCTCTGAGATAGGTATTGATATTATCATTATTTTATAGATAAGAAAAAGAAGATATAGAAAGGTTAAATATGCCACAAAGGGATGATGAATCTATAATCACTGAATAAAATCACACTCAAATATATGGGGGAAAAAGTATTAAATATAAAGGTAAATATATTCAGAAATGTAATCACATGGAGAGTTTTTCAAGCTATAAAAATAAATCTATAAAACTTAATGTCAGAGCTCGGAGCTGGGAAGATAGCAGCATAGGTAAATACTTGTATGTGCTGTCTCTCATAAGCACATCTGAGCTGCGACTGGAGATCTTATCTGAGACCTGAGAAAAACCACTATTGAGCAGCTGTGGGGCCCCGATAGGTGTGGACATGCGGATTCCACAGAAAGGTTGGATTTTGCCGGGGATAAGGTGGGGTGTCTGTGTCCTTGAAGTGGAGGCAGCAGCTGCAGAAGCTGTGGCAGCAAAAGCTACTGCCGTGGGGGTGGCAGAAACTAAAGCATGCACACTGGGACCTCAGAAATCTGTGTCCACAAAAGCCCCCCGCTGTTGGGTCTGGCGTGATTCGAAAGAGTGGATGGGGGTCCTCAAGGTTGCTAATAGTGGGGTTCTCTCAGGAGCAACCCATTCTGATCTGACAGGGAGGGAGAACATAGGAGTTGGAAAGGTATGCAGTCTGTTTGTAAGTGCGCGCAGACTGGCCCATCACGCAGCTAAGCTGGTTCCCCTGCAACCCTTTGCTTCTGATTACAAAGGAGAGACGACCCAGATTGGCTGGCCCTGAGAGACAGCAGGGGGAAACTGCTTTTCTGCAAGCTGAGAAGCTGAGTAGGGAGAAACCATCCAGGATTCAGCAAAAGCGGTATTGAGTGCCATAGAAAAAGAAGGCTAGAGCAGCCAAAAACATGGGGACATCAATCCAGAAACACTGCCACCTATGGGCTGGAGTACAAACTGACTGTATTTATTTCTGGTTTTATTTAATCAAAAACCAAGAAACTAAGAAATCACCATCTTAAAATTAAGGACTAGCTTACAACACTGAGTTGCAGTGGAACGCAGGGAACTGCAATACTATCTGGACTGAGAAACAGGTGTGCCAAACAGAACAATGGAAGAAGTGAATGGCCTTCACAACTGCACACTTTTTTGCTATTTTTTAGTTTTTAATTTTATTTTCATTTTTGGCATCTTTTACTTAAGAAACACTTTTTTTTCCTTTTTTCCTCACTTGATTTTACCTTTTTAATTATTACATTTTTAGGTTCAATCAGCATTATTACTACTGCTATTTTAACTTTTTTGTTTCCTTTTTCTTTTCTTTAAGTGCCATTTTATTTTCTCTTTATTTTACATTGGAATTAGTGTTCTTTATTCTATTTTCATTTCTCCTTTAGCATTGTTTAACCCTATCTCAACATGACCTTTACACCATCATTCTCTTCCTAACCTTTCCTTTTTGCTATCCTGTTTATCTTAAGCCTATCCTGCTTTAGATTTTCCCTACTCTTTCTGTCTCCCCCTAGCTAAGATTTCTACCCTACTTATATATTGAATTTCCAATACCCTTGTGCCAAGTGCATACCCACTTCTCTCTGAGCTGTATTAACTAGAAAAAAAAATTGTTTTCCTCTCTGTCCTTTTGGTGCTGTTTGTGTGAATGTTGATTATATTGTATTTTATATTTTTTAGTGAGATTATTTTGCTTATTCTTTTTTTGTTTCTGTTGCTTGGTATTTTTGTTTATTTGATTTGTTTTTGTTAGTTTTTTTACTTCTGTTTTCCCTTCTTTTGCTGGATATTAGTGGGTGTTGTAGTTTGTATTATTTTCCAGGTACTGTTGCCAGCATTTGCTGGGGTTAGTGGTTGTTCCGTTAAAATTCTCTCCCCTTATATATAGTTTGTTCCCCTTTTCTCTCTTAGTCTCTTCTCTCTCTCTCTCTCTCTCTCTCTCTCTCTCTCTCTCTGTCTTTTCTTCTCCGTTTCCCAATTTCACCTTAACACTACTTTTTTCCCCTATTTTTTCTTATCTTTTTCTTTTTCTCCCTCCCTCTTCTCTTTTTACTCTTCTTATTTCTCTCCTATCCCCTAATTTGCCTTTCCCCAGTGGTCATCTTTATTGGAGGTTATTAATATCACAAATACATTTCTGTTCAGTGCCTTGTGTGTTGTACCTAGTTGTGTTGTATTTTGTGCCTTAAATCAATGCAGGAGAGAGATATTTATAACCAGGCATCCTGAAATGAGAGACCATGGGGAGACCAAAAAAAAACAAAAACAAAAAACAACCCACAAATGAAGGAAAAACAGGCAACACCAGAAAAGGAAGTAAATGAGTTAGAAGCAAGCAACCTACCAGAGCAAGAATTCAGAGTAATATGGCTAAAAAGAATGGAAAACAAATTTGAAAATATGAGTAAGAGCCAAGAGGAAATGAAGAAGAACCAAGAGGAAATGAAGATGAACCAAGAAGAAATGAAAAATGACATTGCTACTGTGAAGAGGTCAATAGAAAACATCAAGAGCAGACTAGAAGAAGCAGAGGACCGCATCAGTGAACTAGAAGACAAGATGGAAAAAAATACCCAATTAGAGCAGATTCTAGGAGAAAAAAAAATAAATAAAAAGCAGGAGGAGAGCCTATGGGAGCTTTGGGACAATACAAAACAAAACAATATTAGAATGATAGGGGTTCCAGAAGAAAATGAAACTGAGAAAGACATGGAAAGCGTGTTTGAAGAAATAATGACAGAAAACTTTCCTGAGAAAGAGAAGAAAAAACCCACACAAATACAAGATGCTCGCAGAGTCCAAGCAAAATGAATCCCAAAAGACAGACGCCAAGGCATATTATAATTAAATTGACAAACACCAATGACAAAGTAAGAATCTTAAAAGCAGCTAGAAAGAGAGAGAAAGTTACATATAAAGGAACCCCCATCAGACTAGCAACTGATTTCTCAACAGAAACTCATTAGGCCAGAAGGGATAATAAAGAACATTATAAACTGATGAACTAAAAGATATAGAGACAGTAAAGTAACAATCAGACTGTCAAATTACAGGGGGGAAGCTAGAGAGATCTGGGGGAGATAAGAGATCAACTGAAGGACTTGTATACAGGCATATAAGTACAAACAATGGACACAAAACTCTGGGGAGGGAGGGCAAGCATGGGAAGGGAGGCAAGATATGTACATATGGTAAGATACGTACACAGATAATAATTTAATAAAAGAAAAAAATAAAACTTAATGTCAGAAAACAAAGGTGCTAAATGACAAGGTTTATTTGAAATCTATAAAGAAAAACTCATAATTTATAGTGAATATAACCTTTCCCATGTGGCAATAGAATAATTATAAACATTTTATATAGTTTTAATAGTGATTTAAAATTATGGAACACAAAAATTTATAAATTCCAAACATTCAGGAGTTATTGAAACTATATAAATTGATTCTTTTCCCTTCTAGCTTCCTTTCCTGCTGTTTCCTTCCTGTAATAATTTAGTGATAACTATGCTCCAACATCCGTGTTGGAACACAAGGAAACTGAAGTTGAAAGTCATGCACTGAGGATGGCCAAATAGAAACATAAACACCAATGACCAAGAAACAGTAATATCAATCCTGGCCTCTGTTTCAGGACTTCTTTAAAACTGAGAGAAAAAAGAGCCCCACATACATTTAGCTACCCTGTTTACCCGAAAATAAGACAGTGTCTTATATTAATTTTTTCTCCCAAAGATGTGCTAGGTCTTATTTTCAGGGTATGTCTTATTTTTCCATGAAGAAGAATATGGTACACATTTATTGTTAAATGAAAATAAAGGAAATTTATTACCTGTATATGGTACGGTAGTATAGTAGTTTTCAACACAAGCCAGACAAACTGTGGATCCTACAGTATCAAGAATTTACTCATTTATTCAATGACAATCATGTCATCATCTTCTGGAACATCATCATAACAATCCAATTCCTGAATTTCCTGGTGAATTTCTTGTGACTCCATTTCTTTCAGAATCAGTGGACCAAATCTCTCATGTTTAGCAATATCACCGTCTTTAAATGAGTATTTCTTATCAAGGTAGCCTGCTTGCAGTGCATTTGCAATGCAACTGTCAGTGATTTTCTCCCATGAATTCTTCACCCAAGTCACAACTTGTTGCAGTTTAGGTTTCACAAAGTTTCCACGCTGATTTCTCTCCATTCACACAGCAGTGATGTCATGTCAGGACTCTGTGTAATGTCACTGGTTGCTAGATGCCAGTCGGGGTGGCCCTAGCGACCAGTTTACGGTAAATTAATTTTCATTCTGAGACAGAGCCTGAGGGCCTTATTTTTGAGGGGATGCCTTATATTTCACTCAGAAGGAAACCCTGTAAGTAGGTCTCATTTTCGGAGGATGTCTTATTTTAGGGGAAACACGGTAGTAGTATTGCTGGATTCCTTTGCAGCTAAATGTCATTCTCACTGATAGATAATATTGCTGTCATTTTAATTCTATTCCCAAGCTCTAACTAAAATAATCTAAGGCGATAGCATCTATTTTAAGTAAGATCTTGATATGGGAAACAAAAGATAATCCTATCTGCTTAACCACTGCTTTGTGTAGATTTATAGGGGAGGTCCCTTGGATGCATAATTCCTCATTTTTGCCATTATACTACCACCACCTCCCCTTTATCTACGGATTACATGTTCCAAGACCCACAGTAGATGCTTGGAATTGCAGATAGTACTGAACCCTATATCTACTATGTTTTTCCTATGCATCCACACCTATGATAAAGTATAATTTAGAAGTTACACACAGTAAGAGATTAACAACAATAATAAAACAGAGCAATTATAACACCATGCTGTCATAAAAGGTCTATGAATGTGGCATCTTTCAAAATATCTATTTGAACTAATACTCACCTTCTTCTGCTGATGAGAGACGATAACATGAGGAAACAACTCCCGAGTCTGTATAACCATCCCTTACCTGTGTGTGGTAAAAGGTTCGACGTGGCTTCTTTCACGGGGTCCCTTGGTGAGGTCTTGGTGTGGCTCCACGCTCCCTGGCCCCACAGGTTGCCACCAAAGGCAACGGGAGCACATTCTCAGCTCACGTCTCCCACCCACAAACTAACACCTTCTCCGTCTTCAGGCACCACGGCTGTAACGTTCGCAGTTTCAGGTGAGACAGCAAAACTAGCAAGCACTTCTTGTCCCTTCTTCACTGCTTCAGGGATGGAAGACCTCCCTCTCACCACTGATCTCGGCAAAAGACGACAGTTTCCCCATTACCTCGAGAGAATTTTCGCATAAAAGAAGCACCACGGGCTTCCCCTTGCGTACTCGCCTGGCAGCGTCACTAATGGGCGCTGTGGGGCCACGGTTCAGGAAAATAAGTGTTACCTGAGCACAAATCCAAATCGTGGGAGGCTTTACAGCGGAGAATCCACTCCGCCCAGCAGACAAGACACCGGAGGCCGCTGTGCGTGACCCCAGGGGCTGGAGGCATGCAGACTCTTGTCTGCGAGAGTTCATCAGCGCCTCAGCGTGGTGTGCCATTTACAACGCATGGGTTGCTTGTTGATGGAATTTCCCACGTAGTATTTCTCGGGCCACGGTAGGGCTGTGGGTAACTAACAAACACAGAAATCAAAACTACAGATAAAGTGGAGATTGTCGTTACAACCTCCGCCCACAGCTGCTTAAAGCAGTGTTTTCCAAACTTTTGACATATGTGTAACCCTTCTATAATTTTTGTAACGCTGAGTACACTTCGTCCACAAAAAAAGGATGTATTTTAATAACAATCAAAATACATTTATTTTTTCTTTTTTGGTACATACACAAGATAGATAATAATAAACGAAAAATAAAATATAAATAAAAGTTATATTATAAATAATAAAATATAAATAAAAGTTATATTATAAATAACATTTATTTGCACACTGGACCTTCTCACGCCTCACAAGACTGTCTTGACTTGACTCATGAGAACGTAGAATTAGGCGCAGCTAAGCACGGTGCAGTGCATATCCCCACCAAACTCTTCCCGTACCCCTGGGGGTATGCGTACCACACTTTGGAAAATACTGGCTTAAAGGATTCAACGTAAGCATTACTGCACCTTCCGGAAATAGAGCCCAAAAAACAATTTTAAAGAAAGGGGGTCTAAGCAATCTCTGTGTGACCAGAAGTTATCTGGTGTTTAATGTGTTTCACAATATAACTACAATCCACTTTAAATAACCAGATTTCTGTCAGAAGTTACACTTGATAGAAACCTATGTTTGAAAGGTAAATGGAAAAGAAATATATCCTTATTCAGGACCCATTTTGGGGAGGGGTACATGTTGCCATCTCATTTAACCATGAGTATTTTGTTAATCATTACAAAATGGTTTTGCTCAGTGGGTAGAGCATTGGCCTACAGACCAAAGGGTCCTGGGTTCGATTCCAGCCAAGAACATGTACCTCCCCAACCCCGGGCTCTGGTCAGGGCATGTGCTGAAGGCAACCAATCCACCTGTTTCTCTCACCGATGCTTCTCTCTGTCTTTCCTGTCTCTTGCATGCTCTCTAAAAATCAATGGAAAAACATACTGGGGTGAGGATTTGAATAAAAAGTAAAGTTTCAGTGTACATGAGCATTTATATATTTTTTTTGACCACAGTAGACTGTGGGTAACTGAAACACAAAAATCAAAATTGCAGATAAGTGGAGATTGCTGCTGTTATAACCTCTGCCACTTAAGCATTACCATGTCTTCCAAAGTAGAGCCAATAACTATTCTGTCCACTCAGTGCTCTTGTTTTTCACTTTAGAAAAGACGTATTACAGATTACTCATTCATACTATAAAAATACACACTTTACATAATCGTTTTCCTGCTTAACAAAATTCAAGCACACTGTTGCAAGACAGACTTGAATGAGAATGATGAGAAATGAATAGTTTTTGCTGTGATCTTAATGACAGGACTGCAATTAAGCTTTCAGAAGCTAAGAGAGAGAGAGAACACATGTGCACGCTGTGTTTGACTGGAGAACGCTGCTCAAGCGGAGCACGTTATGTACAACAGATTCAAGGAAGCAGACCGCATAGCTGACATATAATATGCAATGGGCCGTGAGATATTAATCCCCGGAAACAGGTCTACCATAGAGCTTACTCACTTCACATAGTCTGCATAGATGCATGTTGACCTTTATATCTGAGCAGAATGAAAATATAAGCAGATCTAAAAATTAATGCTGGAAATGACTAGGCTTTAGAGTGAGCGATGATTTGAGTGTTTGGGGACTTCCTTCCTAGGTCTCATGCACCTTGGTAGTGTGTGTTCAGGCACCAGAAGGCTGAGTCATATTTGACATCTCTGGGGTCTTAAAGTAGCTACCTTTCTGGGTAGAGTAACTGTTTCTCATGTTTTCTTATTAGTATCTTTGTAGACTTAGAGCCCAATCAAAGTTATAAGGTCTTTGCTGATTTTTGTTTTTCCAATGGAGATGTAAGCAGTTTGTATTATCTGAGGAGGATGCTAGGTCTTTATAGCTCAGGGCCTGCAGGTGCTTCTTTATGATAAGCCATATTTTCTTCATGAATATAAAATATCTATGGAAGATTTGGAGGATAAAACAGATCTTACAGAAAAATGGGAGTAAAATTAGCCGATCCAAAAGGTCTGTCTTTAGTCAAACTTAGTCTTCTTTTTAAGTTTTTGTATTTTTCTGGATGGCGTGCTCACCTATTGTTTCAGCTTCTAAGAGACTCAGTTGGAATAAATGTGTGTAGTGCCTTATTTAGAGATGTGTCAGCCAAGTCATTAAAAGACACAGGTTTTCTTGTTTCATAAAAGATGGGCTTAAAATGTAAAAGTCATGATTTTGAAATATTTAAGAACTCTTTAAATGCAATTTTGCCATGGGAGGCTTTGGAAAAGGCACATGTGGTGGTTAATTTTATGTGTCAACTACACTGGACTCTGGGGTGACCAGATATTTGGCCAAATATTCTGGGTATTCCTATGAGGGTGTTTTTATTATTATTATTATTATTATTATTATTATTAAATTAACATTTAAATTGGTAGAGTAAGTAAAGCATATTGAACCACCTCTCTAATGTGGGTGGGCATCATCCAATCAGTTGAAAGCTTAAATATTTTAAAAGTCTGAACCTCTCCTGAGTAACAGAGATTCTTTCTTTCTTGATGGTCTTCAAAGGGGGGCATCAGGTATTTTCCTGTCTTCAGACTTAAACCAAAACACATTGTCTGTTTTGGGGTCTCTAGCCTGGTGGCCTTTGGATTGGCTCTCCTGGTCTCCCACTTGCCAAGTCACACTGTAGATTTAAGATTTGCCAACCCATGATCGCATGAGCCAATTCCTTAAAAACAGTTTTTGGGTATTTTTTTAAAAAAATATATCTTACTGTTTCTCTGGAGAATCCTGACTAATACAGGACTTTTCATCCTTTTCATGTTGGGTTTGAGAATTATTCATTACAGGTGATCTGCATCTATGTATTCAGAAGTATCAGTGTGCAGCGCCTTATTTAGAAATGTGTCAGCAAAGACCCTCAAATGGGAGGTGCTCTCCCTAACCCCTAAGAAAGGAGCATCCTTATCTATGAAGACTGGAGGCACATCAAGAGGAATCTCCCATGAAAATACACACATGGTGTCAAAACAAGCCAGAGGAAAATCATTTGGTGGGGGGATGAAAAAGGATCCCAAGTCAAATTTTAGAAAATACTCCTTTATTAACTTTTGGTCGAGAATATTTTTGTATATTTTCAGAAAACAACTCCAAGACCATCTGGATTCCTGTAACAGAGAGGAATAGACAGAAGTGCTCCAGCCATGAAGACAGAAGAGAAACAGTTCAGAGATGGAAGACGCTGACGACGCCTCGCCATACCAGCAGACAGCAGTTGCATGTTGCTGAATGATGCCCAGAACCAAACCAGAAACGGTTGGACCTACATCACCACCATTTGTCCACCAACCAGATCTTAAATACCATGGCTGATGTGTACACATAAGGAACTCTTTGACATTGAAATTGGGATTCAAAAGAACTGTTGGCCCAGAAAGGAACTCACTACAGACTGATTCATTTGCCTCTCAGCATAACCATTATGGCTTGTCTCAGTTTTGGTTTTTACAAGGGTATTTCTTGATATGATCTCACACATCTAGAGGAAATAATGAATAACATAAACTGATGAACAAAAACAAACCCAGAGAAAGAGAGGCAGTGATCAGACTCTCAAACTTCAGAGGGAAAGTAGGAGAGGATGGGGGTAAGGAGGAGAGATCAACCAAAAGACTTGTGTGCATGCACATGGTTCCTAGCCAGTGACCATGGACAACAGAGGGGTGGGGGCATTTGTGGGGAGGGGTTTGGGATGGGAATGGGTGATGAGGACAATTGTGTGATACCGTAATCAATAAAATTTAAAAAAGAGGAATCTGAGCAGTACTTGCTAAGTTTCCCCCAGTTTACTGCACTTGGTTTGTACCCCTTTGTCCTATCATATTTTTCCACAGCTTTCTAATCTTCATCAAGCCCAGTACAAAAATGTTCAGATTTAACATTTACTTATGAATGTTCCTATGTCAGAATAAACTTATATTAGACAAATTTGTGTGCTTTACTCATATATATATATATATATATATATATATATATATGTGTGTGTGTGTGTGTGTGTGTGTGTGCTTTACAATATGTGTGTATATATATATATATATATATATATATATATATATATATATATTTGCTTTTCAGTTGTAGGAAACTAGTGTCACATTTTAAACAGTAACTGTAGCTTACACAGAAAGGCATATGATACTTTTTTGTTTTAAAATAAAGAAGTTAACTTTTAGTTTCTACCTTACAATGAGGTTCGTTGTCTCTATGACTTAAAATGGCAGTTCACTCTAGCATGAAGTTAACCCAAATTTTTCTGTTAAAAAAAAATGCTTCATTGTCTCCCCCCTCCCCACCCACTGACATTCTTCTTAAAGACTTGGCATGGCAAGGGCAATGCTTATATGCTTATCAAATTTCATTTTCTTCTCCCTAGGCACACTGGAATACATTTCCCAAGCTCCTTTGTAGTTAAATTGGGCACAAGTGACTGGGTCTTGGCCATTTTCTAAGGTAAGTTACACATAAGTCTGTCCCTTAAAATCAGCTCACAGTATTTCTTCCTCTGCGGTGGGGACTTTGAAACAATATGCTACAGAGATAGCTGCAACATGGAGGAGGGTTGGCCAACTGATATTGGATTTGATATGAGCAAGAAATAATCATTATTAGATTAAACTATTAAGATTTTAGATTTATTTTTTCTCTTTTCACAAAGTATAGCTAGCTTATCATGACTAAGTCATGTGCGCTAAACCTATATAAAAGTTGATACAAAAATATTTATTAAAAATTAAAAGATACTTATATAAAGGCATTTCCAAACACACATCAACATTTTCACCAGCAGTCTTCCAGAAAATCTGCTATCTTATCAGATAAATGATAGTACTTTAATGCCAGGAAGAAAATAAGTTGTTTTGAAGAACCAAAATGCAGATTGAAGAAGGCTAAATGTATTTAAGAACACTGAATAAGGCAACATTTTGAGTCAAAGTAAAATGAGGGGGTTCAGAGTAAAGACCTCTCATGAGTCCTTGTCTGAGGAAGTTGAAGAATAAATTTGTTGACTAAAGCCTTCTATACTAATAAAAGCCTAGGTGGCCCTTGCACCCTCATGCAATGCCCTCATATTATCACAAGATGGCTGCCCTCATGTTGTCACAAGATGGCCACCACAAGATGGCTGGCAGAGGAGGGTAGCTGTGGGTGACCAGGCCAGCAAGGGAGGACAGTTGGGGGTGACTGGGCTGGCAGGGGAGTGGTTAGGTATCAATCAGGCCAGCAGGGGAGAAGTTAGGGGGCGATCAGGCTGGCAGGCAGAAGCGGTTGAGGGCAATCAGGCAGGCAGGAAGGTGAGTATTTAGGAGTCAGCAGTCCCAGATTGTGAGAGGGATGGGACCTAAACCAGCAGTTGGACATCACCTGAGGTGTCCCAGATTGGAGAGGAGGGGCTGATGGGCACCCCCCAGTGCATGAATTTCATGCACGGGGTCTCTAGTCTTTAATAAAAATGTAGAAGTTTATTGGAAGCATATGTAAACTTCATCTAGGGAGGTGGAGAACAAGGGGAGCAGAGGGGGGGGGCGGGTGGTAGGGGGATGGGGGCTGGCTATCCATTTTGGGAAAGGCCTGCACTCTCTCTCTCTCTCTCTCTCTCTCTAATGGGAAAAAAATCTAAACAATCTGAATCTGCTGAGTCGCTTTGTCTTTGGTTTGTAAAAGCTCTTTGTCTGCACATGACCTTTTCTAATGGTCCCTTTCCTTAATTTGGGATCCCCATGCTTTCCCCATTGGTAACACTACTACACAGTATAAGTTTCAAAGCTCAAAGTCCACGTGGTGCCCCCCTCTTCCTTCCCCTTTATTTTGCTGGTTGGAGTTTCTTTTATTCTCCCTTATGGCTCTCCCAGCTGCTCAGGCCAGAGATACCTCTGTCCTTGGCTATTTTAATTGCTCAGGCCAGAAATGCCTCCGTCCTTCCTGGATCTTCCCTTCTTGTCTGCCTAATTAAGCTATATAGCTAACCCTTATCAAAAGGCCATTGAGAACCTGCAGATGCTGGAAAAGCTCTAAAAATAGGATACATTTTATTTTTGTAATAAAAAAATTACATTTAAAAAGGAAATTCCTATTTGTATGAATTTATCAGGAAGAAGAGTCCTTTTCAATAACCCTTACAGTGGAGAAGACAAGGACTTCACTATGCATTATAAGCCTACTAAAACAATACTTGTTTCCATATGTTTCCTGATCACCTTTCCATAATTTGTGTACTTGATGATGGCTACTGCCCATGCAGCCTGTGCATTTGCCTCACAAAAAAAGACGTCTAGGTGCTGGAGAGGAGAAAGAGAACACTGCCAAACCTGTTTGAGCGGCCAGGACGATAAATTCTTGTTTTTGCTGCTTCTGTACCACTCTGTATGTTACAATCAAACCTTCCTTTATTTCCCCTCAGAATTAACGTCTGCTTTCTTTAAATGAGCTAATGAATATGCCAAAGTCACACGTAGAGATGGGAAAATGTAGAAGCTTTTAAAGTGTTGTACCTGAGATGATTTTGCTTTACACTTCTAATACACCTCCTGGGACATCCTACTTAGTATTAGCATTAGTAGAATGTTTTTCTCTGCCAGGAAATTATAAATGCCTCCAGGCAAGACTTCATTTTGTCTCAACTCCTCCATGGTTCTTTATTTTGGGCCTTATTTAGTCTGTATTGTATGGTTTATTCATGTGTTTTTCTCCCTTTTACTAGATTATGAATTCCTGAAGGTCTAGTTTGTGTCATCTTCATCTTTGTGTTTCTCATAACACCAAACACTACTTGATACATAATAAAGCTCAAAGGTTATTTTATTAAATTTGAGCAGTATCTCAAATTTAATCCTATCTAATAAAAGAGTAATATGCAAATTGACTGTACATTTGCTTTACCCACAAGCCATGCCCAGCAGCCAATCAGGAGTGAGTATGCAAATTAACCCAACCAAGATAGATGCTGCCACAGAGCGAGCAGGAAGCTTGGGTTTCTCTGGCAATGGGGAAGCTAAGTTACTGGTCTGCCCTGGCCTCCGCTGAAGGCTACAAAGTTTCAATTATAGAAGATAAATAAATCTCAGATACCAGGGCCTCCACTTGGGTGGCCAGGGGATATGGCCAGCCTGAAAACCACCACAGGCCCCTCACCCAGACTACAACGTGCCCAAAGGGATCCCCCACCCTGATCTGGGACACCCTTCAGGGCAAACCAGCTGGCCCTCACCCCTGCACCAGGCCTCTATCCTATCTAATAAAAGAGTAATATGCAAATTGACCATCACTCCAACACACAAGATGGCTGCCCCCATGTGGACACAAGATGGCCACCATAAGATGGCCAGCAGGGAAGGGCAGTTGGTGGAGGGACCCAGGTCTGCAAGGGAGAACAGTTGGGGGACCAGACGTGCAGGGAAGGGCAGTTAGGGGTGACCATGCTAGCAGGGGAGGGCAGTTAGGGGCAATCAAGCTGGCAGGGGAGCAGTTAGGCATTAATCAGACTGGCAGGAGAGTGGTTAGGGCAGCTGTGGGCAAACTATGGCCCACGGGCTGGATCCGGCCAGTTTGGCTGTTCTATCCAGCCTGCGGAGCCGAAAGAACGGAGGGTTCTCTTGCTCTCCCCTCTGCTCCTTCACCAGCAGCCCAAGATGAGAGTGCCAGCATGGTCAGGTTGCTTTTGTTCTGGCTCTCCGGTCCAGTTTAAGAACCCATTGTGGCCCTCGAGTCAAAAAGTTTGCCCACCCCTGGGTTAGGGGGTGATCAGGCTGGCAGGCAGGCGAGCAGTTGGGAACCAGCAGTCCTGAATTGTGAGAGGGATGTCCAATCGGGCTTAAATGGGCAGCCAGACATCCCTCAAGGGGTCCCAGATTAGAGAGGGTGCAGGCTGGGCTGAGGGACGCACACACACACCCCATGCATGAATTTCACGCACCAGGCCTCTAGTTTTATTTATAAAACATTTGCACTTGAATAGGACTTGTTTTATCAAAATGATTTACTCTGAAGATTAAGATGATTGTGAATGAAGCTAGAAGACATGGAAAACTTTAAAGTATAGCTTCGGACTTCATTAGAGTTTAGTAGGGTTATGTAGTATACGATGGCAAGATGAATAGATGCCATTTGGTACCTACTAGTGGTCATTTTCAGATTGTGTTTCTTATGAGAGGGTAAGGTCACCCTTTGGGAGCTTTTTACAAAATGGGGTATAGGCCCTAAAAATCATATCCTTTAAAAGACTTGCATTCTTTGTATACAAATTTTAGCAGTGATGAACTTAAGTTTCTATTAACTTAAGTTAATAGCAAAAGAATAGCCAAGAAGCTGCGCTAAGCACTCTGCTCAAATAATTGAGTTCTCAGAGAGAAATGTTTACTTATGTAATTGGTTGCCTAAAGCTGATGTTTGAGGAAGGAAACCTTTAAGTCAAAGGTGGAAAGACAGGGAAGGAAGTTCTAAAAATGATTTATATTTAATTCTTTTATCTTCAGTTCTATAAAGATTTTTTTTAAAAGCCCATCTGATATATAAAATGTGCTCATTCATATGTGGAGAGTATGCTTCCCCCCCCCATTTTGGAACCTCTGTTTTAAAAAATATTACTGTGTATCAATTTGTAGATATCTATGAAGCCTTTCTTAATTTCATTTCAGAATTGATCATTGATTTGTTTGACCATTCTGTTAAGATAACACGTTGGCATCATTGGAATTATCAAAATTAGTCCTTGAAGTTGGAGAGAATCAGGATTTAAATCTTATTCATTGTCTCACCCAAAATCCAGCTAGTCCCCTGGGGGTCGGGAAAGCCTAGAATAAATATCCTCAGCATCCAATTGCTCCGAACTCAGAATGCTGGAGGACTTTGGTATTTGAACAGGTGAGAGAGTATACAGTTTCCCAAGGGGCCTAACTAATGTTACAACTTACAGAGATCTTCTTTTAATAGTAGCAGTCAGAGGTTAACCTACAGCTCCCCTGAAGAATTAATTTCTCCAGTGAAAACTTGCTTATTATGAAGTCCTGTGGATATAGGCCTCCTCTGTCTTTGAAAAGGAACTTCTCTCACATTAAAGTTAGACTTCACTCTGCTTTGCTGATAGATATGGCAAACACAATTTCTCACCCAAAATGAGACAAGTGAGAGTGAAGGGCACACTGTTAAACCAGCACTGTCATAAACCAGCACTATCTCAGGACGTATATGGTCACCACACCCTCAGAAATTCTAATAGTATGTTTGGTTCTGTTACTACATGAATCAGATTGTTTTCTTTTGTTATTTGTTTTATTTTGGGAGGATTGGATTGTGAGTTTATCTAGACTGGGTATCAGATTGGAAGTTTCTCAAGGCAAGACATTATCCTTATTTCATTTTGAAGAAACTGCAGAGGAGTCTTGTTTTTTGTGGGTTATTTTGTTTTGTTTTGTTTTGTTTGCATTTTGTTTTTGTTTTATTCCACATACATTTATGTGATAGTGGAACTGGACAATCAATGGGTCCAAGCTGCCTGTCACTACTTGAGTCAATTAAGCAGAGACAGGGTTGAATCATATGAGCATTTATTCCAATACTGCCAGCAGCATGGGAGAGCAGCAAATCATCCACCAAAATCTGCTGTGCCCCCCACCGTAAGCCAGCTGGTTATATTGGGCAGGACAAAGATTACATGGGGAAGTAGGCAAAGGGGCATGCCAAATGGGCAGTTAGGTAATGCAGGCTGGAGATTTGCAAAAACCTGAGGGTATGCAAAGGATGGAGGTCTTCAAAGAGCTGGCATCTCTGGTTTCTGCAAGGAGGTTGTTAATCTTTCCATGATAATGGTCATGATGAGGAGGATGGGCTACATTTCCAGGTGAGCTTGCAGGTCCCATATGCAACTCCCAGCCAGGTTAGAATGTGCCTTCTTTAATCAGAATAAAACGATCACGGTTAACAGAGCATGATTAATATTTCTTACAATTTTAGCTGGTCCCCAATATTCTATTTCTGCCCCTATCAAGAGGAAAACAGGAAAATTGCTTGTAAGTCTTTTTCTTTCCTTTTCACCTCCATCTCCTCTCCAAATTTGTCCTCCCATTTGGCCCAGGTTTCTAAGGAGGAAGAATGACGTGTAGCTTGGTCAGCTAAAAGTCTTTGTTGTGCTCACAAGACTTTAAACATGCTAAATATTGGAGTAGGGACACTGGAAGAAACTGAGAGGATAACATGATTACCAATATAGGAAATGCCAAAGAGAAATTTATTTGAGATTGGAAGTCAGGGGTTTTGTTGAATTTTGCTTTAGAGATTCCAGTTGCTGCTATTTAAAGTGACACTTAGAGGGAGTTGGGAACATTTTACTGTTTAATGTGGAAAGTAATTCCAATACATTTTCAACTGAACTGTAACAAAGGCCATCAATATTCCTAATGTTTTAAGGAACTGGACTTCTATATATTTTGAATGTGATAAGATAACATAGTTTTGTGTATTCTATCTATTAAGCACATATCAGATACCAGGCAATCTATTTGGGGAGGCAATGTTGAATAAAGTTTATTAAGTGAATGAACGAGTTCATGAATAAATGACCCAGGTGGAAGATCAGAAAGTTTTTCTCCTCTGGAAAATTTAAGACGAAGTTGCATACATTATGACCCTCTACCCCTAGTGTATTGTTTACTGCAGTGTTTCCCAAAGTGTGGTACGCGTAGCCCCAGGGGTACTAGAAGAGTTTGGTGGGGGTATGCGTTGCACCGGAGTTTGGTGGGGATATGCACTGCACCGTGCTTAGCTGCGCCTAATTCTATATTCTCATGAGTCAAGACAGTCTTGTGAAGCATGAGATGGTCCGGTGTGCAAATAAATATTATTTATAATATAACTTTTATTTATATTTTATTATGAATAATTTTATTTTTGTTTATTATTATTTTGTGTATGTACCAAAAAAATAAAAAATAAATATATTTTGATTCTTATTAAAATACATCCTTTTTTGACAAGGGGTACTCAGCGTTATGAACATTATAGAAAGGGTACACATATGTCAAAAGTTTGGGAAACACTGGTTTACTGGATCTTCTGAGAAGTTTTTCTAAATCTTAGTAGACTCTACTGGTGGCTCAGGAAACAATAGGAGGTCTAGACAGATTTAAATTGGTGTGAGCTTCCAAAGGTACCAAAAAGGAAAATTTGCAAATTTGTTACTGACAAGGCAGCACCAAGATGTAAGACTGCAATTCCTTGCTGCTTATTAAAATTTTGATCTTTTCAGTTAAGTTAAATAAGTTTTTAATTAGTTGCTAGTATTTAACATAGAGATTTTGGCTGCTCTTTAAAATATGGAAGAGGTCAGTGGGGGGAAAAAGAGACACATGTAATACTTTCAACAATAAATAATTTTCTTTTAAAAAGATATGCATTTACAAGGCAACAATCTGCTATAGCTAACAAGCTGCTGACCTCTTTAGACGAAGTATATGGTTTGGTCCCTGCGACCCCTGTTCCAATCATTTATATTCCCTGCCTGGCTCGGGGAGACATTTGAGTTTTTGACATCTCTATTACGAGCTGGGAAGCAACCTGTTTCAGGAGGTGGAAACAGGGCCATGTCAAGGTGATAATTGCCCTCAGAGAACACACAGAACTCGGGTGTTTCTTCTGCGGCTCCTTTGCCTTGGCTCCTGCTGTGGGTGATATTTCTTGAAAAAATGATGGATTGACAGACTAACCCCAAGAGTCACTGTGACTCCTTAATTACAAACCTCTGAAAACCTTTCAGCCCTAGCGAGTTAACAGTTGTGATGGAGGAGGCAGTGCTTTCATATTGGGGACACAGTATCCATGCATGAGGCCAGGGCCAAGGACAGACTCGTGGAGCTTACACTGTTTGTTCAACTGGCAGGGCTTCCATCTTGCTGCTATTGGACTGGCCATTTCCTAAGAGGGGACCGGTTGAGGTAAGGAAGAAACATGGAAGCCATTGATTGGGTTGACCACAAATATAAATGGCTTCATGTCATGATGTTGACTAATATACTCTTCTTTGGATTCCTGTTGCAAATGAGTAATGTCTACACCCTTCTGTAGCTGTTTGCACTGCTCCTGGGCCTCTCAGTGGGTGCTCCATTATAATCTTAAGCTAGTCTATCCCATTCACTTTGCTTCAGGCAACAGCTGTAGGTCTCCTGCAGGTTTTGGATGTCTGTATTAAAGGTTTGGAGGTAGTCTCTTTGGGGAGGTGGAGAACAGAGCTATTTCAGTGTAATAATTTGCTCTGAAAAGACACTGGTCCCAGCGTGTCTTCTTCAGGTTCCTCCAGTCTCTTCGTTGCCTACGGGATTGGCTTTTGCTGTCAACTTTCATCTTAGCTGTCTCTTGTTCTCTTCTCATCTTGTAGGTCTCAGCTTAAATGTGCCATCCTCTAAAAGGTCTTCTTTGATTATCATATTCAAAGTGGGTTCACCCATTTACTCTTCATTCAGATTGATATCTTTATATTTAACCCAGTTATTAACTAACTGGAAAGAAACAATGGGAAAAACAAATGTTATAAGTATTCCCAGTAAAGTCTGGGTGACTCAGGAAAGATAGTTGACTTTCGGCCACACCTAGAAGCAGGTCATTGGCCAGAATGGGAGTGGCCACTGAAAGGGTGCGAAATCTGAGATACATGAGCTCTTGAACAAAGGAGGTCCCTCTCTTACACTCTTGCCTGCTTTTGCTGCTTGGCCTGACTCCTGGTTTGCAGTGCTCTCACACTCTGCACTCACCCACAGGGCCCACAGACCTGTGGACCCACACACGATGGACTGATGGACTCGAACCAGCCTGGTGCTGTGCAAGTTCCACCATGGAATGGACACTGGACTCTGACTCTGCTTCTAGTTCTGCTCAATTCCCAGCTGCAACTTTTCCAGGACTGGTTTAAGGGAAAAGGGATTTTGCAACCCAAGAAATGTCATCCCACACAAATAAAGCTTTCTATCACATCTCATTCTCCTGTGGGGGCCTCTGGGAATACATATTCCAGTGGCACCCCAAGAATCCTACTCCTACCAGCAATGGAGAAGGGCAATCCACCCAATGCTCTGATAACAATGTCACCTTATTTATTTTTATCCGAGCATTTATCACAATTTGGAATTATCTTTTAATTTATTTTTATTCTCTATCTCTCTACCCCAGACCTGTATGTAAAAAGTCTCTGACCACAGCAACTTTGTGTATCTTCTTACTGATATATTCTTAGCACCAAAGCAGTGCCTGGCTTATAGCTGTCATTTTGAGAAAGGTAATAGAATGAGTAAATGTGTACCACATGTTGAGTCTTTTTGTTTTGTTTTGTTACTTTGTAATTTCTGTCTTCAATTTCTAGAAATAAATTATATTATTGGAGGACATTATATTAATTATTTTCACTCTAGGTATAAACTAAACTGAGAGCGCCAAAGTATGGAAGAAGGTTATCATTTACTTGAATTGAATATTGATTTAATGTTCTTAAAATAGAAATCTACAGTGCCATACACTTCTATTTCTAATAATCTTCTCCCATGATTCCTTTTGAAGTTCATAAGTTTAAAAAAATGAGAGTAAACTTTGTGGATAAGATTGTGTCAATTTAATGTTAAGCACAATCATTTGAGAGGCATGTCATCTGAACATTATAATTACCAAATAGGTTTTAATATATAATTAAAATTATTTTAAGTCAAACTCTGAGATTATAGCAGCCAAGTGCTTTATTTTCATGTTCATTGGCATTTGATATTTCTAAAATAAATTTATTCTTTTTAAAAGTCAAGTTGACTTTCAGAGGATGTTATAGCTCTTGAAAGCTCACCTTTGCATTTCCCTAAACTGAATCTATTCAACCTCCTCTGTAGGTATAGTCATACTCCATACTTATGACAGGGAAATTTAGGAATCTGTGCCATTTGCATATCCACTCAGTATTGAGTTAGCGTTGCTGCTTCCAATATAACCTGAGATTCCCCAATAGGCAGTGGTAAGATTTACTACTCCAATGCCACAGCACCCAGCATCCACAGTCAGCCCCTTTTTGGGGGCTGTGTCCATCTTTTTGGGTCATCTTTCCTTTGCCTTCCCCATTACTATTCTAGATCCTGGTTATTACTCCAACTTACATCACTTTTCATATTACTCTATACCCATTGGACATGCAGTTATGGATATGATTCGTTTTTTCACACTGGTCTCTACTTTTATTGTGTTTCACTTGTTTTTAGTTATATCAGGTTTTGAATTTCTCTTACAAATAATCCCAAATGAAAAATACGAGATATTATTATATTCATATAATGGACTCTGACTTTCAAGTTGAGTTTTATTAGAAACAGAGTCTTAACATTTTCAGGTGTTCTTATTTTGATCATGATTCCTCTGGTGAGTTAATCTCTAGTCTTCTCACTTTGATCATGGTTCCCTTGGTGAGTTCCTCTGTAGTCATCTCGCCTCTTATTAACTTAGCTTTCTTGTTTCTAATTTTCTTAGGCCCACAGAAATGTCATTGCCTTCCTTATTTATATTCACAACATAGCCCAACACAAGTTCCATAGGGGATCTGATCTAAAATCAGACCATACACCAGTGTTACTCTATCTCAAAGTATTTTACTTCACTTCATTATTGGTTACCTTGAGTTCTTGTTTTAGCAAATTTTTATTCCCTGCAATACTGCTTGTTGACTATCAAGCTGAGAGGGTTATTTCTGTGATTAAAATTTCATAGTTTCTTACATCTAAGTTCTTTGCTAGAGAGAACATTGGATAGTCTCTGGAGGAAAAAGAAACAGCACAATAATTTTTTTTGTGTGTGAAGAAATTTACCATTACAAATTCTAAGGCATGCCCTTTCATTAGTTCTCTCCAGGTGAAAGAGTAATGATAATTAGCTGCTTTGCTAAAATCAGGTTTGACAATTTGTATTTAAAATAATAAAATAATGATCTTTTTATATATGCAGAATGATTTTTTTCATCCAGATTTTAATTTTCTGGACCAAATAGAAAATAAAATTGACAAAATTAAAACAAGAATATGCTGTATGAAAAATTTAGTCCGACATTATGCTATTTTCAGCCTTTCTATGGTTTATTGATTCTGCTAATATGATCATGTTCCTCAGAATTTTTTCTTAATAAACTAAGGATATGTTGTGCAATTAAAAATTTGGACAGGGAATCTTAATTGAATTAAGAATTGACCATAAGGACACAAATGTAATACCTTAATCAATAAAGAAAAAAAAGCAAAAAAACAAAACAAAAACAAAACACATTTATTATAATCCTGACATGTGCCTAGTTCTATGTTGTTTACTACAGGAATGGAAAAAAGTAGATTTATGGTTCTGAGTACACAAAACACAGGAGTTTATTCTTGTATCATTATTGTGAACAACTATAAACCTACATTTTCAAACCCCTGTATGAAGAAATTCATTTCCTTTGCTGCTGTAAATTTATTGATCATGACGAAGAAACAAGTAGAAAGGACAATCCATTATGGATATTATTAAGTTCTAGTTTATAACATAAAAGCTAAAATATTTTTAAACATCTGCATGTTAAAATCTTAAGGGGACATTAATTAAGGGGTGTATGATTTTTATTATCTTTAAAAGGAGTATAGGAATTAAATTACTGTATGGATGAGAAGGAAAAAGGAGAGGATGTAATAGAAAAGAGGCCAGTTTCCATCAAAAGGTGTACAAACTTCTTCCTTCTGGGGCTGTCAATTTTTGCCTAATCCCCAAATTTCATTGGCCCAACCTCCACAATGTGAATAGTGCTTGCTTCAGAACTCTAGGATTTCCAGGTTTCTTGCTGTTCATAGAAATGAACAGGCTTCACGGGGTGACTTATAACAACTGAATTAGAACACATTCAATGTTTTTCAATTTTGCCACATGTGTTGAAACACTGCCTTAGCTCTGGAAGTTGTTTAGGTTTTATTTCAATAATAGGAGGTTAACTGGTAAGGTTGAATTGTGACTCAGAAAGGAAAGACAAAATGTTCTGAGCCGGATAATGAAATAAAGCGAGACATATGGTCAAGATTGTTTCAGGTACTAGAATCTGAAACATATTTTGTATGTTGGAGAAAAACAACAAAATTTGGTGAAATATGTCACAAGGAAGAAGTAACATGTGATGCTGACAATTTTTGCGTATAGCATGCATCAAATTTTAAGTAGCTCCAAAGAGGTGGGGTTTTTAAAAAACATATTTTCATTGATTTCAGAGAGGAAGGGAGAGGGAGATAAAGAAACATCAAGGATGAGACAGAATCATTGATCAGCTGCCTCTTGCATGCCTCCTCCTACTGGGGATCAAGCCCACAACCTAGGCATGTGCCCTGATTGGTTCATAGTTCAATATTCAACCACTGAGCAACACTGGCTAGGCCAGGAGGGGATTTTTAATATCAAATAGAAATATTTAAGCCGAAACCGGTTTGGTTCAGTGGTAGAGCGTCGGTCTGCAGACTGAAAGGTCCCGGGTTCGATTCTGGTCAAGGGCATGTACATTGGTTGGGGGGGAACCTCCCCAGTGGGGGGTGTGCAAGAGGCAGCTGGTCGATGTTTCTCTCTCTCATCGACGTTTCTAGCTCTTTATCTCTCTCCCTTCCTCTCTGTAAAATATCAATAAAATATATATTTTTTAAAAAGATTAGTGGCTTCTGGGAAGTTAGGGAAAATGATTGAGGACCACTTTTGTTCTCTTGCTATCAAAATTCAAAAGCTATCAGATCTTCCCAGTGTTATGTTGTATATGTGAAAGAAATTAAAAGTAGAGGTACAAAGAGGATTAAGCTAATGAGAAACAGACACACATAGAGACAGAAACTGAGAGAGAATAGGGCAAAGAGAAAGAGAGAGACTGGATGATGAGTAAAATGTGATTATCAGCTCTTTTCTTTAATTCAATACTTACTGCTGTGAACTGATTTATGTCTCCCCACCTACCCAATTCATTATGGAAGACTTAACGCCCAATTTCACTGTATATAGAGATAGAGCTTTTAAGGAGGTAATTAAGATTAAGTGATGTCATAGGATAAATCCTTAACCCAATAGGACTAGTGTCCTTCTAAGAAGAAGAAGATACACTTGAAATCTCTCTCTCTTTCTCTTTCCCTCAAGGATGTCCACAAAGACAGGTCATATAAAGGACACACAGAGAAGGTGGCGGTCTGTAAGCCAGGAAGAGAAGCCTTACAAGAAACCAACCTTAATCTTGGACTACCATCCCTCAGAACTATAAGAAAATAAACAAATCTTGCTTAACCTACCCAGTTGGTGGTATTTTGTTATAGCAGCCTGACCAGACCTAAAACACCCAGTTATGCCAGTAAAGAAATAGTATGCTTTGCAGAACTGGTTGCAGTGTCCAGGAGTTAGGAAGACAGATTGGGGCATTACCTGGAGAATAGTGGCTGCACCCCTTTTCTGTTCACTCTATTGTGCTCAGCAGGCATACCTCAGAGTTTTAATCTGAGAAGTAAAGCCCAAAAGGAGCTGAGACGTATCTTCTCCATGGCATGTACACACTTTTGCTTAAACCTGCTGGGTGAGCATAAAATTCAAATATAAAACACTACTATTTGCCCCTCTCCCCTAAACAAAACCTCAATCCAAGAATTCTGTGTGAACATGTAGACATGACCATGAATCCTGGCTTTCCTGGGTGTACCTTGTCTGAGCCATGAGGCTGAAAAACAAAGAACATAGCATTAACTTGAGGTCAAACAGATCCAAGGTGCATTTGGGGTGGGAGACCAGCAGCACTGGGGCCTGCAGCCTGGCCTTCTAGCTCCTGAACATTGATATTCCTATCAAAATCATGTTTGTCTTCCTTAATGTGACACTATCATTGCAGTAGACCATTCAATACAACCAAGTCTTAAAATAATTTAAGTTTAAAACATATTATTAATAAAACATTTTGTGAATACATAGTAATTTATTCTAGTCTTGTTCCATTAACACATGTAATCCAGTGCCCCATGTAGTGCTTACAAGTTGCTTTTCAGAATCTCTTCATGTTTTCACTGGGCAGTAGGTTCTGTGTGAGGGGTTCACTCAGCCTATGCTCCTTATGTTCTGACATGGGGACTTGGAGGACCATGTGAGGCACCCACACTGCTGTGGTCAGGGTGGGTCCCTACTAGTAAGGTTAGGTCAAATCTCTACCCCTTCTTCCAAGAGATCGAAATGAGTACTTTGTAGTTGCAATACATCGGTAAGGGTCCAAGCAGCATTATAGCACTGGCAGAATCACTCCCTGCTAGGTGACACTCAGGTTAGAGTTGACTGTGGTACCAGAGAAGTCTTGTAATCAGGAGGGAGCTTAACCAATGGGAATAGTGGTGGGTAGTGCTTCCTCCATTGTAACTGGGGAAGGTCAGCTTTTCTGTAGCTGCCAAGTCCTTGAATAAATTGCTTCCCGAGAGTGATCCTTTGCTTCAAAATCCCTCAATCCTGTCATGTCAGGCCTTCTCATCCTGGCTCAGCTTCCCATCATTATATCTATAAAACCTGTTCTAGTCGTCTCACAGGAGTTGAAATGGAAGAAAACTGCCTTACTTTGACTAAGCCATGTCTGTGCCCCAATGAGTATTGGCTTTTGAAGCAAAAAAGCCAAGAAGAAACTCTGTTTTTTCTTCTGTCATGTTTCTCCCCTGAGAAAATGATCATGGAAAATACTGTACGGGTGTTTTGACTGTGGCAAGCAGAAGAAGAAAGAGGTGAGAAAAAAGCAAACTCCAAGGAGGAAGGAAAAAGCAGCAACACTGCCAAACCTCTAAAAATAGTTTTCTCTCATGCTTGTTATGCCACTGGTTGTATTCATGTATGCATGTAAAATGCTATAAGCCCCTTGCTACTAATAGTTCCTTAAGAAGGAATTTAAAGAACTGGGAGCATGGTTAGAAATGTCACACAGGCTTAAACCATGGAGAAAGAAGTAACATCATTGGATCAGTAGTTTTCAATAAGAATGACATTCTCCCAGGATGTCAATGTCCTAACTCGTTTAATGAGAAAAGACTAGGGGTGCTAGTGTCCGGAAATTTTTAGGAGCAGCCTTTACAAGAAAGAATTGTCCAGTATCCTCCATGATTTTCAAATGATCTACAGGACATCAGATAGATAAAAATCTAATCATAATTATCTAAACTCAAAACTTACCTCTGTTTTACATATAAACACAAAGTATTTTTTCATAGTGTTGAAATGCATTTAATTTTCCAGGAATAATGCTATTGAGGGGGAGATTACACTTTGAAATTTGCTGAGAGTTGTTAACTGTTTGGAAAAATCATTCCTCCAAAGATAAATGGTGCTCTTTAGTGGTCTAAGTCCAAGCATCTCACTACGTGATATATTATAGTCATGCCCAGACAATTTCATGTTTAAATATCTATTATCTTATTACAAACTAGAGGCCTGATGCACAAGATTCGTGCAAGGGGCTCAGCCCTCGCAGCCCGGTTTTCGTCCAGAAGGACGTTTGGCTGCCAGTCTAATTAGCCTATTACACTTTTATTATAGATAACTTTCCTCCATGTTTTCTTTTATATTAAAGTAAATATCTCGTATACTTAGAACAGAGTCCAGGGAGATTAGATTCAAGCTCATGGTTGTTGTCTCCCAGTGGAGTCACATGGACAGTGTTTAGTTCTTCCAGCCACAACATGTATGAAGTGCTGCCAACTCACTTAGACCATGGCACCCGGGATTTTTATTGGGGGTCAGTCACATAGTTATGGAATACCCATATGGCTGACCTTACTCAGTCTCCAGCAACTCCAAGATCAAATTGACACTGTGCGGCTCCATAAATTTCTTCGTTAACATAAACTGTCTGCTGTGACCCGAAGCCATAGGTAAACACGGACACTCTTTTCAGGCATAAAATTATAAGGGCTCAGATATTACCTTCCAGGAGCCAGTCAAGGGCCAAACATTTGGAATGTGCAAGGTTTGGACAACTCAGGCCAACTGAGTTAATCCTTTACTGCATGCTATCAATTTCATTTCAGAACAAGAAATATTGTATTTGGGATTATAATCACAGCATTGAGCATAGTAAGAGATTGAGAGACAATAGAACAAAATCTCATACTCTGGGAGGGAAGGAAAATTTCACCCTCTCTTTCAACCTCCTTAAGGTGGTGGAGCACAACTTTCAGTATATGAGTCTTTGGAATTGGGCTTATGGACTAAAAACCTGACCCTACTGTGTGATTCAGGGGAGGCTGTTGAAATGTTCCATGACTCACTTTTCTTCATCTGTTAGTAAACTAGAGTTGTAAACGCTCCTTCCAAAAACATAGTCAGTTACGGACAAACGGTTCCTAATAAGCACTCAAAGTCTGTTAGGACTACTAATTGTATTAACTCTCCTAAGAGAAGAAATGGGATTACCAAATTCAGAAAGCAAAGGAAGGTGCATGCTCATTTGAAGTTTGGGAAGTGGTACCTTTTCAGGTTGGGGTTTTGGAGGGCTCTTGCTCTCAGTCTTTCTCCCAACTAATGAAAGGAATGCATGCTATTGGAGATGAGTTCTGAATTCTGGGGAATGAGAAGCCAGGATAATGTGTCATTTATCTTCTGGGAGTTTGCTTAGTGCTTTTGGTTAAAAAGAGAGAGAGCGAGAGAGCTTAAAGCAAAACCTCTTTTTTTAAAATTCCTAAATTGTCCCAAATTATTTTCTAAGGTACAAATAAGGAAGAGAGATTCAGGGCAGAAGCTCAAGTGATAAACATATTGGTGCCTCTCCCCTTTGAGAGGCTTAGAATAGAGGCTGTGTATGGCACACTCCACACACATGACAGTTAATGGACAGCCTAAACTCATAAGACTTTTCTTACTGAGGCTGAACAAATCACATTATGTAAAGAGATTCTGAAATGCTTTAGTCATTGCTTGCACAATATAGACACAACTGATAAGAGTATGAGAATGATTCATTTAGTCAAAATGGGTTACATAAATTGACTTGTCAAAAAAAAAACTTAGAATAAGATAATCAATTAATTGAAGACAGTAGGACAACTCAGCTAAAGAGTCTCCATTGATGGAGGAGGAACATATACCACTTGATCCAAAGGTAAGTATCATCAAGCATCAGAGAGTGAAAACACCTACTTTGGTACCTTAGAGAGCTTGCTTTCTGGGTCAGCCCACAGGGCAAGGGGGTGGCTTTTGGGGAGGAAGTGACTCATGCTCCCAACTCTCACTAAAAGCTATTAATTTTTCTTCTTTGGGGGAAAAACCGTTAACTTTTTCAGATAATTAAAGTACAATTAGGTTGTTGGGTAATGCAATTTCATAAAAGAAACATTTCCGCCAAAACCGGTTTGGTTCAGTGGATAGAGCGTCGGTCTTCGGACTGAAAGGTCCCAGGTTCAATTCCGGTCAAGGGCATGTACATTGGTTGCGGGCACATCCCCGGTAGGGGATGAGGCAACATGGTCGATGTTTCTCTCTCATTGACTTTTCTATCTCTCTATCCCTCTTCCTTCCTCTCTGTGGAAAATCAATAAAATATATATATATTTAAAAAAAAAGAAACATTTCCCAGGAGCTTTCCACAGCTGTCACTTAAAGATATCAAGAAATCTTTTCCCCTTGCCCCATCACAAACCACGGGGCATATTTTCCAAAATTCAGCAACCCTGGGAAGCTGAGAGCCCACCATCCTCCAGGAACTACTGAAGTGAAATCCGCTGCTTGGCATTCCTGTGGTTCTAGACACTCTAGTCATTCTCAACCACTTTCAAGGTCACAGTCTCACCATGCTCTAGGGTTTCTCTACTATTGTAGTCCTTCACACCTTCTACACTCCCCTTTCTCTGTGTGTGCCATTTATACTTCTAATCCATGATCAGCAAAACATTGCATAGCCTCAGTGTCTTCCACATGTTTGCTTTTACCTGGACTCCTCCTGGTTGTTCACCTGCTCACGTTCACCTCCAGGTCAGAGCATATGAAACTCTTAACTACTATGCCTTGGCCACCTGCCTGAAATGGTGTTATTTCATCCACCCAAGTCTCACCTCCCCATGTCCATCCTGTACCTTTTGTTCAACCTTAAAATACCCAATTCAGAAATTTCACTTAAGGCCACAACTCCTTATATTGCTTGTCAGCTTATATAGCCTATTGGCATAATTGTTCTTCCCCAATTTGATTAAGATATAATTGACATATAATGATAATGTTGTATAAGTTTGAGAAGTATACTGTACCAATTTGACAGATATATGTGGATATTACAAAATGATTACTGCAATAAGGTTAGTGAACACATGTAACTTTCACATGTTATTCAATAACTATTTTAGAATTTTCCTCTATTTCCTTAAGCACTTTACTTCCATCTTACGCTCAGCAAATAATTTGGGCTACTTGCCATAGATATTTAGATCTTTCTGTCATCTCAAAGTAAGTGTGTGGAAAATATGTTTTTATCTCCCTTCCATCAAATATGTTCTATCCATAGTCAGCATCTTTTATTTCTTCTAATATACCCAGGGTCTTTGCACAGGCACTACTCTGTTTTCCATCACACCTACCACCTTTCCAGACTTCATGACTCAACTAAAATATCCCTTCTTCTAATGAAATTTCCATTGACCAAGCTCCAGCAGGCTAGGTTAGGTCTAGCTGTTACACAGTATTAAAAAAGTTGCATGTCTCAATTAGAAGTATTGATTAAAATCTCTTTCCTACCTCAATTTATGCTCCATAATGGTACGTCTGGATCAATTTTGTTTACTCATATAGATGATCAATAAGATCCATGAAAAAAGTGAATGGCCTAGCCAACATGGCTCAGTGGTTGAACATTGATCTATGAACCTAGGACAGGAGGTCATGGTTCAATTCCCGGTCTGGGCACATGCCTGAGTTATGGGCTGGATCCCTAGTAGGGGACATGCAGGAGGCAGCTGATCTATGATTCTCACTCATTATTGATGTTTCTATCTCTCTTCCTTCCTCTCTTTGAAGTCAATAAAAAATATACATTTTTTAAAAAGTGAAGGAATGACTTTAAATCAGCCTGTTTACTACACTTTAAAAATTGCAAAATATATAAAGAACTCACACAACACAACAACAAAAAACACACCTGAAAATCTAATTGAAAAATGGGCAGAGGACCTGAACAGACATTCCTCCCAAGAAGACATACAAATGGCCAACAGATATATGAAAAGATGCTCAACTTCTTAGCTTTAGGGAAATACAAATCAAAATAAGATACCACCTCACATTTGTTAGAATGGCTATTATCAACAAGACAAGCTATAACAAGTGTTCAAGAGGTTGTGGAGAAAAAGAAATCCCAATTAACTGCTGGTAAGAATGTAAAATAATATAGTTGCTATGGAAAAGAGTACAGAGGTACCTCAAAAATTAAGAATCCAGTACCATATGTCACGATGACCTATTTTCTGGGCAACTACCCAAAACATTTGAAAATATTTATTTGCAAAGATATATGCAGCCCTAGGTCATTGCAGCATTATTCACGGTGGCCAGGACATGGAAACGACTGAAGTTTTCTTTGATAGAGAGTTGCATAAAGAAGATGTGTTACATACATACAATGGAATACTATTCAGCCATAAGAAAAGGTAAAATATTGCCATTTGCAACAACATGGATAAATCTTGAGACTATCATGCCAAGTAAAATACATCAGACAGAAAGGGTAAAGAACCATATAATTTCACTATGTAGTGTGTAAAACTAAAAGTAACAAATGAACAAACAAGACAAACAAAAACTCATAGACACAGACCACAGTATAGTGGTTACCAGAGGGAGGGGAGAGGAAGGAGGTACTAAGGGGTATTAAGAGGGCATTAAGAGATCTATGGAAGGAGATTTGACTTTGAGTGGTAACCACAGTGCAATACACAGATAATGTATCATAGAATCCAGGGACTTGCCCCCCACCTCTGCCACGGAGGCTTTGTCCAGAAGGACCTCTGGTCTAATTAGCACATTATATTTTTATTATTATAGATGTCATCTCGATAAATTTAATTAAAATGTCCTACAATTATTTCCTCTTTATTGTGACTAACAGCTGCATAATTTTCTTTTCTCATAGAAGACATATATAACTGCAGCCCTTCTATTTTCTCAATTTCATGCCTTCCTCTTGGGTCACTAGCTCCTATTTTTCCAGCTTACTCTCTTGGTTAATCCTAGTCTATCAAAATTCTGTGCCTATACCCCTGAAGCTGAGCATGCCTGGAGAAAGCACACAGCCATGCTGACTGTTCCTCGTTTAAATTCATGGTCACAAACCTTGAAGCAAAGATTAATTCTGCCCAGCAATCATATTACATTTCCCCTAGGCTGCTTACCCTCCACTCCTCTGGAAGATTGTCTCATCTCTTCCTTTCTCAGGATTTTTTTAAAAAATCTTTATTGTTGAAAGTACTACATATGTCGTCCCCTTTTATCCCGCATTGATCTCTTCTAGCCTGCCTCCCTCCCTTACCCCCAGTCCCTCACCACCTAATTGTCAGTGACCATGGATTATGTATATACGCATACAAGTTCTTTGGTTGGTCTCTTCCCACCCACCCATCCTCCCTTACCTTCTTTCTGGGGTTCCACAGTCTATTCTTTGCTTTTATGTCTCTGGATCTATTTTGTTCATCAGTTTATTTTGAGTAACTTACCTGTGTCTTTCACCCTTAACTGACATCCTTGCTTCCTTCTCCCCTGAGAACACTGAAGCATTCAAAGGAGAGCTCCCCTAGATCCCACCACCACATCTACTAATGCACCGACACCTGTAGCTAAAACCTCTGACAGCACGTTGGTGCATGAGCTGCCCCTAAAGCATAGTAACCTCCGTCTTGGGTAAAAACTGCTGTTAAAAATTTAACCTTGCTATTCTGGCTTCTGTAGACATTTGTTTGCTTAAATAACAGGGAAAAATTAGACTGCTTCCCATTCCAGAGAGGCCATAAACTATGCTCCAGACAAAGTTGTCAGTGCTGTCGCCAGCACATAGGACTTGTCCCAGCACATAGGACTTTTTCTCAGAAGGTCCAGAAGTCTCATTCCAAATTTGGAAAACAAAGAGCTGAAAAACATATAAATAGGAAAGACTTCCACCATATTGGGCCCCCAGAATTTGAGAAGCAAGATTTCATTTCGTTAGTGCTAGCGAAATGAAAAGGACTACAAATAAATTTGGCTTATTGATTAACAATATAACAGCCCTGCATCTGATTTAGGTGGATCCTTCCACTGGTGTATTTGGCCTCTCACGCAGGTAAAGACATTGCTCCAGAAATCTGCCCCCCTCCCACTTCTTGTATTATGTTTTCCCAGTTTATACTGTTATTCTCAAAAAGTACAACCCATCTGAAAAAAATACTCTTTGTTTGATCCCACTTTCCCCGCCAAACATAGTACCATTCTTCTGCTCTACAAAATCTCATGTTCACTGACTCAAAATCCCTCACCTCTAATTTATCTCTTACCCCCCTGCTTTCCCTCTCTCAGCCAGATGTTGGCCCCACTCTTCTATTGTCTGACTATCTGGCTAGAATTTAATTTCTATTTTTTCTTTTCTTTATTTAAAAAAATATTTTATTGATATTTTACAGAGAGGAAGAGAGAGGGATAGAGTTAGAAACACTGGTGAGAGAGAATCATTGATCAGCTGCCTCTTGCACACCCCCTATTAGGGATGTGCCAGCAACCAAGGTACATGCCCTTGACCGAAATCGAACCTGGGAACTTTCAGTCCGCAGGCCGATGCTCTATCCATTGAGCCAAATCGGTTTCGGTTAGAATTTAATTTCCCTAAGATCACAGATTTTGATTATATTTTTGTTCTTTTGATCATTTATGAATTTTACAACTCGAGATAAATGGCTGACAAAGTAGCTGCTCAGTAGGTATTTATTGAATGAACTAATAATGAAAGGATTGCCTTTTTTTTTTCTTGTTAGAAAATCATTGGCATGTTTTGTAAAATGTGTTCTCTGTGTGTGAAATGTATTAAATAAAGAAGACACCAATCACACCGGAGCGCACTATCCTGAAACAGTCACCATTTTATCCACTTTTACACTTTTTCTATAGAAGAAGGTGTAACTGAGATGCCTAAGACCACTCTATACCTTCTACACTGCTGTGTGCTCTCTCTCCTCCGCTCACCATCACTCTACCATGGAACTTAGCACATTTACAAGTCCTCTACACGATCTGTCTGCTCACACGACTGTCAATGTGAACAATGAAGGCTTTATCTAAGAAAGAATGTTAAGGAGGGGTCACAACCGAATCTTAAAATCTCTTTAGGCACAGTGTTCTCGAATGCCCTTGGCTTTGTTGTCACTAGAGGTTTCTCTGAACTTTCCCTATAGTTCCCAAGTCTTGTTGGCCCTAATCTCACCTCCTGTTAAGTTTAAATACTTCTTTCTTTTAATTTTGCAAGAGAATTCAGCTCTGCCTCAATTTTTATGTTGAGATTGACATATAAAACTCCAAGGGGAAGATCAGCAAAACAAAAGACACTTTCACTAAACTTTTTTTCTAAAAACACAAACAAATGGCCAATAGACACATGAAAAGATATACTGCATCACTAATTGTCAGAGCGACGCATATCAAAACCACCAACCGGATATGAGCTCTCACTTGTTAAAATGGCTACTATCAAAAAGACAAAAAATAATAAATGTTAGTGACGATGTGGAGAAAAGGGAACCCTCATAAGCTGTTGGTGGTCATGTTAATTGTTGCAGCCACTATAAAAAACAGTATGGAGATCCCTCAAAGAATTAAAAATAGAACTATATAATCCAGCAATTCCACTTCTGAGTATTCATCTGAAGAAAACAAAAACACTAATAATTTCATAAAATTATTTGAAGAGATACATGCACCCTTAGGATCACTGCAGTACTATTTACAATAGCCAATTTATGGAAGCAACCTAAGTAGAGAGTGTCTTCAATGAGAAGGATCTGGAGGTTGTTAATCAATTGGCGAAAATTATAAAATGCGGACAAGAGGTTTCAGGGCCTGAACTCAAATTGTTGCAATGAAAAAGTAATTTTAAAATGAGACGTGATTAGCAGGAATTTATCGAACTTAAGCTTAATCACCAGGCTCTTTCTCTTCCCTTCTTTGCTCTTATTTTGGTCATGTCAGAGTCAATTTGGTGTATTAATTCCCTTCTTAGCAACTTAATCTGTACATACACCTATCTTATGGCTCTTAAAAATATTTATCTCACCCATGAATATACATATAGATAGTTACTTGGACTGTTGAAATATTGATACATGGATTACACTGCTCTCTCATGAGTGCCAAAAAGATGAGTAATACAGAAACACTTAGCAACACAGATGTCTCAAAATTAGATATGAAAAAAGTTATTTCCTTCAAAGACAAAAATAATTTATAATCACTTTATTTATTTTTTTCAAAATACATATGAAACAGTAAAATTATATTTCAAGTGCTTTTCCATTTTCTTTTACAAAAGTAATCATAAACTGTACACTTCATAACTGCTTTGAGGTTTCATTGTTACATAATTCATCTGAACCTGACAAATATGTTCACACATTCTAAAGAAGACATATGTAAAAATACTGAAATGTGTACATCTTTTAAAGGGAGTTGCAAAACATTTGTTCTCAGGAATACAATTATATGCTGTCAAGTTTCACAAATGGCTGATTACTGTGTACAAAAGCCAGAAACACGAATTCCAAACGATTTAAAAATGTTTCTTCTATATTACGGAAGTCAACAATATTGATTTGAACAATGCTTATGAATTACATCACAAAATTCAGTTAAAAAGTCACCTTATGAACAATGACTGAAGGATACAAAGAAGGATTAAATATGATGGATCCAAATTATTCAATTTTCATGGTTGTTGCCAGTTTAGAATAATTGGAAAATATATTGGACTATTCATTAGTGAAATTGCTACATTTACAAAGTCAGGCAGTTCTTTTCTATTTTGACTTCTTTCTTCATAATAAAATGAAGGTCTCACTTCATTGTGATCCATAATTTATCCCTATTTTGCAGATAAACTAAATCACATTTCAGTTGGAAAGGTCAATAAAAAATTAATGTGAATGATATGAACCTGGGTTGAACTATTTGTTTACAAAAATTATAGATATTTTGTATATGGTCTACTTGCTTCTTTCTTATACAGTAATAGAATTTATAAAGTTAGTTACACTGGGGGTTATTGGTTTTGTTGTGTGTTTTTTTTTTAATAGAAATCTTAGAGGGTCTTTTTAAAGGAAAAAGCAAAAAAAAATTTATAATAAAACCCACAAACAATCTATATAAATAGAAAAAAAAAACATGCGATTTTTATAACGAACAATTCTGTGGCCAGTTTGTACATAGCTTTGGGAATGATAGGGATTCTTTTGGTTTACAAATTTTATTCTACAGCAAAATCCTAGTTAAACATAATTTCATATATTGGTGTTCAAATGGGGAAATTTTTCTTTGAAAGACAGAAAAAGACAAAAATCCAGTGTATTAACCTTTCAACATTGAGTTTTACTTCTCTTAACAAGTTTGACTCATTTCTATAACATGCATTGTTTTCTAACAAATTAGTTTTTGAGGGAACAAAACATGAAATTGAATCATTGAAATCCACCATCCTGTACAGTAAATAGGGATTCTGTGCAAAGAAAATGCAAATCTCAACATAATTTCCAAAGAAAATGGCCTATTTTTACCCTTTCATGACAACATCAGATAAAGCTTGCTCTTTGGAGGTTCTCATGACCCAGGTGAGCTTAGAAGTTATTGTCAGTTTGAGATGAAAGTGTTTCCATATAAATACTATCTCCATCTCTAGATCCTCAATATCAAGTCACTTCCAGTGTGTCAGCATAGATACTAGTAAAAGTACGATTATTCTAATCAATTCCTCCTTGTAGGAGTATATTTAAATAATTTCAGGCATGAAAACAACTATTTTTCTCTTAAACATCTTCCACTTTTTCTTCCAATCACCATTTCTAGTATTTAAAATGTTGGTATTTAATAAATCATTAAATCCCATCTCAAACCTTAATTTACTGATTTTTTTTAAAGTCTCTATGGCATGATATTGTCATCATATCAAGTCAAACCCTGGTTACCTATCTTCATGATGAACAGGACAAAAATAAAAACAGTTCTTTACTTTTGATGAGAAACACCTGACCTGATTATTAAATGCCTCTGTTCAAATATACATCTTTTTTTGGTGATCTGTTACTGGCAGAAGACAATGCATCTTTTATTAAATTACAGTTCACTCTAATTAATGTAAGATTGAGTCAATGTAGGAAGTCTTTTAATGAAACAGAAAATTCTTACTTTAAAGAGCATCACTGAATAAGGTATTAGAAATAACATTTAGTTTAATTAGCTTTGTTGCTGATGTAAAATACAAATCACTGTTTTCTTTACATAATGGGTCATAATAGGGTTAGATGAATCATATCCTGAGCCATTTCACTAACTAATAAAATACTGTGTCATGGGTTGTTGTTTTTTTGAATAATATTAGAAGATTCACTTCCTGTTAAAAGTTAAAATACTAAGGAGTTTTTTGTTTTGCATTCAGATATGCTTGTTTCCATATGCTATAATGCATTCGTTTACCATTTATTTACGAGGTTCTTAATTTATTTTATGTTCCTTGCTTTTGTATAATTCCTTATTGTCAGCAATACAATTTTAGACTAGAAACTGAGTTTAGTAATTGAAGTACCTTGGAAGAACCGGAGTTGTTTCAAAAACAAGTTGTGAAGGAAACGGATCTCCAAATTCCCACTTAGAATGTAATAGAATCTCTTTCTTACATCCTTATCAACTCTAGTTCTCTTTTTTAAATTATCAGGTTATTAAATTACCTGGTCATAGTCACAACTAAAGTAGAAAAAAAAAAATAAAGGGAAAAATTTTTTTTCACATGGAACTCCATTCTATGAAAACTTTTATTCTGAGATAATACCAAGCACTCTTTTTAAAGAAGCAATTTAAGAAATTACCATGTGTTCAATGTTAAGACTTTTTTTTTGTCTTTTTATTTGTAATAGTCCTTTGGCTCTTTGGATAACTCTTTCTGAAATAACGTAACATTTGTTTTATGGGTGGTAAAATTTGATGAAAGAGTGGGAGTTTGACTTTTTCATTTTTGAAGCAGTTCATCATTAACTGAAGTCTTAAGACATTGATTGCTCTTTATTGAGTCTGCCAAGTGTTTCAATGGTAAACATCACAGGAGAATAAACACAGGTGAAAATGTCAATTAAATATCACAACCAAACAGGTTCAAATATATTTGCTTTTATCTAAAACCTGAGTCAGTATTGATCAGCGTGATCTCCCTGCAGTAACTAGAACATGCACTCACTTCCCAAAACTGCCTAAGAAAGCGGGTGCTTGGCTCTGCCTTCCTGTGTCTTGTTCCCTGGCAATAATCGGGGTGAATGTTTCACTCAACCGTGAGGGTATGAATATCGTGAGTTTTACATGTAAATAAAGTACCAGAAACAGGGCTGGTCTGACCAAAAAATTTAAATTGTCAAGAAAAATATTTTTAAGGAGCCAGTGTAAAAAAAAAGTCAATTGTTCGGAATTCTGTGAGATTACATATTCCACAAACACTAATGCTCTTCATGTTCAGTATCCTCGTCCTTCTGATCACTTAGTGCCGTGGTCGGCAAACTCATTAGTCAACAGAGCCGAATATCAACAGTACAATGATTGAAATTTCTTTTGAAACCGACTTCTGCGCATGGGCCACGAAGTTTTAATCGCACTGTCCGTGCGAGCCCGCACGTGGTATTTTGTGGAAGAGCCATTCTCAAGGAGCCAAAGAGCCACATGTGGCTCTCGAGCCGCAGTTTGCCGACCACTGACTTAGTGAATCAGGTAAAATAAAATAAATAAATAAATAAATAAATAAATAAATAAATAAATGAAAAAGAACATCGGTGTTGTTATGCAAATGGATCAACATTGGCTCCTTTTTCCTAAACTTAAGTTTGGCAAGTCCCTGAATAAATCCCTGAAAATTAGGCATTCATTACCTAAACTACAACTACATAATGTGTCAGTGTTATTAAAATGGGGTATCCCACACAAACTAGTGGAGGAAATATGTAACATCAAATCTTATTTTAAACACATTTCACCTTCAATCACAAGTAGGAAGGGGATAAATTCTGGTCCTATAGACTGAGGAGGTGTTGTATTGAAAAGTGGTGGGATTACAATTTCATGATATGGACTATCATTTTAAATGATTATGCTTGATCAAGTATGAGTGTAAACCTCTCTCATGTATTGCATGAAAGACAACTTGCTGAGTTTATTTTAATCCATGGGAAACATTTCTTAAAAATTATCTTTAAAACTTATTTTAATCTATAATCCTGTTTGGCTGATGGCATTTTTTTTCCCATCACAATCATTAGCTTTTCTCCATATGAGGCAAAGAAAAGCATTAGCTTTAAGAATGAGTATAAAATCCTGAAAATATGTTTGCAGATGAAAATAGTTATTACATTCACTTAGGAAATATATTTACTAGTTATTCGTAAGCTGTAGCTACATCTACTGATAAAACAAGTGCCTCCAAAAAAATATCATTTTAGTAAGAGGATAATTTATCTTCCCATATCACAATTGTTATTTTCCAGTAAAATAAAGAATTCCAAAATGGGAGTGTCTGTCATATTCAGTGATTCTGTCTACAGCAATGATTCTTTTAAGCTTAATAAGATAGCCAGGTATTTTCAAACAGGTTTCTTCTACTGTTTTCAATTAGAAAATTTAGCTAGAAATACTCGTTTTTCATTAGGATGCTAACAAGCATTTGAAAAATTGTAGGAAATTGTGTTTGCCTTTATAGTGTTAAAAGTGTAAATCACATCTTAATGAACAGTGATGCCATCATTATGAGGGAGGCCAATAAACAAATTTCAAGGTTTTTAAAACTTATATCTTTTAATATTTAGAAATATGGGATACAATTTTAAAATTGCCAATACAAATTTCCCATTTTGATGAAGCTGTTTTTATATATTAAGTACATATTTTCTTGCCTTTTTGTTGTATTCTTTTAACCTCCTATCTTGGGATAAGCTTGAAATATGCACTATCCACAGTACAAATCTTGAAAGTAAGGTTGGGTTGTTCAATATAGATAACCTTCCAAAAGGGCCGAGGAGTAGGACAATAAAAAGTTGACATGATTTAAAAGAAAGTTCTGTCTTGTAAAAACGTTTGCATAGTTTTTACCGCCAGTGGCCTGCTCCTTGATCCTTATTTAAGGCAAATGCCTTTTATGAAAGGACTGTGGATCATTTTTATTAAATGTTGAAATTGTATTATTTATGGTGCATTTCTATAATTTCCTGAAAAATAGGTCATCCTTTTTTTTAAGAAAATACCGAATTTTAACCATTAGCTTCCGATTGGGTTTGAACGTCACCAGTACTGTGTACAACCTAAATGACAACGAGCACAGATATTTATTGTACCTTTGGTGTCCGTTAGTATGATCTGTCAGAAACACAAGGTCTACACAAACGCTTCATGTCACAAAATATACGTCACAGTACTTGAAAACCTTACGAACACAAAAAATGAACAAGTTCTAATTCTATTTACTTAGGAATACTAGTGCTACATTTGAGATTAAGATTATTAGAATTTTAAAATATCAATTAAACAGTGTAAGAGATGTGTGGACTAATGTAACGTTAAGACAGTATAAAATGGAAGCCCAAGTGGCTCAACCTCCATTTTCTAGCTACTAAATATTACTTTTTACATTTATATTCAAAATGTGTTTTTTTTGAAATTATAGCTTTAACTGTATGTTTTAAACACTAAGCTTGAGAGACAACGTTCTGAGTTTAGCAGAGCCAAACCTCATCAAGAAAATAACTTACTGAGAATGAAAGGTTATCAGAAAAGTAACATTAATTTGATGGCACAAGGGTTTCGTCCTGTGCAAATCACATTAGAAATTTCCATTAAAGCTTATGTAGAAATATGTGCATAATGAGAAATGAACAGTTTAATAAAATCCAAACCGTATATATGTGATGTGCTATTTTATATAATAGCAGCATAGACTATATTAAATTTTAGATGAACACCGGTTCTTTTTAAAAATGTATTTCTTTGCTTACGCAAATAATTACAACTTAAACACTCTTTGTGTTAATAGCCATGTGACAAGAAGAATAAAACGCCTTGTGGAAGTAAGGGCTATCTGTTTTCAAGTAAAATATATCAAGATGTCCGAAGTTAATACACAGACAAAAAGGTAAACGAAAAATTGCACGAGTTTGTGTACTACCAGGATATATTTTAAATGAGGAAATCAAACCTTCTGTTTTTTTTTTTTTTCTTTCTGATCTGATGAGCACATGTCCTGGGTCCTCACTACAATGATCTTATTTTGGAGGCATTACGGTGTGGAAGGTGGTTTGGGAGATGAACAGGATCCTTGACTATCAAAGCTGTTCGCCCGGCCAGGTAACTGAAAGACAATAATTTCATAATGTATGACCTAGTATAAAAACAATAAAGTGGGTAATTGTTGCTAGCTTTTATTCATTTTAAAAAATTATTTTTATTGATTTCAGGGAGAAAGGTAGAGAGAGGGAGGGAGGAAGGGAGCAAGGGAGGGAGGAAGGGAAGGAGGGGGAGAAGGAGGGAGAGAGAAAAGAGAAGAGAAACATCAATGATGGGAGAGAGAGAAAGACAGAGAGAGAGAGAGAGAGAGAGAGAGAGAGAGAGAGAGAGAGAAACATCAATCAGCTGCCCCCTGCATACCTACTGTGGATCAAGCCTGCAACCAGGGCACATGCCCTGACCGGGAATTGAACCTTGATATCCTGGCTCATAGGCCGACACTCAACTACGGAGCCACACCGGCCTGGCTGTTGCTACCTTTTAACAGTAAAGATTCACTCATGATATGCAAGCCTCTGAAGAGAAAATACACATAACTCCCCCTGCCCTCCACAACTCACCTCCTGAGGTCACATGAGAGGACACAAATATGTCATAGAAATGTAGACAGGGTATGGTACACAGAGGACATGCCGAGCAGCCAGGCATGGACAACTGTACCTTTCACATTCTATGACAGGCACTTAGTCCTTACTGTAAATTAATGACTGGTTTACTGTAATGGGGGGAGGGGGGGCAATTGCTAGGTAAATGCAGTAAGAGAGTCTAGACACAAGAGACTGCATTTCACTTGCTCCAAAGCAGAAAGTGACTTTTATAGGAGCAATTAATGAGATGACAGGGACTAAGTTTGGCAAATGGGAGCCACAAGTGATGAAGAATAATTTCTTTCAGTCCCCAAATATCATGTGTATTTTAAAAGTTTAGTTACGCCGAAGCCAGATTGGCTCTATCTAGCAGTGGATAGAGCATCAGCCTGGGGACTGAAAGGTCCCGGGTTTGATTCCGGTCAAGGGCATGTACCTTGGTTGCGGGCACATCCCCAGTAGGGGGTGTGCAAGAGGCAGCTGATCGATGATTCTCTCTCATTGATGTTTCTAACTCTCTATCCCTCTCTCTTCCTCTCTGTAAAAAATCAATAATATATATATTAAAAGTTTAGTTACAACAGAATAAATTTGTGATCATCAAGGTAGAAGTAACCAGGTTTTCTAAATGATGCTTTAGTCTCTGTCCCACCAACTTACCCAGCTCTGGAATTGTTCCCTTCTCATTTTAATCCTTTCTCTGGTAACAAAATACATTATTACACACGCATCACTTTCCCACAGTGCAAAATCCAGCCAGTCCTTAGGTCTCTAGTCCGTATGTTCTGTATGACCACTGAATGTAGGTACAGGAGTTGGGTAAAAGGTGCTGTTTGCTGGAGAGAGTATATTTACATAATATTTTAGTCCGCTTATCCTCTGATACTCCACTGCTAGAAAAATATCTGGGATCTTCTGATATCCATAGTGTGGCTGATTCCTCCTGCACATCTGACAATGACTGACACACGTACATGCGTAGTCTATAGCTCCCCTTCATCAGATAAATGTATGACTGCTTATTAAATAGTCTTATGTCATTATCATATGCCCTGGGCTGCACAACATACGCCCTTTCATTGAAGTTCTTGCTCACATTTCCTGATTTCCCCCTACATAGTGCTTGTGAGGTCTGAGGGGCCTGTGTTTCCATTTCACTAACTGTGGAAAAATGCAGCTGCAAGCAGAGTTAGTGGCCTGTCTAGGATTATCCAGCCAGAGAATTACAATCCACGTCTCCCCTTCAGTGTGGTTCTTGGCCCAGCAAGTTTTACTCCCATGCCTAGATTCTTAAAACTAATCTGTACTTTTCACCCAGCCAGTGTGAGCCAGGGGTCACTGATTTGATTCCACTTGGGGCACAAACCCAGGTTGCGGGCTCGGTCCCCAGTGGCGGCAGCCCATTGATGTTTCTCACTCTCGTCAGTCTTCCTACCTCTCTATCCCTTTCCCTTCCTCTCTCTCTTTAAAAGAAGCCAATAAAAAACACATTTTAAATAAATAAGTTAATATTCACTTTTCAATCCTTAAATAAACACAAAGATGGAAATCAGGAAAAGGATCGTAAATGCACAATAAGCAGTAAAGTATACTTTATGCTGTAGACAAAGGCACTGTTGAAATAAAATACAACCTTCCCAAGACTCAATGAACTATTTAGAAGATATACTTGTCTCTCTTTCTGAACCACTCTAGGGGAAAGTGCTGTGTGCGTGTGCATTTGTGTGAGTGTCTGGCTTTTAAATGAAGAGGTGAGGTAAACATGTGAAACACACACGTAGAGGCAGATATCTATGATGACAGTTCACCTCTGTTGTCTGAGCATGCAAAATTCACACCCCATTCATCCAGTTTTTTCTGTAATGTCCTGAGTAACATGGCCAAGGTCGCATTTTTGTGGCTAAGCTAGGATTAGGACCTGAGCCCACTGGCACTTAGTAAATTGCACTGCACCCAGTGCCGGAACGAGAAGCAGAATTGTATCTCCACCGGGAGATAGCAATCCCATGTGGTTATCATAACTGCTCTTTTTTATCGAACTGCATAAATTCCATCATCTGCCACAAATCCTTTTGCCAACAGGCATCACCTTTCAGTTACCCAGGTCATATAAACAACTTACTCTGTGACTCTTCCAGAGGCTCTGGCAATTGCTTTTCCATCTAGCAATATGCAGTGTTTCGAGTAGACTGACAATTCACTTCAGGCTAAAAATCCTGACAGAAGCTGGTACTGATACCCATTCCGGCTAAATAACTATTATTATAATCGAAGCGAACACTGCATCACACTCAGGGCTAAGAGTTCAACGTTCAGCATGTTATTTAGTTTTACTCTCTCCGTTTACTGCTATGACAGTAATAGCAGAAATTAGATTAAAGTAACTCGCCCCAGGCTTCTCCAATATATAGTCACACAGCACAGGCGCGCTTTGGTCTCAAACCCGCGGACACCTCTCTATTTAAAAAAATTTGTGAGCATCGGCTTGTGGACCGAAAGGTCCCAGGTTTGATTCCGGTTAAGGGCATGTACCTTGGTTGCAGACACATCCCCAGTAGGGGGTGTGCAGGAAGCAGCTGATCGATGTTTTTCTCTCATTGATGTTTCTAACTATCTATCCCTCTCTCTTCTTCTCTGTAAAAAATTAATAAAATATATTTTAAAATAAAAAAATAAAATAAATTAAAAAAATCTGTGAGCACTTTTACTTCCTGGCCAGAGTTAGGCTAGATGTACCTGTCCTCTTACATAAGTGAGTGGTATGCATTGACAGGGCTTCTGGAGAAATTTAGGTGAGGTGGCAGTTTTCACAAAAGAAAAGCACCGACATTCCTTTTCCAGTTAGTAATGAATTTACTGGAGGGGCCCCACCACTCATAGATGTAAGTTTTCCCACTAAGGAAAGAAAGTAATATAGACTTGTAGTTGTTAGGGGCTTACTGTCCAAAGGAATATCTAACCCAGAAAGTTGAGTGATTTTGGAAATCTAACAAGATACACAGAACTTTGAATACTGGATGACAGAGTCTGTGGGGGCAAAGCAAGAGAAACCTCTGTGTGATGTGTTTTTTTTTTTTTTTTTTTTTTTTTTTTTTTTTTAAATAGGTGACTATATAAAACATCAGAGAATGGTTAGCAGATAACATACTTAAGCAAAAGGGATTTTAGGTGGAGAGTAGGTGTCAGGGAATCACACTCACCTCCAGCAAGGGGTGCCAGTGTGTTATTGGTTTTCGGTGATAGGCCAGCATTTCATTCCAGTGGTCTCGCCCAAGGCCCTCAGCGTCCAGTCCTGTTCTGCACACTCCTATGACCTCATTGTGTCCTACCCTACAATTCAGAGAACGTTCCATTTTCAGTTCCATATTCAAAGGTACATGGAGTTTCACACATCTGAGCAGAATTTTAAACATATGATTTAAACACTAGAGTTTGTGACAGGTTCTGAATGATTTTGCAAATCAAACTACTTTAGGGCAAATAAAAAAAAAGTCTTAAGTAAACTAGAAGTTACTAAACAGAAGCAGCATTCAAAAATGAATTTGTAAAGGTGCCCACACAAACCATTTTAGTGCTCCGAAACTTGAGCACGCTGCACCATAATAAACATAGTGTGAATGAGGAATGCCAGCTGGTCCTTACCTATGTGATGAGTTTCCTTCTTGGAAGCAATCCTATTAACGTTAAGTGATGTGAATCACAGTCTTGTTCTTTCTACAAGGCTTAGTGTTTTGTAATGATGCTCATATTTCTCACCAAGACCTCAGTATCCACTTTTTATTTTTTTGTATAAATGACCATATTTAGTTGACTCTAAATGATGTGTCAGTGACTGTTATACTTGTACTATAATTAAACAGGGCAGGGCTATGTTCAATACCACAGATTTATCACTGCATAGCAGCAGGGCATACTGAACATCATTGCTATTTTCCATTTGTGTCCTGTTTTTACAGCAACAAATCAAAATAATAATGACAGTTAATAGTTTGGGATCTTATTATATACCAGACACTGTCCTCAGTAATTTAAAGGTACTGCCTCACTTAATCTTCACACCAAGACAATGAGTAGCATCACCATCATCTCATTTTTACAGACAGACAAACAGCTAGAAGTCCAGGGACTTCCCTGCCTTACATGCTTTAAGTAAAAGGTTGAGGCAGCATTTGAATTGAGACAATTGACTCAAGTGTGCAAGTGGTTAGGTTGCTTCTCAAGAATGGAGTACAATTTAATGGCATTTCTAAAGGTTATTTTGAAAGACCTCCCTAAGGAGACTTTGAGATTATTTTCAGGACATTTCATTACTTTCTTCCTGTCAATGATATTGGGTTTTATGTTTACTATCATTTTCCTCAATATTAAGTTTCCCAAACAAACATACTTTTAAAAATAAGGTTTTTTTTTTCATCTTCCTGTTTTGTATATTGTCAGGATCCATTTCCCTAAACTTGTCTGAATGACAAATCCTCCATTGGATCTACCTGCGATCACTGTGGTGAGAAATCAATAGGAGTCATTTCCTTGGTAAAGAAGGACAAGGGCTCCCAGTGAAAACAGCACAACATGTTTAGCGTTTGAAATTTCAGCTAACTCAAGAGCTCTCTCTTTCTTAGGTAGGATAGCTTTCTTTGTAAACTGTGATATAATTTAATTTCAAATATTAGGTGACACATGTCACTTTATTTTCCACGGCTTCATTTGGTTAACTATGAGCCAGAAGAGAGCATATGCATTTCTCAAGGTTATAGTGTCCTGGTTACTACCATTTTCATGATCCTATATAGTGGACACGCTTTTAAAATATTTACATATGTGTGTTCCGTTCCACCTGTGTTTTTATTAGAACAAAATAAGTGTAACAAGATTCTGTCAATCGCTGATAATTTTGTAGGTTAAACATACAATAGTCCTTTCCAAAAATAATTTATAAACATGAAAAGCAAAACAAAAGAAAGAAGTATAGAGCAAGGACCGAAGGAGAGTTATGAATGTTTAAGGTGGGACAAGAGTTTAGAGGAAGAAGACGTGGGTTAGTGGAGAAAGACAGAAGTGGTGGCTTGAGCAGGGCTGTAAGGCATGGGTGGGATGAGATGCTCAGAGCAAGGTGATACTATCTCAGACAAGGGAAGGGTGGGAAGATAAAAGTAAGGGCTGAAGTAGGAGGAACCTTCAGAGAATAAAGGACATGTAGGTGGAAGAAAGGCTTGCTTTTCCTATTATACAAGGAGCTGACCCACAGTACCCAAATCAGATAATAAGAAGCCATGAAAAAATTGATTTTAAAATGATAAAAGCTTTATAAGAAAGCACTGTTCAAAATGGTCCACGGTTGAAGCTATGTGCTCAGTTAAAGGAGTAGGAGTTCCTGATAATACACCATGTATAGTGTTGCAGTGTTAAGGTGGCAAGATGAGGGCGGACAGACAGGATGGTTTCAGCCCTACATCATTTCTGGAATTGCAGTCAATTTGTGGGGCCGGAATGTTTTAGAAGGTTTACAGGCATGTATTGTTACCGGCAAAGGAAAGCAGTTAACAACTCAGATAGGATGTCAACCTTTTTTAGGAGTGGCCATTGCTCAGTCTCCTCACCCTCATGCTGATCCTATACAATGGAAAGATGATAAACATGTATGGGTGGATCAGTGGCCATTAACCAAGGAGAAATTAAGACATATTCATGAATTAATACAAGAGCAAATAGAGGCTGACCACATAGAACCTTCCAATAGTCCCTGGAATACGCCTATATTTACAGTCCCTAAAAAGGCCAAAGGAAAATGACCTTGGTTAATGGACACTGATCCACCCATACAGGTTTATCATCTTTCCATTGTATAGGATCAGCATGAGGGTGAGGAGACTGAGCAATGGCCACTCCTAAAAAAGGTTGATATCCTATCTCAGTTGTTAACTTCTTTCCTTCTTTCCTTCTCTGGAGCAATTCTTAAGCCCCATTTAGGGAGCTCCTCTTCTAATTGGGAAAACATGGCCAAGGTCTGTTCTTCCCTTGGGCTTGCTAAGAGCAAGTCATCCATGTAATGAATAATGTAACATTGGGAATATTTCTCCCTTAAAGACTGAACAGCTTGAACCACATATTTTTGACACAAAGTAGGGCTCTTGGTTATTCCTTGAGGTAAAACCTTCCATTGATATCTTTTCATAGGCTCTATATTATTAATAGATGGCACTGAAAATGCAAATCTCTTTTTATCTTGAGGTGCCAAGGGAATGATGAAAAACAATCCTTAAGATCTACTACTATGAGGGACCAATTTAAAGGGATTTGTGAAGGTGCTGGGAGTCCAGGTTGGGACATGCACACTAAAATGAAGAGAGAGACTAGAAAAGAGTTAATTTGGGAAAATGGGGGGCCAGGCAGGAGTCAACCTCTAGTGGGAAGACTACGGCTGGGCTAGGTTCTGGCCTTGCTCTCCCTTTTATTGAGGCTCTGGGATATACCCATTACCCTTAAGCAGGTAATAAGCAGATTATCATATCAGTAAGGAATTACATGATTACAAGATGGAGAATTTGCCTCAGTTACCATTGTCTCAGTTAGATAGGGAGTGGTTGGCTCTGACCTTTCAGAGCTTCAAGGTTGACCAGCCTCTTTCTATTAGTGAGACAATGATTGGTTTCCGGCAGGGAGTTTGCAATTCCTCTCATGAAAGGAGAAGTGACTCCATGTGTGTGAGCTGGAAGAGCTGGCCACCCAGCAATGTTTTAAGATAGACGTGAGAGCCTCGAGGCTGCATTCCTATGGCCACGAGTCTACGTCTCTTAATGCTCACTGTTCACAGTTCCATATTATGTTGATATTTTACAAATGGGAAAGCAAATCCCCAAGAGCCATGGTCTGCAAACTGCGGCTCGCGAGCCACAGGCGGCTCTTTGGCCCCTTGAGTGTGGCTCTTCCACAAAATACCACGGCCTGGGCGAGTTTATTTTGAAGAAGTGGCATTAGAAGAAGTTTAAAAAATTGGCTCTCAAAAGAAATTTCGATCTTTGCACTGTTGATATTTGGCTCTGTTGACTAATGAGTTTGCCAACCACTGTCCAAAAGATTGCATAACTTTCCCTTTCACACAGCCAATTAATGATAGAGCTCTGATAAGAATCATAATATTCATATTCCAGCCCAGTTGGAAAAACAAACTCCGTGGGTTTTAATTTCTGTTGTCACTGTCAAAAGGCTTCACACAGTGCTGTCTATAATGTGTTCCATACTGTGTCTGTGTACCCATTCTTTCTCCAGCCCCAGGTGTCCCATTCTTCAACTTAACAGTGACTTCTTTTGGAGAAGAAAAAAAAAAGAAATATTATAACATGGAATAAATGAGTTTTGAAGGAATAACTTTTTCCTCTTTCAATGGACATTAAAACCGCTCCAGTGGAATATGGTTTGCATATAACTAAACATGACTGTTCATCAGTGAGTACACAGATAGACGTACCTGTCATAATCCATGACCGCGATGGACAGGCTGACCTGCTCCACATTCTCCGGAGGGATGTCAAATATAATGGCCTCATTGTACACAGGGTTTAGAGTGTTTTTCTTTGTAGTTGTTTTCCTCTTTTTTAATCTTCGACCCTCACACATCAGAGACACTTTGACATAAGGATCTAGGAGTGGGAAGGTAATTTTGTTAAATACAAGTAATGCTATGAAGTAGAAATAAAATTGCTGTTAATTATTACTAAGAAAAGTGGCACTTAAGCTATTTAATATTACCAGTTTTAAATTCAAATGACTTATTTGGGGGCAGTAGACTCTCTAGGACTTCTTACTTTAAGTAAAAGCATTTATCTTGAATAAACTTGAAAATAATTATCTTGATCTCACTATTTGTACTATAACAGAGAAAACTCACTCGTTTCTCAAGAGCCAACGCAGAGCTACAATGAGTCTTTCAGTCATAGGTATTTAAGGACGCTGTGTGCTAGAGTGATTTCTAAGGACTAGGATCCTAACAAGTAAGGATAATTACATTAAAGTAAACTTCTTTCAAAATAATCTAGAATAAGAATACTAAAACGTATGAAAGAGGAACACTCTATCCGGACCAGTATATATAGTCATAACAAGTAGAAATTAGAAAGCAACAACTACAATAGCTGGCATTTTCTTCAATTCATTGGAAAAGATACTACAATCAGAGGTCTCATTTTAATCAGAGCATTAGTGCTTAATAAAGATCTCAGACTGAGAAATGATTACTACACATAATTATTAGATGCTCAAGAGCATACACAAAGAGGGCAATATGTGCCTTAAAGATGGCCACAAGGAAGGCTTCTATTATGATATTGTTTATATGATGCCAACTGGAAAGAGAAAATTTTAGTTGGGTTATATTAGTCTCTACTGTCTTACTCCTGACACCTTATGTAGAACAACTGCTACAGTACTATAGAAAGATATATAATATTACACAAAAGCTTTTTTAAAGCCTTCACTTTCTTATAAAAAGAAGGCATGGCTTTGGCAGGAGGTATTGGCATTTAGATGGCTAAAACAATCCATTTCTAAGCTCTATCTTTATGTTTTCATTTTCTGGTCACCCTCCAATGATAGCACCACCACCTTTTCACTTTCCACCAATGTAATAATGAAATCTTATTTCCTTAGAATAGGCCAAAATAATGAACATATTAATTTAGTTGAGCAAATTAATGTTTTTTGATCTACAGAAAAATGTATCTATGTGTTTTATAAGCATATCCTCCATGGGTTAAAAACATTTGGTGGCTAGAATTGAGGTATGGAGAAGAAAACAAGGTGAAAGGGCAATGTTGAATGGCTATTTTCCATTTATTTTCATTTATTCATTTTGCAAAAAAAAAAAGTATATATTTAGAATTTTCAATAACTGGAAGCATGTTCTAAGGAAGAAGCTCGTTTTTTGTGGTCTATTTTTGTGTCTGAGTCCCTCGGCCTCGGCGTTTCAATAACAATGGGAACAAGGCCTGGGTTATCCTTCCAGGCCCCCATCGTGTCTCTGGTGACATTTCTCTACTCTCCTCATGACAAGGGTAATTTATTGGTTCCTGAGTTGATTCACAAGCCTTTTGTGAGAATTAATGAGGTGGTGTTCTTAAAGCACGCACTCATCTCATAAAAAGCCTCATATAAATAAAAAGTAATCTTGTACTTAATTACAACTTTGATGTTGTTTGCTTGTCTCAAAATTGGATCTCTTTTGATTCATGGTAGAAAGAACAGAATAAACAATAATTTGCGAGTACACGGTTTAACTCAAGTTCTTCAACATTTGTTGACCCAATAATTTTTCTTGGGTTATTTAAGAATAAATGTGGAATTTACTTACTTTCTTCTACATTTATATATCAACTATGTATTTCAAGTTTAAAAAATAAAAATGAATAGGCCCATGAACTCAGACAGTGGGGTGATTGAGGGCTGGGCTGGGGAGCGGGAGTGGGCTGGAGGGAGTCAATGGGGGGGAGGGGGAAGGGACATATGTAACAATAAAGATTAGAAAAAAAAAACCCAGACCAATAAAATGGTAACAGATACAATAAGTAAACACATAAATTAATAATAAATAGTAAATCATGACATAGTTCAAAAGTCAAGATCCTAGAAAAGGATGTGCAATAAGAAGTCACTCTCCCGCCGAAACCAGTTTGGCTCAGTGATAGAGTGTCAGTCTGTGGACTGAAAGGTCCCGGGTTCGATTCCGGTCAAGGGCATGTACATTAGTTGCGGGCACATCCCCAGTGGGGGCTGTGCAAGAGGCAGCTGGTCAATGTTTCTCTCTCATTGACCTTTCTAGCTCTCTATCTCTCTCCCTTCCTCTCTGTAAAATATCAATAAAATATATTAAAAGAAGAAAAAAAAGAAGTCACTCTCCCATCTGTCTCCATACCTCTCAACTCCAACCCCAATTTATTTATGTACCATTTCAGTATATATTTATGCTAATATTAGCAACATGAACATATATCCTAAAAATTTCCATTCTTATATAAAAGGGAGCATGATATCCATATTTACATTTGCATCTCATTTTTTTTATTTATATACTAAATCCTGTCCCTCTTTCCACACTAGAATTTAATTTCCTCAGGCTTTTTGTAATGCAAATTTAGGAGATGATTTTGTTCTTAAGAACCACAACATTATAAATTGACCCCATGTCATCCTTTATTGTATCTCTATTACTATTTATTATTTCTGTTCATTTCAACAATTGGTTACTGACCTCCCTACTCTTATTTTCCCTTCCCCAGAGTATGCCAAAGGTCACATATTCAGTTATAAATAATCCTCCAGAACTGCAATGATGTAAATGAAGGGATAAAAGAATGATGTGGTTTTAACACTAACAAAGTTAGCACAAAGAACATTTCCTTCAAGAATGTTTTTAAGAAACTTCAAGAAGCATTTATTTATTTTATTATTTCTTTCCATCCCTTAGAACATACTTCCAATTATTGCCTAATTTTTAGTTAGGTAGTAGGAATGCAAATGCAAATAGTGTTCTTAAAACCTGGTTATTCCTCTACAGATCAGGTTAGGGAAATAAATTCAGTCTAATTATGTCTTCAAGTGGTCCCCAGTCATAGACTAATGCAAGTTCGAAGTACATGCCTTCAAGTCCAAGAATCGTCTTTTATAAGCAAGTGATTAGCTGCAAGTAGGGAAGTGGATGGTAAGTCACATGCTTTTCAGAATGAGTTAATCAATAGAGGAAGAAACAAAAATAAAAAACCCAAGTTCAAAGTCAATCTATTTGGTAACACCTTTTAAAATTTTGTGATGATAATGCAAATAAAAGAGGTTATTTGGAGCACTTTAGTTGGTAATCTCTTTTTCCACTTTTATAGTACCCCAATACAGACGAATGAACTCATTAATTCCATCGCTACACATACTTTTGGGTAGGTACATGGACTACTTTATTTGGGAATGTGTCTTTGGCTCACGAACCACTCTTGTGCATACCTGATGCGCCAGTAATATCCATAGCCTTCAGATTTCTGCACTTGATGACCGTCAATGTCATACGTCCAGCAGTTGGCAAATAACAAAGGGAAAACATGATTTCACCCAGGTCTACGCTTTCCTAGAAAGGCAATTGGTAATGTTAGCAATTTCAAACACCAGAGAGTGAATACAAAATGTAACTGAAGGGGTTAAGTGAAAAATCACTTTAATGGAATATTTGAATGTGATTTTAAATTGTTTTATTGAGGATACAAATAACATTGTGAGAAAGCTGTTCCACGTGGAGGAAGGAAAGAGAATATATACTGTCTCAGATATTTACTTAATAAAATGTGTTTCTGTTTTTAAAAGTATATTTTTATTGATTTCATAGAGGAAGAGAAGGGAGAGATAGAAACATCAATGGTGAGAGAGAATCACTGATTGACTGCTCTTCCACGCCCCTGATTGGGGATCTAGCCTGCAACCCGGGAATGTGCCTTGATAAGGAATTGAACCGTGAACTCCTGGTTCACAGGTTGCACTGAGGCATGCCGGCCGGGCTCCACTTGTATTTTTAATAGGAATCTCAAACTTAATAGAGTCAAAACCAGACTGTTGATTCCACTCATTTCCCATCATCTTCTGAAACCAATGCCTGTGTCAGTGTTTCCATAATCAGCCAATAGTTGCATAATTCATGCAGAGGCTAGAGCCAAAAACCTAGCAGTCACTTTTATTCTTAGCTTTCCCTCATGTCTACATCCAACCCATGTCTTATCTACATAATCTACAAAATGTATCCCAAATTTCTGAGTTTCTTTTCAACTATATTACTACCATTCGAGCCATTTATCACCTCTTACCAGGATTATTTCATTAGTCTCTAAAACTGACCTCCCATTTTATGAGTTAACCTTCATACAGTGGTCAATGAGGTTATTTATAAATACAAATTGAATTATTTCACTTTTCTACTCAATAGCATCAAAAGGTATTATTTACCTGGCATATAAGTGGAGTCACTATACATTCTGGTGTATCTGGGAAATTCTGACTTTCTACTTCTATTGTCTGGTGTAATTATTAAGAATATACCATTTAATTCTTACATATGTCTTTGGACAATGCATTACAAGGTTGCACATACAGGGCCCTGTGTGATCTGGTCCATGTCTATCTCTCTAACTCTATCTCTTGCCTCTCCCCTCAGCTCACTCTGATGCAGATACAAAGCCTTTTTGCCTTTTTTCCCCCCTGGTGTTCAAACAAATGAATTTTGTTCTTGCTTTTGGTTTTGAATTTTTTATTTTGTAAATCTTCACATGGCTGACTCCTTTTCACCATGCAGGACTCAGCTCAAATAGCATCTCTCCCGTGAGGCCTTCCCCCTTCCTATCCTACACTCCCCCTACTCACAGATCCCTCACTTTTTTCCCCTCCCACAGAAGTTACCATCATTAGAAATTATCCTTGAAATTCACTTTTTGTTTCCCTGGTTCCCATATATAAGGGCAAGGTTCTTGTCTGTCTTATTTTTGCATCCTACTGAAGTGGCTGGTGCATAGATAGCTCTCAGTAAACTTTTTTTTGAAGGAATGAAAAGATTATTAAGTAACCTGGATAAAAAATGACCTATTTTGTTTCATTTATAAATTGTCCACAGTGCCCTGATATAGATATATTTGCTGTCATTGGCTCATAGATTGTGGACAAATGAAAATGAGTGTGAACAATGTGCACTGAGGATGCTTCTCAGAAAGTCATTTACAGGATTTAATCAAATCATTCCTAGTTAAGACAATCTGTGGTGGGTTTAATTTGGGGGAAAATAGGTTGCTATGCAATTTAGGCTCTCAAAAATTGTTCAGGACAAGCTATGATAATTTACTAGACATATTCTTATGGATTGGGTTCTGATTTATGTATTCCCGTGTCTTTATTAATGGTCTAGAAGTGGTAAAGCCAAATAATGAACAGAATAAACTTGGAGTCAGTTAAACTTGGTTTTGACTCCTGTTTTCTGCTTCTCACCTGTGAGATCCTACAAAAATAAATTATTAGTAAGCTTTGACTCTCTGAAACTTCATTTTTAAATTGAGGGAAATGCCCATGCCACATGGGTCTTAATCAACATGCTCTTAACAAACCCCCAACTTATTTTACAGTATCTGGCATATGGTAAAAGATGCTACTCAATGCTGTATTGCTATTGCATGGAACAGTGCTTTATACATATCAGGTGCTCTGTAAGTACTGGATAAATAAAAAAATTAAGAAGATGAAGCAATTATTATCTTTTAAGAGAAATATTAAAAATAAGTACTTTATTAAAAAGTTATATCCAACTGGGTCTCCTCTGTGCTACTGGACTGTTGCAGACCCAAAGCAGTGAGCAAGACCTAATAGGGGAGGCCTCAGGGAAAACAGCTTCCTGCCAAGGATTCATTCTTTTCACCACCAAGCAAGTGCTGAGTATTACTTCCTGGGCTCATGGGAGGTGCTATAGACACCAAGATAGACGTGGCAGGATTCTGCCCTTGAAGAACAGTCTGCAAAGGGCAAATAAAATGATTCTGAATTCTGTCTTTATCTGATGCGTCTTTCCTTGTTTCACTTTCTATCTCTTTTTCCAAATGTTCCTTTAGGCTTAGTCAAGGGGCTGCAGCTTCCTGTCGGCAGCCGCCCCCCTCCTGCATTGGGTATTCCTCCTCCCAGGAACTATCAGTGAGAGCCAGCATATTGTGTTGTCAGCTGGTAAAAATTATGAATGTAGAGCAAGGAATGAACTAGGAGACAAGATCTCAGATCTCAGAGATGAAATGCTTGGACTCCAATGGGAAGTGCACCAGGTGCAAACTGGAAAAAAAGTGTGAAGAGGCATCCAAAGGTATTCCTAAATAAAACATTTTCATGTGTCTGACTGACATGGATTTCCTTAAATAGTCAGAGGGAGTAATTTTGTACTTCTCTGGGTTTATGACATGCTTACTAGCGGGAACAAAGAAAGTTCATCACGTTTGGTTCTATCTCTCCAAGACCCTTCCTATGGATCCAGATGCAACATAATTTTGACCGTTATTAACAGGCATTAGAAAACAGAGAGTCTAAAGTGAGGAGTTGACCCAAGTACTGGCCCAATATATGGAAAACAAAAAACTGATCTCTGAGCAGCTCCGATTAACGAGCTAGCTGGCTCTATGCCTACTCCAGTAATAAGAAACCTACTTAAGTATTTAAACTACATGTAGTCAGGAGGTTTTTTTTTTTAATTGGAATGAACTGGGTGGTAAAAATTGATTTATAATATGCATCCATGATAATTGCCCAGAAGTTTCATTCTTCAGTAGACTAAATGATCCTTCAGGAAGTATAGCCGTGGAAGAACTAGAACTGCCTACAGACTGAAAAGGGCAGAATGCTCTCTAAGGTAAATGCCATTATTCTTCAACTTTTAAAATCTGGAAGCGATCAAGGAGATAATCATGAAAAATGAAGTTAATGAAGAAAAATGGCTATGGGACTTTTAAAAAAGGTCCTCCAGCAGATGTAGCAGCAGAGTTCTGGATTTCAGCGACAGTGCTCTGAGCTGGTGTGCACTGAACCCCATGGCCCCATCTCTGAGCCTCTCTTGGTTGATGGCTCAATTTCAGGGAGCCGCTCAGGTTCTAATTGCTGCCTCTTCTCTCTCTGCTCCAGACCACTGTGGTTTATAAGGCCACACTCAGTCTCAACAATCTGAACCCTCTGCTGCCTAGCAAAGAACCAGGAGATAAGTTGAAAGGTTTCTGAACAACCAGCATAAATATAAAAAGTTATGCAATAAGTAAGCCTCTTATTTAATGAGACTATATAATTTCTTATTCAACACCCATTTATTATTCTTTTAGACAAAATTCTAATAAGAATGTTTATTTAGTATTTCAATATATATCAGGTCAAGACTCTTACGAAATGGGAGGTGGGAAAACTTATAGCTTTAGGTCCAGTGGCGACAGAAATAAATGATAGCTGCAAAGCCGCCAATATTGTGAAAAGGATAGCAATCTAGGTCATTTTGTATCATGGGGACTAACATTAATGTCTCAGCAACTTAAAAACAAGAGTTTGTTACAGAATTTAAAAGAAATTAATATTCAAAATGATGACTCTGAGTCATCAGGCTAAGGGAAAATAACTTAAATGTTCTGTTCAAGAAGGTAGAGACATGTACACTATTTTTACAGATATTTTTATCTAAAATCCTTAAAATGTTTGAAGTAATTCTGGCTTACAATTAAAAGCTTTGAGTTTCTGAAATGTTTACTTATGGGTCATTTTATTTACTGTAATTCTATACAAATATGAACATTACATAGTACATTTTAAAACACTGGTGTATCTGGGCAAATAATAATTTGAAAGCTGGCTATAAAGTCCAGGATATAGTATCCTAAGAACTTCCTCTCATTTCAGACACGCTAATGTATTTGGTTAAACATTCACCCTGACCCAGTCTTCTGGCGGCATCCAGGCCTGTACATTTGATTTCTTCACCCTGGCTCCACAGACAGAGCTGGATGATGGGCTGTAGTCAACTTCGAAAACGAAGTCACAGTAATGAAGTAGTTTTGTTCCAATCACTATCTCACCAAAATAAAAACCATTGGGAAAATAAATTGATATACAAACAGTTGCACTGTGCATCCTATTTCAGAACTAACAGAACTAATAGCAAGACCGAACTACAGCAATTGAGTGTAAGAGACCAGGAGAAGGCACACTGAGAGCTCCACCCTCGAGGGTGTGATAGCCAAGGGAAGTATTCCGGGAGGAGAATAATCATTACACTGGGGCTCGACAAATTAAGCAGATGGGATTTAGCAGGAAGAAGAGGAATAACGGCGTGTGTGAGAACTACAGTTAGTAAGAATGGTAACCAAGTTTGAAAAATGTTTATTTTGAGAAAGCTAGTTTAGAATGGAAAAAGATAGACGAGGGAGGGCATTGAAGTAAACTGGTGTGGGAAGATGCTGGCTGAAGGAAGGTTTGAATTCAGTGATATATTATGAAGTAAAAATCATTAAGACTTATGGGGGTGGGGGGAACACACATACACACACCATTAAACAAGCAGTTGGTTGCCAAGGTGACAGCAGCCATCACATCCGCTTAGCACCCTAAATGCAGCCTGCCTTCTATACTTCCTGGTTGGCAAGAGAAGGGATGGTTTTCCACACGCTGTTAAACAATGAGTTACTAGAGCAAATGAGATTCTTCATCAAATTACTCTAGTCCTTCATCCACCTGCTCCTGAAATGAAGCTAGAGTGCAATGCAGAGTCAGAAAGTTCTACTGGATGCAAAGGACCCTAACACCTTTATTTCTCTCTCATGCACACCTCCCATTTGCCTAAAAAAGATTATGGCATTTAACCTTGAGCAAAACGCTTAACCTCACTTGATCTCAGTTTTTTTGGTGTGACATGAGGGTGCTCAGAGAGATGAACTAAGTTATCTTTAGTTCTAAAAGTTCTTCATTTTAAGCACTGGCAAAATGAAGAGTAATTAGCACACACAGTCAGGCATGGTCAGGAATGTATGGACAGGCATTTTCAAGCCCTGTTTGCTATAGGACTGGTGTAGCTTCATCAGAAAGACCACAAGGGATCAACTGGTGCTAATAACTCGATTTCAAGTTCAAGAGCAGATGGTTGTACAAAATGGGTATCGTCCTGATGTCCAGATGACTTGAGAGCAGAGGAGGATGCAATCCTTAAGGCAGAGTGCATCAGGGTTGATCTGGTTGGGGATCGTAAGGAAAGACCTTACAGGATGATGAATGTGATTATCATCTATATTGTCTCCTGGCTATGCTAAACATCTCAAGGGGGTTGTTTTTTAATCTCTGAAATGTGTTGGACACACAGGGCCTGACATATAGAGTCCACACTCCTCCACGTCACACGTGTGGTTCCTAAGAATCTGGTCTCTGTGTGTTTTTTCTACATTCACCTTACAAATTTCTCGTGATGTTTCCACAACTCCAAAACTCTGCACTCTAGCAGTATCAAATGCCATGCCAACCTCTAAACATTTTTTTCATTCATTAGCATACTCTTATTTATTGAGAGCATCCAGAATGCCAGGCAATGTTCTCGTTATTGGGGGAACACTGATGACCAAGACAAAATGTTTCTTCTTATAAGGCGATTTAAATAAATTATGTAACCTCTCAGGATATCAAGCAATTAATCAGGCAACAGGCTAGCAACAATACATAAGTCTGCTTAATTTTACAGTACATGCTTTTTTAAATTAAAAAAAAATTTTTTTTTTAGTACATGCTTTTTTGTTTGTTTGTTTTTGTTGATTTTCTTTTGGAGCCAGTGTTGCAAGTGATTACAAGAGAAATTTTGGGGTTTTAATTATAAGACCAGAGGATAAAAATGTATCCGATTCTTCCCACGAGAATCTCGGAGGACTTCAGGGTAATTAAATGCGTGACATTTACTCTGAACCTTTAAGAATGAGTAAAGGTAAAGGGAATTAAAAAACAGAAGAAGATGCATAATAAAGAGGCTTTGAGGGTTGGAATGTCCCACCAGGAACAGAAGGCAAACAGACCACAGGCTCTGGCAATGCCAGAGAACCATTTAAATGGCAACACACTGGCCGTGTTCTCAGGACCCCTCAGGAATACTTATTCAGGCCAACCCTGATTTTCTCTGCAGTCAGGATGAGATCATTTCCAGAGCCAATAACAATTGCCTGGGTAGGTTGCCTTTTGATTTAAAAGGGCTAATCTAAAAAAGAGAATGTATGTCGTGGGTTTCCTTTGCTGCCTGACACATGGTAGGTATTCAAACAGTACTATTTTTTTTTTTTAACCTTGTTTAAAACAATTCTTCTGGGGTCGGTGACTGGCATAAGGTTGATGCTTAACACAAAGCTTACTGAATGACGAAGTGAATGAATACATCGAAAAAGGCACCAGGCCTGATCACGACGTCAATGGCTGCGGGGATGGCTCCTCAAAGAGCGAAGGCCACTCAGTAAGCGGGGGGGGGGGGGGGGGGGGGGGGGGGGGGGGAGGACACGTGAGCAAATTGTAACACTGTTTGTGGGCTTTGTGGGCTTTGTGAGTGGGACCCCTGAGAGCTGGGCAAGGGCAGGTCCATGTATTGTGGCCCCAAGAGTTCCAATAAACTAACAGTCATAACAGTTCTGAGCCATTTAAGGACATATTTATGGTTTGGGGAGCTCAAGTTAGAGGACACTTATCGACTAGTTTTATTGAACTTCATTTCTCCACAGGTCCCTCTGGTCTAGTGTGACTCGGGATACTGTGCGCTATAACCCCATAGCACATGGGCATTTCGGAGCCAAATGTGTCCCTAAGGTGTGTGCATTGCCTTTTGTCTTTGGACATCTGGCCAGCTCCTCCAGCCCAGCATCAGAAGCTGTCTAGCGAGTCTGAGAGGAAGCTGTTGGATGTGCTTCCTTCCTTGATATACAATTAGGAAATGTAATTAACACGTTAACATAATTAACCCTTCCTCGCTTCCTAGCCCGCTTCCCTCCTTTTCTTTCAAAGAACTATCGTTTTCACACGGCACTTCCTCCCTGCCCTTTCTTCTCCCGGTGATTCTGATTAAATTAAATTTCATCCTGTTCAATGGGGATGGAGGGGGGGCGGGCAGGAAGAGGCAAAGGAGGGAAACTTAGTTTCCTGGAGTTTTCTATCACATTTTCCATGATGGATTTTTCCCCCTGCCATCTCCACTTGAAGACAGAGAAAACGCTACCAGGTCCCCTTCAGTAGACCTGCTCGTTTTTCTGCAAGAAGGAAGAGCTGCACTTTGTAGTAAGCATGTACTGTTAGGAATTGTGCTTGGCCGTGGTACACAATCCAGGTGACATTTTCTGAACTCGGGGCAGAGAAGGGCAGAGAACACGGCAGTGTTAGAGACCGGGTGATTACAAACCCCGAGGAGCACTAAGTGATTAACAGCCGCGACTCAGAGCAATTGTTGCCAGGGATGCTAGTTAATCCCGCCATGCGGCTGCTCAGCGGGAGAACCATTTTCAGCTCCAATGCAAGTGGGAAATATCTCTGCCTGCCAAAATGGTTTAGCTCTTAGTCTACCCTAACCGCTGTGGACTTAGCTACCGCCAGCCAGGACGTGCTCAGGCTGGAGAGATAGAGCTGAGGCCGTAAAACAGCCTTTCCCCGATTTACCAAATCAAGTCTCCTAACTACCTCTGATATTAGGATCCTGAAGCAAAGCCCAATACGGACACTGGGACAAGAGCAACCTAGGGCATAAGAAGAGGACACACATCTGATGAGAACTCTTCCCTTTATCATCCTGGATAAAATATATTATATTTTATTGATTTTTACAGAGAGGAAGCGGGAGGGATAGAGAGTTAGAAACATCGATGAGAGAGAAACATCGGCCAGCTGCCTCCTGTATACCCCCTACTGGGGATGTGCCCGCAACCAAGGTACATGCCCTTGACCGGAATCGAACCCGGGACCTTTCCATCCATAGGCCGACGCTCTATCCACTGAGCGAGACCGGTTTTGGTTGGATAAAATATATCTTAAGCTTCTTGCTGAGCAGGGCTAAAGGCTTATTCTCAAACCTTAATCATTATTTTTAGACAGGGGCATAGAAACTAATGTAATAAACTGTTCTAGTGTACAGCTCTCCTTGGAGCATCTGATGCTTTTAAAGTGCCTTTACAAAATCCCTAGCGAAAAGAATCCTGTCAGTGTTGCTGGACATCACCTTGGACGGGATGAACTTGGCTTCACAGTTCTCGAGTCTACCTTAAGTTGGTTCACATGGCTTCATTCCTGCTCCCCAAAGTCTATTCTTCACAAAGTAGCCAGGGTTTATTGATAATGAGATAATGCTAATTTCTGATCAAAAGTCATGAATAATCTACAGAAGCATTCAGAATAACATTCAAAGTTTTTTTCCATGGCCTAAGGCCTCTCAATAATCTGACCCTCAGCTGATTTCTTTCCTTCTTTTTTTTTAAAAAAATATATTTTATTGATATTTTACAGAGAGGAAGGGAGAGAGATAGAGAGTTAGAAATGTCGATGAGAGAGTAATATTGACCAGCTGCTTCTTGCACACCCCCCACTGGGGATGTGCCCGCAACCGATGTACATGCCCCCGGCCGGAATCGAACCCGGGACCCCTCAGTCCGCAGACCGACGCTCCACCACTGAGCCAAACCGGCTTCGGCTGCCTCCTGTTTCTTAAAGCACTTGCCTTCACTGGGCATATTATGTATTTCCTTTGTTATCGCATGTCTTCTTTCTTACAAAGTAGGACTCAGAGAACGGGGACATTTTATGTCCTGTAACATCCAGGAGAGTGGGTGGTAAATAGAAAAACTAAACAGAAGTTGTTTGAATTGATGAATTTAAAATGCTTCTTCTAAAACAAACAAACAAAAAAACACATGCTTGTTCTACAAGTGGACAGAGCAGGTAGCAAGCCTCTATTACAAATGTTTATTCAGCCATTATTTTCTCTGGATGAGCAAGATATAACAATTGCTTTTCTCCATAAAAGTAGGCCACAAGGTAAAACATTTGCAGTCTCCTTGGTATGACAGCAATCTATTTGGCATAATTTTCTGCTTTTGTTATCTATGTTCTTCTGTAGACTGGTATTTGATAGGTGCCTACAACATTTGTAAAGCATCCCTTTACTTACTATGAGGTCTGGGGTTGTGCACAGTTTTAAAAAAATTAAAAACACCCCCCGAAAACATCAATAAAATTGAAGTTCAGTCAGTAAGATCTTTGGTTTACTTAGTTTATGTAAAGACCTCATGCAATATATTGCCATGGTATAATCTTTTGCAACCCTATTGTATTTTATTCAGTTTCAAGATTGAGTTAAAGAGTACAGAATAAGTATCTCTCACCCATTAAAAAATACACAAAGATATACTTTTAAAAAATTTAAATATTAGGGTGAGACATTCAAGACATGAAAGAAATTGGGATATTAGTAATCAACTGATAGTAAATAATTGTTTTCTTTATGTTCAAGATTATAACACTGCAACTTTAAATTTTACAAAAACTTCACATTTATTATCTCATTTTAAAAAATATATTTTATTGATTTTTTTTTTACAGAGAGGAAGGGAGAGAGAAACATCAATCAGCTGCCTCCTGCACACTCCATACTGAGTATGTGCCCGCAACCAAGGTACATGCCCATGACCGGAATCGAACCTGGGACCCTTGAGTCTGCAGGCCGACGCTCTATCCACTGAGCCAAACCGTTTAGGGCTATTATCTCATTTTATTTCACAATATTCCTATGGGTTTGATATTATTATTATAAACCCATTTTTTTTTTTTTTATGGATGAAGTAACAAGTTCAGAAATGCTAAGCAGCTTACCCAGTGAGAGAGACAGAAGGCAGCAGAGCCAGGATTCTAGCTAAAGAACACCCACTTCACTTCCTGGAGTTTTCTCTTTCCCTCTGCACCCTCCCTAATGGAAATAGTGCTTCAACTGTTACTGGTCAGAGAAGGAAACAAAATTGCTTTCATGGTCTTAGATGTCAAAGCTAACAGATGAAAAATGTTTAGAAATTAGAAAAGCAGTGACCTGATTTACAAGCATCTGTTTAATGCAGTCTATTACAGAGGAGGATATTTTGAAACTTACACTCATAATTGAACTGCATATTCTTTTCACTGTATAATAGTCTGTTAATAATTAATGACTAAATTAGTTACATGCAAGAGAGATCAGGTAACTCAACAGTACCTTTAGAAATATACTAAACTCCTAAAATTTGCAACAGATCATATATTACTAAAACACCGTGGGGCTAAACAGCTTCTCCTTACCTCCTACAACCTCCAAGCTGTAAAATATGTGATCCAGATGCAAGATGCAAATGATCCAGTTAAATTATTGCCCAAATATATGGTTTTCATTAATTACATTTAAGAGAAAAAACATGGCCTACAAATTTTCCTGAAGTAACACTGATACCAACTGCTTGTTTGAATGATGCTCAGAAATATTGCTTAGTTCTCCGTGAATTTAGATAAAAATTGTTTAACAAGATGGATTTTATAAGACTGTAAATTGTAAAGGTTATGTATATATATTTTGTCGAATCATTAACTTTAATTTAAACTATATAAGTATTCTGCGATTTCAATTCTGTAAGTCAAAAGTTGAACTTTCATGTTAAAAATAGTCAATCTTTTCCAATTCTTTTTAGCATGGTAATAGTTTGATATAAGTCAAGGTAAATAACACTGAACTAAGAGTTAAAGGCTTAGAGCCTAGGTTTTTTTTTTTTTTTAAGTATCTGAATTAATTTAAGTGACTTTTTAAACTATAAAATGGAATGATTACACTTGACTTCTACTAGGTCTATAATAATATGCTCATATGATCTAGACATAACACTTCTTTTAAAAAATATATATTTTTATTGATTTTTCACAGAGAGGAAGGGAGAGAGGGAGAGAGCTAGAAACATTGATGAGAGTGATACATCGACCAGCTGCCTCCTGCACACACCCCACTGGGGACATGCCCGCAACCAATGTACATGCCCTTGACCGGAAGTGAACCCGGGACCTGTTGGTCCGCAGGCCAACGCTCTATCCACTGAGCCAATCCGGTTTCGGCTAGACATAACACTTCTTAAAAATTCTACTGAGCTCACACCGATGAACTTTTTTAAAAAAATATATATATTTTATTGATATTTTACAGAGAGGAAGGGAGAGAGATAGAGAGCCAGAAACGTCGATGAGAGAGAAACATCGACCAGCTGCCTCTTGCACACCCCCCACCGGGGATGTGCCCACAACCAATGTACATGCCCTTGACCAGAATCGAACCTGGAACCTTTCAGTCCACAGACCGACGCTCTACCACTGAGCCAAACCGGTTTCAGCACACCGATGAACTTTTAAGTTAATATGAAACACTCCTGACCTGTTACAAGTCTCATGCACTTTATTCTGAGAACAGGATCTCAGGGCATTGTTTAAGATTTATTTATTTTATTTATACACAAGCCTCCCAACTTAGGTGTTTTATTATACAATCCGAAAGCAACAAATTGGAGAGTAAAGAATGCAGGAAGCATGTACATTGATAGTGGAGATAAAACTGTAATAGAAGAGCAGTCAACAGAAATAAAAGCCTGCCTGTACAATGTATTGTAATGGTCACTGGCGCTAAAGATCACCATTATTAAGAAAAGGTTAAATTATTCAGTAGATTCTACTTAAAAAGCAGGGTCAGGTATATCATTTTAGAAGTAACACTGGGATTTTTATTTTAAATTTCTAAAGTAAGTCATTGAATAGATAAATCTGCGTTTTGAATCCTATAAAATTAACGTAAAATATTTTTTCCAGGTTGTTCTAAATAAATAATGTCTTATTCTTGACTGAAACCTAGAGTTTAAATGACAGGAAACTCTAGCTTATTAAAATTTTGATGAAATGTGACATTCCATTTTGAGGAGTTCCTTTGAGATTTTCTGTGTCATGAAGATGAGAAGGTTTTAGCAATGGTCATGGTTCCCTCTCACTTTCTTTTTCTCTCTTTTTTTAATATTTTTTATTGATATTTTTACAGAGAGGAAGGGAGAGAGATAGAGAGCTAGAAACGTCGATGAGAGAGAAACATCGACCAGCTGCCTTTTGCACACCCCCTACCGGGGATGTGCTCACAGCCAAGGTACATGCCCTTGACCGGAATCGAACCTGGGACCTTTCAGTTCGCAGACTGATGCTCTACCACTGAGCCAAACCGGTTTCAGCTCGCTCTCACTTTCTATGGTGGAAGAAGAGACTTGTCTTAATATCAAGATTTTAAGGAATTAATTTGGTGTATCCCAAGGTAATGACCACACAGAGTATCATAGGTACTTGGCACCATCCTAAGTGGTTAAAGGAAATGAACCTGATTGTACTCAGAAATATTTTTCTTCCTTCAGGTTAGGGATCCAGGAGGAAGCAGAAGGCATGCACAAATTAGAGTAACTCTATAGGCCTAACCAAGGGACCACTTACAGAGATGTGAGCAGGGAGTAGGAAACCACAAGAGTTGGTGCAAGTGTCCTGAGGCTGGTGACAGGAGAGGCTGTAAGGATCCCTAAGCCTGAAAGGGCAAGGGAGGGGACAGTTACCTGGATTCAAGAGAAAAGTCTCCTCTGAGAAGAACTACCTCAGGTGAAGGGCATACCAGCCCAGGCTGATCTCACAGACGAAGATCTGAAGAGAATACATATCCGAATGTCATTCTCCTTCTGACCTCACACCTCTGCAGAGGGCAGAGAATCTTGGCCCCAAACAGGACAGACGCTGGCACCAAACAGGGAAGAGAACAGTGGGGAGTGAGCCCAAAGGGCACACAGAAGATACCCAGTGTCCTCAGCTCCTGAGGTTTTGAAAGGCGCACTTTATAAGAGCATGTGCAGACTGGTGAAGGAACACAGAGGAGGAAGTGCCCAGTGGAAAGGGAAGAGTCAAATCAAGTGAGAGATGAGGGCATGCTAGGCGACAGTGTGTGTGTGTGTGTGTGTGTGTGTGTGTGTGTGTGTCTTATAAAAAGAAAAAGAAAACCAGTATCTACTCACAGAGTCACAGCATATAGGAACTAAAAAGATTTAAATTACTCCTCACACAAAACTTTCTAACCCAAGTAGAAAAACACAACCTAAAGGTAGCTCCGTCCCTAGTAAGAGGACAGCCATTTTTAGCACCAAGATATACTTTTCTATTTAAAATGTAAGCTACATCAACAACCAAAATCATATCCTGAGATATCATTCTGCTGATACTTTGCAGTTAACATACAGTGAGAATTTACAAATATCTGGCTCTGTGCTAAGGGCATATCTTATTTTATTCATTAAACAAATTGTGGTTGGCCTTCTTGCCTTGTCATAATTCCTATTGCACAGATAAAATAATTACAACTTAGATTTAGTATCATGTTCAAAGCCATATAGGCTACACTGCTTCAATGAGTGTGTGTGTGTGTGTGTGTGTGTGTGTGTGTGTGAGAGAGAGAGAGAGAGAGAGAGAGAGAGAGAGAGAGAGAGAGAGAGAAGCGCATGAGGAGGAAAGGGCTAGATGGCAATTGTAATATTTAGAGGTAGAACAATGAAGAAATTTAGATTGTAAATTATGTAGATACAAAGAATTTAGAAAAAAATCATCTTGCTTTATAAACAACCACAAACATCATAATTAAAATATGGTTAGCTTTCACTACTAAGTTCTTAATGACATTCTTTCACTGAATCAAAATATCACACTGTGATTACCTAACAATTCTGTATTTATTTAAAAAGTGTGGCATCAATGTTGAATTAAGTCTAAATCTGGTGGCATAAATTTAAGTTTTAAATGTGCTTAATTCTGATTAAGCATGGATAGAACCGGAAAGCATTATGCTAAGTGAAATAAGCCAGTCAGTGAAAGATAAATACCCCATGATCTCACTCATTTATGGATAATAAAGAACATTATAAGCTGCTGAACAAAAATAAAAAGAAGTAAAGAAGCATCAAACAGAATGTCAAACTACAGTGGGATAAGGGGGGGTATGGGGGGGGTCGGGGTAAGAGATCAACCGAAGGACTTGTGTGCATGCATGTAAGCACAGCCAACAGAGGCAATACACTGGGTGGGGAGGTGAGGGCAAGTGCAGGAGGGTAGGGGAGCCAGGGGGGTTCAATGGGGGGAAAAAAGGAGTAATTACAAATTACTACTATTTGTAATACCTTAAAAAATAAAATTAAAAAAATAAAAATAAATCCTTCCTTTATAGAAATAATTTATTAGTAAGGACATTATGAAAATAAAATGAGTGACTCTTGTTTCAATTTGATAGAATTTTTGACAATAAATTAAAATATTCTTGGTTTATTTTACACATAAATTGTGCCATAGGCTGAATAATTAAAAAAACACACCTGTCTATAGAAAGTAGTTAATGTTAACAAATATAACTAAGCATGTTTATTAATTTGTAATCAGAAGGGTACATCACTGCATTGTTTTTTTTTTCCCCCAGTGGTAGATTTGTACTTACATATATTCTAACAATTGACCTTCTATGAAAATTTATTTTAAAAGTAACCACTAAGTGCTCATATATGCCATCCAGGGTGCAAGAGATGCCTAAGATAACTGCTTCTTCCAGGAATCAGAGGCAAGTGGCAGACATAACACATATACTTCTAGAATGTTGACTTAAGTACAACAGATAATACTTTCATTAACATATATAACTTTCTTTTCATTTCCATTGCTCCCAGTCTCAATCAGACTTTATTTCATCTAATTTACACTGTTGTTAAGCTCCTTCCTGGCGTCCTCTATTTCATAACCCTCCACTCCTATCCACCAAATACACCAAGATACCATACAAGATATTTCCAGTGGTTTTACTCCTCTACTGAAAACAAAATAAATGTGAATCCCTGTGGTATTGAAAGTCCTCTTGATTGTAGTTTAAATAACACATTCTACTGGGGGTTCTCTTTAGTACCTTCATCCCATATTCCCACTCACGAGTGTACTGTTTTCCCCCCTGAAAAACATTAGAGTCTCAATTTATTTTCTTTACCTCATGCTGTTTTCTCTTTAGGGAACATCTCCTTTTTTTCTTCTTTCAGAATTCTATTATTATCCAAAGGTGATCTTAGATACTATTTTCATCTGAGATACAATCTGTGCCAAAAAGTGTGTGTGTGTGTGTGTGTGTGTGTGTGTGTGTGTGTGTATAGACAACAGTATGTTTGTGGAGATTATCAGGAAATAATTAGATAGCATTATTTATATGTTGGCATATACTCTATTTTTTGGTACATTGGTTCTTTCATTAGATTAGTAGGTAGTTATTTATATTGTCATCAGTGTCTCCTAATACAAAATAGCAAATATATTAATTCAAATATATGTTTTATTTGGTATGCAAATTCTTTTATGTCTATGTTTATATTGCTGGATTACCTGGGTTTCCACAGGATTTGGATGAATGAGGGCATGTTATTATATTTCTTTCTTTTTTCCTTCTTTTTTGTATAATTGTCTATAATTTATGTATAAATTTATTTAAAGTTAAAGAAAGGTTAGAAAATAAATTTCTTAACCAAATTTCAACCTATACATTTTTTCATTTTATTAATCTGAATATATAAAATTGTTTCATGATTTTTCAAATGTTAAAAGAAGTTTTCATTAAATACTATATTAGCCATGAAGATAATACTCCTGAAGATGATACTACTGTATATTGTGGATTTTGGTGCCATAGCCAAGACATTTAGGTTTCTTTACTATCTTCTCAATAAAAAACTCATAAGCTGTATCTGGAACTGTGTGTTGTTCAATGTTCCAGTTAAAGAGAAATGTCATTTGACTAGAATAATATAATAATACCTTTCATTATCTGCCTATTTATTTTTCTTTCTAGAATATTGAAATGAAACTGTCCAAACATGTGATATGCAGAATAAAGGCACCCCAAAGATAGCCACATCCTGATTCCCAGAATCTATGAACATGTTACCTAAATGGCAAAAGGAATGTTGCAGATATATTTAAGATTATAAAGCTTGACCCCAGCTGGTGTGGCTCAGCAGTTGAGCATGGACCCAGCAACCAGGCGGCTACTGATTTGCCACATATGTCAGAGCATATGCCCTGGATGCAGGCTCGATACCCAGTATGGGGTGTGTAAGAGGCAGCCAACAAATTATGTCCCTCTTTCATCAATGTCTCTTTCTATATATACCCTCTCCTTTCCTCTTGCTCTAAAAATCAATAGAAACATTATTTAAAAATTATTGTAGAGGAGAAACCAAGATGACGGCATAGCTGCCTCGTACAACCACTTCAAAACTACAACTAAAAGTCAAAACGGACATCATCCAGAACAACAGGAAGGCTGGCTGAGTGGAAATTCTACAACTAGAAGGAAAGAGAAAAGCACACTGAGACTCAGAGGAGGTGCGGAAGTAAAGTGCAGAGGTACGGAGGTATGCGCGGAAAGGGCTGGCAACTGAGGACGTGGTTGTCTTTTTCAATCAGGAGTAAGACACAAGTTCCCAACTGCTCTGCACTCCAGTTCTGCATGAGACTCTGGGGACCCAGACTCATACAGGGATGAAATTTGGGGGGGAAAGGGTGGTGGTGGTGGTGGGGGAGACTGGACTGTCTGGCATCAGGCCTAAACACAAGGATGGCTTTCTCTCAGAGGTGCTTGCAGGGATTACCTCGGGACACTGAGGCCTGAAGGTCAGCCATTGCTGTTTGCTCTGCCTATAGATTCCCTGAGACCCCACCCCAGCTGTGCATAGAGGGTTTTGCATATGAATGGCCTGGCCCTTTGCAATCTAAAAACTGCATCTGGGTCAGAGAACCCCAAAACTTACAAAAGAAGGCCCAAGGCTCCACAGCAGCTTGCATTGCTTCACAGCTGGGCCTCACCTAGGCACTTCCAAACCCCAAAGAAGAGGAATCTGCAGATCTCTCCAGTAGCTCCTGCTGGCCTGAGGCAGAGCTAAATTTGCGCCTCCTTAGAGATCCAAGAGCCAGTGAACCCAGTGGTCAGAGTGGGACCATCCAGATTACAACTCCTCAGATCCATAAGGGACACACTCAGGGGGCAGACTCAGTGAGCACCAAAGTTCCCCTGAAGCAAGTCCTACCCCATAAGGGTGTCTCCAGCACAGAAGTTCTCCCATTATAGACACAACTGATCCTCATAGCCAATTGGCCTGAAGGTCAATTCCTCCCAGTGATACCTACAACAATCAAGGTTTAACTACAAAACACTGTGCACACAGCCCCAAAGGGGAGGCTGAGCCACTGGGCCCTATAGGACACCTAGCACACAAAGCCACTCTGTCAATACAGGGAAGCAGTCAAAATGCAGAGACAAAGAAACAGATCACAAATGACAGAAACGGAGGAAAGCAAACTACTGGTTATAGAGTTTATAACCAGAGTTATAAGGTTACTCAAGAATCTTCTAGAAACCACCAATAAATTTAGTGAGTCCCTCCAGGATATAAAAAAGCACCAACTAGAAATTAAGCATACACTGACTGAAATAAATAATAATAATAATAATATACAGAGTTCCAACAGCAGACTAGAGGATCTCATGAATCAAGTCAAAGATTTGAAATATAAAGATATTAGCATACTAGCCTTTTATTAGTATAGATTGATAGCATTATAAAGTACTTTAACTCTATGCTTTTATCCAAATTAAAGTTATTTTATAATCAGAAAGGGCATTTTGGAGTAAAAACTTCTAATGTAAAAGATCACTTGTTGGCCATTCAGCATTTCTAATACTATAATTATGTCTATTCCAAAAAATCTTCTGAAGGAATGGGCTGTTTTAGACCAAACCAAAGACTTTTCAAAATATTATCAAAATACATTTTAGGCTTGATCTGAGGAACACGATCACCTTAAATACGTCAATATTAACTATGAGGTAATTAAGTAGTGGGAATAGGTGACAAATAAATATTTTATTTTATTTATGTTTATTTTTAAAAATGTATCATTATTATTGAAAGTATTATAGATGTCCCATTTAAAAAACCCATTGACCCTCTCCACCCTGCATCTCCTCAGGTCTTCATTGAACTATTGTCTGTGTCCATGGGTTATGCATATATGCATATAAAGTCTTTGGTTAATCTCTTCCCACCCTTTCTTTACCTCCCCTTTTCCTTCTGAAATTTATCAGTTTGTTCCCTGCTTCTGTGCCTCTGGGTCTATTTTTTAGTCAGCTTATTTTGTTCATTAGATTTCACATATAAGTGAGATCATGTGATACTTGTCTTTCTCTGACTTATTTTACTAAGCATAATACTCTCCAGGTCCCTCCATGCTATCTCAAAGGGTGAAATTCTTCGTTTTTAGTGCTACATAGTATTCCATGGCATAAATGTACTACAGCTTTTTTTATCCACTCCTCAATGGGCACTTGGGCTGTTTCCAGATCTTAGCTATTGTAAATAGACCTGCTATAAACAGAGGGGTGCATATATTCTTTCTGACTGGTGTTTTGGGATTCTTAGAAGAACTATTATTTTTAGTAACTTTATAAGAACATTTTTTAAAAGGTTTATCCAATCACTAATGTTAGCTACTAGTATGTACTGTTAGATGCCTGAGTTTTTACTTACATGTAATCAAGTCCTACCTTTGCAGGTTCTTTGCACATAAATTCCACAACTTTGTAAACTTATTTCAATAAGCTGGGTGATTCTTTGTTTTATATACCACTGCAGGTCAAATAAGAAGCAATATATTAGTAGAACTATTACTTACCGCGGTAGCCCAATGGATATCTCTCCATACTGTGGCTTCCCTGGAGAGATCAGAGATATCAAACAAATTTTCAAGAATCACTTCTCCAATCATGTCATGTCTAGAAAACCTGTCAAAGTCATACACACTGAAGTGCAGTTTTCGGTTGCTGATTTGATCATATGCTACAGGAAATTGAAAAGTTTCATCAAATTGAGGATTTAAAGTCTTTCTGTGCACGCGGGTCTGGAATTTCTTTTTCCTATCTGGGAGAAGATACATCTTCACATACGGGTCAGATGTTCCTGTGAAGTCTTTAGCAGGGAGATCTAAAGCTTTGATGAGTTTAACAACCAGAAGTTCATTTTCATAATCATACTGGAGGGTAAAGTTAAGTTTCCCACAGGTTTTGACGTCTTCTTTCCTGTTGCCCTCAGAGTCGACTGATTTCTGTTTGTAGAGCTCTGGTTTTATCCTCCCAATGCTGGTTGTTGTTTCTCCTCTTTGTAAAACGGGTTCCGTGCCTATGCTAAAATCGACACTGGACACGTGCATTTGCCGTGGTAGGTGTCTCTTGAAAGAACTGTGGCTGTACACACAAACATACACACAAGATCATTTAGGCAGACTGTTGGTGACAATATTTAATAGTGGCATATAAACTGTCCCCCCCCCATGACAATGGAAGCATTATATTTATATCAATAAAACACACACACACACACACACACACACACACACACACACACGAAAAACCAGAAATGCAATAATTCAAAGGAAAGGTCTAAAATTATAGAAACACTGGAAACACACAAATGCAAATACGTATGACCTTTGAAATTTTGTAATTTTAGTTGTAAAGAAACGCAATTACCAACCGAATTCAGTGTTTCACAAAATATTATGAATCATCAATTGTCTGGGCATATCTAAATGTAAACATTGTGTAGAAAAAATCATACAGATGGCTGGTTTCTTTTCATCTGGATATTTATGTCTCATGGATTCCATGTTTCAGTGACTGAAGCATTAAAATAAAAAAACGTTAGCCTGCATTTTCATATAGAGTGCTAATTATTTCTAATACTTAAGATAACTAAATGACTATTTACTTTTAAAAAGCATATATAGTTGTGACAGCCCAAATAAGTACATTTTCCTTTTTTCAACAGGGAGTGGGCTTTAGAAATTCTAAGGATTAAAAAAGTGTAGACTTTTAGAATTTGGGACATTAATAACATAATCAAGTTTTTAAAATTCAAACTGATTTTCTTATAGTTTCACCTTGTCAAGATTTCCAGAACATTAGCTCTATAACCTTACTAGTGTCCTGTAAATGTGACTGACATTGAGATCTGCTATTCTTATACTTCCTCCCTGATTTCTGGCATGAGCATGTCAACTACTACCGTGTTTCCCCGAAAATAAGACATCCTCCGAAAATAATACCTACTTCATGGAAACATAATACATCCCCTGAAAATAAGACCTAGTGCATCTTTGGGAGCAAAAATTAATATAAGACACTGTCTTATTTTCGGGGAAACAGGGTGGTATGTGTTGCCTCAAAACTCGGTCCCAGGTCTTTTGTTCTTTTCTTTCTTCATCTGTCTATTAAACTAATCAGTTCTTGGACTACAATTATTATCTTGAATCTGATGGTTATCTAGATATATCTCAGATACATGCATTTCCACTTCCATTCTCTATTATCTCCAAGAGAGACTTCTAAATGGATGTCCTAATTTTGTCTCAATTTCAAGCAAACTCATTATCTTCCTGATTTGCTCTCAAACTAGGTCTCTACTCTAGTCTCTGACAATAGCGTTAACATTTTTTATCAGTCACTCATGTTAGGAAACTATGCTTTGAATCACCTTTATTCATGGGACTTACTCAATTTTCTAAATCCTGATAATGTTTGCATTGAAACACCACATATAATTGTCCATTGTGTTCCATTTTTATCACTATGCAATCCAGATACTCATCATCTTATACTTCGTTTTCAGCTGACTTTCCTTTCAGATCTGTCTTACATTTAATACCTATCTAGCACTTGCTTCAAAATCCTTTACTTACCTGTTGTCTACATCAGGTCTACATATATTATAGCACAAATATTGATGACACTGTTTAATCAATACATGATGCACACATAAGGACTCATTTAAGAGTAATAAAAAGTTAGTAAGTATCCAGAAGTAAGATACCTAACCATGATACCATTTGAGAAGTAGTTAGAGGAGCTGAGACTATTAAATCCAGAAAGAAGATTAAGAAACAGGAATAGAAAACAAAAATGGGATTAATGCTGGCCGCCTTCTAATATCTGAAGGAATAATGTCATGACAGGTGAAAACACACCGCAGAATTTCTGCATGATCTTCTCCTCATGCCCAAGCGAAGGGCCTTCAGTGTGATGTCTTAGAGACTTCTATGGAAAGAGAAGGCTTAAGGAAAAAATTATATCCCAGTATTTTGAAGAAATAATATTCAATGAAAATATGGATGAAATATAAGATTAATTAAACACAGGAAAAAAATGAAAAGTATGTGCTATAAAATTTTCACTATGAAAAATTAAAGTGTGATCATCCTCTTCAGATTTTGCCAATAAAGGTTAATATAGAATTGAGTGCTTGCTATGTGGAGGGGTACAGCTGTAAATTCTTCATCAACTCACTTGATCCTCATGTAACCCTATAAGGCACTTAGCATTATGTTCCCCATTTTACAAATTAGGTCACTGAGGCACAAGTGGTAAGTAACTTATTTAAAATCACTTAACTAGGCAGGTGCTAAAATTGAAATTTGACCAATATGGTTGAAGCTGAAGAGAGGGCATAGGCCAGGCTGAGGGACCCCACCAGTGTACAAATCTGTGCACTGGGTCTATAGTATAAATATATTATACTATATAAATATAGTATACTATATAAAAAAGACATTATTTAATCCAATAAAGTACCAAGTTTACTTGGTTCAAATAATTTGAGATTTTTTTTTAGGGATGTTTTAAACATTTTTGGCTAGTTACCACAAATTGAAAGAAAGCAAAGATGTTTAATTTCTAAGTTATGACAATTACATATAGAAAATTCCTATTAATTCTACAGTGTTTGTAGTTTTTTTTTAATATGAAATAACATATTTTAAAACCACTAAGTACCAAAAAGAAATTTGTAAGGTAATTTATGCTGTATTATACTTTGAAAACTAAGATATGATAATAATGAAAATATTATTTCTATGTAAAGAAATATAGTAAGATATTCTTATGAAGGAATTAGCTCTTAATTAAAATAATACTGAGTTTAAGACCCAATATTTTCATTTCTGCATATATCTATATCTATATCTATCTATATCTATCTATATCATCTATATCTATCTATACCTGTACCTATATCTAACTTTATTGGATTAAGCTTAAAAAATCTGCTACACAGATTGATCCCATTTAAACGCATTAATAATACTATTAAATATATTTTGACCTTGAGATACATTAGATCAAAATCAGGAACTAAATTAGTGTCAAGGAACCATCAGAGAGTACTTATGAAATAAGAATGTAAAAAGGCATACAGGTAGTTCATATTATTGTGAATTCTTAAAAGGGGCTGGTATAACCCAGTTTACATATTCAGTGTTCCTAATAGATTTTGAATATTTTATTAAATAATCTAATATTTCTATAAAAATCACTTTCACTTATGCACCAATTTTTATTTCTGTGAGCAAAAAAGAAACCCCTTAAAAATTAATTCCTCATTTTTTATAGTTTGGTTCCTTAACTTCACACTCACTTATACTTTTCAATATAATTAAATTTTGATCTTCTACCCTCTCCCTAAAAAATCAGTAATTTCTTTCTTATGCTTCAGAATATAATTGTAGAGCTGTAAAGAGCTCCTTTCTAACAGGGTAGTAACATTTTTGTTCTAGTAAGCCAGTGCCCTAATTACAGGGTAAATAGTGCATATTCTAAGTCACAGTTGAGCAAGTCAGCTAAGAGAAGCTTTAATTATTACAATGTTAAACTATTACCATGACAACACAGATCGTCTTGCTTGCTTTTTCTTCTCTTCTTTCTTTTGGAATGACACAGATAAGTGGCTATTTAGTGTCACACAAATAGTCAAGCAATCCAAGTTGTAGGCCATTTGATTATTTCTGATCCCATTCTTACCCTTCAAATCTAGGAAAGCACCACCCAAGTACTGTATTTTTCGGACCATAAGACGCACTTTTTCTTCACCAAATAGTGGGAGGAAAAGTGCCTGTGTCTTATGGTCCGAATAGAAGAAGTGCCTGCGTCTTGAGACTAGAGTACTCAAACCTTTGTCTTTGTGTTAATGACAGTGATAATGGTTCTCAATGCTACTGTTGACTGCTGTTCAGTTTATATGGTTCAAATATTATTCTGTTATACTTTATTAAATATTTTATTACACTATTTGGTTCAGAATATTTTTTCCCTATTTTTCTCCTCTAAAAACCAGGTGCGTCTTATGGTTGGGTGCGTCTTATGGTGCGAAAAATACGGTACTTTTACAGAGGGTGAAGGAAAAACTTTTCCCATCTTACCTGAACACCTGAAAGTAGCTAGATATAGTCAATATTACTTGATCCAAGCCTCTCTCTGATCAACATCTCATCTCTTCTACCCCAACTTAGACAACTTTTCCAACTCAACAGAACCTCCAATCCATAGATCTTACTACCATTTCATAATCACGAATACCTTAATATAATTTTCCCTCTTTAACCCAGTTTCAACCCCACGATTAGTCATTAAAGCCGCTCTCTGCACACATCCCCAATTCCCCCATTGCTCTCTACTTTCTCAGTTCTAAAGCAAAACCACAGCACCGGTTAAATTCAATTTTCCAGCATTGCTACACCTGCATGTGTGCAAGTGAACCTGACGGGAGTAAAACATAAAACAACTCTCACGGTTTCACTTTAAATTCAAGACCTCATTTCTCATGTTGACCCTAATGCTGCACAGCAATCCATTCTCTCTCTTAAATCTCCTAGATCTCAAGAAGGCTATTTCCCACTTTCCCACCTTTCTTTACACATTGGTCAACTTCTTCCTCAGTCCCAGGCTCCACTGATGACCAGACTTAGCACTTCACTAAGAAAACTGAGGCAAAGAGCAGAAAACTTCCAGACTCACACCTCATCAACGCTCCTATCTGACTCTGAACCCATATGTTTTGCCTTCCAGTTGATATTCAATGAACCACCTATGCTCCTATCTAAAGCCAATCCCTCCACTTGTAGACTAATTCCCATTTTCTCATGTTACCTTCAAGAATGCTCCTCTCTAATTCCTGCATAATTCTCCCTCTTTATTAGAATATTGTCATAAGCATAACAACATACTCTTATTTCTCCTATCTTAACGATTCACCTCACTTTTTCTCTCTGTGCTGCTCTGTTTCTCTAACACATTTGCAGCAAATTCCTTGAAAGAGTTAAGGATGGTATCTTCACCACCCAGTTTCTCTCTTCCCATTCTATTTAAACCCATTCTAATTAGTTTTTCACATCCCAACTCCGGCATAACTGATCTTTGAGAACATCACCCCTGTCTCCCCCATATGACTAAACTCACAGGTCAATCCACAGTCCTCAACCAAGCTGGGAGGAGAGGAGTCACTCCTGGTTGTTCACATACTCTCTTCACTTGGCTTCTGGGCTATTTCCTCCTGTCTTCCCTCCTACTTCATGCATCTCTACTTGTCATTCTGCTGTGTGCTCCTTGAGTCTTAACACTAGAGTCCCTCAGAAATTCATCTCTGGTTTTCTCTCTCTTTTTTAAATCCACTATCACCTCTTTGACGATATCTCCTGTTTTTGGACACTAGCTGTACCCCAAACTTATATACGTATCACAGATTCTCCCCAGAATTCAAGTATTATCCACTTGCCTACTCAAATTCTCCACTTTGATTTCTAATAGAATTCTGAAACTCAACAGAAATACATCTCCCACCTGCTCCATTTACAATCTTGTCTATCTCAACTTAATATTTCCAGCTGCTCAGGCCAGGGCCTCGGAGTCTTCCTGGACTCCCCTCTTTTTACTCATATGGCTCAGCTAATCTGTCAAGGTATTCTGTTTAGTCCAGCCAGAATGGTTCAGTGGTTGAGTGTGGACCTATGAACCAGGAGGTCACAATTTGATTCCCGGTCAGGGCACATGCCAGGGTTTCAGGCTCAATTCCCCAATGGTGTGTGTGTGTGTGTGTGTGTGTGTGTGTGTGTGTGTGTGTATGTGTGTAAAGAACATTCAGGAGGCAGCTAATTGATGATTCTTTCGCATTATGTTTCTATCTCTCTCCCTTTCCTTTACTCTCTGAGGTCAATAAAATTGCATTTTTTTAAAAAAAAACATTGCTTTTTCTCTGATATATATTTACAAAAATGCTATGAAACTATTAATTAGGTTGTGAAATATATCTTGGTATTTTTCAACCTACAAATAAAGTTCTGAGAACATATTTAATATTACTAAAAAGAAGCAATACAAAATGAAGCTCTAAATATATATTAAGAAGAACCCTCTGTAATAATAATGCAGATTAACATCTGGTCAAAATAATAAATCTAAGAACATTCTATTTAGTATAACCAGTTTTTTAGAGGGTCTTTTGATCTAAACTCTGTATGATAGCTTTACATTTCTATCTCAGTGTGTCTGCTAGTTATCATGAACCTACTTCCTGGTGAGCACAGCTAGGTTTTGGAGGAGGAAAACGTCTTAGTCTTCCCACTGAGTTCACCTACCACACTGGGTGACACCTCTTCTATATTCCACATTTCATTGAGCATACTACAAATAGTGTATTAAAAAATCCGTTTTCAGATTAACATTCCATTCTAAAAAATTTTCACTTGATTGTGGTCTTTATAATGGTGGAGTCAGTAGTATTAATGTTTTTATAAATTTCATAATAAAATATACTGGAATTAAGGAAATGCTATTTGAAATCTGTAGCAAAATAATTTACTTTACCATTTCTGTGATTAATAGAATCAAACCCCCTAAACATTGTTTGTATTGTGAAGGAGGGCCCAGTCAATTTAAAATCAGTGATTTTAAAGAGATGATATTTATCAGTGTCAGAAAAACAAACTCCTCAAGTTTGAATCTATTTTGTAAGGTTTTATACATGACCTTGATTGATTCAAAGAGCCACCCCATTTCAGAAAAGAAGTTAATGGGTACACCAAATGCATGTTTCAGAAAGGGGATTATTTAACCACTTCAAGCACTTGTACAGCATGATTTTGTACTTGTACATGCAATTTTATTCCAAGGAGCTAGATCTCAGTTTTTCCCATGGTTATGGACAAGTCCTGCTTCTTGATATTCTAGTTAACTACAAACTTTTTTAAAAAAGTTTTTGTTTTTAATTTATTTATTGCTTTCTAGAGAGAGAGGAAGAGAGAGGGAGAAACTTCCATGGGAGAGCAGAACAAGCATCGGTTGCCTCTTACATACAACCAGGCATGTACCCTAACCAGGAATCAAACCAGCAACCTTTTGGTACATAGGATGACACCCAACCAACTGCGCTACACTGGCCAGGACAACTATATGCCCTTTAAACTGTCCCTTGGTGTTACATGTTGGTTTCCAGTCCTTACAGTGTCCTGGAATGGAGAACTGCAATTTTGGCTATCTTTTGAGAGAAATTTAATTTAAAAAAATATCTTAAAGAATACTATGCAATCCGGTATTACATATTTTTACATAATTCACTTCTTGTTTAAGAGTTTAAGAGTATATATTGAGTGTTCTTTCTGACATTGCGTATGATGATTTTAAGACTTACCTTTCTAAGCAACCAAAACTAGTTATAAATCCATCAGCACATATGAGTCTATGACTTCTTTCCATGTACCTTTTTCTGCTTTTGTGCATTGGGTCTGCCATTAGGTTTCCTAATTATTTTCAGTAGGTACCTAGAATCCTCTCCAATAGTGGCTAACCTATGTTATTCATCATCCTCAACAAATTATTTTGCCACCTTTTCACTTCATCTTTACACCACTAATGAATACCCTGGAAATTGGTCCTCATACTCATTCCTGGGAGTATACCATCATTAACCTCTTTTTTAATATGATCACAGTTTATGTCACTGCCTGATGCTGGTTTTAAAAGAAAAAGTGAAGTGGAGAGATGTCAATCAAAAGCACTCACTTGACGTTTATTGTGTACCTACAAAGCAAAGGAAATCAGGTTTCCCAGCCTTGTTCTCTGAGGATTTAGGATGTAGTTTGGCAGAACAGCAGTATTTCAATATTAAGACAATAAGCATTAAATGCTACATTGTAACTGTGACTTTAAATTATACAGGATAATAGCTTATGATTGGGCAGAAAAAGTAGACTCCCAGATGCATTTTTTTTAAAAGATCTTACAGTAAACAAAAAGGAGGTCATCATTCCAGACCAACGAAACAGCATGTACAAAAAGCACAGAGGCAGAGTTAAGCTCTATTGGAGGATAAAAAAACAAAACAAAACAAAACAAAAAACAGGGACCCTCCTCATTGGCAACCATGAAATATCTATTAGAAAGGATAAGATGAAGTCATTCCATTCATTTGTTGTTGGTATTTTTTATTCAACAAGCATGGAGGTGGGGGGAGAGTAGGTTTGCAGTTGTTAAGTATGCAAAATGTTTACTCTTGTATTATTATTTATTAATTTCTATACAAACAACTGTAAACCTACTTTTCCCACACCTTATATACCCTGAGTTCCCACAGTGCTTTGCTAAGGTGTTAAGAGCAATACAGAAATGATTTGGCCAATTCTCTGCCTCTGAAAGCAGTATAGTGCTATGTTTGTGGAAGTACCAAAAGTGCTATAATGGTAGTTTGGTATCATCAGATTGCAATAGTTTGAATATCAGGCTTTTAAGATGTTTGAACTAAACTTGCAAAGACTAACATGACATTTAATTTATTTTTTATAAGGGATCTTATATTCTTCCTTTACAACTTTTCTCAGGTTTCTGTCTTTTTGTTGTCGCTTGCTACTTCCTAATTTTTTAAAATATATTTTATTGATTTTTCACAGAGAGGAAGGTAGAGGGACAGAGAGTTAGAAACATCCATAAGAGAGAAACATAGGCCAGCTGCCTCTTGTACACCCTCTACTGGGGATGTGCCCGCAACCAATGTACATGTCCTTGACCGGAATCAAACCCGGGACCTTTCAGTCCACAGTCTGACGCTGTATCCATTGAGCCAAACCAGTTTCGGCTACTTCCTAATTTTTATTATGTTTTAAATACTGTATTATATACAAAATACTAGTAGATGTCTTCTCCTCTAGTCTATCCTATGGACTTTTGCCAAATTGATTTTCCTAAAACACAGCTCTTTATTTAAGAGAGTCTTCTGCAAATATTTGTCACAAGACAGACTTTGAATGTCTTGGCTATGACTGCTCATACTTTAAATCCGGCTGGTTTTATTTTCTATTATTCCCCTATATTCTGATTAAGGTAATTTACCTGCTGTTTTCTTAGAAAGATTTCTTGTTCTATGTCTTTTCACATAAATTGTTTCCATGTGGGATGCACAACCTCTCCCAAGTGCCATTTATGTAAATTCCTAGTTTCCTTCAGCCCCAGCTTACTGGCTGGCCCTCCTCCATGCCTCAGCTGGCAATGATTTTCCTATTACCTGAATTTTGCCTTCTCCACTATACAACTTACACTTGCAATTCCTTATATTGAAGTTGGTATTAAGTATCTTATCTCTGCATTATATTGCCATTTTTTCCCCAGCTCCCTACAGTTAGCAGAGTGGAAGAGTCTATAGAATACGCTGTTTATTCCCAGAAGTAAATATGTACAGAATAAGCCTATTGGATGAAAAAAACACAATCAATCAAGATGGAGACTAGAAGAATGTGTAATGACGTTATGACATGAAAGTCTGCTGGGTTGTTTGGTTGCCTGGCAGGCTGATGGGGCCAAGTGTCCAAGTATTTGAGCAGGGAGATGAGAAATTTTTAAAAAAATGTGGCAGTTTCCAGCAATGCTGTTAACTTCTGAACAAATCAGGATGTTAAGTATAGAGACAATTAAAACTCGAAAGAGTATGAATGTTTGTCACCTATTGCCTGAGCCAAATATAAAAGAGTAGCTGGGATATCTTAAGGTGAGGAAGCCAAGCATTAATGTTAAATTCATTTTTTGTGGTGTATGTATGGTTTGAGTTTGCTACATCTCAGTGAAAAGTTAGCATTTGAGCAGAATAATCTGATTTATAATAATGTACCATTGATCTCTATGTCTAAGTGGACTATATAATGAACTTAGCAATTTCCTCTTCCTCTCCATGTAAAGGTAATTTCTAGCATGGTAAAGTAATTAATGAAGATTGGGATTTTTGAGAACTAGATATAATGAAGTTTTTTTTTGCATGGAATTCATCCCAAGACCAAACAGATTAAAATCATGACTCTAGTCATTCATAGTAACCATATATAATTCCTTATTTCTGAGTAGAATCACCAGAATGATACCCTCATTCTTTAACCTCCAAACTATCTGTCCTCAGCAGACTTATAACCAATATCTTTGCAAAAAACTGTATCTGCTTGGCTTTATTGCTTAAAATGTATTTCATCTAGATAAATTTGAACTCTACTCTTCACCAGCTGCATGACTTTGGGCAAATTTTGAAATCTCTCTTGGCTTCAGTTAACTCACAAGTATAATTAACAACACTGACTTCATGCAGGTTGGTGGGGATTTGTAGGAAGGGTGCCTGGCAAAGTGACTAAATTGCAAGCAATAAAAACAAATTTTTTTCTTTCTTTACCCACCACTCATATAAAAAAGAAAATTAAAAGAGGCTGGTGAAATAATATCAAAGTTCTAGAAAAACTATGAATCTCTAGTTCACTTTTTCTTTTAGAAAATATGAGATGTGTACAATCCAATTTTATGTTTTTTAAGATTCAAAGAAAAAAAAGTGTTTTCTGATTTATTCAATTGCACATAATGACTGAGAAAAGGAGATCTAGAATGATGTGTCTTCAACCCTATTGTATATTGTTTCTGGAAACCAATTCTGTAGCCAAGACCAAGTCTTCACACGTGTCCTCAGTATGAAAACATTCTTTCATTCTCCCCTAGCTAGGAATAAAAAGATAAGCCAACTCTTTACACTCAAGAGATAATACTTTGGAGATATTGTTTTTCTGAGGTTTCCAAAGAGGTTTTGAGCAGAGAAAAACAAGTAATTTTCATGCTTACCTCAATTTTTCTTCATGAACTAAGTGTCCTTATGGAGGGTGCACTTCTTGACTAAAATAGTTGAATAATTCTGAATGCTAATAAGGTGATATATATTCATGGCTATTGTTAATATTTTTTAAATGTTTGTAATTCAACTGAATATTTTAACTGTGAAATTCCTGGGTGTCTTAATACTTTATTACATATAATATTTTGCCACAGTGCACAGCCATGATAGTAGTGATTACCAAGTAACTACATGAGATAATTTTAAAGCAGTTTTTCCTATAGATATTTTAAAAAGTGGCACATGGGGTAATTATTTTATAAATATCCATAATAAACATCTATTGGGTCATGTTACATAAAAATCATAAAAAATTTTAAACATAACCCTGTTTATGTGCCACCACTCAGGAAGACTTGTCAAAATAACTAAATATGAGACATACTTGGTAATAAAATTTAAATAGAAAAGTACAACATTGAAAAGATACCCCTATATATCCTCTTTATCCCAAAATTCCTTATCCTCCAAACAATAATTATTTTTACTTATACCTTTGGGATTTATTTAAGAAAGAGGATTTATTGATAAGTACAACCCTTTTTACTTCATAAAAGATATATTGAATATATTCTTTGAATTCTAGTAGTAAACATGACCCATGTCAAGTTTTTCAACTTGATAGATTTCTAAACACGCAAAAATTTGTCATGTCAGAAAGCTAGGCTTGCACCTTCAATTTAGGGAAGATCAGAAAATCAGTTAGCAATTTACCCCCACTAGGTTAAAATTAGTTACTACTTCTGGGAAATAAAGAAAAACTGCTTCTAGCATGCTGTTCACTTTAAGGATTGAAGACCACACACACTTAGTAGGAAAAAATGACTCCTCATAAGAATCTCTTTTTCCTTTACAGTTAACACAATCTGAAATACACTATAGCAACTTATTTTCTTTCAAGCAAACCTTAAATGATTTTTTTCCAGGCTGAGGTAAAATGTCTCTCTCTTTGTTCCTTTCATGTCTGTTCCTGATATTCTACAGAGCTCTTGTGGAACTTACCATACTCTGTCCAGTGTAAGAGTATGGTATATGTAAATTCAAAGGAACAGTGAACATTTCCAGTGACCCCCCGTTTATGGTGTCGTGCTAAACAACTGCAGAGTCAACATCAATCTCTGTTCCTAGGCTTCGATTGTGAACTTCTAGATGATCGCATGCCCTGTCTGTTTTCTTGATATTTATTGGTTGAATTCAACTAAATTGAAAGATTACAAGCAGTAATTATTAACTAATGATATTTCAGGGGAAAGAGTCAATAATAATAATCTGTCCTATCCATTCCTCCTATCCAATTATGTTTCATACGTATTTCTCATTTCTTCTGTTTCTCTTTTTTCTCCTTTCCCACCTGTTTTTCTCTCTTCTAAAATCACACAATACTCACACAACACACATACATAACACACACACACACACACACACACACACACACACACACACACAGAGAGAGTTTTAAATGTTTCAACTTCCCTTACCGGGTTGAAGATGCAGGCTCAGTAATTTGTCTTTGCACACGTGCATGCTTAATCAAATGTTCTTTTAAAGCAGTTTGAACTTCCGCTGGGATATCGGGGGAAGTGTGGCTGATTTTTATTGCAGGCTCAATAGCTTTCAGTGCTGGCTTTCCATTTTCTTTAAGCTCTTTCTTCTCTTCAGTCTCAAGCACTTCGGCAGGAGGACTCGCAGGGGTCTGCGGGGGAGCATTGATGTTGGAGGTCACGGGTTTGCTCTTCCAGCAAGGCCAGCACAACTTCCAGAAGACGAAAAGAGAGACGACCAGCAGGGCCAGGCCACAGAAGCTGACGACGACTGCTAACAAGCTGACCGAGATATCTGGGGGGAAATTCCAATGGGAAGAAATATTAGTTCATTGGTATGTATATAAAAGGGCAGGAGTGGTGAGGTGATTTTACATTATAGCTATTAATAATAGCTTCTTCATTTAGAATTTCAAAAATTTAAAATTCTAGTTATCTTGGCAGGGTGAAGAAGTTAGTAGTTATGTCAGAAAATTCTCAAAGGACATATTTGAAAAATCCCACCCCAGGGAAAGTTTTGGTTATATACAAAAAAAGCATGATAGGTGCATATTATTTCCAAGGACATGGCAAGGGGTCCAAGAGTTTGCAAAGTGAAAGTTGGCTACTTGCAACCTGCCATGAGGTCATGAAGCTTAAGAAACTCAGAAACTGCATAAGCAGAAAAATCTTCATTTGCTTCACCTTTAATTCAACCTTCTCTCTCTCTCTGAGCAGGGAATAATGTTAAATATTTGTATAAACCTCTTTATATAGTGTAAATAAGAATAATATATTACTCATAGAGAATGTGTACACTATTAGCTATATTTTCAAACCCCATAGTTTGTAACTTTGCATGCTCCTAATTTCCAAAGTACAAAACTAGTTTGGGATTTGTTACCTAAGACCTTTTACAATATACTTATTGCAAAATATTTACAAATTAATATATACTAATGTAAAACGGTACAAAGAAATATGATACAAACATTAATAAGATTGACTACATAAATGGGAGAGGAGTGACACATCTATGCAGAAGAATTACAAACAACTTATGGAGGTATTTTGCCCTCAGGAAGGTGGAGCACATGCCCTTACTCAAGTGTGGATTGTAACTTCCTGCCAAAGAATGCGGTATGGAAAGGGGTGAAAGAAGGGTAACTCTTCAGTGGAGAAACCTCACCCAGATGGTCAAGTTGAACATCAAGAGTGATAAATCGTATCGATAGCATGTACGCTTCCTATGACCTGACGGAAATGACACTTTACCTCTGTGGTCTTCCTCCCTTAAACCTCTAGCCTGAGTCCAATCATGAGAAAAACCTAAGACAAATTGCAGTAGTAGAGCATTCCATGAAATACCTGACCGGGACTCTTCAAAACTGTCAAGGTCACCAAAAATAAAATAAAGTCTGAGAAACTGTCATAGCCAAGAAGAGACTAAGAAGACATGACAACTAAGTGCAATGTGGTATCCTGGATGGAAACCTGGAATAAAAACGGATATTAGGTAAACACTAAGGAAATTTGAATAAAGTACACATTTCAGTTAACAATGTTCCAATACGGGTTCATTAATTGCAATAAATGTACTATTCTAACATAAAATCATAATAAAAGAAAATTTGTATTATCTTTACAATTTTTTATGTACATCTAAAACCATTCTAAAAAGTAAAATCTATTTTTAAAAAGTAAATATCTCCCTACCTGCTTCCATTTTCATATTCCTAAGTAACCAATGCTAGCAATCTGGTGTTATAGTATTCTTCAAGTTCTGAAGACCAAATAGATTTCCTATGAAGGAAAATTGTTCTAGATTCAAATAACTTTGCAATTTATTTCACAGATTTAGTTTAGCCTCCATGTCAAATATGAATCCAATTTCTTTCATTGGTTTTAAATAAAAATGTTAGGAATATGTTATAGGCTGAATTATGCCTGTTCCTCTACCACATCCAAATTCTTATGTTGAAATCCTAACCCTCAGTTCCTCAGACTGTGACTGCATTAGGAGATAGAGCCTTTACATTAGTGATTAAGGCAAAATAAGATCATATGGATGGGCCCTCATTCAGTAAGACTGGCATCTTTCCAAGAAGAGGAGATTGGGACAAAGACACTCACAGAAGGATGACCATGTGGAGGCAAAGGGAGAAAGTGGCCCTCTGTAAACTATGATGAAAGACCTCAGAAGAAATCAACCCTTCCTGACGCCTTTATCTCAAGCCACTCTGCCCGTGGAACTTTGTTTTGGCAACTTTAGCAAAGGAATACAGAATAAACCTATTTTCCTTCAACCGACACTATGAATCTGGGCATTCTTTTCCTCCCTAGATCTGATCTCAGTTAGGTGTGTATTTATCCAGGAAAAGCACTAATAAACAAAAATATCTCTTGAAAAACATAAAAAAAGAATTTTTTAACATATTTATTACAGCCCTACCTGGTTTGGCTCAGTGGATAGAGCGCCAACCTTGTGGACTGGAGTGTCCTGGGTTTGATTCTAGTCAAGGACACATGCCCTGGTTGTGGGCTTGACCCCCAGTAGGGGGCATACAGGAAGTAACCTATCAATGATTCTCTTTCATCATTGATGTTTCTATCTCTCTCTCCCTCTCTGAAATAAATTATATAACAAAAACATACTTTTTACATAAATGGTTTACTTCATATTTCTTCATTTTGCTTTATTTTTTTTTTTATTCAGCAACACTTGAGGTTCAAGTTCATGTCACATAGCAATCTGTAATACGTCATCATAATGGATATGTAGTTTATGCCCAATGTCTTGCTCTTACAACACAGCTATAATTAGTGTCCTTGTACCCTCTTCCATATGCATATTTGGAGATGTATCTCTAAGGTTAATATCTAGAAAGAATTGTAGGGTCACAGGTTATGCACAATTCTAGTTTCACTAGATATTTCCAAATTTTGACCCCTGAGTGGCTGTAACAAAAACATCATGTGAGTTTGTCAGTTCCCATGATCTCAGAGAAACATTGTTGTACTTTAATTTTCGCTGATCTGATGAGAGAAATTATACCTTATTTCAATTTACATTTTCCTGATTAGTAAGATAAAATGGTTCTGTTTAAACTCCCAATTTGTAGCTAGTGAAAATCCATTCAGAGGTTAAAATAATTCTAAGTTTTTACTGCTACTTAATTTTAAGGATAAATATTAATTTGATATGTGATATAGAGACATTAATATTTTCCTCATTTTCCAGTCATTAATATTTGAATATATTTCCCATTTATATTCCCTTGGTGAGGAATGTCTGAACATATTTAATATTTTGTACTTCACTTTATTTTTACTTTTTATTTTAATCAGTACCATACTTGTGGGAAAGACAAAATTAAGATTTTTCCTGAGTATTAACTATGGTTTTACAATGGAAGAATAAATATGACAATTATGGCTTCCTAATCTTTTTTTAAAAATTGATTTTTTACAGAGAGGAAGAGAGAGGGATACAGAGTTAGAAACATCGATGAGAGAGAAACATCGATGAGCTGACTCTTGCATACCTCCTATTAGGGATGTGCCCACAACCAAGGTACTTGTCCTTGACCGGACTCGAACCTGGGACCTTCCAGTCCTCAGGCCAATGTTGTAGCCACTGAGCCAAACCAGTTAGGGCTGGCTTCCTAATCTTCATGTGTTTTCATCTCCATTTACATGGTATTTTATTTAACTTCTCCAAAAGGCTAACTTCTCCAAACACCAAGATATAAGAAAACTGTGGGACAATGTAAGGTAGGGAAAAGGAGGGGAGAAGTTTTCAGTCTGTAACGGGAACACTCCTCCTTTCTTACTAACAGGGGTCAGACATTAGAGATCTTTTATTATTCCACCCACAAGGATTTCATGAAATTCTTTTATGCTCTTGTTCCCAAAGTGATGGGCTTTGGCATTCATAAGGTTGTTTTTATCTTAGAGAAAAGCCCTGTGGCTGACCCCAGTTCCATCTTGCCTTTGGCTGACAATTTTCTTTCTAAAATCAATATCTGGTTCTATCATTTGGGGGAGCCTTAAAGCATTTCAACCAAGTCACTTTTGAAAGTGAAAGGCCGTGCTATCAATAATTCCAGGGTAGCACGAAGAAACACTAAGTCATGTCCTGGCAACTGAGTTATACACTCACCACCTTAGCTCTCTTAGCCTAACATCCCTCCACGTCCCTCCTTAGCCAAACTTTGCGTGGCATTCCATAGCATCTCTGTGATTTGACCCAGCTTCATTCTTCTGCCACTCTCCCATCTATGCTTCTTACTCTGACTGCACCATTACTCTCTCAGGAATTTGTTCAGGCTGTTTCATGTGGCTCCACTATATTTTCTCCTCCGATTCGGCTGCCTGAAAAATTTCTATTCATTCTTCAATAATGAGATACAATAATACCTCTTGCCTGAAGCTCTCTCTGCTTCTCCTATTCCTACAGGCTTTTAAAGCACACCCACCCCTCTAACACTAGTATTATAATAATTGATTGGCCTGCAATTCTTCAACCCACACTCTTAGAATATGATATGTTTCAAAATTATTATTATTTTCTTTTGGATATTACAAAGGTAGCATGGTACACATTATCCGGGATTAAACATATTAATGTATCTATAATGAACTGTATGAATTAGTTAACACTGAGAGGGATAATTGAAGACTGTAAGTAGTTAATGCCAATTCAGGTGAGGTGTTAATACCAAATTGTCATAATTTACAAAATAACGCTCAGTTTTCAGGAGTTTGAAGTTTCATAATTGTGGGTAAGGGACTATAGATCTGTACTTATTTTGCTTTTCCAAATGTTCCCATACTGCCAATACACTCACTCCCCTATCCTTCAGAAAAAAATCCAAATTTCTTCACTTTCTTATTTCTAGTGTCCAGTATATATCACAAAGTCCAAAATGTTTATTGAGCTACTGAGTATATATTTTGGGAGTTGTCTAAAAAGACACTCAAATGTCTGCGGAGTTCAAGGTAGCTGATTGACCTAAAGTTGACTAATTTGGAGGGAATATGCAGAAATACTTCTACTAGGAAGGAAGTATAACAGCTTGTACTGTGGAACAATTTAGACATGGGTTGAAATGTCAGCTCCACCATTGTGTGATTTTTGGGCAAGCTGTTTAGGTTTTTAGAACCTCAGTTAAAGTAGGGATATTTATTTCATATAAATGTGAGATTTAAATAAGAAGATGTATATAAAGTATTTAAGTAATTCACATAATATATATGAAAATGGGTTGCTATTATTATCAATTATCTTTTTTTTTTAAGTCAAGAGTAAGTACTATTGAGTGGTGGGTCACAGTTTAGAAAGGAGAGCAGAGTCTCATCTTGTGATGATATCTGGTACTGAAGAGTGAATTTTTTATAATGGAGACCAATTTTTTATAATGGAGACCAATTCTGAGAAATGTTAATTTATAGGAAGCTAATAAATAACACTCTATTTTCCTACTTATTTGTGCAGAGCACAGCTGAGGGACACAGTATTCAAGCTGGTAGCAATTAAAACACTTGGGAATATCACCTTAGGTCTATTAGAAAGTGGACTTGCTAATATATCACCTTGAATTCATTAAACTTAACGATACGGGCACAGGCCTGGCGGGATAACCACAGGTGTTCCCCATCAGGACTCAGTCCTGTAAAATTCACTGCATGGAGGAGCAGAGAATATTTGTCTCCTGAGCACACACCTCAAAGGAAGGGTAACTGCTAAGTCATATCTCAGAGATAGGAGTGGGATAAGTTCCATAAATATTCCCATCTTGCATCTCCTTCCACCCAGAAATATAAAGAAAGGGGACAAAAGGTATTTCCCCTCAATAGCAACAAGTGAAAGAAGGTAGATTAAATGCAATTTTATTTTTTGAAAAATGAAAAAAAGACTATAAAAAATAAGCTTCTTGCACTTTATATAATTTTACATTCCTTGCAATTATGACTAATTTTTTAAAATCTGCCGAAACCGGTTTGGCTCAGTGGTGGAGCGTCGGTCTGCGGACTGAGGGGTCCCGGGTTCGATTCAGCTCGGGGGCATGTACCTTGGTTGCTGGCACATCCCCGGTGGGGGGTGTGCAGGAGGCAGCTGGTCGATGTTTCTCTCTCATTGACGTTTCTGGCTCTCTATCTCTCTCCCTTCCTCTCTGTATAATATCAATAAAATATATATTTTTTTAAATTTAAAAATCTGTTTAATACTTAGATTTTTATGACTTGTTTTTTTTCCAACAAAATCTGTTTAACAAAATAAATAAATAATCTATCAAAAGATTATGGGAGGATTTATAAAGCCATCAAAATGTTTTTAATGATTCCTTTGTGATTGTGATTCAACATTTAACCATGACATGGAGAATATTATAACTTTGGATTTAGTGCAGAGGAAAACACGTAGCCCTAGTAACATTTTTAAGTCAATTACAGAAATGGTCCAGTGTACATTTCAGAAATGCTGCTCTGGCTAGGGAGAAGATAAGAGTGCAAGCCAGAGTAGAAGAGAAACTAGTTAACAAGATTACAATAGCCATCCACATAGAAGAATATAGTAGCTCCAAATGAGTGTTTCTCAAATGGTAAAATGATCAGATTCCGTAGAAATTTGGGAAGTCAAAGCTGTAGTGAATGAGTGTAGACAAGAATGTGACACCTTAGAAGACAAACAAGATGATGATGTAAGGAAGACCTTGACTTCAGCTTTAGCCTTACTGAGTCTCCAGTATCTGTGGTCATGCTAGCAGAAATTCTGAGCAAACTGCAACTCAAGATAAAATTGAAGGACTTACATAGTGGAATCTGAATCCAAGAAAGAAAAGATAAACTCCTCCACAAAATCCTGATTACACCAATAGTTAAGAAATATAACTTTAAGGAACAAAAAGCTTATATGGATAAAGCTTGGTAAAAAGTAGGAGTATATAAAAAAAATCAGATCAATGTGTTTTCATAAGTTTGATGGAGAATAATTTGAGGGTAAAGCAACCATTAACTTTAACAAGAAGGTCTTTAAGGAATTCAATGAGGCTAGTGAAACAAATGTGTTAACTAGATTAATGGAGTGAGGATGTGAATTCTACGAGTAGATAATTCCTTCGGGAAACCAGATTTAGGAAAAGAGGAGAGAGTAACAACTCGAGTAGAATGTGGCATTGATGAGGGTACTTTTAGTAGGATGTGTAATACTTAAGTATGTTTTAAAACTCATGGGAAGGAATGAGTAGGCAGGAAAGAAAAAGGAAGTTATGCAGAGAGAATAATTAATAATGAAGTCCCATAACACATGAAAATGGATGGGGCCTGACACAAAGGCAAAATAATTGGATCGCGTCTTCCTTTGTAAGCAAAGGAGGGTGGTTCTGGAATGAGGTAAGTTTATATGTCTTTAGTAGGAAGTCAAGTAAATTCTTGTTTGTATTTTCTCTCCAAAGTGGAAGTTAGGGTTAACCGCCAGTTATTTGGGAATTGTTAGGGATATTTAACTAGAGTGGGGAAGTTCGAAATAGGAACATAAAGGACAAAAGAAAACTCAATAGGAAAAAAAATAGAATTTTTGGCCACAATTGAAGCTTCTTTTGAAATTTTATACTAATTGAGTGATACTAATCTGCCTGGTTTTAAAATCGCCTAATTGTTCAGTTGCTTTGGTGTAGGGATAGGGAGACAGGTGAATTTGTCCACGAATGAGTCCCCTCCTTATCCAGGAGACTGTGATAAACCTCAGAGGAGAAAGTGACTGCAATGAGGAGGCATGCCTCACAAGTGTGATGCTGTCCTTTATTGATAAGGAATTCACAGAGAAGTAGAAAGGTGATAGTTTTGAAGTGTCTACATGAGAAAGATGAAATCATTGGAGTTTCTGGTTGTAGGCTGAGATACCTGAATTTAAAATTCTAAGATAGTATTTTTTCAGCATTATAGCAAGTGTTTGGGGATGATCATGAAGAAAAGAGATAAGGTGGAGGGGAAAGGTGCCGCCAGCGAGTCCAGGGCGATAAGTATGAATGGCTTGCCTTTCCACACGGACTATGAAGGTGCTCATTGCAGTGGGCCAACTTGACGGCTAGGGCTTGCTGGCTAAAATTTTTAATGTCTTTGTATAATTTTTAAAAATCCACTACTAGCGAATAACCTTCATCCTATTATATCTTGATAAGACTAAGAGTTAATAAAATTTTTAACAATTAGAGTAGGCTCTAAGATAATTAGATTTAAACTTGATCAAGTCCTGGTTTACTTACGCACATACATTTATATAACCATTGCTCTACCGCTCTCTATCTGTCTGACTGTATATCTCTGACTCATTTTTTTTCCTATAGAAATCACACTTTGTTATCACATCTTGAGATCTTGAAATAAAGTGGCACAGTTCTGAAACACTGAGAAAACAGAACAAGCCTAACAATGCCAATTTCTCAGAAACGTTTACTAAACTCTGTATAACCAGATCATAACATCCACATGGTACTATTCACTGTGAATTGTGAAAATTTAACTCTAATTACCTACTCCCCATGCAGATGGCTGTTATCGCACAGAAAAGCATGGACCAACTGGCATGCTCTGCGTTCCCAATCACCACTGCTCTAGTTGATACTCTCCAGTTGATATCTGCACTTTCCGCATCTTGTTTCCACATTTTTTAAATGCTAGTAAATTTTCAGAATGTGCAAAAATGTATTTCTCATAATCAATCAGATTCTAATTTAGTTCACGGATATTCCTAGCCTTTTGTTTTTACGGTGGTTTCCCACCGCTGCCTGACCACAGGCCACATTGATGGCGTCATTCTGTGAAGGAAGAGGGGGAGTAAACCTTAAATCAAAGTAAAACTCCTGTTCAAAAAAGCTGAAGTGAGCTGTTTCAGGGAAGTTGAGGCAAGCTGCTGCTAAGAAGAAAATTTGGAATTAGGGCATCCTTCTGATTTCTAAAACAAGGGACAAAATCAATAGTGGTTTAAACAAGACAGAAGGTTCTCACTCAGGTAACTAACTGTCCTGGACAGTACATTAGCTATCAGGTGTCTGGAATCCTGGTTTCTTCTGGATTTTTGCTTTGCTATGCAAAGGGCTTTGCCTTTCCCTTAAACTCCAAGATGGCAGGACACCATGCCCACACTGCAGGCGGCCGAGTGCAGGAAGAATAACGAGGGACAAGGGACGCTAAGCGACAGTCCGCTCATTTTAAGGGCTCAGTCTGAAAGAAGTGCACGTCACTGCTGCTGACATTCCCAGCAACAGAACTTAGTCATATGGCTGCACCAAACCAGACTGAGAAATGTTGTCCTTTTAAAGTTTTTTTTTTTTTAATCTAATTCTGCCACATGCCACTTAAAAAAAAAAGGATTCCAATCTGTGAAACAGAAGGGGAAAGTGAATACTGGGAAACAACTAGCAGTCTCTTCCTCATCTACAAATTCAATGCATCATCATTCAGTGTACTTATCCTGGCAGCAATGCCTCTTACAGTTTCCACTTGAATAGCATTGACTTTTGCCTTTGTTTTGAATTTCAGTAAATGATAAAAAACAACTTCGTATCATACTAGAGGCCCAATGCACGGAATTTGTGCAGGGGCTCGGCCCTCGCAGCCCCAGCTTCATCCAGAAGGTCATACGGAAGGTCATCTGGAAGACTGCTCAGCCATCCAGTCGAATTAGCATATTAAGCTTTTATTATTATAGATTTGATTATAAAGTCAATATTTTTAAACATTTTCACTTCCTGAAATCAGAGTGAATATCAGTATCAATTGCTTGTTACAATCACTAATAGCCAGGAAGTAATGTATAGACTAGCTATAAATATAGAATAGAATACATAAAGAATAGCCATTGCTCTCTCTATGTGTGCACCACAGGAAAAGCATCATTACTGAAGGCCACTGAATGAATCTCAGTGGCTGGGAAGGAAATATTGGAGAGAACAGTGAAGCATACCTTTGACCTTTTAAGCCGACCTTTTGTCGGGATTAGGTGGGAAAATAGTGTGTGTCGGATGAGTTTGGCAACATGGCCTACATTCCAATTGTGCAGCTAGCGTAGGAGCACAACAAAAATAGCCTTTGTGTTTTTGTAAATTATTTTAAGGGGAAAAAAAGCATCAATAATTTTCTTGACAGCACTGTTGATGGCATACGGTCTAATAAAGAGTGGAATAACAAAGGCATCTTCAATTCTGAATCAAAAAAAGCATTCAGAAAAATCAGACTCAGAATTTTAAAGTTACTTGAACCCATTTGGTTGTTTTATTTTTCTGGTACCATGTAAAATAACAGAACATCTCATAATCAATAACATCTTAGGTTCAATAAAAATAGATTAGGCTCTAAGATAATATGATATCCCAATATGGTATTCAAATATCCAAATTAATAATAAAAATCTTTATAAATGCTCATTCCTGAGTAAATAACTTATAACCTGTGATTGTATGTTAATTAGATATTTAAATTAACTTGCACAACTATGCACAGCATTCAATTAATGGCACCGGTACATTTTACTCTCTAGAACAGTGGCTTTCACATGGTAAGTGCTCAATAAATAGTTGTTGAATGAAAGTCTAAGACTAAAACCACTTCGTGTATACATTAATAACTCACACAGAAACATATTAGAAATGACAGTAAGCTTATTCATATTATTTTATCAATTATCCCTTAAATTTATGACTTCTGAAACAGAACTATAGGGATAATGAAGGCTGAAGAGAATACAATAGTCTTTGCTGTTCATTTAAAATAATTCTGCCCTATGAACAAAGTGACATTTACAAGATTTAAAAAACTGACTGCAATTGTTTCCTATTTAATGATGAAATGTTAAATTAGACAGTAGATTATAACACACTCCAGGATGTACCTGAATGAAATAAAGAGTTATTAATATCAGTCGCCTCCCCTATCCCATCCCAACCACCCCAAGATGATTTTATTTTTGTAGCTCTGAGGCCATCATAGCACATTTTCAATTATATGGGGTATTTTGTTTTCTAATAGTCTACATAGGTCATGTTAATGTCAGCTCTCACAGCTTCAATGGCCACTTAGGATATTTAATGTTATGAAGAAAAGAAGAACTAATGTATGAGATAATAACAAGAAGCTATCTCTTCAGTCAGGGATTTTGTTTCTAAACGTGGCCAGTGCTGAGTATTCCACCAACAGAACAAATTGGTATTGTACAAATTAGATACAAGTAAAGTAACTTATTGATCTTTAATAACACTCCTGATCAGGAGGTCTAGTTTTCTTTGGTACATTCATACCAATTATACTTTGGAATCTTTAAATAGATAACTCTCATCTCTTATAATATTCTGTCTTCAATGCTCATAATACTGAATTTTAATAATAATATGGGTTGTAAATTACTTAGCAAAAATATGGTGGGAAAATAAAACAATGCAATTTTAATGTATTGGTTTTATAATTAAAAATTAAAAACACCTTAGCCATTTTGGCTCAGTGGATAGAGCATTGGCTTATGGACTGAAGGGTCCCAGGTTCGATTCCAGTCAAGGGCACATGCCCAGGTGTGGGCTTAATCCCCAGTGTGGGGAGTGCAGGAGACAGCCAACCAATAATTCTCTCACATCATTTATGTTTCTATCTCTCTCTTCCTCTCTGAAAGCAATAAAAATGTATTACAAAAAGTAAAAACAATTTAACTGGTAATTTAATAACTGCTTTCATTATCGGTTTTTTAATGAACATATAAAAGGAGCTATATTTATAATTATATCTGTTCAAAGTTGTGTATTTGAAACACACTAAAACCTCTTACAAAACTTACTGTTGAAATAAATCAATTATATATTTGGCACAAAATATGAGTAAACAGTTGTTATAATTAAGTGCATATGCATGAATACATTCAATAAAAAATGAACACTATATCTTATATTTGGATGACAGCAAATTAATAAGAAGGAAGTTTAGGGTTTGGGTCATAATTGTATACTAAGAAATCTTATTGATACTATTGTTATACCACTAATTACAGCCAAGGGTATAATAGTCTATCTTTACAAACATTTGTTCCAGTGCCCTTTAGCACCATGATGCCTCCAAGGTCTCTTCTTATTCCTACTTTTTGTTGAGCACAGGATCTTAGGAGCTGTGGATTCCTAGCTCTATCACTAACGAGGTGTGATTTGTAGGGAAATTGCCAACTTTTCCTGCAATAGTTTACACAGCCTCAAAACAATGATGTCCAGTTCTAACTGGAATGACTAATAGCAATTTGAATAATGATATAATATTTTCAAGCTCATTTCTACTTAAGGAAACAGGCTTTCCTTTTACTACTATACATGGGTATATTAAACAGACATATACACTTCAGTAGAACTTCAGTAAAATCATACATTTATTATACAACACAAAGGTAGTGATGGTGTCCATTGCTTTTTCATGAGCATGTTGCTCATTATATTTTAGTTTCTAAATGTCTCAAGTACTGGAATTTCTGTCATTCCAGAAATTAAATATTTTGATGCTTATCTAAATAGGATACTGTATTAAAAACTGGAGCCACAAATGTAGAACTATAAATAATTTCTTTACAAAAGAGATTTGAAGGTTATTAAATACCACCCATAATTTTATAAATAAGGAAGTCGAGGCTTCTTGGGGACAAATTCATTGGTTCAACTATTCATTCTTTCATTCATTGAGATTCTATTAGGAGCCACAGATTTTTCTAGGCACTAAGGACAAAACAGTAAACAAACAATTGTCCTCAAAGAGTTTATATTCTATTGATTCAATCTACACATCATTCGTAGATTATAATGTAAATCAGGAAGAATACAATTATATCTGCAAATATAGATCATTTTAATTGGCACTGAAAATTTTATTAAATATTTATGTTAATGTTTGTTTTCTGCCAGAATTTTATACAACAAATGAATCAGATATATGCCCAAAATAACATTTTTTTTGCCACTAAACAAGATTACAATAATGATTAGGTTTTAAAGAAAATGTGATTTGACTAAAATGGATAGCTATATACTTTGTACATAAAATCAATCTTGTAAGAATCAGATGTCAGAGACTTACTGCTCAAATAAAGAGAATTTATAGATCTTTATTTGTAACAAGAGAAAATATGCTGCTAATACTGAAAAAATATTGATGTCTTACAATTAAGAAAATTAGATGCTTGCTGGGACCTGTTTGGCCTTTGAAAGTAGTTGTTCATTTCCCTTTAGAGAAAATTAGGCGAAGCACAACATGTATTGATGAGCAAGCAAAACTGAGACCAGAAATATAAGAACCAGGTCATTCATCAGTGGAGTGAGAATGGAGAGGAAGGATGAAATCCTCTTATGCCTCTTCTTCAAATGGTCCATACTTCTGAATTCATTTGGGTTTACTTGCTTTCTTCCAAATTTACAAGTCGCAAAAAATTTTCCACTGTTTCCACAATTGTAATTCTTTATACGCTGATTAGACTGTGTAAAACTCAGCAGTTTAATGATATAACAATCATAAGTAAATTGAGTAATCATTGCTTTATGTCTGTAGATAAAAACTTATTAAGTCTCCTTACTCATTTTAAGCTCCTGTGTTAAAATTTAAATTCCTTAATCACAAAGAAAAAATCATGATGTAACTTTTAAAATGTTACGTAGCCATCTCCTTTCTTAATAATTAACTTCAGTGAAATGCTTTGCCATTTGCCTTCTCAGCACTACATCTACAAGTTTTATTTTAAAATTTTAGCTTCAAATTAAAAGTGGCAAAATGCAAAATTAAATCATTGATGCATGTAATGTTTACATCAACTTTACATTAAAACCAGATCTATACAGCTGTGATATGACTAAGTTTAAGTGGGTTTGGTTAACCATGATTTATGAGATTTGCCTTGCAAACAACCTAGTTTTCTAAAACCTTAAAAGCATTTGGAGATGGAGTAGTAATTAAAGACTGACCGGAAATGAACCCAAATCAGGCTCAGAAAATATGACATATATTTAGTCACAGTATATCTAAAAAAAATATATTTGAGACCAATATATTGTTTTGTATTTTCCCTAAGTGTTTTAGTATTAAATCATATTGTGCATTAAGATAATTTAGTGGGTGACATATCTCTTTATGTATAGGCCTGATGCACAAAATTCATGCAAGGGGGTTGGCCCTCACAGCCCAGGCTTTGTCCGGAAGGTCATCCAGATGGTCATTGCGCTGTTTTGGCCATCTGGTCTAATTAGCATATTATGCTTTTATTATTATAGACATTTATTGATTTCAGAGAGAAAGGGAGGAGAGAAACATCAATGATGAGAGAGAATCATTGATTGGCTGCCTCCTGCATGCCCCCTACTGGGGGTGGAACCCGCAACCTGAGCTTGTGCCCTTGACCGAAATCGAACTTGGGACCCTTCAGTCCACAGGCGGACGCTCTATCCACTGAGCAAACCAGCCAGGGTAGACATATTTCTTTAAGGGGAGAGGAGAATCAGTGGTTAAAAAAAAAAAAAGGCTGTGAAAATCTGATTTTCTAAAAATTACACATAATGAACTTTCTAGTGTACAATGATGACTTTAACAAACTATTCACAAAGAGTAGATTCACTAGTGCTGGTAGCTGCAGGAAGTCTAAGTCTTTACAAATTTTACTGTAATATGGGACTGCTCAGCTTAAATGGAAAACTCTCAATATCAATATCACTGCTACTGCTGATACGGAGAAAGGGGTGGTGAAACTTGCTCTTTACTGACATTTCAAAAACCTATATAAGGATAATGTCTTATTTATATATGTAACTCATGACTTCTTTAATGCAGACTGACTTTAACTGGGATTACCTCAATTTCTCTCCCGCTACTCCGTGTGAAAGCATCTAAAAATACACACAATCTGGAAGCCTGCAATTGTCACTGCAACCTTAGAGAAACCGACGCCATCTGGGCAGTGCTGATTAACATTCGAAGCAAAGAGGCACTGTACCATTCAATGTCGAGGTCCTCCTTCCAGCGATGTGCTTCTAATTAGGCGAGCAATGAGTAGAAGGATCACCTACTGAAAGTGTTATTTTGGAATCTCTGATAAAGGGCACGGGTGCATAAGCCATAAGAAAATCTACTTTAAAACACGTGAGGCTGAATGGCTGATTAATACAATTAAAGATCTGGTAACTAATCCTCCGATTCGCTTCATAGATACACCACTTGCTATTGGGAGTTTATCTGCCAATGAAAGCATTTTACCTCTGCTGCCCAGATTTACAAGGGGAAAGTGTGACGAAACCTGGTCCATCTTTGCATGTCAGACACAGCCTAGCAGAGTGTCTTCTGTAGTGACAGCCACTCAGTATATATTCATATGTCAAATTAAATGCCACATGTGAATAGCGTATATTTTCCCAGGAGGGGAAAAATGTCCATGTATTTGTTTTAGACTAACCTCCCCTTTTTTTGTTCCCAAGGGTGAGTCCGAGGAATTAGGATGACCACGACTTCTTAGGCCAAGCTCAGAACCCTTTCTTCAATTCACACGCAGCACTGTGTCCTACCTTAGGCTAATGGGGCTGTGCACTTAACACAACAATGATTGAGAAGCGAGTACTATTTGGTTTCCAGCCCTCACAAATTTTCCACATTATCAGCCAGTCGGAGACCCAGGAAAACAACACTTGGTGTATGATCACAAAGGGGAAAGAAGAGAAGAAATTAGTATTTTTCTCCACAGCATCAACTGTTAAATGACCCCAAAACACACACACACACACACACACACACACACACACACACACACACACACGGGTCTTTGGACGGGCCACTTCTTCCACTGTACACCCTTTTCTGAGTCTAATCTTTAGCACGCGAATCTCTAAAGACATTTCAGAAGAGCTTACCCAGTATAACCACAGAGAACATTATGGTCGCACTATTTTGACTGTTTACCCCATGCTCAGCAGCCATACAAATGACATACATATATGTGATGTTCACCCAGTTGCTTCCTCTGATTAGCTGAGTATCGTCCATTCCTAGGAATTGAACACCTACTGAACAAGTGGAGAAGACTTATGGTGTGGTTACTAGAGATTCATACAACGTCTAAGTTTCCAGCGCGCGGACAGCAGCAATAACGGAGCAAGCGGCTCCGGGGTCCAAGGAGCAGCAGCTCCGCAGGTGCACGCGGGAGCCTCTCTAGGTTTCTCTTGCCCATGATCAGAGAATTCAAAACCCCGCAGACATTCTACTTAAATTACGGTGCTTAAAAGCTAAACCAAATGTATCTCCCCCTCCCATCCCCTCTCCCTCTGCTTTGGTGCTGGCAGGGGAGGTGGGTGTGCGTGTGCACCCTTCTGGCCTCATCGCCAGCAAGCAAGGCTCTCTGCAGCCGCGCTCCTCCCAAGCTTAGAGGTCCAGCTCTCACTTGTTGCCCTGGCTACCTGCAACGCACAGAGCCCCTCTGGGAGACTAAAGGGACGGGGAAGCATCGGATTAGAAACAAGACCCTCCAGGAGGCATGGAAGCCCTGTGCCAGCAATCCCATACCATAGTCAGTGTTTATCTCCCAAAGCAACAAGTGGCTCTCTCTCGGGGGACCCTGTCTAACACGCGGACCACAAACCCGGAGTCCACCTCTCCCCGGTGAACAGCACCACAAGCTGACCACATCATTGCGCAGCTGGTTAAGACCCTGGCCCCAGCGTGTGGCCAAAGCAGAGGTTCTGAGAAGGTCCCTCCCTCCGTCCCTCCCTCGGGAGAGAAGTCTGCCACCTGAGATTTCTTGCAGTCTCCAGATTTCGGAGGACCAACGACCCTCCTGCATCCCACCCCTTTATTTCCAAGTTTCCTAAAGGGGCAGAAAGGCGCCTGTAGGTTGGGGCGTGTGTAAGAACGTGCGCGAGGAAAGGATTTATAACCTTTTCCCTCTCCTCCACTCACTCCGCATGTGTCCTGAGGGGCGATCAATAACGCCCCTTTTTTTTCTTCGTGGACACGAAGCCTCGGAAAACCATCTATATATATGAAAGGGCTTTGGAAACTATCAAGGGCTCAACAGGTTGCAGCTTCGAGTTACCCTTTCCAGGATGCTCCCTGCCTTCCGAGGCCACGGCAGCCCAGCCCCTTGCGCAGGGTGATTCTTTGCATCCAAGCCCCTTCCCCCAAAGCCCGCGCGGCGCGGGGCCAGGCCGGGCAGCCCGCGTGCCCCCGGGCGAGCGGTCCCCGGGCGAGCGGTCCCCGGGCGAGCGGTCCCCGCGCCGCAGCCCGCGCGCCAGCCGCCCGGCCCCGGAGGGACACGCGGGGCGTGGGAGTGCGCGGCCGAGGGGCGCGGGGGCCGGGGAGCCCGGGAGCCAGGAGCGGACCTGAGGAGTGGAAGGAGCCGGGCGGGCGGAGATGGGGACACAACGCAGGCAAAGCCCGCACTCGGAGGAAGGAGCCAGGTAGGAAGAAGGCGCTGCGTCCTAAGGATGCCGCCGGCGCGGCGCGGGGGGACGGAGCTGGGGGCCAGGACCGGGGGGCGCGAGGACGCGAGCGGGAAGCCCCCCGGGACCCTCCTTTCCCCTCCCCTCCTTTCCCGTCCCCGGTTACCTGTGCTGCCTCTGCCCTGGCTGCCTCGGTCCGGGGGGAAGATGCCCGAGCACTTCTCCCACTCCACCTGGCCCGCGAAGCACAGCTCGGTGACGATGTGCAGCGCCTTCTGGCACAGGCTGTTCACCCCGTCCTCCTTGTGGAAACTCATCTTTTTTTTTTTGGCTCCGCGGGCCGCCCTCCCCGCGCCCGGACCTCTCGGCTGGCCCCTCGGGCGCCCTAAGCCATCGCCCGCCCGCGGGGACCCGGGCCGGAGCGCGCGCGGCGGAGACGCGGCAACTCTCAGGCGCCCCGCGGCGGCCCCATGGCGGGAGCGGGGGGCGCGGGCGCAGCGGCCAAGGCGGCGGCGGCGGGGCGGGCGCCGACTCCCGGCCGCCCGGAGAGCCGGGGCATGGAGTGCGGAGGAGACGGGGAGCCGGAGTGCAGCCGGAGCCCCGGGCTCCCGAGCAGGAGGGGCCCCCTCCCCTTCCCGGCGCCTTTGTGCTCCCGGCGGGGGCCGGAGGCTGGCGCGTCCAATCGCAGCCCCGCGCGGGTCCGGGCGGCTCCGGGGGGAGCGCGGCGCCCCAGCCGCTCTCAGCCGGGGAGGGAGGGAGGGAGGGTGGGGGGCACCCGAGGGGGCGGGCCGCCCTCCCCGCTGGGGCCGGGGTGCGCGGCGGGGCGGGGAGATCTCGGTTTCCTCGGTACTTTTCCCAGGCTCAGACCCGCCCCCAGCCCATCCTTCCAACTTCAGTCCAGACCGGTGCTCCCGGGCTCTCTCCGCTTCTGCTTTAAGGGAGCGTCAGTGTGAGGGAAGGCGCATGGGAAAAAAAGTTAAATTTTTAAAACGTGTAGATGAGTAATCTAACCAGACGTCCATGGGAAGAAGAAAGACATCCCTGGGAAGCATCTTTAAAATGATTTCTAACGGTGATCGTTTAACACAGAATATTTAACCTAGAGGAGGTCTCATTATTAATAGCAGTAACATTCAACATGAGGTGCGTTTATTTCTTCACCCAGTCCAGTTTTTCTTTATGCATAGGTGCGGTGAATAGGTACATTTAAATTGTTTGCTTTTGTTTTTTTTCTTTTTCTTTTTCTTTTTGGCCCTCTTAGGAGATCACAAAACGAAGTGTGTTGTTTGTATGAGTAGTCAGAATTCGGTCCATGAATCCGTTAATGGCAATTGAGAACGCACAACTTGATAAGTCCCCTCTGTCACGTGTGCAAGGGACTTGAGTAGGGAAAAGACAAGGCAGTTAAGTTAAAGGGGAGAGGGGTTAAATTCAATCTGCCACACGACCTCTGCTTACCCTTGGTGAAATTGCTTCCAGGTCTTCACCTCAGGCTGTAAAATGAGGGGCTTGGACTTCCCGTTCTTATACTTCGTTAACGTGAACGGATGCAAATTACTTAAGGAGCTAATGCTACAAAATAATGTTGATAAACATGTACCACAAGGTTACAGTACATGCATTTACCTTGTTTTTAGGCAGAGTTTGATCCCATGTTGTGACCTGAGGATTGATTTAACCTTTAATTAGTTGAGGATTCTTGATTTTTGAAGTGGAATATCCAGAACTTGTTAGCATATTTTTTTACTAGTAGAATAGATAATCTTATTTCCAGCTACTGGTCAGTTGATGATAAATTGTCTCCTCTGTAAGATAAGCGATTGTCCTCTGTAAGGCGACTATGGTAAAACTTACTATAATTATTAGGCACAGCCTCCCAGTAGGTTAGCATTCAGCAGTTGAATCATTTTGACCTGATTCATAGAGCAATTGCTATAACTAGGACTATTTTTATCATGAATGAAGACAAACTAAAATCTGTAGGCTTCATTTGCTTTTGTCTTTATGCACATTGATTTGGGTGTGTTTTTTTTAGATCTGATTGACTAAGGAAATAAATTCACTGTCAATTAAAATATTAAATATCTGCCGAAACTGGTTTGGCTCAGTGGATAGAGCGTCGGCCTGCGGACTCAAGAGTCCCGGGTTCGATTCTGGTCAAGGGCATGTACCTTGGTTGCGGGCACATCCCCAGTAGGGGGTGTGCAGGAGGCAGCTGATCCATGATTCTCTATCATCGATGTTTCTAACTCTCTATCCCTCTCTCTTCCTCTCTGTAAAAAATCAATAAAATACATATTATTTAAAACATTAAATATAAAAATCTGCTGTATGTAAGAATAGAAGTAGAACACCTTAATAAGGCCCTCTCCAATTGTCCTTACTCTCCAGCTCTCCACAGTCTAGACAGAAATACCATGCTGTGCTTTGTATCTACTGTAGGGACACACTGCTGTGTGGGAGGACCAAATAAGTAGCTTATGTACTACTTACAGACTCTAATTGCTTAGCTGGAGTAATGCAGCAGGCCTGTCCAATAGGACCCCTTATGTTTGATTTCAGTGTTAAATATTAAGTAAACACATGCAGAAAATGACTTTTTCCTAGCATTTGTTTATGCTGTTCCTGACCTGTTGCTGTTCTTACTGCTGTTTCCACAACAAATACAGTTAATTTCACTTGGATATTCATTCACTTTTCTGGATTTGCTCGCAGTATGTTTGTTTTTATCTAAAACTAATACCATAAGGTTTTGATGTTGTTTTTTTTTCCCCTTTGTTCTTTAGATTATCTCACAACTCATCAGTTTTTCTTATTATGTATTCACAGCTCAGGTAAAAGTAGAAATTGCATTCAAGGTAATTTTCTTTTTCAACAAGGAAGGATAAGATGACAAGAATTTCAATGTATAATCTTTTTAAAAAATCACCAATTATTTCAACTAGCAAGAGCCTGATAAGTATGCCAAACCATACAGATTTGCATATTCTTCTTCACCCACACTTTGAAATCGCTTAAACAATAAAGAAAAGGAGAGCATGTTAGACTGACACTGAGCACCATTTGCTGTGTGAGGTGCTATATGAGATATTGATAGTAAAAAAAAAAAAATATGTACTGTAATGGTGTCTGCTTCAGCTTCCTTCTTTGTGACCTCTGCATTAAGTAGAGGAAGAGTTGGTTTGGAGGGGAAGAACTTAAGAGAATTCTCTTGTGAGCTAACCTAACCTCTTGAGTGATAAACTTGAACACTCAACATTCATTTCCCTCCTTGCTCAAGCCTCTTTCTTTCTCCCCTTCCCAAGCCCCTGTCAAAGCCTGGAGGGGGAGGGTTATCTCCTCCAGCAGAGATATCCCTAAGGTAAGGGGAATTTGGGAATCATTTCTGAGATTATAATTTCAAACATTACTTAACCCCAAAGACAAGAACCAAGAGGTTGGGTAAATGAGGAAATCTCACAACAGCCGAGCTTGGTCTGGATGGAAATCCAAGACACATATTAAATTTCAATTTACCTTAAAAATTCCGTAGTGAGCACATGGTACAATAGACAGATCTTGTAACAAAGAAACCCATGCTTGAAACCTGTATGTTCATGTCAACTAATGTCAACCAATTAATTTAATAAGGAAGGGAGGGAGGGAAAGAAAGAAGTTAGTTATAGGCCTGGGGGAAATAATCTCTACCTTACTTCTCTGTGTTCTGTAGCTAAATCAGATTTATAAAAGCCCAATTCTAACTTCCTGTACATGCTTTGGCCTGCTCCTGTATTCCTTAATTCAGAAAAATGAAGGATGACCATTATTCCAAATGGTGATGATGATGACCAGACTTCTGATTTGCATGGATGAGTGTTGCTACTGAGAAGTCCAGTTCTATTATAACTGAGCTCTGAAGGTTTGGTGTCTTTTCATTGTCTATTTATTCACTTTGTTCATTTATCCTTGACAGGTATTATTCATTTCAGAGATTCTGTTTTGAGATCTTCAATTTTGAGAAATTCTATTGATTTATTCCTTCAATAATTCTCTGCCTTCCATGTTTCTTGTGCAATCACTCCCTGGAACTCATTTATGTTGGATTTTTTACCACCATAATTGAATCTCCAATGTGTATTTCTCTTCAATTTCCATCTCTATCATTTTTTACTCCTTGTACTTAGATTTCTTTGACTTTTTCTTCTGAGCCTCCTGAATAATGATATCACTACGGTTTCAACAATTAGTTGTCATGGTTTAAAAAATATGCATACTTTTTGTTTATTTATTTATTTTTTGCTTTTTATTTTATGGATACACTAGGGACCTAGTGCACAAATTTGTGCATTTTGAAAGGAACTGGGAGGCTGCAGGTGGCACAAGGGCAGGTCTCAGCCCATCCTCTATGCCCCCACCTGCCTACTTCCACCATGCCCCTGGTCCCCTGTCTGCTAGCAGCCCTCTCACTGCCGCCGCTGCCATGGGCCAACAGTGCAGAGTGATTGGGGCCAGCAGTGGGTACAAGCATGAGATGGCACCATCAGCAGGTGTGAGTGGTGGCTGCTGCCCCAATCACTCCTCAGGAGCAGAGGGAGGTGGAGAAGCCCTTAGGGGTGATTGGGGCTGGCAGCCGTTCACACCCGCTGACGGTGCTGAGCAATTAGGACTGGTGCCATGCACTGGCAGTGGGTGTGAGTGGCGGCTCTGGCATCAGCAGAAGGTGTGAGAGGGCCAGCACCAGCAGCAGGTGTGAGCACCAGGTGGGACCTCAGTGCGTGGGAGAAAAGAATTTTCAGTAATCACCAAAAGCTCGCCCTGATGACAGCAACCAGCACCCTGCCTTGATCTGGCAACCCCCGCTCACCTGCTCCACCATCCCACCGCAGCTGATGCTGGCATGTTTTGTGCATGCCCCCTGGTGGTCAGTGCACATTATAGCGACCAGTTGTTCAGTTGTTCTGCCATTTGGTCATTTTCATATTAGGATTTTTTATATATATATATATATATATATATATATATATATATATATATATAGACTAGAGGCCCAGGGCAACTACCCTCCCCTGCCAGCTTGGTTGCCCCCAACTGCCCTCCCCTACAGGCCCAGTCGCTCCCAACTGTTCTCCCCTGCTGTTTGCCCCCCAACTTCCCTTCCCTGCAGGCCAAATCACCCCCAACTGCCCTCCCCTGCAGGTCTGGTCACCACCAACTGCCCTCTCATTGTCCCCAATGGCCCTCTACTGCAGGCCTGGTCACCCCCAACTACTCTCCCCTGCTGGCCTGATAGCCCCCAATTGTCCTCCCCTGCCAGGCTGGTTGCCCCTAACTTCCCTCCCCTGTAGACTTGGTTGTCCCAACTGTCCTCCCCTGCAGGCCTGGTTACCCACAATTGCCTTCCCCTCCTGACCTGGTTACCCTCAACTGCCCTCCCCTACTGGCCTGATCACCTACAATTGCCCTTCCCTGTCAGCCATTTTGTGGCAGCCATCTTGTGACAACATTGCAAGGGGCCACCTAGGTTTTTATTATCTAGGATAATCTGTGTTTATTTCTCTAACCATATTAACAATGCACTTTAGTTTACTCTCCCCATTTCTGTCTTGTGTCTTTTTGCTCTAAATAACATCCTGGTGGTGTTGTTTAGTTGTTCTTCACACTGTAGGATTATTTCAGGTATCTGCTGATATAAACAACTAAATGTAAATACTTCCCAGTTATAAGTTAAGAGCAATATAGTATGGAGTTGAAGCTCCACGTGCATTAGTAAGGCTTACTAGTATAACCACGGGTTTCATTGATGGGTGATTCAGGGTATTTTGAATTGGAGAACCCCCAAATATTAAAGAGGGGCTATTTGGTTGGGGATGTGGAATAATAATTAAAACCTGCCTGCTTATACTTAACCCTCCATTTTCAATGTGGGGCCTCATTCTGCTCTCCTGCAGTTCTGGTGTCTTGAATTGGAGCCTATCTAAGTTTAACAGTGTTAGGGACAGTTAGTTTTGCAAGTTTGGGGAAAGGTAATTACCTGACTAAAGAGTTGTGTGATTGGAGACTTGACTTTCAAGAGGCCTTAAGAATTACAACTCCCTTGCCGAGACCGGTTTGGCTCAGTGGTAAAGCGTCGGTATGCGGACTGAAAGGTCCCAGGTTTGATTCTGGTCAAGGGCATCTATATTGGTTGCGGGCACATCCCCCATAGGGGGTGTGCAAGAGGCGGCTGGTCGATGTTTCTCTCTCATCGACGTTTCTAGCTCTCTATCTCTCTCCCTTCCTCCCTGTAAAATATCAATAAAATATATTTAAAAAAAAAAAGAATTACAACTCCCACCCCCACCTCTTGCAGCCTCTCACCTTGCCCCCTCTTTTGCAGAATCAGTACAAGGGACCTCCATTTCCAGTTTTGCCTGAGGCTCTGAGAGGTGAGGCACTAGCTCCCCAGGGTTGTCTCCCTCTAGAGGTTTAGCTCCCTCTGCTCAGCAGTTTCTACTCCTTCACCTGCTCCATCTTCAGAAACTGCGGACGACTTTTGGCCTTTTGTTGTCTTCGGGTCCTCTTCTATTCTTTTATGCTCTTTTGGGTTTATAGCTTTCATTGCTCTGTTGTCAGTTCAGTGTACTTTTAGGTGGGAAAGGAACACCTGCGTGTCTCTAATCTGTCATTCTTAATTAGCTGTTTAAAGGGCAATTCTGGTTGTGTTACTTCTGGTGCCTTCCCATTGTGCTTTAGAAACACCAAGCACCTTGAGTGTGGCCCTCGTGACCTGGCCTCTGTCTATTGCCTTTTCTGAATTCTTTGACTTTGTGCTTTCACTCTCTACTTCCTTTTTGTAGCACATGGAACTTAAATCAAATAATTGGGTAAACTCTGTTAGGCAGAGAAGAACATTTTTTCCCTTTGTCTCTGTTCTTTTCCAAGTGTCTTGTACTGTGCCACCAATAATAGTCACTCAGTAAATATTTGCTAAACGAATAATGTAAGCCATTTGTTAACCCTATCTTTTTTCCCCTCTAGTTGTCAGCAAAAAAAAAAAAAAAAAAAAAAAAAAAAAAAAAAAAAAAAAGCTTTATCCTTGTTTCAGGAATACCAGGGTAGAGTAGAAACTAATAAATGGTTCTTTCCAGGGAAGTTGGGAGAGGAAGGAGTAGAAGGAAGAGTGAGCAGTAGTAGTGGAATATGTCCTTCAGAAAGGAGTGACATGGTCATTTGTATCTTAGGCGCAGAGACTAACTTTGGAGTACCTGCTTTGTGTCAGTTCTATTATTTGTCTTATACATATGGTTTAATAATGATAACCTATATTTGCTACATAAAACTAAGTACTGTGTAAGCTCATTGTTAGAGTAATCCAGGTACTAGCGTGTAGAGCAGTGGCAGGCATAGTTCTAAGCTTTTTAGTAGGTGAACCCACTTAATTCTTACAATAAACTTGTGAGATAGGTGCTATTCTATTCCCATTTTACAGGTTTGAAAACTGAGCCACAGAGAGCTGGAGTAGACTTTCTTAGGCCATGCTGCATTAGTAGCAGACAGGGTCTGGATCTGGAATAAGATCTTAAGGTTATAGAATTTAGGCTCTGAACAATTGCAGCATGCTGATTTTCTTGTAACCTCATGAGATGATTGTATAGTAGGCAGGATGAGATTAAAGTGCTATTCAGCCTGGCAGCTGTACTTGATAAAAACATGTTATGATCAAAGTATAGCATGGCCCTTACCTACTTTTTCATTCACATTAGCAACCAGTCCTTGTCCCCAATAATGATGGCATTTAAGAAATTTGCATGCATCTTGTCAAATTCTTATCCTCTCTGATATATTTTTTTTAAATTTTTTTAAAAAATATTTTTATTGATATTTTACAGAGAGGAAGGGAGAGAGATAGAGAGCTAGAAACGTCGATGAGAGAGAAACATCGACCAGCTGCCCCTTGCACACCCCCTACTGGGGATGTGCCCGCAGCCAAGGTACATGCCCTTGACCGGAATCGAACCTGGGACCCTTCAGTCCGCAGACCGATGCTCTACCACTGAGCCAAACCGGTTTCGGCCTCTCTGATATAATTTTAAAAAGCACGTACATAGCTGTGTAGGTAAATAGGTGTTGTTCTGTCATTGTCTATTTTCCAAAAAAGTGCAGTCTGTACCCAATAATAATCAATGAAATCCTTTCAGTTCAACTGAGTACCTTTAACTGGTTATTTTAAATGACTATAGGTTTTTCAATGTGATGATATACCAGAATTTATTCAACTGTTTTCCTACTCATGGCGATTCACTTTATGTTTCATTATTCACCACTGTGGGTCCCCTGTCATGCATTCACACATGTTGTAGTAGTGCATAGTGGTAAACATCCTTGTAATATTTATTTATATACTGAGATAGATTTCATTTATATGATCTGGGTTCCCAAGGAAGAGAATTCTGCTACATGAAACCATGCTTAAATTCACATTTCCACCAAAAAATATGTAAGAATATATTTTCTTCACAATCCCTGCTTACAGAAATAGGTGCTACTATTTTTGAATTCTTGCCATTATTTTGAGTATATTTTTCAAAGACTGCAAGGCCATGTTTATATATACTTGTAAATTTTAATCTATATAATATTTTTTGTGTATAAATAAAGTTGATATGAAAGTATAAAATACTTTTAATTTTAAAAAAGGAGTTAGGCAGAATTACCTGGAATGCTTGTTAAAATAAAAATTCTGGGCCCATGAATAATGTATGTCATTTGTTAATTCTGGGCCCCACTTCCAGAGATTCTGATTCCATAAGCCTGAAGTGTGGTCTGAGAATTTGCATTTTCAACATCTTCCCAGGTGATGATCCTGGGACCACACCCAGAGAGTCAGTGTTCTGTATGGCCTACTTAAAACCAAAAAAGTATCCCTAACAATGTACACCAGAACTCAGTTCCTCAGCATTCATCACCAGTCAATTCAAATAACAATCTAAAATAGCAAAAGACTTCATATCCTCATTTTGTTCTGTGCGAGTTCAAATTAGTGTTAGTCAAAGTAGATAGAAAACCTTAGTCATGGCCTGGGCTCCGTCATTTGCCAGCTGTGTGGTATATAATTTACCCAGACTCTTTGAACTTCGATTTACTTTTCTACTGTTAGAATAATAGTGTGTTTTACTTTTATCAAGGGATTGTCCTGAGACTCAAAAGAGACAGTGAGTTTGAAAGTGCTCAAAAACGTATGGAACACTATGCCAATACAAATCATCGCCATCATGTTTTGGATGAGGATTACATGATACATGAACCAGTGACAACTCTGCTTTGTTACTCCCTGTCAAGGCCCTTCTCAAATCAACATTTTATTCTAAAGTAAAACAGTTGAGACACACAAAATCCTTAAAAAGTAGCAATGCACTTTTTCTCCAGAGGCAAGTAGTGATGAATAACCTCACAGAGCACACCGGTAACCTCCCAAAATCATTCTTGAGGCAATGTTCTCCAATTTCTACTTACTGAGGATGCAGGTTTTTTGTTTGGTTTTGTTTTTGTTGTTGTTAATCCTCACCCTTGAGGATATTTTCCCATTGTTTTTAGGGAGAGTGGGGGAGGGAAGGAAAGACAGACAGAAACATCAATGAAGAGAAACACATTGATGGGTTGTCTCCTGCACAAGCTCTGGTCAGGGCCTGGGCCAGGGAGGAGCCTGCAACCAAAGTACATGCCCTTGACCAGAACCGAACCTGGAACCTTTGGTCCACAGACTGATGCTCTATCCATTGAGCAAAACTGGCTAAAGTGAGGGTCCAGTTGTTTTAAATCATGCTATGATATTTCTACAGCATTATTGATTTTACTGCCTATTCTGTATTCCCATGACATACTACTTTATAACTGGAAGTTTGTACCTCTGGCTTGCTTGTCTATGTGTTTATATTCTATCTTAACCCATACTTGAGTACAGACTCCATGAAAGCCAGATCTCTGACTTTTTCACCCACTGCATCCCCAAAACTGAGAACGATAATGGGCAGATTAGGGATAAAACAGCAATTTAGCTTTTTAGTGATGAAATGAAACTGTATAATATTTTGTAAGCAGCTTTTATCTGGGACTGACAAGTTTGAACTAGGAGCTTATGTGTGCTATACCAATTTTTAAACATCAGAAAATGTAGACATTACTAGTTTATTTTGAGAAGTGTCATAGGGAGAATATGTTGACCAAAGGCTTCGTAAATTACTATGATTACGTGTCTTCATTGAGCAAATATTCATATAATTTATATATGTTAAAAAATAGCATTGCCGAAACCGGTTTGGCTCAGTGGTAGAGCGTCGGTCTGCGGACTGGAAGGTCCCGGGTTCGATTCCGGTCAAGGGCATGTACATTGGTTGCGGGCGCGTCCCCAGTGGGGGGTGTGCAGGAGGTGGCTGGTCGATGTTTCTCTCTCATCGACGTTTCTAGCTCTCTATCCCTCTCCCTTCCTCTCTGTGGAAAATCAATAAAATATATTTTTTAAAAAATAGCATTTACGTTTTCAACAACTTTTGAATTCCAAGTCCTGTTCTTGCAAGAAAGCTAGCCTAGAAAAAAAACAATAGTAACTTGGTAGACTTCAAGTGGTTCTCCTAATATCAAGTACACTTACCATTAGAAAAGATGATGAAATTGTGTTGTACTCTTGAGAAAAGAAATAGGATAAAAGGTGTAGGTTCCAAGAAGGCAGCTTTGAGTTAGTATGAGAAATGACTGTCTGAGAATGATCATTGTTCTCACAATATTTCAATTTTAATTTGTTGAAGCATTTGTAATATCCTTGGCTCCCAACATTAAAGAATAAATACTAAAACATAGACTGTGCCTAGAAAGTAAGCAGCATATTATTGTTCTGAATAGCCATTTTTACAGGGTTACCACTAATTTCCATATTGCTACATTCACAAAAATATTTTTGGGATTCCTTCTTCATCTGTTATCAGGAAAACCCAGAGAACCTCAGGATAACACCAGTAAGCATAAACCCAAATTGTAATAGTGCTATCTGATTAAATGTTTTACTTATCAATCTCAAATAGTGGCTGATAAATATGATCAACTTTACAAACAAATATATTAAAAAAAAACTTTCATGATAAAAACATTCAATAAATTAGGAGTAGAGGGAGACTTCCTCTACCTAATAAGGGCATCCCCCAAAAAACCCAGCGACATCATAGAAATGGTGAAAGACTGAAAGCTTTCCTCTTAAGATCAGGTTACTTGTCCTTTTTAGTCAACATTGTACTGGGAATTCTAGCTAGGGAAATTAGGCAAGAAAATTTAATAAAAAGGTGTCCATATTGAAAGGAAGAAGTAAAACTATGTTTGTTTGCAGAGGTCATGATCTTAAAAATCCTAAGGATTCTGTATCTACACTATTTCAGCTGATAAAACAAGTTCAGCAAGGTTGCAGGATTCAAGGCCTATATTTTAAAAACTGTGTTCCTGTACATTGGCCATTAACAATTCAAAATGAAATTAAGTGAACAGTTCTATTTATAACAGCAAGAAAAGAATAAAATACATAAGAACACAGTTAATGAGAGAAATGCAAGACCAGAACCCTCAAAACTGCAAAACATTGTTGAAAGAATTTAAAGACCCTTAATAAATGAAAAGTTCCCTGTGTTCATGAGTCAAAACATTGATCTGCAAATATAATACTATCCTTATAAAGATGTCATCTGCCTTTTTGCAGAAATTGATGGAATATTCCTAAAATTAATATGGAAATGCAAGTCACTCAGAATAATCAAAATAATATTGAAAAGAAGAAGAAAGTTGGAGGACATACACTCTTCACATTTTAAAACTTATTGCAGAGCTTGACAGTGATTCAGTAGTGAGGTATTGGTATAGACACATAGATTAATGGAATAGAATTGAGAGCCCAGAAATAAACCCTTATATTTATGGACAATTGATAGTTAACAAGGGTACCAGCACAGTAAAATGGGAAGAATATTCTTTTCAACAATTGGGGCTGGGACAACTGGTATCCACATACAAAAGAATGAAGTTGGACCTTTTTAGTCACATTATCAAAGTTACCTCACAATAGATCGTAGGCCTGAATATAAAAGCTAACATTATAAACTTTTTAGAAGAAGATAGGAAATTCATTAGTGACCTGTTGTTAGAAAACGATTGCTTAGGTATGACACCTAAAGCTCAACTAATGAAGGGGGATAAAAGGTAATTTCAACTTCATGAAAATTACAACTTGTGCTTCAAAGGAAACCATCAAGAAAGTGAAAAGGTAACCCACACATGTGGAGAAAATATTGCAAAACACACATATAAAAAGGGACTTCTTAATCCAGAAAATGTAAAAAACTCAAAAAGTCAACAATAAAAAGACAGATAACACAATTTTTTAAAATGGGCAAAGGATTTGAATAGATATTTCTCCAAAGAAGATAAATAAATGATCATTACACATATGAAAAGATGCACAACAACAAAATAAATAAGTTAAAAAATTAAAAAGATGCTCAACATTATAAGAAAATATCAAAATATCATAAATGTGTTCATTGATTTAGCAATAAAAATAATTCTTGAAACATTATTTGTAATATTAAAATGTTACAACAATCTGCATTTTCAAAATGGGCGATTTATTACATCAATTGTTGTATATCCATAAAATTGAATAACTATTTAGCTGTTTAATTTTAAAAAATCAGATTATTGAGAAGTAGGTACGCATGTATTGACTTAACAATAGTAAGAATAAGCAACAAACTGCTCACAGTCCTTATGCTAGAAGTTGGGATTGGTGGCTATGCCCACTGGTGCTCAGCATTCTCCTCTGAAGTCTTCTCCAGTGGTTTCCTATACTATAGAGACCAAACATTAGAAATCCCATTCCTTAGACTCCTCTGAAGCTTGTGTTCTATATGTAATTAATATCCAGGAGCCCCATGTCATTGCAAGAGTTTTGGAAGGTGCCAACAAGGCAGAAATATACTTAAAAAAACTTTAAAAATATATTTTATTGATTTTTTACAGAGAGGAAGAGAGAGGAATAGAGAGTTAGAAACATTGATGAGAGAGAATCATCAATCAGCTGCCTCCTGCACACTCCCTACTGGGTACATGCTCTCAACTGGAATCGAACCTGGGACCTTTCAGTCCGCAGGCTGACGCTCTATCCACTGAGCCAAACCAGTCTCGGCGAGATATACTTTTTTTATTTCTCTGTTTCTACTTGCAAGCATGTCTTAGAAGCATTTGAATTTTTTTTTGCTGCAGCATCACCATGGGTCCCAAAGTCAAGCCACTTGCACTACAATTGTCATGAAGCTATGTATGGAATGTCCATTCTGCTGTGGTGGGTATGGCAGGCACAGGGTAGATAGCGGAACAGTTTTCTATGCTGGGCAGTGGTGGCATGGTTTTGAATCCTAACTTCAAATCTTTGAGGAATCAATAGTATGGCTGTGGGATTCATTTCTGAAAGCATAACCTGGAATTGGTCTCCTTACTCTCTACAAAAGTGAGATAAGCCTTTTAGGACTTAGTGAAATCTTAGTAAACACTGGGAGAAAGATTCTTTTCTCCTCAAATGAACAATGAACATTAATACAAGTGGATTATTTTTGTTTTCATTCCTTATTTTATATGCATTATTTAAATGTTTTACCACAATTGTGTATTATTATCCTATATAATAAAAGCCTAATATGCTAAGTGCCTGGTCATCCAGCCGTCCATTCAACTAATCAAAGTGTAATATACTAATGATATGCTAAGGCCACTTAACTGCTAGCTATGATGTGCACTGACCACCAGAAAGGCAGACACTCCAACCAGTAGGTTAGCTTGCTGCTGGGGTTCGGCCAATTGGGACTGAGCGAGAAGGGCCGAACATGTCCTGGAACCCTCCCTGGCTGGCCAACCTCCTGCATCCCTCCCCAGCCTGGCAGTTGTGCACTGTTGGGGTCCCTTGGTCTGGCCTGTGCCCTCTCACAATCTGGGATCCTTCAGGGGATGTTGGAGAGCCTGATTTAGCTCGATCCCGCTCAACAATAAGAGATGCTCTCTGGTGGTCAGTGTGTTCCTGCAGGGAGAGTGCTGCTCTGCCAGAAGCCAGGCTCATGGCTGGCGAGCACAGTGGCAGTGGCAGGAGCCTCTCCTGCCTCCGTGGCAGTCGGACAAACCCCAAGGGCTCCCAGACTGGGATAGGTCGCAGGCCGGGCTGAGGGACCCCTCACAATTCATGAATTTTGTGCACTGGGCCTCTAGTTGGTTAATAAGAGTGTGTAGGTTTCAAGTGCATTGGAACAAAGTATTATAGTTTAGTAATTAGAAGTCTGGGCCCTGAAAACTTTGTAGGTTTAAATCCCAGCACTGCAACTTCTCTCTGAGAATTCTTAAGCAATAACACTTTCAAAACTTCAAAGTTATTTTCTATAAACTAAAAATATGCCAATTTATGATGTGAAGATTAAATGAGATAATTGTATAAAGCAGAGATATCAAAGTTTAAATTTTACAGGAATTCAATAAATGGTGGGAGCCTTTGCTGTCTCTCTTAAACTTTCATAGAGCTCACATTTCTCCATCATGGTCATAAGAGCAACCTTGCATCTTTCTTAAATGCTTTTCTTTGAACTGCATTTCATTATACCACATCAAAATAAACCTTGAAAAATGTCCTGATCTCATTTAAATTAGATGCCAGGAGAATGAAAATATTTCTCCATGTGAGCTCATACTTCATTATCATTGACACTACTGAAGTAAACAAATGTTACTTTGGACTCAAGTGACTTTAGGATTCTTTCAGCTCGCTAATTGTTTCAAATTGAAACAAGTTCCAGCCTGGTATTTCAAATACAGCAGCACATCTATGTCTGATAATTAAGGAATCTGTGCTTTCATAGATACACATCACAACTCTTAGCAGAGTAGATAGCAAATGGGGGCACACAGTGAATTTCTGACAAATTTAAAATAAGAATATGCTTTTGAATGGTTTTTAACTCAAGTACACAGAGTATTATGTGCACACCTAAATATCATGTGATTATCAACAGATCTGGAAAACTGTCCATGAGCTCAAAGCTCCTTGTTTAGGAGAGATAATGGTTTCCACTGATGTCCTTGCAGTCACATTCTTTTGCAGTGCTGAACTGCCTCAGGAGAGAAATGCAACCTGTGGTCACAGCACAAACAAAGAGAAAACCACCTTTTATGCAATTCAAACTTATCACCTTGGTTTTACTGGCATATATGGAGCTGATCTGCTAAGTATTAATTATGAATAAATCACAGTATGTCACTATTTGTTACTTTAAGTGTGTAATTCCTGCATTCTTGAGAAAAATGATGTTCATGAGGATTATCCCTTGAGATGTGCTCCTGAGCTGTCGGTCACTATTTGAAATGACTTCCTGCTTTTACTAATGAGAATGAGATTAGGGATGACTTCCTTGTTTACAACCTCTTCTTATAAATAATCACTTGCCACTCGTTGGTTAAAGTGAGAACTTGTTAGTAAGTACTAGAACTATGTCCATTTGTTTGTTCATTCATTCAACCTACTCATTCATTGAGACCTATTAAGGCAGTGTTCTATCCTGTTTCCCTGAAAATAAGACAGTGTCTTATATTAATTTTTGCTCCCAAAGATGCGCTAGGTCTTATTTTCAGGGGATGTATTATGTTTCCATGAAGTAGGTCTTATTTTCGGGGAAACAGGGTAAGTGCTGGAGAGACAGCAGTGAGCAAAGAAGCAAGGAATGTAAATTGTGCAGCCACTTTGGAAAATAGGTTGGGCATTTCTCAAGATGTTTAATATAGGGTTAGCATACAACCAGAAATTCCACTCCTAGACATTTATCCAAAAGAGTTGAAATCATATATTCACACACAAAAAAATTGTGCACTAATATTCATAACATCATTATTTTTAGATACCTATTCAGTATTTTAGATATTATTTTAGATATCTATCAACTAATGCAGGGAGGGGAATCATTTTTCTGCCAAGTGCCATTTGGATATTGATAACATCATTCGTGGTCGGCACAGATTCATCAAGTTAAAAGTTAGCCTGCTATATTTGGTCAAACTCACCAAATTAATTAACTCACCCGTAACGCCTTGGCAGGATCGGACCAAATGATCTCATGGGCCTTATATGGCCTGTGGGCCAGACATTCCCCACCCCTGAACTAATGAATGGATAAACAAAGGTGTTATATTCTTATAATGGACTATATTTGCCAGTAAAAATGAAGCATTGATAAATATTATAGCATGGATGAACCCTGAAACATTGTGCTAAGTGAAAGAAGTCAGTCACAAAAGACCACATGTTATCAGATTCCATTTACTAGTATATGAAGTATTCAGAGTACACAAATCCATAGAGCCAGAACCCACAGAGACAGAAAGTAGATTAATCACTCTCTAGAGCAGTGGTTGGTCTTAGGCTCTAAAGTCGAGACCCACAGGTTGAGAACCGCTAAGTAGGTTCGCCTAAAATCATCGGAAAACGCAGATATTCACATTACAATTCATAACAGTAGCAAAATTATAGTTATGAAGTAGCAATGAAAATAATTTTATGGTTGGGGTTCACCATCACACAAGGAACTGTATTAAAGGGTTGCAACATTAAAAAGGTTGAGAAGCACTGCTCTAGAGTAAGAGGGGAAAATGAGGGAATGGGGAATGATTGCTAGTGGATTTGGGATTTCTTTCTGGGGTGATGAAAAAAATTTAAAAATTGTGTAGTGGTGATGTTAGACAACTCTGTGATTGTACTAAAAAAACAACACTAGATTATACATCTTTAAAAGCTTGAGTGTTATGTATGGTATGTGATTTATATTTCATAAAGCTTGTGTGTTAATATTGAAAAGTTCATTGTGGATCCTCTTTATGCCAGGTAATGTTTCAGGATCTAGGGGCACTTAGGTGTCAAAAAGCATAAACGTGCATTCACAGCTAAACATTTTCAATTTATCTGGAAGGGGTAGGATTCTTCCTCTTACAGTAGTATGTAAGGAGCACAAAATCATGAGGATGAATTGGAGCATGACCAAAATTATCACTAAAGAAATGGAGCATACCCCTTCTACTTAAGATAAATTTTAAAACACCGAGGAAGCTTTCAGAAATGAATTTTTCTATACTTTTACATCAGAATTTCATGGAAGATGTTCACAACTTATAAAAAATTTTAAGTGACACCAGTGAACTCTGAGTCTACCCTTGAACTGGAAAATCAATGTACCTGCTGACGACATTGTGTCAAGAACAATATGCCTCTCTATCTCTCTCTCTCTCTCTCTCTCTCTCTCTCTCTCTCTCTCTCTCCCACAGTGTGAATGTTGGTAAATAGACAACATTGTGTTTGTTATATATGTGCATTTTCTAATTAACATTTGAATAGCACTATAAACAAAAATGGAATTAAAATTTTGAAACATGATGGAGCTTATTTCATTTGAATTGAAATGAAACAAAGAACCAAATGAAATCAGGAGACTAATGTCTTTTCAGATAGAGAATACCAATAAGGGCTTAGAAATTGTAAAAAGGAACAAAATAGAAAATTGGGAGTTGAAAAAAAAATACACTCAAGTTGAAATAAAAGATTCCCTAAAGGGGATGAAATGTATATTGAAGTAGGCAGAAAAGAAATCAATAAACAAATATAGGACAATTGAAATCACCAGTTCTGAGTAATATGGAAGAAAAAAATGAAGTAAAATAAAGTTACTAAGGAAGCTTTGGGGCACTGTCAATTGTAGAAACAAAGAATTATGGGAACCCCAGAAAGAGAAGAGAAAGAGTTAAAGAGGAAGAAAGAAAATAAGAAGACATCTGGCTAGAGAAATCTTAAAAATTTGATGACATAAGTCAGGGAGAAAGACATATGTCATATTATCTCTCTTATATGTGAAATCTAAAAAAAAAATACTCTTAGGTTAGAGAACAGATTGTTGAGAGTAGTAATAGAATAATGGTGAATGAATCTATTAAAAAAAGAAAAACAAACATTAAAGATATATAATTGGGAAAGATGTAGGTATGGCATGATGTTGAAATAATTATATGAGGTAAGTCATGTAGCACATACAATCCAGTGCTTAGCAAATAGTAAGCTCTCCATAACCATTATATTATTAACCACTTGGATAAAAGCATATCATGAACACTATCCTTTTTTTTAATGAAAAGCACTTCTTGGAAATCTTTTCAAAACAGTACATAGCAAGTGCTTTTTGCTGTATTACTTTTATAATTACAAAAACAGAAAAAACAATAATCTTGGGGGGGATAGTCTGCTTGTCATCTGCTGATGACTCATACTTTAATTAATTCATGTTGCTAATGGATACCTCCGGTTGAACAAGGCATATTGTATTTTAATAGCAGTTCTTTAGTAGAGAGAATAAGGAAAACATATTTAGCTTCAAATTTATGGACACATGGGTAGTCACATTAATTTTTTTCTTCTTTTGTAAAAGCTCTGAATCAAAAGCACTGTGTAATTAAAGCGGTGTCAAAACACATTTCTTCAACCTGTGGGACAAATCCCTACTTGAAGACTGATGTGACCAGACACTGAGCACATGTCATGGAGTCCCTGCCTCAGGGGCTCTCTCATTTTAGCGGTGGGGAGAAAGATAATAAACACCCAGGCTTACATGATGCACCAGTTAGTGATAAATTACAGAGAAAAATGAATGAGGTACTGATACATGCTACTGAAAGACGAGACAGAGGGCCGAAGACCAGGACACAGGCTTTATTAGAGGAGAAGGATCCCTGCCGGGCTGACTCCCAAAGGAAGACAGCACATGTGCAAGGGTGAACACACCTTTTGAGGGGAGGAATGGGAAGGGATGGGGCTTAGAATACTAGGCACACGCTGATTGGTGGTTTCATATAAGGCACATGATTAAGCACTTAGGGACTTAGGAATCGGGGGCTTAGAGTATTTGGCAGGTGCTGATTGGTGGTTCAATGTACAGTCCATATAAGGTGCCTGGTTAGGTGCTCAGGAATATTCATGCTGCAGGTGCAGGTTACATCATTCTCCATCCATCAGTTGAAGGAAGTGAGGATCTATCAACTACAATATTGATGAAGCTTGAAAACATTATTATCATATGAATGAAGGCAGACAAAAAGGTTACACTATACGGTCCCATTTATATGAAATAACCAGAATAGGCAAACCTATAAAGATGAAAAGCAGATTGGTGATGATCAAGAACTGAGGCAAAGGGGAAATGGGAAGTGACCACTTAATGAGGGCAGGGTCCTATTTTGGGGTGATGAAAATGCCTTGGAACTAGCTAGAGATAGGTGGTGGTGGTGAAACAACATTGGGAATATATAAATGCATTGAATTGTACACTTTTTAGTGGTTAATATTATATTAAGTAAATTGCACCTCAAAAAGAAAGTAAAGAGGCCACTGCATTTTTTTACAAAAACAGGTGGGATGAAACTGAAAGTATACTAGTCAGGATCCAATCAAGAGACAGAAACCACGGAGTAACAGTGAAAATGTAATAGGAATAATTATTAATTATAACAGATTACCTACTAATGGGAAAAGAGAATTCTGAAGAATATAAGAAGAGCAGATATGAGGAGATGTCCCTGTCTTTTTGGCTGATACAGAACACCCAAGGAAGGAATGAACAAGGGAGAACCTCCCTCCACAGCTGAGACCAGACCATAGGAGTGTTGGCTGAGGTGCGGCACTGTGACCTCATTGGTAATGTCCTGCCAGGGTGATGACCCGGGAAGCTGGCTTCTGGGGGAAGCTGTCCCAGGTGAGGTGCTGCTGCTGCTGTCCTATGCAGGTCTTTACTAAGAGGAGCACCCTGAAACCAGGAAGAAAACACCTTTCCTCCTGGTGGGTCCCTCCAGCACTCGGCACTAGCAGAGCTCAACATGGTGCCAAATGGCAAAAGAGAAATGTTTACAAGATCACATTATGATTTCCATTATTGCATAGCAAGACACAAAAGACCGTCTTTAGCGAAGAAACAATAAAATTGATAACTGGGACAAAATTAATTTAACAAAGTAAGTTTAGATCGAATGTGATACAAAGGTCTGTAATTTTGGCAATAGCTTTCAGTATTGACTCGTGAAGCACGTAAAAATCATCATGTGATTACTTTGCTATCATTTGGGTTTATGCTATTACTTCTAATCATCTGGAAGTTGAAAAGATACATTCCTCAGTGGGGGAGATGTAAGTTTGCTTAAAAAAATGGGCATACTGGGGGGAGGGAGGGAGATAGGCATATCCTATCTAATAAAAGAGTGATATACAAATTGACCATCACTCCATTACACAAGATGGCTGCTCCATGTGGACACAAGATGCCCACCACAAGATGGTAAGTAGGGGAGGGCAATTGGGAAGGACCAGGCCTGCAAGGGAGGGCAGTTGGGGGCGATCAAGCCTGCAGGGGAGGATAGTTAGGGGTGACCAGGCCTAGAGAGGAGGGAAGTTGGGGGTGACTGGGCCTGCAGGGAAGGATAATTGGGGGGGGGGAGCAAGCTTACAAGGGAGAGCAGTTAGGGATGACCAGGCTTTTAGGGGAGGGCAGTTAGGAGCAATCAGGTTGGCAGGGGAGTGGTTAGGGGGTGGCAGGTATAAGTGGTTAGGGCAATCAGGAAGGCAGGCAGGCGAGCAGTTGAGAGCCAGCAGTCCTGGATTGTGAGAGGGATGTTTGACTGCCTGGTAGGATTGGGCCTAAATGGGCAGTTGAACATCCCTCAAGGTGTCCCAGATTGGAGAGGCTGCAGGCTGAGCTGAGGGACACCCCCCTCTCCCCTGTGCATGAATTTCATGCTCCGGTATCTAGTTAAGCTATAATGTTCCATTGAAGGTATTAAATAAATGTCACAATTAATTTAAAAACATCATCAATTAAGATATGTTTATTGATATTAAAAGGCATGATCTGCTATTTTGGCACTCAGTTGGTAATCATTATTTCAAGTAGAGCTTGTACAAGGTAACTGTATAATGAATAAGATGAAAACTAGCTGTCTTGGAATATACACTAAAATAAATATTTCTAAATGCTTAAAAAATTTTAAAAGCCTAGTTATTATCAAATTGAATAACCATAACATTGAATACGATAACAAATAACTGTTAGGTCACAGTGATAGCATTCTTATAAAATAACTTTTCTAGCATTTTTAGAGCAAGTTTGATCTATCAGAAAAAAATTATTGCAATAGGAGATTGTTTAAAGGTTATTATTTTATGGGATAATAATTTTCATCTCAACTTGGATGTATGGTTTTGAAAAATGGGCTTCACTTCAATATTTATGGAGCAGCAGGAGGCCATTATCTGTGACAACACTTCACTGCATTGACATTATCTGTTAATTATCTTTGCCACCACTAATCTTGAACCTGGTGTGCTGTGTATGCCTGCTCCTACCAGTTGATGATTGTTCTTTCCTTCATTGAGGAGTCTGGAAAATATACAAACCTTAATTACAAGTGAAACTCAGACAAAGGTTATACTTTGCACAAAGATTTCTGGAAACACTATGATCACACAGAGTATTTCAAAAATAATCTTCAGGTATTCAGATTTGCCTCTGATAGTCAATCTCTTTATTGGTATGACCAGAATGGAGAGAGAAACTACCAAGGAAAGAAGAGAGAAACTACTTGGTAGAGAGAAACTACTTCTCTCTCAGAAAGGAGAGAGAAACTACTTATTTGAAACTACTTTCAAATAACCTTTCAGTGTAGTTCTATAGTCTTTACCTAAATCTCTTCCACTCATAAATATCTTGTGTAGATATTTGATAGGCATTTATTTTGTAAAAGTATACTCATAAGTCCTTTGGGGGGACAACTTTGTCTTCCTATCTTCTTACACAAAGCTTTCATAAACTTCCCCAGCCTGTTAGCTACCATCTTGTGCTCCTTAGGGAATGATATACTACTTCTCTTCACTTGCCATGCTTTCCAAAAATGAAATATATTGTACTGTGCTCCTCTGAACCACTTACCTTTCCTCTCCTCCAGCCATAGATTATCATTCTTGGTGCTCCAGTTCCCAATAAAGGGCTGGGAATGTGGTTCTGAACATTGGCCTTCCTATTGCCTGGCAGTCTATCCTCTCTTTTTTATGCAATTTTCTCATACTTTCATTCAGACGACCCTTCTTGAAAGAATGTATAACTACTGATACATAAGAATATTTAGGAAAGGAGGCAAATTCTCTAAATATAATAAAAACAAATTATTGTGCAAGGAAACTTATTTTTATAGACAAGTACTAGAGGCCCGGTGCGTGAAAATTCATCACAGTCTGGGAGCCCTCAGGCATGGGAGGCAACCTGGCCATCAGGGGAAGGCAACAGCTCCATCACACCTCGGCTGCTGCCACTGTTGGCAGCACAAGTCTTTGCCGGCCCTGGTTATCCAAGCCTCGGGCGGCCCTGTGTGGCTGGGAAGCTGCCATCTCAGGCATTGGCTGGGCAGCTGCCATCTGAGGCTTGCCTGTGCCTTGGGCATCATCTGGAAACCCAACATCCAAGACTTGCCTGCCCCTCAGGCCAACCCTAAGTGGCTGGGGGGCTGAGCAGGTCTGGCCACACTGCTTGCCTGCCACTCCCTCCCCGCAGTGGGGCTGAAATGATTTTGGGACTCTGAAGAGGTTGAGAGGACTTGGCGCCACCATCTTTGTGATAGCATGATGGTCAATTTGCATATTTCCTCTTTATTAGTTAGGATATCAATGAATTTCTGGGCCCATCACTTATTGTTGTTATTAAATTGCCCTTTTAACACTGTCCTCATTACTTAGAAATATTTTCAGAAAGGTAATTATTAGTCCTGCCTGTGTGTGAGTGCATGCGCAATTTGTTTTTAAATTAAAAACTCTCCTATTGAAGGCTTACTTTTTTTCTCTTTATTGGTTCAAATGTATTAAGTATGAGAATACAAGACTTAGGAGTTTTCTTTTTTTATAAATTTACAAAAGCTTCCCCTCTGCCCCTCAGGAAAACTCACAGAAGAGTGTATCTCCCATAAATTTATAACAATAAAAAGTAACTCAAAAGACCAATTGATATTACTGTGTTCTTTTAAAGATGAGGAAATTGGGGCAAAGGTTAAATCAAATGAACTTCCCATGTGTGCATGCTTATTGAGATTATATATATGCAATGCATAGTTTAGTGTCTGACACATGTTAAATAGTCAACCCATGTTAAACAGTCAACTCATTGCAGGTGGGTCTGAAAATAACCAAATACATACAAATATATTGAATATTTGATCACAAATGTGAAATATTCTCTGCTATTAAGCCAAAATATGAATGGATCCATTTTTGCTTTTTTGAGATATTATCATGGTATTTATATGTGTGTCTTAGTCTCTGTGTGTCTATTTCTGTCATTTCCTATATAAATATTCCTTGGGCAATATCAAGGAGGATTATACAAAAAAAGTCTGACATTTAAGGGTATAATATTTTTCAATGATAAAGTGTTCTATTTTATACTCTTAAATAAAACATAGGAATAATTTCTCCAAATAAGGCTTTAAATAAAACTTGAACAGGTAAATAGCTGGGAATAAGTCAATAGCACTTAAAACTTTTTGTTTTTGTTCACTAAAATAATATTTATATTACAATGTCAATATAACATATTTTATAGCAAAATCTATTTAAGAAAGGTCAAACTATAATTTAACAGGTTAAGATTCTGCGAACATAATTTACTTCTAGACATTAACCTTGTAATAGCCTACTCTCAGAATATATTAGAAAGACATTGAAATAGTTATAAACATAGGTGGGTAAATTTATCATCACCTTGTGATATTTCAACCTATGTATTAAATAACTGACAGATCAAGCAGACATTAATAAGGATATAACAAAATTAATAACCTTGATAAAGTAGGTAATATGAAATTAAAAATTGAACAATTCATGTCCTTCTTAAACATTCATGGAATATTTACCAAAATTGGAGATTAGTATGCCATAAATGAAGACTCAAAATTTTCAAATAACTTGGAACCATACAGATAATATGCTCTGAGAACAATTCAGTTAATAATAAATAAAATGATGATGGAAGGAAATTTGGCTTGTGTGTGTGGGGGTGGTGAACACACAATGCAATGTACAGATAATGTGTGGCAGAATTATGCACCAGAAACCTCTATAACTTGGTTAACCAGGGTCACCCCACTAAAAGCAATGAAAAGGGAAAAATATAATTTGTTACAAGGAAGGCAAGGTGGATTAAAAGCTGTCCACATTTATAATGATATCTACAGAGTGACAAGACACTTGTTTCCTGAGAACACTGAGGTGGCTTCATCAAAGCACCCGGTCTTTTCCAGGACCATGAGTCACTGTATGTTTTCTATCCGTGTACTTTCTTTTTCACAAAAGAAAATACGACAATGCAATTGTCAGTAAGAACTGGAAATGACAGTTCATTTTCTTTGTGATCCTCTGTCCCATTGTTAATATTATAGACGTATTTAGAAGTGGTAGGTGAGCAGGACTTTCATTTTGCATTTTACACTCTTGGGAATAATTTGAACTTTTCTTAGGCACAAGAAAATACGTAACTTAAAAATATGCCATTAAATAAAAGTGATTACTGGAAAAAAAACTTAAATTTAAAATAAACCATTAATAATAGCACTTAAAATCTATTTATTCCAAGAGAGTAATGATTATTAAATATTGCCTTCCTATATAAAAATATAAACTACTGCCTAAAAATATAGCATATATAATACTAATAAGAACAATCAGAAAGATATAACATTTTCCTTTTTTATAACCAAACCATATTGAGCACCAGTTATTTATAAGAAACGTGGCAGAAAATATTTCTTTCATTATGAAATATATACCTTGAAATGAAATGCAGTAACTCTGGCTGAACTTTTGTCAACTATTATCCTCTGTGTTCCTATGAATATTTTTTAAGCTAAAAATCGGTATAGTGGTTCCTCTTTAGGAGGAGACCTAGTTTTTAAACACCCATGTAATCTATTTTTATACCAAGAATTTAATAGTTTGTATAGTTTTGTCATTATTTTGAGGATGCATCAAAGAATGTGTACAATATATTTTTTAAGTAGAAACAACACCATTTTTTTTTGTCCTTGACATAATGCAGTATAATTTCTCAGAGGCAGGATGATAGAAGCCCAAAGTATAATATTTTATATCAAGCTCAAGATTTGTTGCCTTATCTGAAACTGGCAATACCACTTTCGTATTCAGATGGCATAACCTGTGCTATGTATTCTAAAGTTGACATACAGGAATTGCTGACAGGGTCATGAATGATAACATTAAGAAGCTTGATCAACAAATCTTGCCTCTATGGGAACTGGATTTCTATATTTGTGTGAATTTAAGATGTTCTATCTTATGCATTTATTATTTCATTGATACCTTTATTCATGTATTCATTCATGTCCTCAACAGAATTTATTGGTCACCTGGTGGGAGACACATTCGTTTTGATAAGTAATGAGTAGAATTAAAGAGCTGCATTCAAGGTCTAAACACAACACCTGGCATCAGCGTTTGGATTTTGGAAATCTTTAAGGCCCCTTCTTGTTCTGTAATTCCATCTTTGTTATAAATTTTTACAAGAGAGTATCTGGCCTACTGTCATTTACAACCTAATAGGAGGTGAGAAAATGGCATATTAGTTAAGAAACCAGGAAAACAGCTTTAAAATTGTTAAAGTTTAAAGAAATTCATTTTGGAAGTAAAGGTGTTTGAATGCAGAGGCAGGCACAAGTGCAGGATATGGCAACGATATGACAGACGAAATTCAAGTCCAGACTCTTGATCTTTAATATCCCTGTGACTCAACCAAAATCATGAGACTTTTCAGTGTGTAATGTGGGATGCCAACTTGTTCATTCATTTTAATTTTCAGTAACATCGATAGCAAATCATCTTGAATAGTAAATTACTTACACCAGAAAAACTACAGAGGAAACTAAGCCATCAGCAGGACTTTTAGTATATACATATAGCCTTGTGCAATGGGAGCTACAAATAGAGTTTTATGCTTAATAGCACAGATTTTATGGCCTATGTACTCAAGTCAGTGAGATCAGGCAGTCTCATAGCGAGGTAAAACGTTTGCAAGTGCCAACTCCAACTATTTTACTAACTCTCATTATCTAGATTCCTGGCAGATCAACCTCAGTTCAGCATAATACATTACCTCTTAAGGTTTACCAATATATTCAACTGAGAAACAGTGAAGTGAGTGTTATGTCTTTTTTACTGTCTCTACTAGTGTGTGTAGAATTTAGAGCATATATCACTAAAGAGGGCATTAATCATTTATGTCCAGGGACGTGTGGTGTGGATGGGGTTCTTTAATTATGCAGTACATATATCTGTTTGGGAAGTGATAAACTTTAAACTTTTAAACTTTTTTAAACTTGCCTTTAAACTTTTTAAAATCCAATATTGAAATAATTATTATTTTGGTTATTTATGTACTATTTTACTTTTGGAGACATTGAGATAAATGCTCTATGTTCTCTTTAGGGTGGTATGCTAATTTGAGATAAATTGAGATAAAAATTCTATGTTCTCTTTAGGGTGGTATGACATTGAGATAAATGCTCTATGTTCTTTTTAGGGTGGTATGCTAATTTCTATGGCTGTGATCCCTGAGTCATCCTACCATCTCCCTTTTGTTCTTTCAATACTCCAAAAGTTATGTAACCAATTTTCTATATTCTTTGGTGGAAATATGTAGACGTTTTCTATTTTCCTGGATGGATACAACTGCACCTGAATTTTTTCTTAACTATTTCAATGTGATTGCTCTAACAGTCAGATTAAATGGGAAATTGAACGATATTGTGTCCTTAGATTACTAAATTAGAATTATGGGGAAATTCTCTCCAGCTTCTATATCTTTATCGATCTATACCTGTAATATATATCTATCCCTACCTATAAATATACATCTACACATATATTTATGGAAGTAGTTGAAATTCAGAAGAGAAACTTTACATTGGAATCTGATTATAACTTGCATCATTAAGTTCTGCTATTATGTGAACAGGGGTATACAAATAAAAATATGTTATTGTTTTATTATTCTTCTTTGACAGAATAGTAAGAATATATTTAAGAGAAGGGCTACCATTACAAATACTGTTTTTAAGACTAGCATTCAGGGAAATAATGTGACAATGCTTTAAATATTCTAATCTAGACATAACATTAAAATAAAACAGAATTAGTTTATGTGTGTTTTCCATGTGAGTAACTTTAGTTATAAATATTTTACTATTTTTTCCCTATGGTAGCTATTTAGGATTCATGTAGGGAATGATCGGTGCATTTTCTACTTTCTTTCCTTTATGTTTAGCACAAATGTAATACGCCCGAAAACAATGATTGGTAATCCATGATAGTAGCCAATATAATACAGAATTACTCCCTTTCAAAGGAAATGGATAATTGTATCCATTATACTGTAATATTACGGTATGATTTATAAGAGATGTTTAACTTTTAAAAACTTAACACTTACTTCATGTTTTCTGCTGAGAAAACAGGGTTGGTATGGCAGATATTCATGAACTGCATCTTTGCTTTATAGTATGAGATATTAGAAACAATTTGTCATTAAAGGCAGAACTAAATAAGGCACATGTCATGTCTATTTTCTAGATGGAACATCAGAGTTTACTTTAAAGTAACCACTAAAATAAAAATACTCAATATAGAACTATTTGGAAAAAATGCATTAAAAATAGAGCTTTATGCTAATGGATTCAGAAAGCAGCCACTAAAACTATAAGAGCTTAAGGGAACAAATCTCTGTAAGTAAGATAATTTAAATGTAACTTGTAGTGATGTATATCTTGCAAAATGTACATAGTTGAAAATTTTGTGCAGATGGGTAATAATACATGATTACAGAGACCAAAGTTTTTTTGGAGAAAAAGACCATAAAATAAATACGTGATTCTTGTATGATGATTTCCACCTTCTTCCTAATAAAAAAACTTCAAGGCACCAACATTATTTGTGTTACTAGAGGCCCGGTACATGAAATTTGTGCATGGAGGGGGGCCCTCAGCCCAGACTGAACCCTCTTGCAATCCAGGACCTCTCGGGGGATGTCCGACTGACAGTTTAGGCCTTATCCCTGGGGCCTAAACTGGCAGTCAGACATCCCTCTAGCAATCCAAGACCACTATCTCCTAACTGCTCACCTGCTTGCCTGCCTGCCTCATCGCCCTTAACCACTCCATGCCTGCCTCATTGCCTCTAACCACTGCCTGCTTGATCCCCCTCTCCTGCATGCCTGATCAGCCCAACCACTCACCTGCCTGCCTGATTGCCGCTAACCCCTCTGTCTGCCTGCCTGATCCCCTCTAACTGCTTGCCTCCCTGCCTGATTACCCTTAACCACCTCTGTCCTGGCCCCCAACACTATGGCTTCATCTGGAAGGTCATCTGGAAGAACATCCAGAAGGTCGTTCAGCTGTTCTGTCTAATTAGCATATTATGCTTTTATTATTATGGATTATCCATACCATAAGAACTTGGAAAAATAGATTTCCTATAGCAGTTATAATTTATTTTATTGTCAATCATTTTTAACATTGTATATGAAATAAGTAGAAACTACATCTTAGTTTTCAGCAGAAGGCACTGGATCACATCACAGAACAAAATAATCTAATGGAAAAAGTAATCAACACATGGAAAACAGTTTTTAAAGTGTCCTACATTTTAAATAAGACAATTATAAATGGAAAAATGATAAACTTAGTGACAGTTTTTCAATTCAGTATTTTACATTACAAGGAATTTGTGCCAACTTTCGTTTCTTTTACAAACCTGCTTGGTTCTTGCACAGCATGAGGCAAGTAACATATTATACTAGTAGTAATTTGGTGGCAATGTAGCTTGCTCATTTATACGCGTTAGGTATCCAGATATGATAAAGAATTTAAGAGGCCTTTAATAAACTGAGTTTTTCTCTCTCTCACACATAATAAATGGATTTGTCAGGCCTCAGACTGACAATCATTTTTGTTCTGTGCGAGTTCATTAAAATATGTATGATATGGAAGCATTCTAGCTTTGTTTCTGCCTGATGATAAATCTAAAGCTTCCTGATATCATTTCACTTAGTAGCGATAGCAAGACCTCTAATGGCTTTAATAACAAGCATTTATGAGCATTCACTACAGAGGTAACCTTTTCACTTCAGCAGGGCCATTATAATAGTTTCATAGCATTATGGAACTGAAACTAAAGTTCTTTGGATGACTACATCTTCACATTAAGATAAAAACACGTGAACATATATAAAAAATAAAAAATACTGAATATTTATTGTGATTTCCTTACCTTTCAAACGAAAATACTTTAAGTGAAAGCAAACTGTATACTTTTATTTTTTTTTGTATCAAATTGTACTACATCTAAGAATTAGTGATCTTGGGAAATAATGAGCTATAGTAGAAATTTTCATTTAGTTTCCTATCCATTCTCGTGATTCCATTGAGGAGATGATTCTTGAATTCTAAGTGTTAATTATGTCCTAAGATCAGTGTACATGTCACCATGTACTGCCTTTCAGCAGGGGAAAAGAACATCTTTGAGGCATGCTCTCAGGGCTTGAAAAGGTGGCATTTACAAATGCAGAATTGTGAGTCACACATTTAATTAAAGTTCTTTATATATTTTAAACTCAAACAGACAGATTTCCTTATTTAAGGAATGATTCATTTTATGCACATTGTACAGCAGGAGAAACTATGCAGCAATAAATTTTAAATGCTATTTTTGCTTTGCATAATGGATGTGCTACAATCAAAATAGAGAGCGAAACATAATATTAAGCCAGACTGCTCACATATTTCTTATTCTACTCCATGGTAATAAAATTGCTGTGTGGAGAGCAAATAGAAGATCCAGAGCAGAAATGGTAAAAAAAAAATTTTAAGTTACTAGCTAATACCAATTCAAATATTCCAGGTTGGAAAAATTCATAATAATTATCTTATAAGATTGAAGATATTTACTGGCTCTTTAGGGCATTATGGAATTTTAAAAAGTTACTCAAAATTGGTAGTGTACCTTAGGTTTCATACTTGGTATTGTACATTATATGAGTTTGGCTAAATGTATAATGACATCCATCCATCAACTGCCCTAAAAATCCTCTGACCTCTGCCTATTCATCTCCCCTACTCCCTGTAACCACTGATCTTTTTATTGTCTACACAGTTTTGCCATTTCTGGAATGATTCTGGAATGAATCATACCTTATGTAGGCTCTTCAGATTGGCTTCTTTCACTTAACAAAATGCATATAAGGTTGGTCCGTGCCTTTTCATGACTCAATAGCTCATTTCTTCTTTGTGCTGGATCATATTGGATTGTTTGGATGTACCACGACTTGTTTAATTATTCATCTACTGAAGTCATCTAGGTTGCTTCCAAGTTTGGGGTAAATTATGAATGAAGCTGCTATAAACATTTGTGTGTAAGTTTTTGTGTGGACACAAGATTTCAACCCCTCTGAGTAAATTCCAAGGAACACAATTGCTGGACCTTATGATCAGAGTATGTTTAGTTATGTAAGAGACTGTTGTGCTGTATTGTAAGTGTGCCATTTTTGGTGCTTTACTATTTTGCATCCACACTGGCAATATATAAGAATTCCTGTTGCTTCATATCCTCAACATCATTAAATGTCAGTGTTTTGGATTTCGGACATTTTAACAGGGGTATCTCACTGTTTTGGGGTATTCTGGGTCTCTTGCCTTTCCTTATAAACTTTAGAATCAGTTCGTTGACATTGATAAAATAACTTGCTGGGGTATTGAATTTATAAAGTTGGGAAGAGATGACATCTTTACAATATTGAGTCTTTCTATCCACAAACATGGAATATTTCTCCATTTATTTAGTTATTTGATTCTCTTCATCAGAGTTTTATAATTTTCTCATACAGATCTGATACATGTCTTTTAGATCAACACATAAGTATTTCATTTTCAAGGTGCTAATATGAAGAATATTACATTTTTTAAACATTCAAATTTTGTTAGTCCATTGCTAGTACATAGGAAATGACTTTTGTATGTTAACCTTGCATCCTGCAACCTTTTTCTAATTGCCTATTAGTTTCAGGACATTATTTCTCTATGTGTAAATTCTTTCAGATTTTCTACATAAATGATCATGTCATCTCTGAAGAAATACAGTTTTATATCTTTATAATGTTGAAAAATGTAGTGAGAGGGGACATCATTTCCTTCATCTGTTATTAGTAGAAAAGCTTCAAGTTTCTCATCATTGTGTATGATGTCAGTTGTAGGTTTTTGTATATATTCTTTATCAAATTCAGAAAGTTCCTTTATAGTCCTAAGAATTTTTATCATGAATGGTTATTGGATTTTGTCAAAGGCTTTTTCTGCATCTATTGATATGATCATGTGATTGATTTTTAGTCTATCATGGATTATATTAATAGATTTTTTTAATGTTGAACCAATCTTACTTACTTGAGATAAATCCCACTTGGCCACAGTGTATAATTCTTTTTGTAGATTGCTAGATTCAATTTTCTAGTATATTGTTGAGGAATTTTGGGTATATGACATGACAGATTTTGATTTTTTTGTAATATCTTTATTTGGTTTGGGCCATAGGGTAATATTGGCCTCAAAAATGAAAAATAAATCTTAAAATTCATAATTGCATTGGAAATTTTTGGGTCAAGCATAATTATATCCTGGTATTTTGAACTTTCTAGCATCAACTAAGTGCAGTTACAATTTTCTTTTCTCATATAAGTCATGTTTTCAAATGACATTGGCTCTGAATAATTATTAGCAGTATTTATGTTCATTTTTCAATTTGCTCAGATACTTTATTTGGTTCAGAGCATTGTAAATACTTTGATAATATTCTTGTACAATAAAATGACATCAATTTTTTACTTTTAGAAATGTGGAAACTAAGGCATTAAAATATTTTTAAAAAGAACAAAAATCGGTAAGAAATCAGTAACAGACTTAGAACTAATTAGATCCTTTGCTTTCTACTAATATTTGGTAACACACACACACACACACACACACACACACACGATAAAACAAAACCACAAACAATCTATAGAAGTAACTGAAGTGTAAAAATATGCAACCCAGATAATGCTGTTGTTGCTTTATAATTTTTTTTAACCTGGCCAGTGATTGAGGCATATTATAAATATGTGAAAGTTATTTCTGTAGTAAAGTTTTATCTCAGGCTTATAAAAAATAAGTCTTTGACCTTTATATAATTTTCCCTGCACAGATAGTAATGTTAACATCTTTAAAAGAATATATATATATATATATATATATATATATATATATATATATATATGCCTGGGGGAAAAGTTTTTTATTTCCTCAATTTCTATCATTCTTTTCTTTTTTCCCAGCTCAATATACAGAAAACTAAAAATGTTCTTAGAGCTCCTAAACTCTAAGTTGTCTTCAAAACATAGAGCAACACACAAAAAATTATCAAGCCAAAATGAAATGAAAAAGAGAGCATGAAGCTTTTAAAATTTCTTTTTAGGGCTGCTGACTCATTCTCATTAAGACTCTCTTTTGATTCTTAATAAGACCACTGTAATTTTCTTTTAAGCTCTGCTCAAGTGGGACCATGCTTATTTTTATAGCTAATGTTTAGTGTTCCTTTAATAGGACTCTGAAACTAGGTTTTTTAAAGTTTTTGGTAATTTAAAAAATTTTACATATGAAGGAAAATGGAAAAGAGACCCAGAAACAGTTGCATTACTAGGATCTGTTTTATTATGCATTTGCTTATTCTAACTTTATTTTGATTGAATTGAGGGGTGAGCAATAGCAAATGGGGATTGTTATTAAACCATAAGTTTCCTCTGCAAGGGATTTAATAGATGTATTTCACTCTTCAGGAAAATATATTTATTCAGTAGAAAGTTATGAAACAACTTATCAGTGTTACTCATTTTCTTCACCTACTAAACTTTCCTTTCCAGTGAATTGGGTTATCATCAAATCAGAGAAGGGTAAGTGTATTCAGAAATTAAAAGAAGAATCATTTTAATCTCAGGCTCCTTACCTGATGGTGATGACTATTCTCCAATCACCATTTCATCTAAAGTGGAAACCTTTCTATTTTCAAATGCATTCAGCAGAAGAAGAAAAAAAAATCTTTATTCTGTAATCACTTGTGTGTCTTATTGGCTAAGCACAAAATAAGTGTTGGAGATAAGGTGTTGGTTCTCTGAGACTTATGTTTGAAAAATGGTTATTGGTCGAATGCAGTGTTAAGAACTGTTCTCATTTCTTATAGTCTTTTCCTCTTGGTGTTTGCAGGGTCAAGTTCAGCTTAGCACCAGGTGGGAAGCAAAAGGCACCGCTGCCTCAATAACGAAGTCTCTCCATGGTCATATTCCATTCTTGTCGAGGGCTCTTCCTAACCCCTCCCTTGCTGCACTGTTCCTACTGATATGCCTGACAGCTGACCTTGTTCGGTGAAAGTCCTATCCTAACTTTCCTTCTTTTACTTGGTTTCTCTTTGTTCTTTTTTTTTTTTTTTTTGGTCCAAATCTCAGCATAACTTCAGATAAAAAAGAAATTAATGGTAATTAAGGTTTAAACTTTAAGGAAAATTACTAAGAACATACTAAAAAAGTGAATATATATGATTTGCTTATCTTACCTATCATGCAGTATTGTTAACTAGAGACACATTCTACAGAGATCTCTAGAATTTATTTATCTTGCACAAATAAAATTTTATATCCATTGAATAGCTATTTTAACCTATGTACTCCACTCAAAAGACATCTATGGAGTAAGCTACTAGGTATAATGAACTCAACTATATATTGTAGATAATATAAGAATAATAAATACTTTATTCCAAAGAGCTCATGTCCTTAAGATATTAATTTCCTGGGCATGAGCCCAGTGAAAATGTCCATTTAATTAGGACTTAAATTTTAAACATTTTAAATAATTAACTCTGTAAAGATTTAAACATATTTAGTTATGTTGATAGACATATTATATTTAAAGTTATTTTAAACTATATGTAAATCATATTAAAAACAAATATAGCTCTATATAGTGGATCTATATTCAGGTAATGTATTAAAAGCTATTAATAGTTTAAATTGGATACAACACATATTCACCTATACATATATATTATATAGAGAAAGAAAAGAATCAACAGATATTGTTGAACAAAGAAGACCTAACATGGTTTTCAGAATTTTAGCTATTTTTGATTGGTTGTATAGTGGTGTCCTTAGTGAAGCTAAGAAACTCTGCGGAAGAAGTGGCTTTCAAAGAAGGTGAATTTTATTTTAAGAATGTTGAGTTTATAATGTGTGCAAAAGGTCTATCTAGAGATGGCCACTAAGTACTTGGGAATGTGGGTTTGTAACTTAAAGTATAAGCTTTTGAAAAGAAAAACGAGCTGGAGCTATAAACTTAAAAGTATTTGGTGAATGGATGAAATTAAAAATCACAAATTGGCTTAGATACTTGGGAACACGAGTGTTTAGAAAGTGGAAGAGACTGAGAAAGAGTGGATGGATATAAGGAAAAATTTAGAAGAGAATAGTGTTATGGATGTAAGGAAATAGAAGTTCAGAATACATGACCAAAAACAAGCAACATTGCAGTGGGGTGATAAGCTATATAATGAAGGGAAACATAATAAAAACAGTTTGGGATTAGAATGCCATGGATGACAAGACAAATAACTTCAGTGGCATGGTGAGAGTAGGAAGCACAAGTCCAATAATATTCAGAAGTGAATGAGAGTTTTTTAAAAATTCAAATAGAATATAGCTTTATCTTTAAAAAATTATTGGCTGAAACCGGTTTGGCTCAGTGGATAGAGCGTCGGTCTGCGGACTGAAGGGTCCCAGGTTTCCGGTCAGGGGCATGTACATTGGTTGCGGGCACATCCCCAGTGGGGCATGTGCAGGAGGCAGCTGGTTGATGTTTCTCTCTCATCGACGTTTCTAGCTCTCTATCCCTCTTCCTTCCTCTCTGTGGAAAATCAATAAAATATATATTTTAAAAATTATTGTAGAAACATGGAGAGAAATGGAGCTGGAGCTGGAGAAGGAAAAAGAGTAAAAGAAAAGGTATTTAAGGACTATGTGAACTTGAACATTTTTGTAGATGGAACTTAAGAAATTGTAATGAAGAAGATTAGAGATGCAGTAGAAAGATCAAATGATAAAAAATCTTTGAGGTAAAGGTGGGGGATAGAGTCAGGAGGTGAGGAATAGGTTACTTTAGCTGTCAGTAAGACTATTTGGAAATGTAAAGGTGGAGTGCAAAGTTTGTAGGATATTCTGGTATTTAATTCCTTACTTAAGCTTCCAGTGAAATCATCTGCTGAGAGTGAAGAAAATATGATGGAAAATGTGATCATGATTAGGACAGAATAGAAAGGAAGCTATAGAATAGTCAAAAGATTAGAGAGGCCGGAAGTGGTTTGGCTTAGTGGATAGAGCGTCAGCCTATGGACTGAAGGGTTCCAGGTTCAATTCCAGGCAAGGGCATGTACCTTGGTTGTGGGAGGCAGATGATTGATATTTCTCTCCCATCGATGTTTCTAACTCTCTCTCTCTCTCTCTCTCTCTCTCTCTCTCTCTCTCTGTAAAAAAAATCAATAAAATATATTTAAAAAATATTAGAGAGGGCACAGCCGATGCCCACTTAGTGGTTGAATATGAATTCATGAACCTGGAGATCAAGGTTCCATTGCCCATCAGGTCAAATGCCTGGATTTCGGGCTACATCCCCAGTAAGGGATATGCAGGAGGCAGCCGATCAATGATTGTCATCAATGGTGTTTCTATCCCTCTCTTCTTCTCCCTTCCTCTCTCGGAAACCAATTAAAAAAAACATATAAAAATATTAGAGAGAAATATTGAGATGAGCTGCTTAGCTGTTAGCAGAAAATAAATTACTAAATCTCAGTTTTGAATCTATTTTGATTGCTTGTAAGTAAATTGAATTAAGACTCTTACTCTTAATTTTTCTTCTTGATTACATGAAATGAAAACATGATAATATTTAAAGGTTTACAACAAATATATTTTCCTGTAGACACAACAGATTTTATAGCTTAATTATACTAGAGGAAAGTAATATTCTAATGATAATAAATTTTACTTACCTGCCTCTAAAATTTATTATTCAAGACAGTTTAAGTGAAACTATGTAAATATATTTAAACTACCTAGATGAATACCTAGAGAAAATTTAATCATGATAAGAATCTATATATTTATAACTTTTACTCTCACAGCATCCTAACTAAAAGTAATGTTAGATATGCAAAAGAGAGGAACGCTAATCCACAACTCTTTATTGAAAATTTAACAAATGTTCATATCAATGGGACCTTATACTAGAGTGGGGAAATCAATACATGTTAATTACAATAATGATAATAATACCAACTCTGAGGCTTCAACTCACTGGTTATTTTTAACTTCATGACCTGGGAAATATTGCTGTTTTTAAAATAGACATATGAGGACCCTAAAACTTAAGAAGTTAAGTGAGATTTAACTGAAGTTCCAGCAGAAACTAAGAAAAAAATAGGTCTTGGAACATAGGAGTTTTGACACTGGACCAGCTTTATGTGTTTTCTCTGCGGGTAGATCTGATAGTCCAGAGGAAGGCATTTAGCCTGATGTGGGGTGGAGAAGTGCCCCCTATAGTAGTTAATTTATGAGTAGTATCTATACAGAGTGAAATTTAGCTAAATAAAGGTGATAGAGGGAAAGGAATTTGCGCACGAAGGCATAAAAACAAGAGAACATTCCAGTTTTCTCAAAGGAGCAAGGCAGGGATCGAAGAACATTAGAGACCAGGTATAGCTTCGAATGGTATTCTACGGAGCCTGGACATCTTATGCCTGATGGAGAATCAATTGTTGAAGTCATTTAGGCAGAGATGTGACATGATCAGGTTTGTGTATGAAATTTTTCTGGAAGCAGTTCTAACCCATAGAAACAAGAAAAAAAATACATACAAATATAACTTTTAAAGTTTTGGTTCAAGTAATTGTCCTGGAAGTAAAAAAAAAAAAGGCAAATTGGATATTAAATAATTCTATTTTTAGTTAAAAAGTTGTACTTTTCTCCAACTTGGGTAGATCACTACAATACAATTACCCATCCCAGCCTCATTTTGCCATTGGTTGGTAATTTGAATCATCTTATGTTGTTGAGGTAAAATACATTACTTTTTGTTTTGTTTTGTTTAGGGAAAAATGAAAACTTATATGTGGCAAAAAAAAACTTCATAAAAATCTTATTGGTTATGAGTTAATATTTCTATTTCTAAAGGTTTTCTCAATCATGATTTATGGAAATCCTATAAGGGGGAAGGGCAGAAATCATGGCTTTATCTTGTCTTCTCTGTTTCTCTTATACTCATTCACATCAGAAAATTCTGGACTTTGATAACTTCTTACCACCTCCTTGTTGTCATTCTATTTCAAGCCCATGAGTTATTTGTGTTTTTTACTTATAATCATACTTGACTTAATTTACATAGTGATTTTAGTTCTTACTTATTTTTCCCCCTCCTGGATTTACTTTTCCCCTACAATCTTTCAGTCATAGATGGCCCTGGCATTCAGCTCTCTTTATTGGCCTTCTTTGGTCATTCTACCAGTAGCGACCCTAAATAAATACCTTACTTCCATTGCCCGAACCCTTGTACTGCCTCAGAACATAGCCCAGGCATAGCGAAACACTTCAATATTTGTCCATCCCCATGTATTAAACCAGGAAATCAAATATTTCTTTTAAAGCACACTCTATTATGAAAGTAGACTGCATTTGTGGAAAATTCAAAATTTGTGCTTATTGCACAACTGAAATTTCAGAAAAGGAGCCGGTATTTCTGTCTTTTTATTTACACATACACTAACAAAAGGTCAGGTCTACAAAAACAGTTGCACTGTGTGCTGATCTCATACATTTTGATAGATGTGAGAATTCTGCAGCTCCTGCTGTCTTCTGCTTCCAGCAGCCTCCCTCCTGCACTCCATGAACTTCCTGTCTTGTGCCAGAGCATCAATTACCTCTCTCCCACCATGGCTCTGCCTTACAGTCTTCTTTGCCCTAAAAATAAAACTCAAGATGAGGCAATGAAATGATAGACTTGACACATGTGAAATGGTGCATATTTATTCTCAATGTTCTTATGACTGAATTTTTGACATGGAAATTTTTAGATAATCTTCTTATCAGTAGGCATTGAGCCAGAACTATATTTATATAGTTAAATACAAGGAAATCTGTTTATAACAATGGCAACTGTGTTAAAGAAAATGGTGGTGTCAGGAGAGAGGAAAAGAAGTGACAGGAAAAGTACTTCCATAAAAGACATACAAATAACATAATATGGATTTTTCAGTATTTTTTTTCCATTCATCAGTAAGCTGGGGCAACAGGCAGAAATTGGGACTGTCCTGGGAGAAAAGGGCATATGATTGTCCTAGCCATTTCATGAGGTCCTGCACCACTAAGAAGTAAGACAGGCTCTGTTTACCAGGAGCTTAACCAAATCCCTTTGGAAGAATACTTGTTACAACTATGTTTTTGGGGTCTTAAAAGAGACAGAATTTAGAAGCTTATATCCCATTAAGTGTTGCTAAGAATAGATATCAACACTATCCAGTGCCACTTGTAAAAAAGCTCTATTACATGTGATGAACTCTTAGAAATTTGTGCTGATAAAATATTTCTTATAAATTTGATGTCTACTTTTGTTATGTAATGAATTTAAACTATCTTAATTTGTTTGTGATTTTGAGTGTCAGAAAACAGAGGCAAGACTTACATTCAATAATTCAATCTAGTAATGTTTCATTCATTCTTTTTTTTCTAATTTATTGAATTAAAATTGTATTTTCTGCTTTATTTTGGAAATTAGTAGGTTATCAATTATAAATATGTTAAAATTTGAATAGTTTCTATGTAGGGTATATGCCAAGGTGCAAAATAATGCTGATGTCAAGTTCTGATTTATAAGTTTGTGCACTGTATCTGAACCTGCTTAACATACAAAAAAAATGCCAAGTGTCCACAAAATTGTGTCTGGACCAATGGGTAGATATGTGGAGGTAGAAGTTGTTAAAATGAACAGAAGGCCACACACACACACACACACACACACACACACACAATCTACTATATGTTTTCACGGTTTTGGATTATTTTTAAAATAAATCTTTAATTGGTTTTACATGAAGTAATACATAGCAACATTGTTAAGTCAACCCATCTTGGGACAACCCTAAAAAAATACCAAACGACATATCTGGGTTAAGTTAGTTTCCTTGCCTTCTACTCATGCACTTACAGTCTCCTTTCCCTGGTTGTCATCCTTGACTCACAATTCCTTCTAGTCTTTGATGACCTAAATTACTGCCCTGGAGCTGCAGTTTTAGGGGCCTCTGTGCCCTATTCTTACTATGTCCTAGTTTATTTCAGTTGATTTGCTCACCCTATCTCTTTTCCCAATTATTCTTCTTATTCCCAATACTCATGAATGAATAAAACTATTGTTTTTATTTTCCCTCTTTAATTTGTTTCCCTAATATACTAATAAAATAATCACTGAATTATACTTTTACATTGGCTAATTAAAAGGATAGGCCTATCATGTATTATGATTTTTTACATTACCTTTGCAACATCAATATTTCATCAATATTTGCTCCTAGTTTCTTACAGAATGGACCCAGATTTTTAATTACTTTTATTAGAATAGCCTATATATTTTATTTATTATAGTTAGTGGTTTTAAAACAGTTTTATTGAGGCATAAATGACATATGATAGGCTGTCTAAATTTAAATGTTCAATTTTATATGTATTCACCTATGATATCACAAGAAAAAAATCTGAACATAAAAATATTATCCCCCCCCAAAAAAAGTCCTTTCCATTTCTATCAATTCCCCCACCATTCATTCTTTTAACCCAACCCCAGACAAACACGAATCTGCTATTAGTCACTATGGACTATCTTTCATTTTTAAGAATTTCATCACATGTATTCTGATTGTCTGGCTTCTTTCACCCAGTAGAATTATTTAGAAATTTATCCACATTGCGTATATCAATAGTTTATTCCTTTTCATTGCTGAACAATATGAGTGTTGAGGGCTGAGTGTTTATTCATACATTCATACATTGAGACACTACCCCCATTCTCTTATTTGATGGCATTGGGAGGTGGGGACTTTGGAAGCTTATTAGGTTTGGATGAGACTATGCTTCCCTTCTCTGCCTTCCAGCACACAATGAAAAGATGGCATTCGGCAACCCAGATGAGGCCCTTCACCAGAGCAGGCTCATGATGGCACCCTGATCACAGACTTCTAGCCTCCAGCACTGTGAGAAGTAAATGTCTGTTGTTTATAAATCACCCAGTCTATGGTATTTTGCCTAACTGCCCTATCTAGAAAGATTAATAAAAAATATTTAAAGAACCTTTGAATACAAGTAATCTAGAATGGTGACTATTTTTCAAAAAGGATTTAATGTCAGACAGACCTCTGTTTCATGGAATGCTATAATACATAATGTCAAATCTCAGTCAAGAAAATTTAAATACAGAAATAATGCCCACATTTAAATATTTAATACATAAGATTGCAGACTTCACATTGGACTAGATGATGCCTCATAGCCCAAAAATTTGTAATTCCACGAGTTCTTGGAGAAAACCCTTGTGCTAATATAACAGGATTCTAGAGTCTCTCTACATGACAAAGGTGTTAATTAGGAAATGGTTACTAAGGGTTTACTCTCTGACATCATAACTTTCAGGACTTTTTTTTTTAACAGGCATAATTTTGCCTAGAATTTTGTTCATATTAGAAACTATATTCACTGGCTTTTTGCAATGGAAGTTCATATAGTCAGAACCAATACTTGTTTTAGTAAGGAAACAGATTGTTACCTAATAGATGTCCCAGTTTTAAATGGTCATGGTTATTTAATTTTCTTCACTTAAATCAACTTAATTTAATTTTGCTACTCTCTCATATTCATGGGCATTATTGCATGTGAGTCCAAAGTGATGAAAAGTGAAATGTATCGGATAAAACACTGTGAGACCCTAGAGTGGTGCATGCTTCACAAGGGAATTCCCCTCAGAAATCAAAGACACAAAGATAGTTTGTCTTCAAAACAGACAAGGGAGCATCAAATGAGACTGTAAGCAGTTTTCTTTGTTTTTAAGTCACATAATGAACATTAAAAATGTGAGTAACTTTTCTTTTTGGAAAATTTTTCTCTTTTGGCCCACTTTCCGCACAATGCTGCATATTATTTCCTTTTTCAGTTATGTGCTTTGTACTTAAAGCAGATGTTTGAGCCTCTGCAATGCCAAAAATGAAAATCAGAGAACAGATTGGAATGACTACCCCTGGCTTATCATATTAATTTGAAACCATTATATTGATCATAAAGTTATATAGTTACCCCATATTTGAAAACAAGATTTAAGTAACTTAAATTATCTTTAATTTTGTTGAGAAAGAATTTAAACAATACTTATTAAAAATAATAATACATTAGGTAGAAATTTATAATTAGTGTTCAGATTAAAAACCACTGGGGCTTTCAATAAACATTTGAATATAATTTTACATCATTCAGCAAGTTCTATCTATATTTCTTGTGCATTTAATATGTTATTGTAGAAAATCTAATTTCTCTCTATTTGAATGGAAATGTGGTATTTAGAAATAATAATGAAGGACATATTCAACTGTATTTTTTGCAAATAATCCAGTTTGTTTACTATATTGAGTGGAAATGTTTTCCTAAATTATAGCAAGCTGCTGAGGGGGGGATCAGAGTTTGCTACTCCAAAAGTTGCCTTTTGGGGAATATTAATATTTTAAGTTGCTTAATTTTTAAAAAATAACCTTTGATCTTCCCCCTAACTGCCTAAAGGAATTTATATAAAGGATCTGATCCAGAAAGGGAATGATCACCATAGGAAACTATAGTATAGGTTAACAGGGTATGGTAGACAAAGAGGAACCCAGTAAAATGTATTAGAATTTTTGTGTCCCACTACTTCTGTATTTGTTTACCAAACATTTGCTCTTTTCATCTTTCCATGAATTGCCTTCCTCCCCTTTGAAGTCCTAGCTCCCTCTCCCCTTCTGCTTGGCTAAAAATGGCATATAAACCTCATTTTGCCTATTTTGAATCTCTCATGGCTATGTATATTCTACATACAAACATAATTAAATTTCACTTTCTCCTGTTAATCTGTCTGATGTCAATTTAATTTTTAGACCAGAATAAAAGAATCTAGAAGGGTAGAGATAAAAAACTTTCCTCCCTAACAACTGCTCTACCTGTATTTTGCACAATTGAGTATTACAGATTATGGAGAAGTGAGTAAATAAAGCAAGACCCTAACATAATAACATCATTAACAATCACATAAAAAGCACCACTTGTGCCGAAACCGGTTTGGCTCAGTGGATAGAGCGTCGGCCTGTGGACTGAAAGGTCCCGGGTTCGATTCCGGGCAAAGGCATGTACCTTGGTTGTGGGCACATCCCTGGTGGGGGGTGTGCAAGAGGCAGCTGATCGATGATTCTCTCTCATCGATGTTTCTAGCTCTCTATCCCTCTCTCTTCCTCTCTGTAAAAAGTCAATAAAAATATTTTAAAAAAAGCACCACTTGTTAAAATTGCTTTTTATTTTTCTACCTTTTCTTTTCCTTCATACTTCTCCTCCCCCCTCCAAATTATGTAAAACACACAATAGAATTATCTTAAAGGTTAGACTCCATAGTAGACAAAATAAATAATTCTGTATTGAAATTATGTATGTGCACTTACTAAAAGCATGACTCTGGGAAAGATATTGAATTTCTTTGTCTAAGCCTGTTTTCTCAGTTGAAAATGAGTTAATGTTAATATCTATTCATCTTCCAGGTTTGTCATATGATACAGACAATGTTTGTCTCACCCTCCTTTACATGCTGAAACCTGATCCCCAATGTGACAGCATTGGAGGTGGGCCTTTTGGGGGTGAGGCTTTTAGGTGGTGATTAGGTCTTGGGAGTGGAGCCTTCATGAACAGAATGAGTACTTTTATAAAAGAAACCCAGAGAAGTCCCTTGTCCACTTTCACTGTATGAGGACAAGTAAAGACCTTTAATGAACCAGGAAATGGGCTCTCACCAGGCACTGAATCTGCTGGCACATTGATCTTAAGTCTAAGCCTTCTCAGCCTTCCAAACTATGAGAAACAAATTGAGTTGTTTATAAGCCACACAGTCTATGGATGCTATGCACATGAAATAGCCTATCTAATAAAAGAGTAATATGCAAATTGGCTATCACTCCAACACATAAGATTGTTGCCCCAATGTGGATACAAGAGGGCTGTCACAAGACGACCATCAGGAGAGGATGGTTGGGAGGCACCAGGTCTTCTAGAAAGGGCAGTTGTGAGCGGTTAGGCCAGCAGAGGAGGGCAGTTGGGAGAGAATAGGCCTGCAAGGGATGGCAGTTGGGGATAATCAAGCCTGAAGGGGAGGGCAGTTGGGGGGGGGGGCTGGTCTGCAGGGGAGGGCAGATAGAAGCAAACAGGCTGGCAGGGAGTTAGGCATCAATCAGGCTGGCAGAGGAGTGGTTAGGGGGTGATCAGGTTGGCAGGCAAAAGAGGTTAGGGGCAATCAGGAAGGCAAGCAGGTGAGCAGTTGGGAGCCAGCAATCCTGGATTGTGAGAGAGATGTCCGACTTTCCATTTAGGCCCATCCCAGTAGAATTGGGCCTAAACAGGAAGTTGGACATCCCTCTTGGAGTCCCAGATAGGAGAGGGTGCAGGCTGGGCTGAGGGACACACACCCCCGTGCACGAATTTTGTGCACTGGGCCTCTAGTTTTATATAAAGTAATTGGCCTAGTTATTAATATATAATATAGGGACTCTAAAGATTAGAGCTGTTACACTGATGCTTGTATAATAAGGTTAAGAATTTAAATTCTTTGTATTATAAGAATTTAAAATGAGGAAATCAGAAACAGATAAAAGGGAGGAAGCTAAAGAGAAAAGTTGCTGGGTATAGAATAAAAGTTAGCTCAGATTTATGACAACTCAGATAAAAAGGAACCAAGTTGCATTATAATCATCCTCTTTATACAAAAGGTGGAAACATGACAGTTTATCAGTAGAATGATAATTATTTTTGATACAATTTTCTAAAAAAATTCTCACTCAGTATTTTATAGTATGGATATCCAATGGCATAATGGGTAGTTTTGCTATGAATGTAAAAGTAGATTTCACAAGCTTGTTTCTGTGGCATAATTTCATTAAAGTTGAAGACATAACATGACAGAAAAAGGAGATGTAAAGAACTAGCCCATTGTGTTTCAAGTACAAAGACTAAATCTAGAGTTTATTATACCGAGAGGAGGATACCCACGAGCATTCAACAAAGGGATCCTCAGCGTCACTCCGGGAAACATTAAAAATAAGAGATTCCCAGGTCCATCACCAGGAGGCTCTAATGTTTAGAAGGTGAGTGAGGCCCAGGAATCTTCCCTTTTTAAAAACTCGCCCAATGGAGCTGAGAATCAACTTATTTTGGAACTACAGCTTTTCTAAATTTCAATTCCATTTTTTTTTTTTTTTTTAGCTAGACTTTTGTTTAGACATTCAGAGAAGACACGAGATCTCAGTTTTCGGTTGTTTGTGCCCTATGTTGCTGATTTTGGAAACACCCTGTGTCTTTTTTGTGGGAGCCACGTGACCACTGGCAGAGTCAGCTGAGCTCTGAGCAGCCCTAGATCATGTTTCTTGATGAATTTCACCTGCTTAAGGCAGTGTGGGTCCTCTTCGTGCTGGCAAGGCAAGAACAAGATTCTTTTCACTAAGGAGCTCTGGACCTGCTTCAATGCCTGGACAAGTGACTGAGACCCAAATTTCACCCGTCAGAATATGTCAGATTTGGTGACATGTTTGCCTTAGAAAAATAATCAAGGAAGGTGCTGTATGTAACCTGCCGTCACCATGAAAATATAAACCTCAGGAATGAATGCCCTTGTGGAGTGTCTGATTTTGTGCTGCAAAGTCTCCCAAGGAGCTGCCAGGATGAGTTAGATGCTAAACGCAGTTAGCTGAAGGAGTTAATGTCGTTAACTAGAGGAGTTAGGATTAATTGAGAGGGGTAGTTAATTAATGTCCTTTTCGTGAAATGCTATAGTGGAATAGGAGCTTATACTTCATTTGAAGAATCGACATTTAACACTAGGGAGGCAGTTCACTGATTAGTAGAGAGAGCCTAAAGATCTGTGGTGGTAAACAAGGAAAAGTAGAGTATGTGAGTAGAATAAGTTTGGCTTTTAATTAGAAAAGTTAGAGCCAGTAAATTGTTTGTTTACTTGCATATATCAAACACAAATTCACAAATTATTTTAATACCATTTTGTTAAAAATTGCACACAGATACTAGTCTTGTAACAGAATGAAATGTTAATTTTTATATTCATATGCTAAGGAATCAAGAGAAGCCCTAACTGGTTTGGCTCAGTGGATAGAGTATTGGCCTGTGAACAGAAGGGACCTGGGTTGGATTTCGTTCAAAGGCATGTACCTTGGTTGCTGGCACATCCTCAGTAGGGGGTGTGTAGAGGCAGCTGATCGATGTTTCTAACTTTCTATCCATCTCCTTTCCTCTCTGTATTAAAAAAATCAATAAAGTATATTTTTTTAAAAGAATCAAGAGAAGGCTGAGACTCCGAAGGCCAGCTATGAAAGAAGTGATAAAGATCAAGAAGATATAGCACCAGAGACTAAGGCTTAGATTATCGATATTTTCATATTCTTAATTGCTATGTATAAATGCAAAAGTTGGACAGTGAAGAAGGATGATAGGAAAAATAATGATTCATTTGAATCATGGCATTGGATGAGAGTTCTTGGGCATACCTGGACCACTAGAAAGGTGAACAAGTGGGTCCTCGAGCAAATTAAGCATAAAACATTGCTGCAGGCAAGAAATGACAAACCTGAACTGTCCTGCTTCAGCACATCTTGAGAAGGCGGGATTCTTTGGAAAAGACAATAATGCTGGGGAAATGGAAGTCAGTAGGAAAAGGAAAAGGCCCAATAGGAGATGGACTGACTCCATAAAAGAGGCCATAGACCTAAGTCTACAGAGCTAAGTAGGGCTGCTTAGGACAAGACACTGTGGATATCACTCATTCATAGCATTGCCTGTAGTTGGAGGAGACTCAATAGCACACAATACATACACATGTCATTTGACAGAGACCTCCTTGTTTTGTAATTAAAATGTCTGTGTTTGAGACCAAAAGTTACAAATTGGAAAGAAAATTCAGGAAGAATATGTTTAGTTTATCCTCAGGGTTGCATCAATCTGTATCTGAAAGGGCATTGTTATTTTGAAAACTTGGGTAAAGTAAAAGAGCATGGATTTGGAAATAAGATAGAACTGCATGAAACGACCCATTATGACACTTACCAGGTATGCATTTCTTATCTGAAAACTTGAGGAAAATATCACAAGCCTTTATGATTTTAAAAAAAATAATAAATAAAAAGATGAATGTAAAATTCTCAGAATATTGTGATTAATAAATTGGTTCCTTTCCTCCGGTAATATGTATTTTCTTGGAAAATTTTAGAAGGATCTCCAGAGGGAATTTTGATCCCAAAAATATTAAAATCTTATCTAAAGGTTGTCTAAATTTTTATGTAGGTTTTATTTCTCATTTATAATGTACTAGAGGCCGATGCATGAAGATTCGTACAAGAATGGGCCTTCCTTCCCCTGGCTGCCAACACCACCTTTGCCTAGAGCCACCTTTCCACCTTCCCAGAGTAGCTGGAGTGGTACAGAATGCCTGTGTTCCACCCTGCCCTTTTTTGGGTTAATTTGCATGCTCATTCCTGATTGGCTGGTTGGTCAATTTGCATCTTACTCTTTTTTAGTGTAGATACTAGAGGCCCAGTGCACCAGTAGGGTCCCTTGGCCTGGCCTTCGGGAAGGTGCTGCAGGAGGGCTCCGGAGCATGTCTCACCTGTCTTGCCCAGTCCAATCGCCTGGACCCAGCAGCAAGCTAACCTACTAGTCAGAGTGTCTGCCTCCTGGTGGTCAGTGTGCATCATAGCAACTGGTCAAAGGTTGAATGAACAGTTGGACACTTAGCATATTAGACTTTTTATAGGCTTTTTTATAGGATGATTTCCAGAGCCATTTTCTAATATTTTAAGCAATCTCTTTTTTTTAATTATATATTTTATTGATTTTTTTTTTTTACATAGAGGAAGAGAGAGGGATAGAGAGTTAGAAACATCAATGAGAATCATCAGTCAGCTGCCTCCTGCACACCCCCTACTGGGGATGTGCCTGCAACCAAGGTATATGCCCTTGACCGGAATTGAACCTGGGACCTTTCATTCCGCAGGCCGATGCTCTATCCACTGAGCCAAACCAGTTTTGGCAAAGCAATCTCTTTTGATTAAAGAATATAAAACACATTCTATTAAAAATAATTTATTTGCCATGGCTGGTTTGGCTCAGTAGATAGAGTATTAATCTGTGGACTGAAAGGTCCCGGGTTGTGGGCTTGATCCCTAGTAGGGGGCATGCAGAAGGCAAGCCAATAGATGATTCTCTCTCATCATTGATGTTTCTATCTCACTCTCACTCTCCTTTTAATAAAAGTTGGCTCATTCCAAAATCAATAAATATATATACTAGGGTGTTTTAAATATATATAAAACACTAGGGTGTTTTAAAAATAAACTTCTTTATTTTTTGAAAGCCCTATTTATTGAAGTTACTTATGCAGGTTGCATATCTAGAATCCTACAATGTTTAAAGCCACGTATCTCTTCACTTCTAGAGACATAGATGTAATTCCTTTGTCTTTGTCTTTACCTATACACTTGACCCTAGGACCTAGGAGCAGGGTCATCTTTACTTGCTATAGCTCTTAAGTGGTCATGTGGCTGCCTAACAATAGAAGAAATAATGAAAATTCCTAACGTGTTTTAATCATGACACTAGAGTTTATGTGACATTAATAATCATTAAGAACTTAATGACTATTTTATTAATTTAATAATTATTTTTATTATGAATATAAAAGTAGAGTGGATTACTATACATACTAGTTCTTCTACTTAGTTACAACATTGTGAGTTGTCACAATTCTTCAAACCTCAGGTTTTTGTCACCACCTGATGAAATAGGTATTAGTATTATGCCCATTTTACAGATCACATAACAGGTTTTGTGACCATAACTAACTTGTTAAAGTAATCCACTTAGGAAAAGATAATCCAGGGAATTTAATGCAGCTCTTTCTAACTATATTCATAACTCCTGATTAATTTATACTTCATAACAATGTGAACAGTTATGACTATTCACTTTCTCCTGCCCTTTACTTTGGTTTTGAGAAATAGTTTAGATTCTTATTATTCAAAGCCTTATACTTATTATATACTAGACTACTTCTAATTGTATACCTATATGATAGATACAGAATGATTTCCACAAAGCAAAGTTTCTTGTTCAATCCTTTTTACTATGTCAATCATCCAGTGAATAGAAATTAGAAAATGAAATCATGCAATTATCTTGGAACTTTTTACATAAAAACCAGTCAATTGTAAAAATTGTTTACAACATTCTAATTATATGTTTGCCCAACCAATTTTTTAAAAAAAAATAAACTCATTTTTTAAAAACAGAATGTCACTCGGAATTTAGAAGTTTCATTAAAAACCATCTCAGCTAACTTAACAGTTAGACACTTTATCTAATTATATAGGTATGAAAGAGTAACAAGAATTCTTTATAAACAATGCAATGGATGATTATGCCATTCCAGGATTGTGGTAGCCTCAGGAGAGCCACAAAAGCAATGGCAACAGGAGGTCTCTTAAAAATGTTTTAAAAAGTTGGCTCATTGCCAAAACCGGTTAGGCTCAGTGGATAGAGCATCGCCCTGTGGACTGAAGGGTCCCGGGTTCAATTCTGGTCAAGGGCATGTACCTTGGTTGCGGGCACATCCCCAGTGGGGGGTGTGCAAGAGGCAGCAGATCAATGTCTCTCTCTCATCGATGTTTGTAGATCTCTATTCCTCTCATTTCTTCTCTGTAAAAAAACAATAAAATATATATTTTAATTAAAAAAAAAAGTTGGCTCATTCTTGCTGAAACCAGTTTGGCTAAGTGGTAGAGCATTAGTCCGGGGACTGAAAGGTCCCGGGTTCGATTCTGGCATGTACACTGGTTGTGAGCAGATCCCTGGTAGGGAGTGTGCAAGAGGCAGCTGGTCAATGTTTCTCTCTCATCAACATTTCTAGCTCTTTATCTCTCTCCCTTTCTCTCTGTAAAATATCAATAAAATATATATTTAAAAAAAATTTTTTTTTAAAGTTGGCTCATTCTTAAATAACCCAGTCAGAGAAATATATCCACATGATGCCGCATCCATTCATGGCTAGGGTTCTGGATCTGAAGAAGGGGCTGTGCACCAATGAAAACACTAGACAAGAAATATGAATTTAAAAGGCATGGGGAGCCAAGTGGAAACCTCTCTCTAGTGGAGAAGCTCACTGAAACCCTGGGCCAGTCAGCTTTTATTCACTTGAATACACATTTGCCCTTTAGAAATGCGCACAGGCATATCAAAGGTAAAGTTTGGTAAACAATAAAAGGATTATCAGGTTAGGGAATTGCCTTCAGCCATTGAGCCCACAGCAGGGCAATATTATCCTGATTTTCTGCCCCGCTGAATATCAAAGTCCATTGGCCTTCCAATGGGTCTTTTTGCTTAATATGCTAATTACTGTTGGTTTTAGCCTCCAGCAACGTGATCTCACTCATTTGTGGAATATAATGAACAACATAAACTGATAAACAAAAACAGATCTAGAGACAGAGAAGCAGGGATCAGAACATCAAACCTCAGAGGGAAGATAGGTGGGTGGGGGAAAAGGGGAGAGAGATCAACCAAAGGACTTGTATGTGTTAGGTTTGAAAGGAAACAGGAAACAGAACAACAGGGAGTTTTAAAGAGAGTTTATTCCCCGGTAATGGGCAGAAGCTATCACGGAGGTAAAGATCAGAATTAGGGGAGAGGGGACAGGAAATCGGAACCCAACCGGGCCAATGGAGATCACCTCCAACAGAGGTGCCCCTCCAAAGAACGCACGTGTCCTGTCTGGAGTTCCTTTTAAAGGGAGGGGGTTGGGCCCAGGGTGGAACAGGAAGGGATGGGCCCAAGGGCACCATGGCCCGTGTTAATTGGTGGCTCACTGTCTTGGAGATGTCCCCTTGGCAGGTGTCAGTCATGTTGTTAGCTCCACCCACCAGTTTGGGAGGGGGGGAGCCCTAAGGGGTCATGTGTCAAACTCCGCCCACCAGTTTGGGAGGGGGAGATAACCTTAAGGGGTCATATGTTAAACTCCGCCCACCGGTTTGGGAGGGGGAGAACCTTTCAGTATGCATGCATATAAGTCTAACCAATGGACAGAGACACACCAGGGGGGTGAGGGCATGAGTGGGGGGTGGAGGGAGACAATGGTGGGGTAAGAACACATATATAATACCTTAATAAAGAAAAAAAACATATTTAGACAATGGAGTATTACTTAGCTGTAAAAAAGAAGGAAATTTTACCCTTTGTGACAGCATGGATGGACCCAGAGAGTATTATGCTAAGTGAAATAATCCAGTTAGAGGAAGACAAGTACCATTTGATTTCACTCATATGTGGAATTTAAAAAATACACATACTTTTACCACATTTAATTTCAAGATGACTTAATAATATAGTATAAGAAAATAAGCTGAGATTACTTATGTTTTTCCTCATAATATACTTTGAAAATAGCTAATAATAATAATATTGTATAAAATTAATGTTGTTTATGATGAAATAATCATTTTATTTTAAATATTTCTTGCATTCTTATAATTAAAAATGAACATGCCATGTAAACATTCTCTAATTTTGAGAGTAGGGTAGTAATTTTTTTTCCAGTCATGTTTACAGTATTTAATGTTTTTCTATTAGGTATTCTTGCACAGTTGTGCTGCGTGTATACAGTCCTATAAAAGAGGTAACATGCAAATGGTCATTACACCATGATGCGAAACAGCAGGAGGGCAGGGCAGCAAGTTATGAGCTGCTCAGAGCTACAGGAGAGCGGGCCAGCAAGCTACCTGTGGCAGGGAGATAGGAGGGTGGTGGGCCAGGAGGCCCCCTGAGGCAAGTGGCAGAGAGCTACTCTCGCATGGATTCATGTGCTGGGCTACTACCTTGTCTCCCCGAAAATAAGACATCCTTCAAAAATAAGACCTATTTCATGGAAATATAATACATCCCCTGAAAATAAGACCTAGCCCATCTTTGGGAGCAAAAATTAATATAAGACACTGTCTTATTTTCGGGGAAACAGGGTAGTATACTATTATATAATAGGAGGTATATTTAAATTCAATGTTTCTCTCACATCAATGTTATTCTCTGTCTTTACCTCTCTCTTCTATTCTCCCTAAAAAAAAAAAAAAAAAAAAAAAAAAAAATCAATGTACAATATCCTCAGGTGAGGATTACCAAAAACAAACAAACAAAACAATTGTGAAACATTACAATCTGTTTTAGAAAAACAGGTATCTTTCCCCTTCAGTTTTTGTGTTCACTTCTCTCATTGGCTTGAGGCATTAACCCAGGTGTGGAAGCCTTAAAGCAATTGCACAGATTCCCCCTTGGTCTGCCTCTGTCCATCTGTAACAAACCTGGCCAGTGAATTGAGCTGACTTGACTCCCAGAAATAAAGTGATGTCATTGACTACTTCAGCTGGAGTCAGGAACAAATTTCATACCATCTTCTCTAATTAGGTGACCACACATTAGTGATAACTGCCCACAAAGTTTGTGTAAATAGCAAGTCTGTTAGCTCTCCAGGTAGCTTCTCCAACTAACCAACAGTTGCTCATTTTTTGAGAGGCTCCCGTAGTCATCTGGGAGCTATGTAATCTATTGGTGGTGCTTCCTTATGCTTGAATGTTCCTTATGACCACGATGTATTGCTTGTTTGCTATTAGCATTTATTGTAATTGAGAGTAATGATATTTATTTATTTGTGTTTTTATTATCTGACTCTTCCACTAAATGTCATTTCCATTAGATAAGGCATCTTATCTATCTTGCTGAGTGCTTTATTTTCTAAACCCATGACTATCCCATGTGCTAAAAAAAGAAAAGATTTTTAAATAAATAAATTAAAGATAAGGAAAAAAAACCTCTCTGAACTTTAATTTCTTCATTAATAATTTGGAATTTGGAATGATGGCCTCCCCTGTTTGGGATGATTGACAATGGCTATATTTCTGACAATATGGCTATGAGTATAATAAGATACTTTGTATGTAAGAGTATATTATAAACTCTGCGGTATTACACAAGTGCTGAATAAAATTAAGTAAAATCTATCTTAGATGCAGTTCCACCACCTCTTTGGGGATATTCTCTTGCTTTGGTGTCTTCTATCAGTGCCCTATATCCAAGTGACTTACTGTTACTTCCTGTGGGAGCAAGGCCCTGCTATAATGTCGCCACAACTGACCTTGTCCTTAGATTGTGGCCCAACCCTTGGGCATATTTTTGACCCGACTCTCTCACGAAAAACGCATTCACCACTTCACTTTCCCATTCTCACAAGGCCCTGTGACATGATCCATTAGTTGACTTGATACATTTTATAAAAGTGTATTGGTGATAACATCATGACTTACCCTTTTTCAGAATTGCTTTTATTTTACTGGAGGCCTTTGCTAAGTGACTTTTGCGGGTATTGAAGCTCTGCCAACTTAAGCCAGTAATATAATAATGATTTGCTTATATTGTAGGCTAATGTGACACAGGTGAATGAATGATTACTTGTCTTGTGAGGATGGTTAAATCTGTGTCTGGGTAAATTGTCATCTGTTTTACCCTCTGCTTCCAAACTGAGAACTAACTTGAATGCATAGTTAGTTTTTTTGTGTGTTTTTTTTTTTTAATTTTTTTATAAAGGAATGAAGAATTCCTTGTTATGACAACAGATGTCTTTTATGATTCAATCAATCAAATTCTGGTTTGTGATTTTCTTGTATTAGCAATAAAACTGTCAGAATATATAAGGGGCTATGTGTGACAAAGTCTGTAATTGAGGTGGAAATGAGGCATAAAGAAAGAGAATTCATATAGTAAAAATGTCTATACCTGTGTGGGACACCCTTGCTTGTCTGGAATAAAAGTTATTTTCTAAAACTTCAATGTCATTTCCACCCTCCCCTCCTATTTCTGACAAACAGCATGAATATCTCTACAGCTAAATAGTGCTTTTGATGGATAGCTCTTTGACCTTATATTACTTTAAGGCCCAGATAATGAGCTGGAAGAAGGGAGGGGCAGGTATTGCCATTCTTAAATGTTATAGAACAATTTAGGATCACACAGCAAGCCTACTCTGAAGTTTTTTCTAGATCTCTTTCTGTACCTGGGCTGTCGAAGAGTCATTCTTCACTGAGATAAGAGAGAAAGCAGCTTAAAAAATGGCCCATTAAATACTACTTCAGAGTTGGGAGAAGAGAACATTCTATTATCATTTCCATCACACAGGTTTGATAATTGGAGATGAACAAATTCAATAAAATTTCACTCTTAAATACCACCCTTTTCTTGGTGGTACTTAAACATTACAAAGTACATAATATAAAATGATTATAGCATTCTTAAGAATAATTTGATGAAAAGTGACAGGTAATGAGATATTTTTTTTTCACCCTTAAATTATTACTTCAAATTGGATCAGCAGTAACCTGCAGGCAATTCAGTCTTTGTAAAATGAGCCTTCCATCCAATATCCCTTCAAGGCTTCAGTTTTCTGTCAAAGCTAATGTTTCTTCTTAGTTTCCCCAGGAAGAAAAAAAAAGAGAGAGAGAGAATGAATAATGTGCATCCTTGAATTTTACAGACACCTTCATATCACTTTTTTCTTAATGAATTTGAGTCTTATTGGCAGGCATTCTTGGAGATTTTAATTAAAAAACCAAAAAAACTCTTTAGAAGAATATCCTTAGAGTTCCAACATTTAAACTAAATTTTTCAATGTAGGTAAGCTAGCATTTCTAAGGCCTGCTCTGACCCCTTGTTTTGCCTACTTGCTCTTTTTCTGAAACCACAGGTGTGTGTGTGTGTGTGTGTGTGTGTGTGTGTGTGTGTGTGTGTGTTTTGTTTGTGTTTTCTTTTATCAGACTTGTGCTTCCTTTGGCCTGTATACTAGTATGTGTAGCTTAGCCTAGCTTTAGCCTTATTTAAGGTCATCACTATATCACTATATATTGAGGTCTTTGGAAACGTTTTCTACTGCTATAGAAGAAAACCATAGGCCCCAAAGGTGTCACTCATGCTAAATCCCCTTAACCTAGCATCCTGGAATTTTCTGGCCAACCACAACAACAAAAATAATCTGTCATGTGAGCCTTCCCATTTCCCACAGAAAGAAGAGTCAATCTATATAATAGAAAAGCCTTGTCTCTTGCCAGTCTTGGTCTCTTTCTTCCCAAAGAAGATGTTCTGGTCTAAATAATTCTTTCTCTTCTTTTGTGAATAGCTCCCTTATACCATCCTATTATTTTAAATCTTTATTGTTGAAAGTATTATATCTTTATTGTTGAAAGTATATATACAGGGGAAAATATATAGTTGACCTCTCATTGACCCCTCATTGACCCCTCATTGACCCCTCATTGACCCCTCATTGACCCCTCATTGACCTCTCCTAGCCTGCTCAGGCCTTCACTCCCCTACTGTCTGTGTCCAGGGGTTATGCACACAAGTTAATTGGCTGATCTTTTCCCACTGGCCCAGCCTCCCTTGCCTTCTATCTGAGGTCTGACAGTCTATTCTATGCTTCTGTGTCTCTAGATCTATTTTTGTTTATCAGTTTATGTTGTTCATTATATTCCACAAATGAGTGAGATCATGTGATACTTATTTTTCTCTGACTGGCTTATTTCATCCTATTTAATAAAGAGGTAATATGCAAATTGACCATCACTCCAACACACAAGATGGCCACCCCCATGTGGAAACAAGATGGCTGCCACAAGATGGCCGGCACGGGAGGGCAATTGTGGGCGATCAGGCCAGCAGCAGAGGGCAGTTGGAGGTGACTGGGCCAGCAGAGAAGACGTTACCAGGTCGTCAGGGAGGGCAGTTTAGGGTGATCAGGCCTGCAGGGGAGGACAGTTGAGGGCTACCAGGCCTGTAGGGGAGGACAATTGTTGGGAGAAGACCCAGGAATGCAGGGGAGGGCAGTTGAGGGGGACCAGGCCTGCAAGGGAGGGCAGTTAGGGGTGACTGGGTCAGCAGAGAAGAGCAGTTAGGGGTGACCAGGCCTGTAGGGGAGGGCAGGTGACCAGGCCTGTTGAATGTTCCAGGTTAATTGCTAAATGAATGATATAGGAATTAGTTGCAAGGATTTGGCTTTTGAATATTTTTGTAAATCAAGACCAGGGACTCTAGGGCAGATATAACAGCTGGCTGCTATTATGACCGTTTGTTGAATAATATAACATGCTATAGGAAAAGGACTGATTTGATGAAAGGGTTCAGAATATAGAAACTGCCATGTTTAAAACACATGCAGATCTTTTTAGTAATTTGTAAAGGATCTGTCAATATATTTTGTTATCACTCATCCAACAAGTATTTTGAATACCTACTATATGCCCAATAGTATATTTAGTATTAGGGGTAAATGGTGAAGAAGGTAGGTATCATACTTGCCTTTACTGAGGATACAGTTTAGGAGAGAATTAAACAGTAAATGGTACAATTGAATCTAAATAATTTATACATGTAAATATGTAATAGTTTTATTCAATAATTCAGCAAATATTTATTAATCACCTGCTCTGAGTCAAGCTTTAGTTTGTTTTTGGAAAATATCAGGTACAAAGAAAAGACCTTTACCAAGATGGAGCTTATATTCTATTATGAGAATGAGGTAGAAAATGTACTATATGTTAAGAACTGGTAAATGGTAAGTACTATGGGAAAGAAAAAAACTAAGGTGGCACAAGAGGGAATTATTATTGGGAATGAACAGGAGTGGGGGGCTAGTGGTGGTGGGCTACTGTTTTCAACAGAATGATTGTACACCTCATCAGAAAGGGGACATCTGGGGGAAGACTGTTCCAGGCAGAGGAAACAGTGAAAAGTCTATATGGTGAGTGTTTGCATGAGTATTTGAGAAATAATAAAGAGGGCCCTGTGGCTAGAATAGAAAAAAACAGGGGGGGGGAGTGGTTAGAGAGGTAAAACGAGGAACAGGTGACGTCAGAGAGGGGAAGTGGGGACATACGATGATCTTAGTAGGCCGTTGCATGAGGAGTCACTGGAGAATTTTGTGAGAAATAAAGACGTGATCTACTTACTGCAATCTGACCTACATAGTAAAAGGCTGCTTTGTCTGCTATGCTCTGACTTGACTTAGTGGGGTTGGGCATATGAGCACGAAGTTCTGTTAGGAGGCCTATTGAATCTTCCAAATAAGAAATAGCAATAAATAGATAAGAGTAGTAAAGAGCAGAAATTTTGGGAAACATTCAGACTCTGAATATATTTTAAAGAGAAAACAAACAGGGTTTTCTGGAAGATTGGATATAGGTCATAAGAAAAAGAAAACTCAAAATGTTTGTCCTGAACAAATGGAAGGATGAGATGGTATCAGTGATCGAGGAGGCTGTGTATGAGGCAGAGAAGCAAGGTTCGGGGCACAATAGGAGTTTAATTTTGATTTCGCAGAGTTTGAGATATATTTAAACATCCAAGTGGCGATTCCAGTAGGTAGTTTAATAAATAAATCTCAAGTGTTGGGGAGCATTCTGGATTGAAGATTCAAAATAGATGGCATTTAAATCCATGATACTGGGTGAGGTTGCCCAAAGATGGAGAACAGATAGAGAAGAGAAAAAAAAATCAAATAATAAAGTCAGGGAGAAGAGGATGAACCAGCAGAGAAAATGGATATGTAGGAATGAGTGATGTAGGAGACAAACCAAGTGAGTGATGATGCTGATTAAATGGTGTAATGATTCACCATGAGCATTCAATAAGGAACACTTTTTAAATAGATCCCATTTAGGTCTGTGAACATTTTTGTAGTTCCAGTTTTTCATGTGCCACCTTGCACCAGCCCCAGCCATGTTTATTTTTGCCATTCCTAATGGGCCTTCCCTGCAAAGGACCCACACAGAGAACACCTGCTCCCTCTCTGCCATGAATAATGGCGGGAGGCAGATCTAGCTCTACTGGGCTCCATTCCTTCCCATCAGACTCCCAGAGGCCTGTGGATTGACGTTGGAGCCTGCTTCTCCTTGTGCCCGAAGATCAGTAAGCCCTGCAAAGGCTTTGATGAATTTTAATCTGATGGCCTTAGGGTGCTTTCACACTAAAGGCTGGAAAATGTTCAGAAACTTTGGAACAACCATGATCACAATTACAATTTATTTTTGACCCTTTTGAGATTTTTCAATTTAATTTTTCCCCCCAGAAGACAGGGCAAACTTTGTAATGATGATTAACAAGAACTCTGTGGTACTTCCATGGACCTGAGAAAGGATAGAACATACCTCTGTTCTCAAAGCACAATAAACTAAACAGATGAAAGTTCAAGAGCTCATAAGTTTGTAACTGAGTAGACTTATTCCTCTTGGTTTAGTGAAAAGGGCAGAACATACACCTAGACATGTGCATACAACCTTCCTTTTTCTACTTTGCAGTATAGTAGGAGATGGGATGTGGCCAAGAGACCCAGTATCTCTGAAGTTCAATGAAGCCCTGCTCCTCATCTCCTTTGAGTGATCTGATCAAGTGCAGTGATCTCATTCTCTCAAGGGGTGTGTATTTCACACCCACTTTCTCCTAAGAGGAACCGAAGTTGTAACCTAAATAAAATTATGTATTTTATTTAGCTATTCGGCTATTCATCTTGGTTAAGTGACTATTCTTAGTAATCTAATGCTTTATAACTCAAAGAAATTGAGAGTAATCTAATGCTTTATAATTCAAAGAAATGGAGAGTAAATCTGTTTGTCTTAAGCTATCTGTAAAACTGCCTGAGGAATAAATATACCTCTTGAATATAATTAACTCAATATTTACATAGAACTCTCTAGCTGCCTCTTGAGCTGACAAATTATGATTAATGAGTTTGACAAATATCAAGTCATGTATAACACACACAACTGAGAAATTATTTTTATTAAAATATATTTAAAACACCTACATATCAATAAGAAGTTCTACTGAAACAAATATTTATTGACCTTCCTTATCCAGCTAAGTTAATGATAATGACCAGCCAGTGCTTTGCACACTAAAAAGCAATTGTGTCAACAATTTCCATTCCTTTCTCTCACATCTGTTGTCAACTATAATTTCAATTGAGGCAGAACTAAAGATACTTGCACTTATTTCCATAAGCATAGCTACCAGGTTTTTAACACAAATAAGTGGAATTTTGGAGTAATAGGTTTACATTGGAAAAATCATGAGGTCAGCCTTAGACATGTTAAATTTGATTTATTAATACGATAGTCAGTTGGTAAGGTGAAGTCAATTATTAAACAAAAATAGATTTAGAACTATGAAAGAAGTTTGGTTGGGTAAGACATTTGAGTGTGATATTTGTATAGGTGGTAATTGAATCCATTAAATTGGATGAAATCATCTTATGAAGAGTAAGGAATGAGAAGAGAAGATCTAGGACAAAACTTTGAGGAGCTAAAACATTTAATGATCAGGGAGAGAAAAACAAACTTGCTATAAAGATAAAGAATGAGAGGTCAGGGAGGTAAGAGAAGAGACAATTTATGTGGCTGAGTACCTACTATGTGCCAGCACTGAGATAAAAATCATTTTAAAATGACATCACTCTCAAGAAGTTTCCAGCCTAGTAGAGAATTCAGACCTTAAGAAAATTGTCACACTAATAAATATATAATTATAATGAGAGGCACATGCTCTGAAATTATAAACATAGTTGTATAACAAATTTGCTATAGAATGTAAGGTTAGGAAAGACTTCCCTGCTGAACCAATTCTTGAACTGATATTTAAGAATGAGTGTAGGGCAAAGGTAAAGGTTAAAGGTGGAAGATAGCACATTCTAGGAAGAAGAAATTGTGTAGTAAAGACCTTTGTGACAACAAATAACAGGAATATGATGGGTTTTAAAGGCCAGTATGTCAGAGGAGCAGAGAGCAAGGTGAAAATGAGGAGAAGATTGACCTTAAGAAATAATCATGAGTCAGATTAAGAAGGGTTTATTAGTCTCTATTAAGGATTTTGATGTTTATTCTAAGAGCAATGGGAAACCATGCATACTCTTAAAACAGGCAACTTTTTCCTAAGGTTACTGAAAAATAGAGACCTATATTTTTGAATGGAGGCTTCAGGTAAATAAAACTATTTCTAGTTACTTCATATGGAGTAATGAAACCTCGATATTATCATCCCTAAAGAAACTGCTATCTCAAAAGCATTAATGAGTAAGTAGAACCATGTTGAAAATTTTATATGATTACTGAAGGGCAGGATTTTTATCACGTATTGTATAGCAAACAACTAGAAATCCTTAGAGTTTTCACCAGTCCCTTCTTAAGTCACTCTGTTTCCAATGTCTTTCTTTTCTTTTCTTCTCCTTATGAAATATTAAGCCCAGCCATCTCTTGTATTCTTAAGTTCAGCTCCAACCCTTAGCTCAAATAACATATTAATATTTTGCAAACGAGAAGATCTTGTTGATCCCACCACCTTAGAAAATATTTTTGCCAAAACTGGTTTGGCTCAGTGAATAGAGCACCGGTCTGCGGACTGAAAGGTCCCAGGTTCGATTCCGGTCAAGGGCATGTACATTGGTTGCAAGCACATCCCCAGTAGGGGGTGTGCAGGAGGCAGCTGGTCGATGTTTCTCTCTAATCAATGTTTTTAGCTCTCTATCCCTCTTCCTCTTTGTAAAAAGTCAATAAAATCTATTAAAAATATTTTTGTGATAATCTTTTAGAAAACTCATGATTATTTTAGGACTCTTATTCCAGAACCACCCCCACTCCACCCCCCCAAAAAAGGTAGCATTACCTCTAAAAGTGATTTTTATAAATTCTTTTTTCCCCATTTCATTTAGAATAAATACACATTTGGTTTGTATAGTGTAACTATTTCATAACACCTCAAATCATTCCTCTTCTACATATTTGATTTTATACATTGTTTGTTTTGCTTCTCCATTTTAGATTCATTTCCAAAATAAGACAAACTGCTCATTATTTCTGCCTCTAATAAATTCTAGAAACATCTTTAATCATTAAACACCATTTATTTCCACAAACATTGTGGAGCCCTAGTATGGGAAGGCATTGGATCAGTATTAGGAATACAAAATACTTAAAAGAATGACCCCTGTCCTGGAGGAAGTTAGATCTAATGCAATAACAGAAAAATGAACAGATAAATTATAGTCCATAGCAGCAAATGACATGTTCATGCATCAATGCTTCTACTATTCTTTTATCCTATGTTGAAATCATGGAGGGAATTAGCATGACAATTCTCCGATTTTCTAGAACTTGGGATTGCACAGAAAGAGTAGTCCAGTGAATTTTTATCCTTGAGGAAAAACATTGCAAATTACTCAGGATGCCTTGATTTTTTTTTCAAATTAAGGCTTTATGAAGTTATAAACACACTAATAACAAAACAACTTTTGATTAATATTGGAATTCTGGGTAAGAATAAAATATTTTTATTATATTCAAAAGTATTGGTGACTGCCAGTCATTTATTAGGTACCGAGGAAAGAACGGTTAGAAAAAGTCACCTGTTCTCACAGAACTTACATTGTGATGAGAGATAAATAGTAAGTAAGTATATAAATACTATAAGTGAGTAGTGATGAAAGTATAAAGAAAAATCATAAACGTGTGACAAAACATGATTTAGACAGAGACAGATTGGGCAGTTCAGAGTCCTTGTTGAATAAATGACATTTTAGCTAAGAGCTGAATGACAGGAAAGAACCAACCAAGATATAAGTGAAGCCATTCTAGGAATGGGGAATATTAGGTGTACAGACTCCAAATCAGAAACAGTCCAATGTTCCACAGAGACAAAACGACAACCAACATCTCTGAAGTGTAGAAAATGAGGCAGGGAGTGGTAAGAGTTAAAGCCAGAAGGGAAGGGAGTGAATACATTTCTTAAAACTCCTTTAGGATTTTGGATATTTCTATGTCCATCGGGATACTCTTAAAGGATTTTAAACAGGGCAGACACACAACATGTTTCATTTGTTTTAAAAAAACTACATTAAAAAAAAACTATATATGCTGTTGTAAAGTAAATGGATTGATCAGATATCAATGTGGAAACAGGAGCAGTAATATGTTGATGTGTTTACTAATTTGTTCTCAGAGAGGAGGAAAAGCCCTAATTTGTTTATTTATTTTCATGGTGTAAATGCTTCCATTCATGGCCAATTTTAAGCAACTAACACAACACATTTTGGCTTGCAAAATTCTTGAAAATGTAGTTGGTTCTCATGGATTGCTATGGGCTGGCTCTGCAAACCACCGGTTAGAAGGCTAATGTAATGGTCCAGTCAAGAGATTCTGAGGGGTGATTTAGAGTGGTCATAATAGAGATAGAGAAAAGTAGACAGATACAGAATATACTTGGAGGTGAAATCCATAGTAATCAACCTTGTATAGAATTTATGAGGATTATGGGGGGAAGAAAAAGAATGTCTCCTAGGTTTTGTTCATTTGTTTGATTTTTAGATCTCATCCAAGGACATTCTTCCATTGATTTTAAGAGAGAGTGGAAAAGAGGGAAAGACAGAGAACAACATTGATATGAGAGAAACTCATTGATTGGTTGCTTCCTGCATAACCCCTGACTCTTTCCTGGATGGGGGAGGAGCCTGCAACCAAAGCACATGCCCCTGACCAGAATTGAACCTGGGACCCTTCAGTCTGCAGGCTGATGCTCTATCCACTGAGCAATGCTGCCTGGGCCTAGTTTTTTGTTTGTTTGTTTGTTTGTTTGTTTGTTATTAATCCTCACTAAGGATATTTTTTCCATTGATTTTTTTAGAGAGTGGAAGAAAGGGAAGGGGAGAAAGAGAGAGAAACATTGATATGAGAGAAACACATTGCCTTTCACATGTATCCCAATTGGGGCCTGGGATTGAACGTGCAATCCAGGTATGTGCCCTTAGTCCAGAATCGAACCTATGATCCTTTGATGCTCAGGCCAATGGTCTAACCACTTAGAAACACGGGCCAGGGCTCTCCTATGTTTTTGACTTGAGTAACAAATATATGGAGGCCCCAGTCCTGAGGAAGAGAATACTGAGGAAGGAATTAGATTTGGGAGAGGTGGCAGAAAGAAGAGTTTGGTTTGGTCATCTAGGAATTAGCAATTTGACAGACAAGTAAAGATGTCAAATAAGGTAATTAGGGCTAAGAATCTAGAGCTCAAGGGAGAGGTCAGGGCTAGAGATATAAATTTTAAAATCAGCATCATAAAGTATCTTCTAAAAATATATCCGTTCTTCAGTGCAGATTTAGAAAGCTAAGATTTACATTCAATCAGTTTGTAGCAGACATGAATCTCCAAAGGCACACTCAAGTGTGCAATGTTAAAATTATCTCTAGTTTTCTAGCTCCATTGAATTTTTAGCAATTAGCATTCTGAAAGGTGGTAGAAACTTAATCTCAGTTAATTCAGAGATCCTATTTTCCACAGAGTAGCATCTGATCTTCTAGGATCTTATATAACCAAGGTGTCATGATGGGTCGATGGCTTTTGGATCTCAGTGTTGTCAGTCATCCATGCTAGTATCCAATAATACTGGTATGTCTTCATTCCTGTCGAGTGTTTAGTTTTTTTTTTGTCCATGTTGTTTATAGTTGCAGTATTTACCATTCATGATATCAAGGTCTATTCAATTTTCTGAGTCTCCCTCAGATTAAGTTAACTTGAATGCAAATAATTCTGCTATTTCCCACCATGCTGGATCTCAAAAAGCTGTGGAACTTTCTCACTCCTTTGTCAGTTGTTATTGAGTGTGTAACTTGAGTACCTTCAGGGGGTACAAAAGTCAACCTAATTTTCTATAAGAAGCTCTCTGGGCCTTACTAAATTTCTTCTACCTGAACATACTTGCCCAAGTTCCCCAAGAATTTTTGTTTAAACCTACACTTGGGGCTTGATAAGATCTCTATTTCAGAGGAGTACAAATGTCTTGTCCAATCACAAGCTGATACCTAGATCAGATCAGGCCCAATGTCCATTTGTTTTCAGAATGCTGTTGCAAAAGTTGAAAAGTGACAGCATTTACAACTAAGATAATTTAGATAAAAATCCTTTTTTTTTTTTGCTTTTTTTGCAAAAGACTATATCCAAAGTTTGAGGACCAATAGGTCATTATTCCTACATAGTACTAATTGTCCAGACATTTGCTATTGGCCAGACAATTACTGTTGTCTTTTTTTTTAATGTCCAAACTAAGTTATTTATTTGAGCCATCTCCTATCATAAGCAAAGAGATGGAAGATTAGTACATTCTAGTCATTGTATAATATTAGGAAAGAAGGTCAGCTTAAGGTCTCATTCACTTTTGTGGACCGAAAGCAAAATAATGGTCCAAACCTGATCTGTGGTCCCCACTGGGTAGTGGTCCAGGTTCTCTTTATTTAGCTGATTGGAAGTGCATTCATATGAGGCTTATGGAATAGAAAATAGTTATTAGCTTACCAGAGAAAGGACTGGGCCTGATGCAGAGATGGAGGTAGGCAATGATCTTGGCCTCTTGTGCGTGGTGCAATGTCAGAAAGACATTCAGCATGCTCACTCCCACCTGCAGGAGTGCAACGGAAGTGAGGGCTTTCCACATGCGACCTGAGCCCTCGTTATGGGCACCAATGGACACAGGCCAAGCCAGCTGTGGCTGAAACTGACACATCAGCCCAGGAACCCATGACTCAGCCGCCACTGCCATTTTTTACCTCCTATTGTCCTTTGATGAGCTGCCATTGTCCAGTTTGGTAGTGTCATTCATTTTTTATTGGCTCCCTGATGCCGAGGGTTTAAGCCAGTTGTCTTTTGTTGCCAGGCCATGCTTCTGCTGGATTTTTCTTTACACCTTGTCTGCCTCATTCATTTACCTTAACTGCCTGAGTTGGTGACCCCATTTTACTCATGTGGTTAGTTTTGATTAGCTGATTAACTATTACGCATAAGGTATTCTCCATAATATGTAATGTATGTCTTCATATTTGTCTCAGAAATATCAATTATTTAATTTTGTCTGATTTCTGCTATGAAATCTATTTTCTGAGTCAGTAATTATTGGTTCTATTAAATTAGTGAGTTGTAAGAAGGGTCAAGGGGAAGAGGAACTAAGAGGGAAAATTGTTGTATAAGATATCGATATATATATATATATAATGTCTTCATTTTCTTCTTAATTATGTCAGATAGGCTATAATAGGCTATAATTAGGAGATAGAGTCATGGTATTTAAACAGAAAATTTAATTAAAAGGATTGTTAATAAAGTATTAGAGAATTGCAAAGGCAAAGAGTGAGCACTAAAATATGAAATTAGCAGCTGCACAAAGTAGTTAATTTTTCTTATGACAGGGAGAAAAAGTAAGGAAATGGACTAATTTGAAATTATTAGTACTTAGATGCTTAGAAGAAAGTCTCTGAAGCCCACATCTATGAAAAGGATATACTCCGCTGCTGGTGCTGGTTTCCCTGAGCTAAAAGGATGATGTACCATGGAGCTAGAACCAGACCTTTCAAGAGAGATACCAGGGCTTTTATCGGAGAATCATAAATTTAGTTGCAAGTGTTGAAAAAAACTGCATACTAAATACAGCAGGTGCCAGTGGAACAACAGATACTGCCAAATGAGAGAGAAAAAATACAAAAAAACTTGCCTGGGATGACACTCACAGAAAGCCAAACAGAAAAACAAAAACTGATGTCTGGCCCCTCTTCTGGCTTCCCAGTCTTCTAGCTCACAGCCAGCTGGCAAAAGAGAAATGTGCCGTGCAGAGAGCCAGCAAGAAGTAGAGTATAGAAAGGTAGACTTGGAGTGGAAAGATAATAACTAATATACTAGTAAATCTTTTGTCCTCACAAACAACAGCAGCAACAACCAGCAGCAGCAAAACCACAAATTGTCATCTGTGCTGTCCCCCTCAACTGCAGAGTCCTTGGTCTCTGCTCAAAATTGTCATAGTCATGACACACCAAAGCATGCGGCTGAGTAGTTTATTTCCTAGGCTGCAAAAGACCAAATACATAAATGAATTAGTTAGGGTAAACACAATGCAGCTTAAACAAATTCCTCTCCAGACTATGGTAGCTTAACATGATAGAAGCTAATTTTCTCTGAGGTGGAAATTTCCAGCTGTCCGAGAGTTGCTCTGCTCCAAATAGTGATTCACAGATTCAGGTGCCTTTTTTCCTTCTTGTGCACCATCCTTTACATTCTCTTGCCATCCTGACTAAAGCTAGGTTGTGAGTTCATCCACCATCTAGCTCAGGGAAAAGAATTGTGGATGGGTGAGTGTGGTTCAGTGGCTGAGCATCCACCGATGAACCAGGAAGTCACTGTTCCATTCCAGGTCAGGACACATGCCCGTGTTGTGGGTTCAATCCCCAGTAGAGGGCGTGCAAGAAGCAGTCCAATGATTCCCTCTCATCATTGATTTTTTCTTTATATCTCTTCATTTTTCTTTGCAAACAATAATAATATATTTTTTTAAAATTGCAGGCAACCATTCCTAATAAACTAGTGAAGAAGATTTACACAGGCCATTCAACTTATATACTATGGGGGGAAACTAAGTTAAGTGACTTGAAATAGCCGAGAGGCTGGAAATGTAACTTGGTCAGCTAAATATCCATGAAGAAGGGGAAGAAATAATTTGGTGGACAGCTTGCAGTTTGACAAGTACAGGTAGATAATAGACTCATTTTCATTTCTCCCCAAAAGGCTTTACTCATACCTTACTTCCCATCTCTTTCCCTGGACCTCAGGATCAGAGAGCACTTAACTCGTACTGAGATGAACTATTGGTGGACCTCAGGATCAGAGAGCACTTAACTCGTACTGAGATGAACTATTGGTAGACCTTGAATTAAAGTAGAGTTATATTCATGTTTGAACAAGTGCCTTTACTTACAGGTAGTAAATGATGATGGCACATCACCATCATAAATTCTTGCCATGACTTCTTTCTATTCGAAATTATTATATAACATCTAGCAAAGAAGAAAATGGATGCAAAAATTATTATGTAACATTAGCAAAGAGGAAAATGGATGCAAAAATGAACTTTACTTTTATGGTATTACAGTTGTCACAGTTTTAGTCTTCGTCCTCTTTCTGACTGCCAAACACATCCCAAACTTCTCTTAACGTCAGCATGAAATAATCTTTGTAGATGTAGTCTAACATGTAATCTTTAACTTCACCATTTCATGATAAGCAAAGGCAAAAATAATACAATTTTCTGCCTTTATACTCTGAAAAGCTAAGTTAGAACATTATTGTTTTAGATTTGGCAGAGCTATTTCTTGTTTCACTATAACAATTTATTGTTTCACTCCTCTTCCAAACTCAAAAGTGCATTTTCGGCCGATAAACATTGGGAGAATTTTGTAATTGTCAAGGGTTTCCTCTGCTTTGAGCACTAGAGCTAACAACAACTATTGCAACTGCTTATTTCTTTCCAGGTATAGGCCATTAAAAAAAAAGCAATTTAAAGTCCAAGATGAACACCTTAAAATTACCTTCCCTGTTATTCATTTTTAGCAGCTCTCCTGGGAATTAGAATTCAAATATAGTCCTCCAGTTCTGATAAGTCCACAGTCACTTGATTAAGGGGATGGATTCCATTCTGGAGTACCCTTTTAAAGTCAATGCCATAACAGTCTACTGAGATACCTGAAAACATCAGTGATTTTTAAAGTTTTTTGTCATCCCTGTATATCTCTCCCCCCCCCCACACACACACAGAGATTTCAGCAGTTTCTTAAAGATCACTTAGCTGGAATTGAGAGTTTTTTAATCAGTTCCTGTTGCAGACGTAGAGAACAAAAGAGTTTCCTCCATGTCAAGTTCATATCTACTATGTAGGAGTTAAAAATGTTAAGTCAATAACACATACCGTTATATATATATATATATATATATATATATATATATATATATATATATAACATACAATTTTACCCTTATACAACCCTCCCTTCCTATTCTGAGCTTTACTTTTCTCACCATTGTATTCTTAGGATGTAGCCCAATGTCTGATACAAAATAAGTGTTCTATCAATATTTTAAAACCAATGAATGCTAGGAATAGCCATCCCTGAAATACTAGTCATCAAAACTGATCTAAAATAAGGTATCTACAATTTTCCCTATAGTTTAGTAAGGAAAATCTAATGGTTGTTGGGGAAAAGTTAGAATAGTAACTTCCTTAAAGTGTCACAGGGGGAATAAATCACCTCAGTGAACCTTACCTGAATCTAATAGGTTTATATCTGGAAGCAATTCTGAATTTATTTATATTCCTTCTTTTTGACCTAAAAGTGTTACAATTACTGTGAAACAGATATTTTAAAAGATTCCCTTTTCCACCCCCTTTCTTTAATTTTTTTTTTTTTTTACATAAATAACAGAAATAACCACAAGGAATAAACTGCAATACCCTGAGGACATTTGTCAGGGATAAAGATATTGTCCTTGCATTGATAAGAACACAACCATGATCTTCAACAGACTTTGCAATAACAGTATTTACATAACTAAATACAGCAGGGAACTCATTAAATGGCATAATAGGGAATCAGAGCTGAATGTCTGCATTTACCATTTCCCTAACTAGGAATTAGTGAAATTCCAATTACAATATGACGAAGTGTAATTTGCCAACTCTGGTAAGTTTTCATGATTAAAGAGACTGCCATTTCCCTGTTCCTATCAACTGATGTTTAAAAAGTAAAGATTTTTTTAAAAAGGTAAAAAGAGAAGAAATATGTTTTAGAAACTTGCTTAATATTTCCTTTGTATTTCGAATGAGTGAAAGTTGTATTGTTGCTGTTTTTATTATTGTATATAATGAAGGAACAATAGATGCACATTTAAGTCTTTATAAATTACAGTTTGTAAGAAATCTCTCTCAACTTTTCCCATAAGTCAATTTCACTAGCTTGCACAAACTCAATCAATTAAGGAGTTTTCCCCCAATTCCCTATAACTGTGTCTAAACTAGGTAAGCAGCCTCAGTAGTACCAAGCCTTTGAGTGCTGGTGGTGGACCATCTGATACAGAGCATATATGTCTACAGAAGCATCCAGATATTCCTTCATTCCTCCGGTCCTCAGTCAAAGGTACATGTAAGTTGCTGCTGGGTTGTCTTTCATTCCACTGTGTGCATAATTCTTCCTCCTTGGACCTTACTGCTCCCTTGAAAAATAAGAGAATGTAAATAGTAGCCCAAATAATTCTAAAATTTACAACTGTTATAAGTACAATGAAGAAAAGTACAAGCTGCTGTGAATAAAAAAAAAAAAAAACCCATAATGTCAAGGCCTAGACTAATTTAGGGGGAAAATGAACACTTTCTTGAAGAAATGATAATTAAACTGAGGTCAGAGGATGTGTAGGGAGTAAAATTAATTATACAGAAGGCAGATTAGTTATTGGTAATAAAAGGTTATAGACAGAAGGAAGAGCACATTTAAAAGTCTATGAAAGGAGGCCATTTAAATGAATTAAGAGAAGTTTAGTGTGGCTAAGAATAGAATGTTGAATCAGAATTTTAACCAGACTTGATAGTCCATGTCAAGTATTTTTTTTTAACCCAAAGATCCGTGGAAGCTGAATTGTTTTAAGCATATAATGTGAGTGGGGTTGCAACAGATGATTAGATTTTGTTTTGAAAAGATTGCTCTAAAGTGTGGGGAACATATTGGAGAAGTGAAGAATATACTTGAGGAAACAGGGATTGTAATAAAATAAGCTAGGGTAAAGTAACATCAGCTAGTGGAAATGAAGAGAGATAGCAGATATTGCAAAAGTCAATTTAATGAGTTGGTGGTATAAATCATATTTGGAGGTTAAAGAACAGAGGTAAAAATGACTCTCAGCTTACTGAAATCTAGAATAGGATGGATGTAACTGCTCATTATTTTATTAGAGGCCTGATGCATGAAACTCATGCAAAGGGCTTAGTCGTCGCAGCCCCAGCTTCCTCCAGAAGGCTGTCCAGAAGGTCTTCTGGACAGTTGTTCTACTGTTCAGTCTAATTAGCATATTAGCTCTTTATTATATAGGATAGGATTAAACTTAAGAATCATACAATGTATTTGATTTTTTAAAAATATATATTTTATTGATATTTTACAGAGAGGAAGGGAGAGAGATAGAGAGCTAGAAACGTTGATGAGGGAGAAACATCAACCAGCTACCTCTTGCACACCCCCCACCGGGGAATGTGCCCACAACCAGGTACATGCTCTTGACCGGAATCGAACCTGGGACCTTTCAGTCCGGAGACCGACACTCTACCACTGAGCCAAACCGGTTTCGGCCAATGTATTTGATTTTTATGGTGTTGATTTGACTTTGAGACATCCAAGTACAAGTGTTAAGGAGGCAGATATTTATGAGTATCTTGAAATCATGAGAAAAGCCCTCTGGTTCCTTGTGATTCACAATTATTAATTCATCGAGCTGTGGTAAATAAGATTGTCTAAATGATTCAATATAACTTTTGCACTATATATATAGATATATGTATATATATCTACACTAATAAAAGAGAAACATGCAAATTAACTGTCACTCTGCTACACCCACAAGCCATGCCCACCAGCCAATCAATAATGAGTATGCAAATTAACCCAACAAAGATGGCGGCCATCCACAGAGCTGGAGCAAGCAGGAGGCTTGGGTTGCCCCTACAATGGCCGGCCCTAGCCTCCACTCAAGGCTAGAACGTTTCAATTATAGAAGATAAATAAATTCTAGATACTTGCTTTCATTTGGCCATGGCCTCCACTCAAGGAGGTGCTGAAAAAAAAAAAGAAAAAGAAAAAAAGGAGGGGCTGTGACCTTGGGTCACCAGGGCGAGGGGTGGTGGTGATCAGTCTAGGATGAGACAGCAGGGACTGTTGAGGGTAAGCAGCCCAGTAGGGGTGGGGGGGGGAACAGTTGGAGGTGAGCAGGCTGGCAAGCAGAGTGGTTAGGGTCAATCAGTCAGGCAGGCAGACAGGTGGAGCCAGCAGTCCCAAATTGTGAGAGAGATGTCTGAATGCAGTTTAGGCCCAGTCCCTGTAAACTGGCAGTAGGACATCCTTTGAGGGGTTCCAGATTGGAGAGGGTGCAGGACAGGCTGAGGAACACCCCTCCCCTTCGTGCATGAATTTTGTGCACTGGGCCACTAGTCTATATATCTTATACTAAGATGTTCAATTAATAAAGGAACAGTGTTTGGAAGCCAAAATTTGGAAGGATTTAGCCTCAGTGTTCTAATGAATGGAATCACCAGGGCTTTTCAGCATTCTTTTATTCTGTCTTTTATACATCCAGACACTTTAGTGAATAATTTAGTTTTGAACAAAGATGGAAATCTAAAGAACCCATTTTAAGTGGCCACTATATTAAACACAAAAAGAAATGGGGGGAGGGAGGAGAGAAATTAACCAGGGAACATATATGCAATATATGCATAACCCATGGATCCAGATAATAGTGTGTTGAAGGCTTAGAAAGGGCAGGTGGAGGGGATCAAGTGAGGGGAAAAAAGCAAAGAGGACATCTGTAATTTTTTCAACAATAAATATAAATTTAAAGAAATGAAAGCATCTTTGCTAGAATACTACTGCAGAATGTCACAAGCTTGGTGTTAGACTGTAAGTTTCTCAAAGGCAAGGTATCTTTACTTTCTCTTCTCTCTAAGTAGTGCCTAATGCATATGGACACCACATTTATTCATAATTTATAGAACTTATACACAAAAACACTGCATTGGTGTATCCTATCTAATAAAGAGAGAATATACTAATTGAATGCCACACCCTCAAAGATGACAGTGCCCAGAGCTACAAGATGGCAGTGCCTAGTTCCCTCAGCCCCACCGAGATGGCAGGTGCACGGCATGGCCAGGCACACCCCCAGGTGGGTCCAGCTGCTCCACGCACCTGTCTCTGGATCCCCCTGTCCCCTCAGCCCCCCAGCCACTCAAGGCTGGCCTGAGGTGCAGGCAAGCCTTAGATGGCAGCTGCCCAGTCGTGCAGGGCCAGCCCGAGGCGCAGGAGAACCTCAGATGTCAGCTATCCAGCTACCAAGGGCCAGACCGAGGTGCAGGCAAGTCTCAGATGGTGGCTGCCCAGCCACCGAGGGCCGCCCAAGGCTCAGGTAACCAGGGCCAGCCGAGTTTTGCACTGCTGGCAGTGGCAGCAGCAGAGGTGTGATGGGGCCATCACCTTCCCCTGATCACCTAGTTGCCTCCCGCCCCTGAGGGCTGCCAGACTGTGAGAGGGGGCAGGCCAGGTTGAGGGACCCCCCCTCCACTGCATGAATTTTCATGCACTGGGCATCTAGTATTATTATATTTTGTTCCCCCAATAATTTTATTTATTTATTTATTTATTTATTTATTTATTTATTTATTTATTTATTTTGCTTGCTAGAGGGTTTTTTTCTCTCCAACAGAGGATATCTGAAGAGACAGAACCTATACTCTCCATCCTACCAATACCAGGCAGTGAGAATGTGGCAGTTCTCTGGTAATTTTCATTAGCTAACTCTTCAGATACTTAAACCAAACATTTAGAATACATAGCAGGAAAGCAGCTAAATCCATATTTTGGGGACCATGAAGAAGTTTCACACCTAGAGGAAACAATTAGGTTAAATAATAAGATTTTCAAAGTCACACATGTAATTCTCCACAAAAATGAAATGAATAATTATTATCCAGTTCATAGGTTCATTGATAATAAAATCTTAAAGGAAGAAAAATAATAATTTTATGGAATTAAAAAGAGAGGCATCATAAAATGTGCTTCTTTGGTTCATGATTTCAGTTGTTAAAGGAATTGCAAGTTCTTACCATTTATTATTTTTTGTTAAAATCTAATCTCATGGATTAGTGACTTTTGCCATTTATTTTAGATAAAAGCAGTTATTTTTATTTCTTATACATAATAACATAGATATTTAAATTTCATAAATGCTATTTATTAAAAATAGTTATGTCAAATTTCTTCTTATGATGATGATGAAATAAGAGGGATCAGATTTACTTTTTCACCCCCAACAACTAAAATAACTTGACAAAAATTTGAAACAATTATTTTTAAAACATTGGACATCAGACAATGAAGGTAAACGATCTTTAGAAGATAGGAAGCAAGTGATGTGAACCCTAAAGTTGCTCCAGGTTGCTGCCTGGAGAGAGATTTTAGGACACAGAACAGGGAGAGGAAAGCCAGCTAAGGTTAATTGGTCCTCCTGAGCTGAGGAGATAGAACTACACAGGGGAAGGAAGCTACAGGGTCTAGAGGAGTAGGAGAAAACTACACAGAAAGTGAACTCCAGATATTTGCATACTATTTGAATATTGATGAAAGGATACATTTGAAGAAATTACCGGAGTAAATAACCACTTAAAAGGATTACAAGAAATACTCCTGAATCTTACACAGGCCTGGGAATGGTTTCTGTTCCTTTAGTCAGAAAGGGAAACTTGATAAATCATGGAGTATTGGTTAGAGTAGTGATTGGCAAACTGAGGCTTGCAAGCCACATGTATCTCGCAAGCTACAATTTGCTGCTCTGTTGACTAATGAGTTTGCCGACTACTTGGTTAGAGTAATAAAAACGCTTTTGTCTCAGTATTGGAGCAAGATTAGCTACATACAGATTTAATGCTCTTCTGGTATTGCCTAAAAATTCTCAAATCCAGTCTTAAATAAAATATTTCCAATTTCTTAATCACATCCAGAACCAAGCTCAAGAATATTTATATTATACCAAAAAATCCAGGGCCCAGCAAGGTACATCACAATGCCTAACATGCAATAAAATATATTGCAAGCATACAAATAAGCAAAAAAAAAATGTAGTCCATACATAGTCAAGAGGAAAAGTATTCAAGTAAAACCGACAGACAAATGACATAGATGATAGAGATAGTAGAGAAGGATAATACAATAGTTATTATAATTATTTCATGTGTTCAAGAAGCTAAGTAGAGATGTGGAAAATATTTTTAAAAATATAAATCAGACTACAAGAGGTGAAAACCAAACCATATGGGATTATTGGCAGAATACTTATTGCAGAAAAATATTTTGGTGAACTTGAATATAGAATGAACAAGCATCAATGAAATATAGGTCAATTTCAAGCAACTTAACATTCATGCAATTGGATACCACAAGGAGGGTAAAATAAGCGAAAGAAAAATATACTATTTGAAGAAATATTAGTAATTTTCCCCAAAATTTGATTTAAAAAGCACACACCTACCTTTAAACTAACAGATTTAAGAAAATGAAAAGCAAAAAAAGCAGGCATAAAGAAACATGAAGAATTCTGCATAAAAGTACATCATAATTAAATTGCTCAAAGAAGGAAAAAACAGGTGGGAAAAAATAGAAAATAAACAGAAAGATGATAGTTTCTACATTATTTCATTTTCCAGCTATTCATGATAACATAAATGCCAAGTAATTTAGCCATTATCCATTCTACTTGGAATATAAAAACATTAAAGCCAGAATAGAAGTTTTTAATCTAATAGTGTGGTATGGGGAAACTTGAGTTTCATTTTCTGAAGTTCATTTTCTGAGCTAATTAACCTTTAACTTAAAATGATACTCATATTACTTTCACTTTTCTCTCAGTTTTAACTTGATTATTGCTCATAAAGGGTTTCTTCTTTATTCAGTTGTTTTACTTTTGGTTTTGATAAAAATCCATTCTCTATTATATGTAAATATAAATGGACTTCTTTATCTCATTGGTAACATGGGCATGTTCATTCACTTTAAAAGTATTTAGGTAGATATGTACACATTATTTTTCTTTAGAATTTTTTCTCTTCTTTTCCTTCTCTTCTTTCTCCTTAAAAAATAACCTTAACATGTTTTGTCTGATAGATTTTATATCTTTATAATTGGCTTACTCTGAAATAAAGGTATTGAATGCCCCCAGTTTCTGGTGTCCAAATGCCAAACATTTTGAAGTGGTATTTTCATTTTTACATATGAAATTTATTCTGTCCTATTGAAGAAAACCACAAGTATCTTAGATAGCATAATGTGAATGGCCACTGGAGGAACTGAAAGCTGGTAAAAATGTGTTTAGTACAGTAAAGGCTATTTCACATCTCTTCTCATTCAAAGGAAGCAATGTTTATAAGAGCCTCTTTAAGGGCAAAATAAGGTAGCCTATATTATAACAGGCATGAAAACATTGTCCAAAAGCACTCAGAGAGGCAGCAGTAGTGGGAGCTATCTGAAAAAGCAACTTTCCTCTGGGCTCAATATAGAAATACAAGAAAAATTTTAAAGAATGGTTAAATCTAAGAAGCATGATAAGTGAAATTTGATGACCAAATATGTATGTATTTTAATTTAAATGTTGATTGAAAGAAGAGAAAAAATAGCAAGTAAAAGGATAAAATGTGATAATTGGAAGGTACCTGGGGAATTGTTGCTTCATTTAACAAATTTATGAGCACAATATATACTAATACTAGAGCCTTCAACAAAACTGTGTAAGGTTATCTATCATATCTGTGACATCTTGGGTGGGCTGTGTAACCTCATTGAGATTTAATTTCCTTTATACATGATCATGATGCTGCCTTACTTAACTCTAAGGATTACTGAGAAGATCCTACCTAATAAAAGAGTAATATGCAAATCAACCATCACTCCACCACACCCACAAGTCACGTCTACCAGACATGACCACCAGCCAATCAGAGAGAATATGCAAATTAAACCCAACCAAGATGGCTACAGCCACAAGAGCAAGAGGGAAGCTTGGGTTTCCCAGGCAATAGAGGAAACCAAGCTTTCAGCCTGCTCTTGCCAGCCTAAGCCTCCACTCAAGGCTACAAAGTTTCAATTATAGAAGGTAAACAAATCCAAACAGAAATAGCTGCCGACCACAAAGCAAGCAGGAGGCTTGGCTCCACTTCATGCTACAAAGTTTCAATTGTAGAAGGTAAATAAATTCCAGATACCAGGGCCTCTGTTCAGGTCACCAGGGGGCGTGGTCAGTCTGCAAACCACCACTGGCCCCTCGCCCAGGCCGCCCCACGCCCCAAGGGAACCCCCACTCTGATCTGGGACATCCTTCAGGCCAAACCAGCTGGCCCCAACCTGTGCACCAGGCCTCTTTCCTATCTAATAAAAGAGTAATATGCAGATTGACCATCACCCCAACACACAATAGCTGCCCCCTTGTCGTCAAAGATGGCTGCCCCCATGTAGACACAAGATGGCCACCACAAGATGGCCAGAAGGGGAGGGCAGTTCAGAGGCACAAGGCCTGCAAGGAAGGGCAGTTGGAGGTGATCAACCCTGCAGGGGAGGACAATTAGGGATGATCAGGCTGGCAAGGGCTGACCAGGCCGGCAGGGCAGTTGGGGGCAAACAGGCTGGCAGGAGAGCAGTTAGACATCAGTCAGGCTGGCATGGGAGTGGTTAGGGGCAAACAGGCTGGGAGGCAGAAGGAGTTAGGGGCAATAAGGAAGGCAGGCAGGCGAGCAATTGGGAGCCAGCAGTCCTGGATTGTGAGAGGGATGTCCGACTGCTGGTTTAGGCCCAATCTCACCACGATCTGGTCTAAATGGGCAGTTGGACATCCCTCAAGGGGTCCCAGATGGGAAAGGATGCAGGCTGGGCTGAGGGATATCCTTCCCCTGCCCCATGCATGTATTTCATGCACTTGGCCTCTAATAAAATAAGAAAGAACAACAAATATGATTTCTTTCTTTTCTTTTCTTTTTTTAATTGTTTAAAGTATTAGAAATATGACATCCTTTTTGCAGTTGAGAACTTAAGCCTGAGGAAGTTTCATGACCCATTTAAGATTATTCTGTAGTTTATGACATAGGCTTAGATTTTAGGTTTTCAAATAACTAATGTGTTTTTTCCTGCTGTGCCAATAAGAAGCATATCTTATTGACTGAAATGGGAAATTTTTAAGCTTGTTTTCAAATGCAGTTTCATTATGTGAATATAACAAGTTTATATTCAGTTCAAAACAGTTATTTTTAAGAAAACCAGAACTCAGTATAAAACTGCATTTTAAAACTGTGGTAAATCAATCATGAAAATTGCTATCCTTTATCAAATAAAGATCAATACTTGAATCACTAATACTGTTATTTCTGAGCCATTTTCCCTATTCAGATATATACTATGTTTAGGCAGCTATAAATATGGCTGTATGTGATGTCACGTGATAAAATAAAGTACTTTTCATGTAAAAATATTATAAAATTCCTGCCTATACATCTATTTGTACAGTCTTTATAGCACCTATTCACATATCATGTTGCCCTTAATTTTTCTCTTAAAGATGCCTTAAAAATTCTCCTTCACTCTGCCTTTGGTTTATTGAATCATTGAATTCAATTGGGTGGAGGTGATAAGAGTGTTAACTTCTTTTGTAAGACTTTTACCTTTTAGAATCATTCAAGAAAAGCTCAGTGCTGTAGATGCCAAGTAGCTAAGGACTGTTTCTCTTTAAAAAAGATAGCTTCATATATTCGTTCCTGCCTCCGTCATGTGTGTCCTCGTTGTTGCTTTACATCCCATCTTATGCTCCATTTTCTGCCATCTTAACACTGTTACCTCTAGACATAGCAGGTTCATTCACATTTAGAATAAAGTTAAGTCAAACAGGCATACATAGCACATCACAATGTGGACCTCCATCTGAAGGTAATTAACAATGAAGATGAAGAAGTCACTGATGGCTAGCAGGAGGAAGACTGGGAACGGGTGTGTTCATGGTGGCTTTTAGACATGTCCTGGAGGCAGTATTCCAAACTTCTCCCTACCTGCTTCCAGGGAAAGCTTTTCAATCTACAGAGAAAATAAATGCTTTCAAATATTCAAAAACATAATTCTCACAAGGTGGATATGGAAACCCTAAAAGAAATGCCTCCAGCCATTGCAATATTGTGCAATTATAATTGAGATATTAAATTGGATGAGTTAACATATCAGTTTCAAGCAAGGGCAAAGGTAAATAAAGATGGTTTTGGAATTATCTAATATCAAGAACTTATTTTACCTTCAAGCTTCTATGTAGTACAGCGAATTGACATAAAATTTAAACATTTGTTCTGATTCACTTCCTTTGTTTTATTTGGAGATATCTTGACCTTTATACATTGTTTTCAGACCTGTACCATAATATTATGAATTGAGAGTGAATGAATTGTCTTTGAAGTGGGCCTGCTTTGTCATCTATATTATCAAGATGAAACTCCTTAAGATTAGTATCACACATGCTGGGTTGTTTTTTTTTTTAATATACGTTTTTATTGATTTTTAGAGAGAGAGGAAGGGAGAGGGATAGATACATAGGTGAGAGAGAAACATCATGGATGGGCTGCCTTCTGCGAGTTCCGCACTGGAGATCGAACCAGCAACCTGGGTATGTGCCCTGACTGAGAATTGAACCGGTGACCTCTTGGTTCATGGGTCAATGCTCAACTACTGAGTCACCATCTGGACAATGATGTTTTGATTAGCATGATGAATCAATTATCAAATTAATTTAAATTCTTCCTTGGGGAAATGTTTTTCAAATTTCTTATAAACAAACCAAAAAAGAAGGAAAAATTTGGATAGAAAGCAAAATAGATGGTTCCAAAAGCTCATGTTATTTGAATTTCTTCAGACTTCATTCCCAATTGTTGGGCAACCAGAAGCCCAGCTACTGTCAAGGCCAGTATATTGTCACACTGAAAAGTGGGGGAAAGAGGTGAAGGGAGATATTTTCTCTCAGCCAAGTCAACAAGAATATCTAGTAAGCAATATTAATATACAAGGCAAGAACTGGAGTTGTGGCTAATAAAATACAAAGCATTTACATATCTCTTGAGAGAGAGAGTTAGAATTTAAAAGCAAGAATCCCATCTACAGCATCCTAAATAATAAAGAGGGAATATCCTAACTGACCCTCACACTGTTGCAAAGATGGCTGTGCCCACAGCCAATAAAGAGGGAATATGCTAATTGCCTATTACACCCTCAAAGATGGTGGTGCCCACAGCCACAAGATGGTGGTGCCTAGTCTCTTCAGGCCCAATGGGGCAGCAGGTGGAGTCCCCCAGTCCACTCAGTCCCCCAGCTGTCCAGGCTGGCCTAAGGCACATTCAAGCCTCAGATGTCGCCTGCCCAGCTGCCCAGGACCATCCCGAGGAGTAGGCAAGCCTCGGATGATGGCTGACCAGCCATTTAGGGCCACCTGAGACTCAGGTAACCAGGGCTGGCCAAGGCTTACGCTGCTGGCAGTGGCATTAGCAGAGATATGATGGGGCATCACCTTCCCCTGATCGCCAGTAACCTCCCACCCCTGAGGGCTCCCAGACTGTGAGAGGGGGCAGGCCAGGATGAGAGACCCCCCTCCAGTGTATGAATTTTCATGAACCAGGCCTCTAGTATTAAACATAAAATAGCACTTGTTAAATGCACTCATTTATTTTAACATTTATGTTCTACAGGTGATCTTTATCATGGATGTGCTTTTTGCATTGGGTATGCCTGCTGGGTTCAACATTGAGGAAAAGGTTTCTGCTGTAACAATATGCCTGGAGAAGGGGTTCTTGAACATCATTTAACTTATTTTCTTGCCATTTTGTAGAAGAGAAAAATGAGTCCTAAAAATAGTAGTTCATGCCGAAATCAGTTTGGCTCAATGGATAGAGCATTGGCCTAGGGACTGAAAGGTCCCAGGTTTGATTCCGGTCAAGGGCACATACCTTGGCTGCGGGCACATCCCCAGTAGGAGGTGTGCAAGAGTCCGCTGATCGATGGTTCTCTCTCATCGATGTTTCTAACTCTCTATCCCTCTCTCTTCCTCTCTGTAAGAAATCAATAAAATATATTTAAAAAATAGTAGTTCACACACTCAGTTAATCTCAAAGTCAGAACTCGAATCCAAGGCTGAGTTTTAAACCAATGATCTTTACTTCACACACTTTGACTAGAGAACAGAAACAATTCAGCAAGCCTGGGGGAACAGCAGTAGGAGGCCCGGCTAGACAGCTGTCTTGATGAGAAACTCTGATTGCTGGTGCATTTTGAATTGTGAAGTACAACACATGCAATTTACATGGGCAGGAACTAATCAGAACAAACTCTAACGCTGCCATCGAGGGTGGCACAGTGGCAGCGGGGGGATACTTCCCCTGGCACCTGATTTGTCTCTGTTGAAAATCAGCCACATGGGCTTTTTACTGGTTTTGTAAAGCAGCAGGGAGGAAAGTCTTTCACTTCAAACCTAGTTGCAGAGGAAAGGTAGGAGAGGTATTTCATTAAGAGGAACCAGTGGGATTTTGTGGTCTCCAGAGCAATAATCAGGTGGAGGTTGTTCATGGTCAGCTTGTGCGAGGCGGGTTTCTAGGAGAAAATGGAAAGGGGGACTTGTCTGTCCCAATTCCCTGCTGTGTTAAACACGACCCAGTTATCGTTTCCATTCACGGGATCCTGTAGGGAATGCTCTACCACCTGCTTCAAGCCAGGCTTACAACACCCAGCTGGTTGCAATAACGGCATGTCGGACTCCAAAGTCTAAGGGGTTTTGGAACAGCAATTCTTACATGTCACTGGACTCCCTAATCTTGCCCATATTTCAATGAAAACTTCTGGCCTGACTGGCATGGCTCACTGGTTGAGCATTGACCTATGAACCAGGAGGCCGAGGTTTGATTCCTGGTTAGGGCACATGCCTGGGTTGTGGGCTCATACCCCATTGGGGGGCATGCAGGAGGCAGCTGATCAATGATTCTCTCTCATCATTGATGTTTCTCTCTCTCTCTTCCACTCCCTTCCTTTCTTAAATAAATAAAAATATATTTTAGAAAAACACATAAAAGAACAACAATAAAAAACATGTCTGTCCTCATTTCTCCAGAGTGGACCTTTAATGAAAAAGAAAAAAAAAGAAAGAGCTACTTATATTCTTTAGCTGTTTATCAACAGTTATTTTAATGATGCCTCATCAATCACAAGATAAATGAAAGACTTTTGGTAATCATCTGATGACTTGCCACCTTTTACAGGCCTCAACTCTTCCTAAACTCAGCGCCAGCATTGTCTTGCCTCCAGGGCTTTGCAAACGCTTCCTCCACTCTCTTAACCGCATCCTCATCTTCTCCAAGTGTTACAATAATTTATGCATTCTTAAAATATTGGCTCAGCTATTCTTTCCTTATGTAGCTTTCTCATTCCCCTCAGAGCTGGTTGTTGTGTTCACTAAGTTCTATAGGTACAGTGCCAAAGACACAAGCTTCCAATGGCCTAGCAGAAGTTCAGTGGGATGTGGTAACAGTTTTGAAAAGTTTGATATGATCGGAATTGGGGCTTCCAAAGAAAGGACAGAACCCAGGGTCCATGAAAATTGTACAAGTCTTGCTAAAGTCAGGGGTATGGGGGGCCTTTCCTCATATATGGAAATATGTTTATTAGCACTCTTATCACATTCATCTTACAGTTATATACAGTCATCTCCAAGCTAAGCTCCAAGTGACATTTTTCAGAAAGAAACTATACTCCTGATCTTTGGCTCAGTGTAGATTTTCCTGACTCCTTGAAGATGTTTAGTGATATTGGTAAGTTGTGTTGAGCTTCACCAATATTACATTTGGTCTCTGAGCACAGAAGCACTGCACCCAGTGGTCAGAGAGACTATTCTGGACCTGCCAAGAGTAAGGAGTAGCAAATAGCTCTCCAGTCATCCAGCCTCCAGACAGAGGTGTGTGAGAGGCAGTGGCAGGTGGGGGGAGGGAGAGGTTCAAGAAGCACCACCTCTCTGTGTTTTTTGAGAACAAAGGTTATCAAAAAACATCAGTCAATAACAGATTCTTATGCTCAAGACAAAGTGACCAGGTGTGCAAATCCTTTATTCACAAAACTCCTTCCTTTTATCTAAACACTCATACCAAGCATGGTACAAAAAAATATATGGGATACTGCATATTTGAAACCTTGACCTGTTGGTGGAGTATAGTTCTTTTTGAAAGGTTCCCTTCGAGTTACATAAAGGTCATTCAACTCGCCTATGATATATTATACTATTATTAAATATGTATGCGGTCCTATAAGGTTTCTAAGCAAGGCAGATTGGTAAGATCGAGACTTGTACATTATTCACGGAATAATCTACTATTCATCACTTCAAGACAGAATTTCACCATTAAGGGCACTCTCTCCATTCAAGTTGTTAAGACAATTTGACATTTATACTTCTTTTTATCTCTCTAAGGAATACTTTACAGCTCATCAGATAAGATAAAAATGTGACAGGACATGACCTTTCCTTGATATAGGAATGGTATTGCGATATGAGAATATGAATTGAGAAAGGAAGCTTTATTTTATTTTTTTATTTTTTTTATTATTTTGTTTGTGGATCAAAGTTTTAAATGTTTAAAATAAGGGGGAGAGGGAAAAATACAATAGCTTTAAATAGAATGTAAAATTTTTTTTATAATCCATTTTATCCCAGTTTTGCTTTCTGTAGCTCTTTACATTTATTTTTCTTAGCATATTGTTCTCAGCAACCATAAACATTTTGTGATACTCTACATCATATGTTATCAGGGAGATACAAATCAAAACGACAATCAGATACCACTCACTACCCACCTACTAGAATGGTTAAAATCTATAACATTGACATCTGTAATACTAAATGCTACTGAGGATATAAAACAACAAAAATTCTCATTTTTTTTTTAAAAAGAGCTCTCATTCATTGCTGGTGGGAATGCTAGAAGGTATAGCCACTGTGGAAGACAGTTTAGTGGTTTCTTACAAAGCTAAACATACTCTTACCATATGATTCACTAATCACTTTCTTTGGTATTTTCCCAAAGGAGGTAAAAACATATGTCTATGCAAAAATCTGTAAATATATATATATATATATATATATATATATATATGTGTGTGTGTGTGTGTGTGTGTGTGTGTGTGTGTGTGTATGTGTATATATATGGCAGCTTTATACATAATTACCAAAACTTGAAGCAACCAAGATGCCCTTCAGTAGGTAAATGGATAAACCGTGGTATAACCAAACAATGGAATATTATTCAGTGCTAAAAAAAAAAAAAAAAGAGCTATTAAGCTATGGAAAGACATGGAGGAAACTTAAATGCATATTACTAAGTATAAAAAGCCAATCTGAAAAGGCCATATACTGTAATTCCAACAATATGTCTATATATATATATATATATATATATATATTTTTTTTTTTTTTAAAGTAAAGCGAGTAACTTTACAGTTGAAGAAACTGGAAACCATACCACCTTAATCAGATGAACAAAGTTAAATGACCAAAATAGGACTAATGGACAGCATATGCTCTCAGGTATCATATAATAGGAAGGAAACAGTACCACTTTTATGGTTATGAAATAATGTATAACCTGAGTCTTATAATATGTAAACATCAGAAAAACACTCTCCATAAATTACAATATGACCATGAAATAAAAATGATTTTGCAATGTTCCAGATTAAAGGAACAACATGACAATTTAATGCAATAAGCAATCCTGGACTCAAAAGAATGGTATAAAAGGTATTTGGTGGTCAAAATTGACAAATTTTGGAACGAAGTATCCAGTATCTAGATTAGATACTGTAACAAAATTAATCGCATGATTTTGGTTATCGTATTTATGGAAGCAAGCCTTTGATTTTTGCAAATGTAAACTGATGTGTTCAGGGGGAAAGGAATATCATGTCTACATTTTTGACTTCTCTATGTTTTAAACTACCTTTAGTGCAATGTTGCAACCAAAACAAACATTTATGTGCTGCCTCTAAAAAGTTATATGTTCCATTTATTATTCTTTATTATGCCTCCCTAAAAGCATTTCTGAAAGTTCTGAAAATTGAGTTACTGAAAGGAAATTCTGTAGCCAAATGATGACATCTAGATTGCACTTGAATATCAAACTAAATGGTGAAAGGGGATATTTTATCATTTACAACACAGAACAGATTTTAAAATTTGATTGAAGCATTTAAAATACAGAAGTCTTAAAAGCATATCATTTTCTAAAATTCTTTATATTAATAAATTGTGTCCAAGCCAACTTTTTATTTTATACTGATATCATGAAAAAGAAAGTGGTATATAATTACTATTATGGCCTAGTAACTTTCTGAGAAGATATTTAGCTAATGGCATACTTGCAGATGGGTCTGTCATTAAAGATTGGCTGAGAGTAGAGCTGTTTTTATGCTATTATCTTATTTTTAAAGAGGCAAAAATATGGTTCTCCAAATATTTTTTCTAGTGTTCTCTGAATCTTTAAACATTTAAGTTTTTTTTCTTTTTACCTTTTGACCCCTTTTACCCACTACTCATACCTCCAAAACTCCCACTTCAGAAACCAAGAGTCCGTATTCTGTAATTGTGGGCTTGTTTTTGAAATGAAATTCGTTGGTGTGACACTGGTTAATAAGATTATATAAGTTTAAAGTGTCATTTCTAGAATACAGTATCTGTATATTCCATGTGTGCTCACTACACAAAGTCTAGTCTCCTTCCATCACCATACATTTCACTCCCTTTACCCTCTTCAACCTCTTCCAACCCCGTTCCCCTTAGGTAAGGAGCTTGTTGTTATTGTTTTTGTTTTGTTTTTTTAATCTCACATATAAAAGATATCAAACAATAATTATCTTTCTCTGCCTATATTATCTCAGTTAGTATAATGCTCTTGAGGCCTATCTGCATTGTTGCCAATGACAAGATGTCCTTCTTTTTATGGCTAATATTCTGTTATACATATACCATAGTTTATCTATCATTCATTGATGGACTGACGTTATTTCCATATCTTTGTGACTATGATGCTGCAATTATCATGGAGGTTATTATATATAGATAATACATTATATATATAAATAATATAGATATAAAGATATATATAATTGTGATGCTGCAATTAACATAGAGGTTATTATATATATAAATAATATAGATAATAATATAGATATAAAGATATATATAATTGTGATGCTGCAATTAACATGGAGGTTATTATATATATAACTAATATATATATTATATATATAAATAATATAGATATAGATATATCTATCTTACTGAGTGTTTTCATTTTCAGTTTTTAAAAAATGTACTTCATTGATTTTTTAGAGAGAAGAAAAGAGAGTGAGAGAGAGAGTTCGAAATGAAAAACATCAATCAGCCACCTCCTGCACACATCCCACTGGGGATGTGCCTGCAACCAAGGTACCTGCCCTTGACCGGAATTGAACCTGGGACCCTTGAGTCTCCAGGCCGATGCTCTATCCACTGAGCCTAACCATTTAGGGTATGTTTTCATTTTCTATGGATCAATTATCAGAAGTGAAATTGCTGGATCACATGGCAGTTCTATTTCTAATCTTATAAGGAACTTTCATACTGTTTTTCATAGCAGCTACACCAATTTATATTCCCACTAATAGTGCATAAGCATTTTTTTTATCTGTATCCTCACCAACAGTTAATATTTCTTGTCTTTCTTTCTCATTTTTAGTGACTTTGTTGGGGTGGCACTGGTTAGCAAAAGTATACAGGCTTTAAGTACATAATTCCACAACACATCATCTGTATACTGTATTGTATGTTCACCACCCAAGTCAAGTCTCCATCCATCACCATTTATCTCCCTTGTACCTTCCTTTACCTCCCTCCACCCAGCTTTCCCCCAGCAACCACCACCCTGTTGTCCATGTCCGTGAGTTTTTTTCTTTTCTCTTTTGCTCAATCCCTCCACAGCCCCCAATCTGACAGCTGTCAGCCTCCTGCTCTCTATCTATGAATCTGCCACTATTTTACTTGATAGTTCATTAAGTCTTTTTAGCAAATAGCCATTCTAACAGGTGAGAAGTAATATCTGATTGTGGTTTTGACTTGCATTTTCCTGATGATTAATGATGATGAGCATCTTTTCATGTACTTGTCAATCAGTCTGTATGTCTTCTTTGGAAAAATGTCTATTTAGATTTTCTACTCATTTTTAAGTCTGGTTTTTATTTGTTTATTTTACTACTAAGTGGTATGAATTTTTAATAGATTTGGACATAAGCCACTTATCAGATATATGTTTTGCTTTTCATTTTCTCTGTGATGACAAAAAATTCAGGACTGCAAAATTAGTGGATCAAAATATTGAATATTATTTATAGCCTCTAAATAAGATTTAACTTTTTCAATATACACTAACTCTTTTTTAGCCTTTTAACAAATATCTGTTTAAAGTATAAATTTATAAATTATGTTTCAAAGAAAAATTTGTAGTTAAAGATCAGAAAGCTATCAAAATGATTTAATTCTGAAGGCTCTTCAGCCTTTTAATTCAACACTTCAATTTTACTGGACTTTCAGTGAAAGCTGTGCAATATTATACTCCTTTATAACTCACCCCAAGAATATACAAAAAAAATATACATGCCCATATTTTATTTCTAACTTCTGGAATTGAAAAATTTTTTTAAAGAATCAGATTGACAAGCAATAACTCCATCAGTTTTTAGTAACATAACTGGCATATGGAAAGAGAATTAAAGTGATTAATTATCATGTGTAATTCTAGGCCAAACTTTGTGATATATCTTAAACCTTTACTAATGTCACCTCTATATTATTTCACTTAATTTAATCTCCTTGAACTCTGTGCTAATATCATTTCTACACATTCCATAAAGGAAAAGAAAAAAATAAACACACTTAAAGAAAACATTATCCTTGATCTTCATAAAATTCTAGATACACCCTACCTCGCTCTCTATCCTTGTATGCAAATTGCTTTCAATTATGTGTTATTTAGGAAGTTGTGTGTGTACTGTAAAGTCATATAGAATGAAAGGAGGAAAATAATGCAATTTCACATAACTTTGTTATAAAAAAGAAATAAATTTATAATATTTGAAATGTCACTTGAAAACCTTAAATTAAAAAATTTAAATGTCATAGCTAACAATCATTCTTAAGTACAAAGGAATTATTTATAAATTGGGGACAACTTGCTTGGGAACATCACATTATCTACTTGACAAGGTTCTACTTATGATTCAAAATATGCAAATAGTTTGCTATAAAATCTTCACTCACATCTTTTTCTACATGCACTTTTTAAAATCTAGTCCCTTTATTTCTCATGTTTCCAATAGATTTTTAAAAATCATACAATCATGTTAATGGGGCACATTGTTATGCAAGGCATTGTGTTGAGAACTTTATATATTTTAATTTATCTAATGCTCACACTATATTACTTCATTTTTACAAGGAGCTAAGCCACAAATAGTTGTCACTTGCTCAAATTTTTAGTGATATTGGGATTCAGGCACAAACTGTCTGATTACTTAATCATTTCACAATAATACCTCTTTATGTTTTTTAAGCAAAATATGGTATGATTATTTTTTTAAAAATCTAGCTTTCTTTCTAGCTATGGTGTGATCCTTTTAATTAATTAATTTATTTAGTTACTGAATACCATTTGTTATACCACAATACAGTATTGAACAAACTAGAGATAGTTTCTGGCCTTATAGAGCTTGGAATAACCACAAACTAAAGAATCATACAAGGGAATGTCTCTGCACACCATGCTATGAAGAGGCACATGGTCAAAGAGTCTATGTTGGTGGGAGCTACGATCAAGAAAGCAAAACCTACCCCTTCCTTTATTAACATTATGACTAAGCTTGGATGTCATAGATTATAGTAAGAGAACACTGCATCTTGAGATAACCTCCCCCACACATGCACACACCACCTACCTAATCTTAGTCCTCCAAATAAATAAATTGTTGATTTCTTTTGCAATACATTCCTCACTTTCTAATAAAGTAGCGTCATCACTGGTGGTGGTGTTTTTTTCCCCCCATTATTACCATCTATAGAAATTTTGACCCTTGTAGATGCAATAATTAGGTGAGGAACTTCGCCTTTGGGAAAAATTGAGACTAATTAACAAACTTAAACTTTTTCCTCTAAATTCTTGCCCTATTATTTATGTTTAAAGTCCAGTTTTTCCAGATGTTGGATCCTCTTACAAGAACTACAAGTAAAGTATTTTTATTTCTATTAGTCTCTGAGTTTTATTTTGATCTGATTTAATCAGAAATATAAAGTCCTTCTGCCTCAGAGAAGATTAAGTTAAGATCTGAGGAATAAGCAAGAGCTGACTAGAAGAAAGGGGTTGTGGGAATTTTTGAATATGCCAAAATATTGAAGTTATGATTAACTGGACTTGTCTTTTTAATACCTGAAAATGTAATGGTTCTAATATCATGATCTAATATAATGTTCTAATATATAATATCTTATCTAATAGTTTCAATATATTATATCTAATATATTGGTTTTAATATCATTATCCAATCTAATAAAGTGATCAGAGAGATATGGATCTGAAAGTGATATCATCTGGAAGCAAGAAATGTAGATTCACTATAACCTATTTGAAACCAGATGTGGGAAGTTAAAAAAACATATAGAGTTTTTTTTGCTGATTGTGTGTTACCAAGTTCAGCTTGTTTCATAAGTCAATTTTGTAAGACTAAAAAATTCTCCTGAATCTAGTAGGAAGATTTTCTTCTCCAAGAATATTGATACTTGCAAGTAGAACTATTGTTAAAAATCTTTAATTGGTTTAGTTTGTTTGGGGCACCCAAGTTCGTTCCTAGGACTTTACCTATGTTTAGGCATTGAAGAGACTAGAGTGATTCTCTCTTCAATGACTTCTTGGCACAGAAGGCCAGCCTCCCATTTTCTTATGCCAGTGCATCAATCAATATGTATTTTGAGCACAAGGATTCCTTTATCAGCACTATTAGAAGTCTTACTATTATACATGTAAGTGCATATCTGTTTATATATGCAGCAAATATGAAGACAATGTTCTATGCCATGGGAAAGCAGCAATGAATAACAACAACAAAATGACAAAGCTTCTGCCCTCATGAAGATAACAATCTACTGGGACAACAGAGAAATAAATATATCTTACAATGAAAATATGATTAAGATAATAAACAAACAAACACAGGATGAGGGGGAGAGAGAGAGAGAGAGAAAGAAAGAGAGAGAGAGAGTAGTATTACAGATGTAATAGTTAACTTAGAACTAGCCATTATGAGTTGAGAGAGGAAGCCTATGAATATCTAGGGTAAACTTGCTCCATGCAGAGGTAGGAGCAGCACATAGACCCTGTGTGGGAAGCTGCTTTGTGCATTTGTGGACAGTAAGCTGTAGAAGAAGAGAGAAAGGAAATGAGGCCTGAGGGTTATTTAGGGGACAGATCATGTGGGACCTTGTAGGTCATAGTAAGATCTTTAATTTAAATTTTATTCTAAGTATGAAATTAAGCCTGGAAAAGTAATATGTTGTTCACAGAATTTAGAGTCAAATGGGTAGTGTTTTAGAGTGCTTTGTAGGATGATGTGCTAGTGATTACCATTTATGATTTGACTTAATTAGCCATAATAACAATATTTTAATAATCTTATTAAATAAGTTATCATTTTAATAGATATTTCAGTATATTTATGTCCTAAGAACCATATGCATTATGGAAATAAAAATAGTTAATTTTGGTTATACTCAATACAAAAATTATTAAAATTATGTTTAGCTTAAATGGAGGGTTGTCTTGTTTAAAACGAATTTTTTCAAGAAAATGATAAAAACAGATATTTGAGGAACTCTAAAATATTAAACAATAAACTAGAAACTAGACTCTTCTTATTATTCTTGTCTACCACTTACTAAATGTACACTTTGGCCATACTATTTAACTTCTCTCAGCCTCAGTTTCCTCATCATTAATATGGTGATAATAATACTTTTCTCGGGAATTGACCAGAGACTCAATTGAATGATCCTTGTGAAGTGTTTAGAACAGTAAGTGTTCTACAAGTGTTAAATAACTGGCTATGTAAGTGTTAAATAACTGTAACTTTTCTTCCTTCTTTATATAGGTTTCAAACTTTGTGCACACCCTAGTCGTGATCCTTTCACTTTGTTCTAGAAGGAAATTAACTTCATTGCCATACAGACTATGCAATTTAAATCATTTTCTAAAACATTTGTTTTGTCAAACAATGAAGCAATGAGCAGTGAAATAGTTGATGTACTTACACCGCCATTTATGAAGTTAATCTCCTGGGTATTTTATTAGTTTGAAAAAGATGTAATATTTTAGGATATAGCATAATGAATGTTTAAAGAATAATTGCACATAGTATAAAATATTTTATACAAATACATTGAGTTTAGCTAAAATGTATATCATTTTCTTATGCAAAAACATTTTCACTAATATTATATTATTTAACTCTCAATCTCTTGTGAGTAATCCTCATTCTATGGATGAGAACATGAATAGTGGTAATTTACTCTAGGGGGCAGTTGGTAGATGAAATAGCCTAAATTTGAGCTGATGCCAAATGTTCGTAGAAACATTTGTTTGTAGAAACATATTCTAGTGAAATTTGTAGAAATATACTAAATTTTATTATTTAAAATTTTTATTGATATATAATATCTCAGTTTCAGGTATATATCATAGTGATTATATATATATATATATATATATATATATATATATATATGTATATATATATATATATATATATATATATATATATATATAATTGATTTTTTACAGAGAGAAAGAGAGAGGGGGATAGAGAGCTAGAAACATCAATGAGAGAGAAACATCAATCAGCTGCCTCCTGCACACCCCCACTGGGGATGTGCCCACAACCAAGGCACCAAACCCAGGACCCTTCAGTCCGCAGGCTGACGCTCCATCCACTGAGTCAAACCAGTCTTGGCTCAATATAAACATACATTACAAAATTATCAACACATTAAGTCTAGTTACCATCTGTCACCATATAAATTTATTACAATACTAGAGGCCCAATGCACAAATGTATATTCATGCATGAATGAGTCTTCATTTCTCTAGCTGCCGGCACTGCCTTTGCTCTGACCAAAGCCCCCTTTCTGCCTTCCCATGCTGCCCAGAGGCCCCAAATGGCTGGGGAGGTACAGAACGCCTGCACTGTTGGGTTAATTTGCATATTCACTCTTGATTGGCTGAGGGCATCACACATGTATGGTCAATTAGCATGTTACTCTTTTAACAGGTAGAGATTATTGACTATAATTCTCCATGATGTACATTTCATCCTCATGACTTATTTTTTTTTTATCAGAAGTTTGTAACTCTTCATTCTCTTCAACTATTTTATAGCCACCATTCTAAATTTTAAAAATGAGGTTGTTGTCATCGAATTTGTCTAGCCAGGAGAAATGCTAAGTTACAGATGTAAATCAGCATTTGAATAAAGGAAGAATAGAAAGTAAGTGATCTTGCTTATCAAAATTTCATTCAATTAAATATAACAAGAATTCATAGTGTTTATTATATGCAAAAACCTTTTAGATAATCACGATTACTTAACAATCCTTGAAAACTTTGTAAGACTTTTCTAACTTTGGATGAACATCATTTCAGTAAATATCTTACATGACAATGTTTCTTACTATTAGTGTCATATTTATCTGCTCTCCATAGTGCCTGGCACAAAATTTGAATACCGTATTTGCCGGCGTATAAGACGATTTTTTGGCCCTGAAAAAAACCGTATTTGCCAGCGTATAAGAGACTGGGCGTATAAGACGACCCCCTAACATTTCCACTCAAAATACAGAGTTTGTTATATACTCGCCGTATAAGACTACCCCCTACTTGGAGGCATATTTTTCAGGGCCAAAAAATCGTCTTATACGCCGGCAAATACGGTAGATGTGATGCATTTTTACAGGTAAAAATGTGTAGCAAGATTTTAATTAATTATAATTTTAAAATAATGTCCAAGAATAAACAAATTCTCAATTTATTTTCATTAGTTTTATAAATAAAAGAGAATGGAGAAAAAGATCTGTATTTTTTTAAAATCATGAAAAATTATGTCAATTTTTCAATTGATTCTTTGAAGAAATATAGATTTCTTCTTTAAATACTTTTACAAAAAAAGCTTTGTGGTATTATTTTTTTTCTATTATAAACTAAGTGAGCATAAGAAAAGGAAAAGGATAAACATCATGAGAGAGTTATTATTTGAGGAAATAACTTGCTTAAGTCCTTTGAATCGCAATAAAGTTGTTATTACATTCTCTGCCTCTTAGAGTTAATGGCAGTTGTGGAAGTTAAAAATCGGGCTTTAAGAGCTGGGTGACTGTAATTCATTTATTAAAACATTTTTCATTCTGTGACAATAGATATTATTTTTTTACCATTAGTTCCAGAGGATATAACTTAATGGTCTTTTATTACCTTTATTTTTTTCCTTATACTTCACAAATGGTTTCTTAATTCAGAGGCTATGAAGGCACTTTAATGGGAGGAATGACCAAGGTCAGAGTAGCAATTCTAAAAACCTGCACTTTTATTGGACTGAAGGAGATCAAAGTTTTCTACCTTTGCTCTTTGAATTATTCTATCAAGAGTTTAATACGGCTCCAAGTTGAGATCTTCTGCCTTAGCCTTTGTAATCCCACAATATTATGTGGTTAAAAATCAGTCTGTCTTCTAAGAAAGGAGGACACTTCTTCTAGTAACTGGTAGATGTTGTCAATGTTTGATTTAATGAAACTTCATACTTAACATTAAGTGAATAGCACTATTGTATGTTAAATCAAAACATGGTAGCACTCAATTTAATAGCAATTTAATTAGTTTTATGTGCATATCTTTCTGAGTTTTCAATATTTTATGTTAGCAATAATTTAGATATATTTCAGAAATATTTTCAATGTAAAATGTCACTTTTCAAATTTTAATAATTTGAATTCCACTAATACATTTTTAAGAAAAAGATAGTTGAGGAAAATATCCAACCAGTGTTTATTGGTTGGGTTTGTATATACATAGAGTAATATCACACTTTAAGCATTTGTATGAATGAATGTTGATAAAAGTATTATCTTATTTAAATATATATTAAGGCTAACGATGAAATTTTATAATACCTGATATTCAAGGCCAATTACAGGATTGTGTAATGGAAGGAAAAAATAAACATGTTTCTATATATCAGTCATTCAAATCAATAATGGAGAACCTCCTGTGAGCAAGGCACTGGAATGAACACAAAAATAGATGGGTTTGGACATTTTCTCTCTAATTTAAAATATTTAAAATAATTTATGGATGAAAAAATAGTGCAATAAACAGCTTTTTAACTAAAAGAACCATAATATTATGCTTCTTATCACAAATTGTATTAAAATCTCCATATCATAGTTTTTATTTAGATTATGTACTATTATTACTGCTCCCTTAATATCAGGAGCCAGTATTAAGGCGAAAGTGATAAAAGAAATTCCTCATGGTAATGAAGATGGAATGTTTACTTAGATTTTTAACCTCTGAGTACCATTCTAATGTTTTCTATGTTCCTTTTTTCCATGTGTTGCCACAGTAGATGATTTGTTCCTTTTCTTAGCAAACTTTTGCCGGAAGCCATAAAGATAGAGTTTGGTCTCACTTCCTGGTCAGCCCTACTTCCTGATTGAGCAATAGCATAGAAAGCCCGCTTGCGCCAAAGGCCAGAAGAACCTCCCACATCAGAATAACCAATCAGCTAAGGACAGATACCCACTCCCCAACCAATCACCCCATGGCAACTCCTTATCCTACTCCTCCCCTCCTGAGCTCTTAAAAACCGCAACGCTTCAATAAAGAAACGAGGCTTGATCAGAATTTTGTCTTGCCTCCATTCTTCGAGTTCCTCGTTTGTTCCATTCTCTTAGGTGCTTCCTGCGTGCCCTCGTTGTTGCCCCGTGGGCCAGGGCACACCTTGACTTTGAAAAGTTTACTTCTTATTAAATAATTAAGTAAGGCAACATTTGGCACTACCTTTATTTTAAGCTACTTCTCATCCAGAAGTAAAGGAAATGCCTTAGCATGAAAGGTTCCTGGGCATTCTTGAAAGGAGTGTCGAGTTAAGGACAGCAAAACTTTCTGGGCTCCAGCACTTTCCACACTGAAACACATTTTCATAGTGTTTACCCTTGAAATTGTCTGGAAGAAGTTAAAAACGGCGCAGAACTGCCATGGGCACCTTGCAGACTTCTAACATCACTCAGTCTGAACACGCTGGGTGCAGCTGCTATGTCACCTGAAACTTCATTTGGTTAAATTGGTGGTGCCCAGAAGGTAGCTAAATGTGAATCAAGTTATTGTGTGTTTTCCTATGTGTGCTTTTCGGCCACTTTGTGTCCTTACAGACCTTTTTCATCAAATAACATTTTGTGAGGGTACTGTTACCAAAAATGTACGTTTAAAAAAATGCTAAGTTATCCTTTAAACCATAAAATATGTTTAACCAGGAATGTACCTGTTATTTTAGACGATATGCATGTTTCTAGATATAAAAAGCCTGTATAAAAACCAACTAGCATTGTTTTGATTTTTATTCCTTACATCTTCATGATTTATTTTCTCTTTTGAACCTCTTTACCTATGTCACCCAACCCCTACCCCTGCCTCTGGCAACCACCAATCTGGTCTCTGTAATCTATGAGAATTTTTTGTTTAGATTCCATACATATGTGAGATCATACAGTATTGTCTTTCTCCGACTATATTGTTTCACTTAGTTTAATGCTATCAAGGATCATCCATGTTGCCCCAAATGGCAATATTGCATTCTTTTTTGTGTGGTTGAATAAATATTACATTGTTTGTATAACACTATTTCTTCGCACATTCATGTATTGAAGGACACTTAGGCTGTTTCCATATTTTGGGTATTATAAATAGTGCTGCAGTGAACGCAGGGATTCATATAACTTTTACAGTTAATGTTTCTGTTTCCTTTGGATAAATACCCATATGTGGAGTGGCTGGATCATAAGGCAATTCTATTTTTAAGTTTTTGAGGATCCTCCATGCTGTTCTTAATAGTAGCTGCACCAATTTACTTTCCTACCAACAGTGCAGTAGGGTTCCATTTTCTCCACATTCTCACTAACATTTATTATTTCTTGACTTTTTTTTTATAGTAACTACTAAAGGCCCGGTACGTGAAATTTGTGCACAGGAGGGTGTCCCTCAGCCCACCCTGCACAATCTGGGACCCCTTGAGGGCAGTTGGACATCCCTCCCATAATCCAGGACTGCTGGCTCCCAACTGCTCGCCTGCCTCTGTCTGATTGCCCCTAACCGATTCTTCCTGACAACCTGATCACCCCCTAACCACTCCCCTGCCAGCCTGATCGACATCTATCTGCTCTTGACTGGCCCTATTGTCTCTAATTGCCCTTCTCTGCCAGTCTGGTCCCCCTCGCGACTACCTGCCCCTGCAGGCCTGGTCTCATCCCCCGCAACTGTCCTCAGCTCCTGACCTCGTCTCCACCAACTGTCCTCCTCTGCCAGTGGTCACCCCTAACTGCCATCCCTGCTGGCCTCATCGCCCACAACTGCCCTTCCCTGCTGGCCTGATCACCCATACCTGCCCTCCCCTGCGGGCCTGTTCCCCCCTGCAGGTCTGGGTTCCCTCCAACTGCCCTCCCTTGCTGGCCTGGTATCCCACAACTGCCCTCCTCTGCTGGCCTGGTTACCCCCAACTGCTCTCCTCTGATGGCCTGGCCACCCCTAACTGCCCTCCCCTGCTGGCCTCTCAACTGTCCTCCCCTGCCATCTTGTATCCACATGGGGTCGGCCATCATGTGTGTTGGAGTGATGGTCAATTTGCATATTATTCTTTTTTAAAAATATATATATTTTACAGAGAGGAAGAGAGAGAGATAGAGAGCAGAGAGCTAGAAATGGCGATCAGAGAGAAACATCGACCAGCTGCCTCCTGCACACCCCCTACCGGGGATGTGTCCGCAACCAATGTACATGCCCCTGACCGGAATTGAACCTGGGACCCTTCAGTCCGCAGACCAACGCTCTACCACTGAGCCAAACCGGTTTCTGCAACATATTATTCTTTTATTACATAGGATTCCAACAAGTGACAGGTGATATCTAATTGTGGTTTTGATTTACATTTTATTGACAGTTAATGATGTTGATCTTTTCGCATACCTGTTGGCCATCTGTACTTCTTTGGGAAATGTCTACTCAGATCTTTTGCCCGATTTTTTTGTTGAATTGTTTTTTGTTTTGCTATTTAGGTGTGTATATTTTTAAATGTAACTTGCATATTATCCCCTATTCTGATATACAATTTACAGATATTTGCTCCATTTACTAGGTTGTCTCTTCATTTTGTTGATGATTCCTTTTAGTGTGCAGAAGTTTTTATTTTTATAGAGTCCCACTTGTTTGTTTTTGCTTTTGTTGCCTAGCATTATTTTAATTTTTGATAGGGGAAATTTTTTTAATAATTTAAATATCCAAGAATAGAGGGATTCTTTGTAAAATATGACTCAATAAAATCTCAAGCCATTTTGAGACTATGACAACAGGAGCATGCTTAATAATATATAATGCAAAGTGATAAAATTCTCCTGAAAATAGATTTCTCTTGCTATTCTGTACTGGCCATCTGTGTTTTGTTATTTCACTAAGATGAAGCTAGTGAAATAGGGTGTTTAAAAATCAGTGTTTGAAGATAGGAACCACTTTTGTAAAGGAATCAAGTGTACTCTTTTTATGCTTCAAAAATTGATCATAAACACAATAGGTAAAGGTAAAATGAAATGCTATTTACTTATTATTTTCTAACCTTATAGAGAGGTATAATTGACAAATAAAATTACATGCATTTAAGGCATACAATTTGGTGAATGCGTGTGTGTGTGTGTGTGTGTGTGTGTGTGTGTGTGTGTATGTGTGTGTGTGGTGAGATGATTATCACAATCAAGTTAATAGTTTACTTTTGTGTATGTGGTGAGAACACTTTTAAGATCTGCTCTTTTAACAAATTTTAAGTAGAAAAGACAGTATTACTAACTTTTGGCACCATGCTGTACATTAGATCTCAGAACGTATTCATTTTTAAACGATTTACTTATTTGTTTGGGGCTAATGGTACATCTTTAGTTGGAGTTTATGTTTTTGAGGGTACACTAAACCTGCCAGACTGGCATGATAAAGATGAAAAATTAAGCTGATGTGTAGTAACCAGAGGGCAAACACCAGAGCGGTGAAGCCGATGAGAAGTACATTTAGCCTGGATGCATGTTCAGTAAAGAGCACAAAGTGCAGGCAAAGGCAAACCTCACTGTTTACTTCAGCTGTGACTTAGGAGACAGGTTCTCCTACGCTGGAGAAATGGTTAGTCTCTACTTACAATGCCAGAGCGAATTTCAAATCTAGTTGTATTAGTTTGCAAAAGGTACAGCCTTTGGAGACTGGCTGACTTTTGCTTGCATCCCAACCCTGCCACTTATAAGCAAGCTATATGCTAACAAACAGGTGAAATAGCCACTCTGAGCGTTATTCCCTTATCTACAAGCGGGAAATAACCACTGTAGAATTGGCATAAAGTTTAAAAGTTGCCATGTATGTGAGGCTCTTTTCAGAACATTCAGCAATGACTAAATATCCAATGCAAGTTACATTTCTTGCATTTTAGAACTTGTTTTAGCCATGCCATTTCTGATCAAAACCAGTATCTTCTCTACAAATCTCGTTTATCATTCCTTCTCTCAAAATTCAATATTTAAAATGCAAACCTTTTAAGCCGTACCCCCCAAAGGGGAAGGGTGTCCCGGGTGAGCCGTGTGTCCCAGGGGGCTGAGTGCCCTGGGTGAGCCGAGTGTCCCATGGGGCGGAGTGCCCCGGGTGAGCCGAGTGTCCCAGGGGGCCGAGTGCCCCGGGTGAGCCGAGTGTCCCAGGGGGCCGAGTGCCCCGGGTGAGCCGAGTGTCCCAGGGGGCCGAGTGCCCCGGGTGAGCCAAGTGTCCCATGGGGCCGAGTGCCCTGGGTGAGCTGAGTGTCCCAGGGTGCAGTGTGCCCCGGGCGAGCCTTGTGTCCCAGGGGAAGCACTGGGACCCAGGGGAAGGGGCGGTGAAAACCAGAGGAGGAGCGGACTCTATTCATATGGTCCTGAGATAGTCACCATAAAACAAGCAGACTGCCAAATGAGGAGCAGATTTTATTCATGGGGTCCTGAGATGGTCACCATAAAACAAGCAGATTGTCAAATGACAGCGGGGAGGGGAAGGAGACCTGGGGGGAGATAGGAGAACAACCGAGGGACTGGTATGCATGAACATAAGTACAACCAATGAACACAGAACTCTGGGGAGGGAGGGCATAAATGGGAGGTGGGGGGGGGGGGCAATGGTAAACTATGTACACAGAAAATACCTTAATAAAATAAAATTTAAAAAAATAAATAAATAAAAATAAAAAAAATAAAAAATAAAATAAAATGCAAACCTTTGCCAAACGGTTTTGCTCAGTGGATAGAGCGTCAGTCTGCGGACTGAAAGGTCCCAGGTTCGATTCCGGTCAAGGGCATGTACCTTGGTTGCGGGCACATCCCCAGTAGGGGTTGTACAAGAGGCAGCTGGTTGATGTTTCTCTCTCATCGATGTTTCTAACTCTCTATCCCTCTCCCTTCCTCTCTGTAAAAAATCAATAAAATATATTTTAAAAAATAAATAAATAAAAATAAAATGCAAACCTTTTATTTTCACTCAAATAATTTCTATCATAATATTTTTCCAATTTTGAGTATAACAAATAAAATAATTCTGATCAAATCACTTTAATGGCTTTTAAGCAAATCAGGGAATGTTATATAAACAAAAGAAAATCAGTGTATTATTTAAAATTATTTAAATGTTAATATAATAATTGAAAGCCATAACAAGAAATATTGTTTTGATTTTTGTTCATTATTTGATACACAAATGAAATAAATTCAGAAATATGTTGTCATGTTATTTGAAACTCCACTTTGGTAACAATTCAGTTACATTAAGTGTGATGGGAAGTATAACTTTAGATTCCAACTTTTGAGAGACAACCTTGGTTCTATCAATTATGATCCACTATCTCTGACCTCAGGTTGCAGATTCTAAAATATCTCTGGGAGATGAGTGGCTTAAATTCATATATTAAAGTAAGTCAACTACATTTACCTCAAAATTTTCCTTAGGCCTAACTGTAATAAAAATTAAGGGTAATGTTTTTCTCCTGGAAGTAACATAACTGCTCAATTTTCCTCTGGTGAACGATTTACTGAGTTATGATGTGACTAAAATGCAGCTAATGTACAAAATAATTTCACCATGGCAGAAACAAGTGTACTACTGTGTAGTACCGAACACAAGTTCAAAAGCACTAGCAACAAACCAGCCGCGATCTTTTCATGGTCACCATATACAAAGTAAGTGTAAATTGAACAGAAACAGACCCTGACCCACACAGAAATTAAGATTTCTATTCTTAGTCTTTTCAAAGCAATTTTCTTCAAAAGGGCCCCAAGTGTTACCCAAATTTAATTAACTAGGAATGGCTAGCTCAGAGCCTTGCAGTCCTCCAAGCACCTGTGACAACAGGTGCCCAGGATTTTTCATTAACCATTGCTAAGGAAAGCATGAAGCCCTTTTCATTCAAAGTGTGATCTTTGGGCCAGCAGCTGGCATCACCTGGGAGCTTGTTAGAGATGCAAATTTCAGTCCTCACTCACACATTTGGATGCTTCCTGTGTTTTTCTTTCTTTAACACAGGCGATCGGTATGCACCTACACGCTGGAGATTTCAGTCTCTGAGTTTAATTTGCTCTATAGCCAGGGGTAAATTTAAATTATTAAAGGAGGTATAATATGATTTTTTTTAATTATTTAAAATTTTGCATTGCAGCTTAAGAAACTAAAAGACCGAGGAGGCATGGCTTCCATCCCAGGATTCTCCTAAAACTAACAATTACCCCTGAAAGAACACGAAAGCAGGATCCTAATCCGCTGAAAATCTTTTTTTCCCTTCTGTCAAACTCAGAGTCACCTGAATTGGTTGTATTTATGTTTCAGGAAGAAGTGGATTGCAATGGTCACATTTCTCATGTGTAACTCAGAATCACTCCATCCAGTATGAGATTAACTAGAGGGGGGAAAAATCAACTCTTTCTTGCCTTAAAAGAAAAAAATATACATTCATTTTTTTCTACATTTTCTAAGAGCATGGAGCCCAGATTTTTATAGCACAGTTCCCACAGTTCTCATAGCATATTTCTCCAAAGTGAATAGTTTTTTTAAAAATCCTATATAATAAAAGGCTAACATGCAAATAGGCCAAACTGCAGAACAACCAAACTCCCAAACAATAGGTTGCTGTGACGTGTGCTGACCACCAGGGGGCACGTGCAGAATATGGTAGGCGGAGTGGTGATCATTGTGGGCTTTAGCTGTGGCAATGGGATGATGAAACAGGTGAGCAGGGGGTGCCAGACCAAGGGGGGGCACCAGTCACTGCCATCAGAGTGAGCCTCTGGTGGTCACTGAAAATTCTTTGCTCCTGTGCACCCCAGTCCCAATTGGTGCTTGCCCCTGCTGCCAGCACCAGCCCTGCTCACACCCACTGCTGGCACTGGAGCCACCACTTACACCTGCTGCTGGTGCTGGACCCGATTGCTCAGCACCATCAGTGGGTGTGAGCAGCGGCTGCCAGCCCCAATCGCCCCTCAGCACTTCTCCATCTCCCCCTGCTCCTGAGGGGCGATTAGGGCAGCAGCTGCTGCTCACACCTGCTGATGGCACCAGCCTGCTCACATCCACAGCTGGTGCCAGCCCCAATGGCTCCACACCATCAGAACAGGTGTGAACCGGGCCCGTGCTGTCAGAATGTGAGAGCAGCGGTGGCATGGGAGTGGGAGCAGGAGCTGGGCTGTGGGCAGATAGGGGACCCGGACCACAGCAGGAGGGGCTGGGAGGAGGCACAGAGGATAGGTTGAGACCTGCCCCTGTGCCCACCACAGCCTATTGGCCCACAGTTCCTTTCAAGGTGCATGAATTCGTGCACTGGGCCTCTAGTTTAAAATAACAAGGTGAAGCTGTCATTTTCCCTTATTGTTCAGTTAGCCCATCAGCTGAACTCGCAGATTAGGAGTAACTTGTTTTTATGAGTCTTCATAGGGGACAAACACAGTGTCCTTTTTTTGTTGTTGTTAAATATACTTTATTGATTTTACACAGAGAGGAATTGAGAGGGATAGAGAGTTAGAAATGTCGATGAGAGAGAAACATCGACCAGCTGCCTCTTGCACACCCCCTACCGGGGATGTGCCCGTAACCAATGTACATGCCCTTGACCGGAATCAAACCTGGGACGTTTCAGTCCGCAGACCGATGCTCTACCACTGAGCCAAGCTGGTTTCGGCCACAGTATCTTTTTGAGACTGAAAATTCTTTCCCAGGTTTGCTTGAAGCTAAGATACAGGAATGCAATAGAGCCTGCCAATTAAACACATCCTCAGCAAAGTTACTCTCAAGGGTTGGTGGCACAAAGAGGCAGAGTGCAGACTCGAGCTCCTGGCACAAAAGCAGTAGCAGTGAAGACCACAATGTCTGTGCACAGTAGTAATGGCGCTGTCTTCTTTGTATTGGTGCCATGCAGCAGTTTGGGTCATTTCATTTGTTGTACCTGGAATATTAATTAGACTTTGGTCTGTTTTGCCCACTTTCTCCCAATTTTTTTCTTTTCTTTCAATCAGCCTAGGAAGGCATCTGGTGGTTGTAAAGGAAAATACAGACACTGCGGTTGTACTTAAATTTGACATTTCAAATAATGCATACCCTTATTTTACTCTGGCATATCTGCCTGGAACAAACAATATAGTTTATTGGCTTTTGGTTTAGTTTATTTTCCTGTTGTGGAGAGCACCATCTCACCTTATGCCTAAAAAAAAGTGCATTTTCCTGGGGTGAGCTACTTATGTGTCAGAATCTGTCTCCATTTCCAGCTATTGAGCTTGATGTGACTAATGTTGTATTAATACTTACTAAAATCCCACAACTTGTAAAACAAACCTTTTTTTTTGGTACGGGGCGAGGGTGAGGAGAAGGTGGGAAATAAGGGCCTCATGAAGGTGTTCAGGATAGGGACAATTCATTTCTCTCTTTAATATACTGACAGTAAGGCAAATTTGAATGTTCTTTTCTAAGTAATAACAGTGTCCATCACTTAATTAAAAAAAAACTGGAGTTTTAAATGTTTTTGCATAAATAGATTTGAAATCCTCTCCTATTTTATATCATCAGAGATCATATTAATGTCTAAGAGGACCGATTCTATAATCAAAAAGGATATAGCTCAGGTACTTGGCATTGAAAATTGGGATTAACATTTAGATTTTGAGTTACTGCATTATCAAAATTACATGTTATGCTTTTACAAATATATTTTCTTATCAAAATGCCACAGCAAAGAGTGAGACATTGAAGAACCTAATTAAAACAACGATTTTTAGAAATCTTGGAAATATTGAAGACTGTTCTCTTAAAAACTGCAAAGCCTTATGCCTGGATTTCTCACTGAATCTTAATACCCACAAATGCAAGGATTTTGATCTGTTCACAGCTACGTGTAAAGTAAATATTAATGACAGATATTCAAACATATTTGTTAAATGAGTGTGTCGCCTGTTAAAAATAGTGATCACTGAGCCTCATCCAAGAATTTCTCAATCCAAATTTCTGTCATAGGACTGGAAAATCTTCAGTCTTAATGATCCTGGCACCTGACTCTGCCTAAGGTCAAAAATGGTTCTTCTGGTAAGAATCGTTCAATAACTATTTTCTAAGAAACAATCCATTAAATAGTGAAGTAACTAGGTTTTTGTTTGTTTGTTTGTTTGTTTTTTGCATTTGTAAGATCACCTAGAGCTGCAACAGTATTAATATAAAGGCCTATTTCAAAAAGAATGTTTTAACACAAATCAAGTTTGTGTTATTTGGGGGGAACTGTTTATTGGGGGGAACTGTTTTAAATGTTATTGTTCTTTCTTCTTTTGAAGAAAGCGAGTTATAAGAGCAGAAGAGTGGCTTGGTTTCTTCCCCCATGTTGAAGGACTCTTTTATTTTTTCATTTATTATCATCAACACAGATTAGTTTAGTGCTCACTGTGTACCTGGCACAGATTGTGTGTAAATGAAAACAGATTCTAGTATTAGCAGCAGGAGTTACAGGTAGGAATGAGACGGTAAGCAAGAAATACTGCAGTGTGCAACCAAACAAATTTAAACCGAAAATGTGGACTCCCTTGAAAATTTCTCATGAATTTGACAGCGAGGTGGGAACATTTTTATTAACAAGGAATTCAATAAGAAGGAAGAAAGAAGAAAGTAATATTGAATTTAGTATATTTGGAAGATGGAGGAAAGGTAATATCTGAGGAATAAGTGAGGTCACAAAAGACATAATTTGGTCAAGCAAATAAACAGAAAAGGCAGCACTGGAGTGCCAGTTAGGTGCCCAGGTTTTCTGTTGTTGTTGTTTTTTGTTCTTGTTTTTGGTAATAGCTTATTGAAACATATACTGATACTTGCAACACTTTAACAAAAATACTTCCAGATTATGAAATTACATTATTTTTTAAGTTTAAAATATTTTATTCAAATTTAAAAAATTTCATTCAAATGAGGATCTTTTTTACATTATGAAATAATACTGATTTGGATAGATGCTAATTACTTAAGGATTGCAAACCAAGTACTAAAGAATTGATAATGATATACAAGATCAAAGTTAATTAGAAAATATATCATTAAAGGTCGGAGTAGAAAGTAAAGCCTTGACATTTTGATATTTAGATGAAAGCACAAAGTAATGATTTATTTGATCTAAGATATGATTAAATAGATATTACTCTATCATAGGGAATTAGAATGGATAGCAATAGCTACAATGTTGGTTGTGGTTAACTATAAAGCCTAAATAGTGCTTTAGTCTATCCTTAAATATTAGTCTTCCAAAAATTTTAATCATTGACTATTATTTTTATCTGGATGCATGGTCTTTTACTCCACTAAGTGGTTTGAAATGCTGAATGCAAATGACTACCTGACAGATCACAATGAACCCTTATACAAACATTTTTTTTGTTAGTGTGAGTGTCATATATTTTAAATATAGTCCTGTTCAAAATATTCAGTCATGACAGCATATTAATGGTGAGTAGCTTTTGTTATAATATATTGATTTGATATATTTCTAGAATAAGATATTTTTCTTAATCCTCCAAAGTTGCTAGCTAACATAACTTACTCTATCCTGACATCCATGGACTCACCAGGACGTCATACCAATGTCCAGGTGGCCACTCATTTATTTAGTAAACATTTGTTGAGCGCCTACCTTATGGGACCAAAGGGTAAAGCCATGCCTAAAATTCTTAAACAGCTCACAACAAGCAGAGAATCAGAGTAAAAATTTTAAAAAGCCATGATGAAAGCGCCAAGTTCACAAATAAAGATAAAATGAAATGCCATAAAAGCTCAATTCACAAATAAAGATAAAATGAAATGGCATAAAAGCCCACGAGAAAGTTGGAAAGCTTGTTGGAGATACCCTAGAATAGGAAACGTTTAAGCTGTATTGTAAAAAAAGCAAAATGTTCTTGACAAACTGAAGGGTATTTCAGAGTAATAAGAAAGTGTTTTTTAAGCCGTCATGAATATCCTATGATTACCATTGTTATTCCACCCTGCAGATTAAGAAATTGAGTCTCAGAAGTATCTTATATCTAGTAAAGCACAGCGTTAGGATTTAGGCTCAGCCACTCCAACTCCAGGCTCCAGACGCTTAAGTATTATGACACTTGGGTGTGTAGTGGTAATGAAGCTTTAAACTTCCCCAGTGCAAAGCCAATTTTAAACCTCGGATTTTGTAATTCCAAGTATACCCCATTCCAAGAGTATAATTTCTTTTGTTGTGAGCATATATATATATATATATATATATATATATATATATATATTTAATTACCAAATAGTTAGTAATTTAAATTTAAGGATTTGTTTTAGTAACTTAAAAAATGTGGTCTGGACCAAAAATTACAGTTTTCTCCAAAATTTTCCAAAATGACCTCCTCCTTTTTTTATCTTGTTAAAGTTACCATAGAAAGAACTAATCCTGATTTATAAAACCCAGGTTCCATAATGACCAAAGGCTCAACCGACCTGACCTGAAGTCAGTCCCACAGTCAGTGCTGGGTTGCCATGGCGACCCAACACTGACTGCCACTGCTGTGAGCATGGCAACCCAGCACTAAACTGCCACGGTGGCTGTGGATCAGGCCAAGAAAGAGGCCTGGAGAGAGAAGCAGGGTCTGATCCGTAGCCTCTGTGGCAGCTGTTGATCAGCCCTTGCCTCTCATTTTCTCCAGGCCTGGCCAGCAGCCATGCCTCTCTTTTTCTCTGGGACTTTTTCATCCCTGCCTCTCTGATCAGGTGTGGAGATGCTGACTGGCATAGAAACTGACCAATCAGAAACAAATCTGGGTGAACTGTGAGGAGCCAATAGCTGCCTAGGAGGCAGAGATTTTGACACTGACTGGAATAGAAACCAACCAATCAAAACCTATTCTGGGTGAACTGCAAAGGCAGAACCTAAGGTAGGGGCTGAGGAGGAATTTTAAGCACAACAGCTGTTTGGTGTAAGGTGTAAGAAAGTGGCTCAGTTTTTTAATGACAGGTTTGGCAGTAGAGTGCATATGGCTGGCTATCAGTCCAGATATAGGGATTATGTATTTTTGTCTGCCAAGAGCATCTCCTCCTGTTTAAAAAGCCCCCCCCCCAATTAAGCAATCCTATCCTATATAATCTATTCTAATAAAAGGGTAATATGCTAATCAGACTGGGTCAACCGGCCATCTTATGGACGTCTGAATTCCTTCCAGACAAAGCCATAGTCAGGGGGTGGAGGGGAGAGGGGGCGTGAGGCAGAGAGGGCAGTTGGGGGTGAGATCAGGCAGGCAGGCAGGCAGGTGAAAGGTTATGAGCCAGTGGTCCCAGATTTCGAGAGGGATGTCCCTGATCAGAGAGGGTGCAGGCTGGGCTGACGGACATCCCCCTCCCCCATGCACAAATTTTGTGCAATGGGCCACTAGTAATAAATATGCCCCCAGTGGTCTTTTTACCTTTTAAGATATGTGGAGCTGCTTCTTTTTAAAAAAATTTTCCCCTGAAAGACTGTTTGGTATTCTCAGTACCTCTTTTTCACCTTCAAAAGCATATATTTTACTTGTGTTTGCTTATAACCAAATATACATATTTTTTTTTCCTCTGAGTGACTCTTTGGAGATAGGTCCTAAAAAAATGAATAATGGTCCTGAGGTAGGACAATGCACCCCAATAAAGTTCCAGCTGACTTGTTTTATGCCTGCTTTAGAGGAACATCCTGCTTTAGGAATGCCTGCCCTGTAACCCTGAATTTGCATATATATTTAGGGCAATAGTTGGTACTGTCACATAGTAATTGACTGAAAACTTTAGTTTGGTAGAGGTGTTCCCAAGCCAAGCATGAAAACTGGCAAGGGGTGGAGGGGAAACTAAATGCAAAGCAGTAGTACAAGCACCGCTGACGACACTCACCTAATTAAAGTGCCTTCTTTGTATTCCTGCTTGTAAGGCAAGATAGTAGACGTAGGTGGTAATAAAGGAAAAAGAAAGAATTGGATTCAGCCCCCACAGCAACTGTGATGATTGCTAAGGATCTACTAAATTTCTTTTTATGTACCACCATGTGATGAAGATGTTTACAGATGTCCTGTGTTTAAAACTTCTCTTCCAGTGTAAGCCCATCCAGACACTCATAGAGGTTGTTTATGCTAGCTCCCGCTCATCATATAATATGCTCTATGCTTTCTTTCTTCTTCATCTAAATTAGATTAGCTGAGTGACTGTAGAGGTTATGTAAGTGTCTGGCAGGCAGCCTCTAAGATATTCTATAATGATTCCCACCTCATGGTTTTCATGCTTTTGGCCCATTGTGACCCTTTGAGTTTCAAAAGGACTTGTTAAAACCCAGTATGTAAAATGTAACAAGTACTAAGGTGTTACTTCTGAGAGTAGGTTAGGACTATGGCTTTCTTTGGGGTGTACTGTGTCATTTTGTGAGGACTCTGTAGAGGAGTGTATTTATTTGCTAGGGCTGCCCTAACACAATACTATAGACTGGATGATTTTAACAACAGAAATTCATTTTTCATAAATCTAACATCAAGGTAACAGCATGGCTGGGTTTTTTTTTGGTTTTTTTTAGGCCTCTCCCCTTGGATTGCAGATAGCTGTCCCCTTGCTGACTTGTCACATGGTGTACCCCAATGTATCTTTCTGTGCCCAAAGTTTCTCTTCTTATAAGGACCTCACTCAGATTGCATGAGGGCCAACCCTAACAGCCTGCTTTTAAGTTAATCACCTCTTCAAAAGTCCTACTTCCAAATATTGTCACAATCTGAAGCACTGGGAGTTACGGCTTCAGCATGTGCATTTGGGGGATACAATTCAGCCCATAACAATTCCCCAAATGGCAAGCACGTGTGAGAGGCCTCATCCAATGACTTGTGCGTGAGCTTTGAATCAGGTTGTCCACAAAGTCAGCCTTCAGGTGAAATCAAAGCCTTGGCCAACTGCTTGACTGTAATGTCATGAGTGAACTTGAGCCAGAGGCACCAAGGTATCACAACTAGTGACCTTGATGACCTTCAGAAACTGAGATCAATCTTCCTGCTGTTAAGTTTCCAGGTTTGGGAGTAGACTGTTAAACATCAAGAGATCCTGTCTTTAAACTATCATATGAGTTTGTGTTTGTGTGGTAAATCTGTCTTCTTTGGAGCAGGAGAAAAGGGTTTTTTAAAAATTTAAGTCAATGAGTGTGGTGGGTGCTGTGAGGCACCATCCCGATCCCCCACATCAGATCGTAAACACTCATTCCCCCAGCTACCGAGAGCATTGCCGAAAGCACACAGCTGCATCCCTTTCAGAAACTGCACTCGGCCGAAAGGTGGTTTGCTTGATGATTCAAATCCCATTTGTCTTCTTGTCTGGGGGGCTTTGAGCTTAGTGAGAACTGATATGCATTCAGAGAAACTCTGGCTCTTTATAGAGGTTCCCAGAGTCTATTGCAAATGGGATCCAATGTAAGAAACATATTGTTTTAAGTTTCATCTCTTCTTTTCTTGGTGTTCTCTGTACTCCTTTTGGGATTCACTCCTTGCTTATCCTTTTGCAAGACACATGAGACTTGGGAAGAAAAAGGCAGAAGAGCTACCCCTAGGAGAGGTGGATTTTTTTCTTTGTCCCACCTAGGGTAAAATGCCCAGCCGTATCTGCAGTAAACTTGGGTATTACCCTGCTAGAACTTCCAATGGTGTTTCAACTGCCTTCCCGAGGCTGTCAGGGAGCAGCAAGATGAGAGGGCTGAGCATCTCTTGCAAAACCATTGTTCTAAGCACATGAAGGCAATTGGAACTGGATCATTGGCAACCATCTCAATGATGACCACGTAATTTTTATTATTATTTTCTAAAATAAAATAACAAAACAGGGCATACATGTTTTTTGAAGATAAATGAATTTTATTTCCTTTAACTGGAAACAGACTTTTTCAAAAAGTGCCATAAGAGATTAAGAATTGAAGTCATGCTGAAACCGGTTTGGCTCAGTGGATAGAGCGTCAGCCTGCAGACAGAAGGGTCCCAGGTTCGATTCCGGTCAAGGGCATGTGCCTTGGTTGCGGGCACATCCCCGGTGGAGGGTGTGCAGGAGGCAGCTGATCGATGATTCTCTCTCATTGATGTTTCTAGCTCTCTATCCCTCTCTCTTCCTCTCTGTAAAAAATAAATAAAATATATATATATATATTTAAAAATAATTGAAATCATATTATCTATGTTGTCACAAAAGTGGACTCCTTTGAAATCCACAATGACTTTTACTCGTGAGCTCTATGTTTAATGACAATCACTACTCCACAGCCTCCCTTTTGGAAATGTCAACGTAAAGTGTTCACTTATTAGAGCAAAATTGCAAACACTTAGCTACATCAGTGAGCTGCAATCTAACCAGGCAATCTGATTTTTAATAGCGTGATCACCCAATAGTGGAATAGATTGGTATTATCTATTACTATTGACTATACGAGAAAATCAACACAACACTAAAAACTTCTGTGCTACACAAAGGGAGCTGTAGGGATGTGCAGATAAAGGCACCCAAAATAAATCTGGGCATTTGGATAAGAAAAGAGCATGTTTAAATATGCTTAACATAGAGAAAACAAAATGCAATGGGATTCTGAAACTCTTATCATATATTCATATTTTTGATGCTCATGACTGACAGTGTACCAATCTACAAATCTGTGAAAAGCTCAATATAGTGATTAACTTTCTCTACAATCTGTATAGGACAGAATAAATTGCAAACATTCTGAAAGTCTTCTCTATTCCTTACTGGAAAGTTGATTATTAGGTAACCAAGTAATTAAGGCCAAAATTATTTAATTGGATACAATATTTGAAATTAAGTCTGAGGCAATGGTGGTGGTGGTGGTGGTGGTGGTGGTGGTGGTGGTGTGTGTGTGTGTGTATTGTTTGGGTGATTGGGAGATAAAGATGCAATTATTTTCCAGCAGAAGATATCACTAAATAGTGGGTAACCTCATAGCCCACATTCTGCTTTAATAAGCAAACTATTAATTTACCTCTTTGTATCTTTGAACTCTTATTTGTAAATGGAAGCAATTAGAAATATTTTCAAGATTCACTCTTTTAATAGTCTATATTTTTTATTTTAAACAAAATAACTGTGAGTTGACTAAATATTTTGTTAATTTAACTAGTATGGGGTCACAGATAAATCTTAGGCAAAGCAATGTAATTTAAAAAACACAGAATCATCTCTCATATAAATACGTCTTACTGAGTATTTTGATGCCTCAATTTGTGTTTCCAAGAATAAGGAGATGTAACACAATGCATTGGGAAAGCTTCCATATAATTACTTAGATGGAGTGTTCTGAGGTGACCCCTGAGGTTCCATAATCTCTTAAGGCAGGATTACAAATCTAAGAAATATCCCTAAGCATAGAAGGAATCTATTGTATTTTTTTCTTGGCTCTTGTAATTCTTCAAATATACATTGAAACCTCTTAAATCCATGTAGAAAGTAAAGGCCTGGACTATATTTTCTCTTTAGCCAGAGTGCAGATTTACATTTTGAGTTGAAATTGGAAGAAGAAAGCCTCTTGATGCTCAAAAAAAAAGACAGAGTAGTGAATCAGGCTGATGATAAAAATTGTATTACAAATTTATTACATTAAATGTGACTGTTGAAAACAAAATCTTATGCTATATTTCCCCTTTTCTCCTGAAACAAAATGTATCCAATGAATTAGACAGATGTGAACCAAGAGTTATGCAGAGAATGGCAAAAGAATCCCCTAATATGTATTGCTCAGACAAAGGGACTGAGAGTCCAAAGCAATCCATGGAAAACTCAAAGAAAATAATTAAAAAGCAACATACCATCTCTTTGCCTCTGGTAGGAAAGCAAACATTTCAAGTTAAAAATGATTCATCCTAAAACATTAAATGCATTTTTAGATGTTCAATTTATTTCAAGAAATTTTGAGCAATATGCTACATATACTATGCAAGATACTGCACCATGGGGAATAAAAAAGAAAGAAACATCTTTCAAACACGTTGCTTACAATATTATAAGAATAATTGCCCAAGAAAAGAACCATAATGCAATATGATATATTCTGAAAGCTCTAACACAGGAAACTCAGGTAATCGATGTTATCTCAATTTCAGCCAAAGCATCTTCATTGAAAACACTGGATGCAGTAACATTTGCTCAGGATCAGCTACTGTATTGTGAAATTCTTACACTTGAACACTGGGATGCATATGCAAGAACATTCACAGTGGCTTTACCTATAGCTCCAAAGAGCATTCACAGTGGCTTTACCTATAGCTCCAACCCAGGTATATATTGTCAGGAAAAGAGGTAAATAACTTGTGAAATCCTGTATAATAAAGAGCTAATATGCTAACTACACCAACCAGCAGAAAGACCATCCGGACGACCTTCCAGACGAACCCGGGTGTGCAAAGGCTGAGGCAGCGGGGTTTGTGAGGGCCAAGGCAGTCAGGGCTGCGAGTGCTGAGCCCCTTGCAGGAATTTCTTGCATCAGGCCTCTAGTAATTACATAACATGTTATTCTATGTCATTGGAAATGTGTAAATTATAGCTGCACACATATGAATACAGATTAATATTTAAAACAAAAAAGTTTCAAAAGAGACTGTGTGACATGGTACTATTTTTTATAAAGTTGCAAAACCAAGAAAAAAAAGTATCAATTGAGGTTTATACATATGTGGCAAGTAAAGAACAAAGAGACTCAAGAGAAAGTTTTGACGATAGAATTCAGAAGTGTGGTTATTTCTGGTGAAGAGACAAAGAATTGGCTAAGAGGTGTTATATGAGAGCTCGGATTATAATATTTTCTTACTCAAATGTTTGTAAATATTACACAATTGTCTTATAGAATATGGAGATATCTGAGACCAACAAAATACTGGTATTTATTAAAAATATAAACTAGCGGAGGACTGAGAAGGTGGGGCAGTTCTGTACCGTGCTGCCTTCCACTGGTTAAGACCTCCAAGAGCAAAGGCCTACTGAGGTGAGGATGCCCCTACTGTCACCTGTAGAGGGGCAGCACTGAGCTGGCCAATATTTGTGGTGGTACTGCTTGTCCTGGCTCAGGGGAAGCGTTCCACTAAGTCTGAAAGACTAAGACATCGCGGGGACTCTCCGCCACCGCCCGCAGCCTGCTCTGCCAGGCCTTCGCACACGCTGTGCTGGTGCTGCGCCTTCCATTGGCAGACCCGGAGAATCCTCTCTCCACTGCCACATGGCCAGGCCAAAGCAACAGACACTACCACCATGCGGATTTTAAAACTACAGGAGAAATTGAGCCACAGGAGCTACCATCGCTGCAGCACCCACCGCCGCCCCCAAGAATGGGAATCCACCAAAATCAGAGCTCACTACACACTGGGCTCATAGAGAGTGTGGCTTCAGAAATTAGCCTCTGCATCCACAGAAGCTCCACATCCGCAACAAAGAGGACACCATTGAGGGCGGACTCTCCCCATGCAGCCATCACAGCCCGCCCACAATCTTCCCAGCACACCCACCATGCTGGGAGGGAGATGGAGCGCGCTGGTGAGGAAATGGCATGGTGCCTTCCATTACCCACCCAGGCGAGCCCATCCTCCGATGCCACATGGCCAACCCGAAGCTCTCACCACCACCGCCATGTGAACTTTAAAACTACAGTGGTAATTGAACCACAGGAGTGACCGTCAATATTGCACCTGGCACCGCCACCCGCCACTGCCGCCGAGAATAAAGGAAATCCACCAAGAACAGAGCTCCCCACGCCTTGGGCTCAGGGAGTGGGCGACCTCAGAACTTAGCCTCCATGTCTGCAGCTGCTTCGCTCCCACACCGAACGAGACACCTTTGAAGGTGGTCCCCCCGCCTGCAACCATCTCAGCCCAACTGCAGCTGTCCCAGCCTGCCTCCCATGCTAGCAAGGAGCTAGCGCGGCACCTCCAATATGCGACCCCAACACCCTAGAGGGGCCGTGTGCCCCGGGTGAGCCGAGTGTCCCAGGGGGCCAAGTGCCCCGGGTGAGCCGAGTGTCCCAGGGGGCCATGTGCCCCAAGTAAGCCGTACCCCCCAAAGGGGAAGGGTGTCCCGGGTGAGACGTGTGTCCCAGGGGGCCGAGTGCCCCGGGTGAGCCGAGTGTCCCATGGGGCTGAGTGCCCCGGGTGAGCCGAGTGTCCCAGGGGGCCGAGTGCCCCGGGTGAGCCGAGTGTCCCAGGGTGCAGTGTGCCCCGGGCAAGCCGTGTGTCCCAGGGGAAGCAGTGGGACCCAGGGGAAGGGGCGGTGAAAACCAGAAGAGGAGCGGACTCTATTCATTTGGTCCTGAGATAGTCACCATAAAACAAGCAGATTGTCAAATGACAGTGGGGAGGGGAAGGAGACCTGGGGGGAGATAGGAGAACAACCGAGGGACTGGTATGCATGAACATAAGTACAACCAATGAACACAGAACTCTTGGGAGGGAGGGCATAAATGGGAGATGAGGGGGGGCAATGGTAAACTATGTACACAGAAAATACCTTAATAAAATTAAAAAAAAATAAAAATAAATAAAAATAAAAATATAAACTACTTTTGCCCAGCCAGTGTGACTCAATGGTTAAGCTTCAACCCATAAAACCAAGAGGTCCCTCGTTTGACTCCTGGTCAGGGCACTTGGGCTCAATTCCCGGTGGGGGACGTGCAGGAGACAGCCATCCATGTCTCTCTTTCATTGATGTTTCTGTCTCTCTATTCCTTTCCTTTCTTTCCCTTTCCTCTAAAATCAATAAAAACATATTAATCTATACTAATAAAAGAGTTATATGCTAATTAGACCAGGAGACCTTCCGGGGACCTTCCGAATGTCCTTCCAGACAAAGCTGGGGGCTTGGCCAGCTTGCAAACCACCCCCACACAGCCCTCAGCCTCAGTGGGGGTGTGGCTGGCTTGAAAACTAGCCTAGACCCCTCGCCCAGGCTGGCCCCGCCCCCCAAAGGGGACCCTCACCCTGATTCGGGATCCCCTTCAGGGCAGACCAGCCAGCCCCACCCATGCACCAGGCCTCTATCTATGCTAATAAAAGGGTAATATGCTAATTAGACAAGGAGACCTTCTGGATTTCCCTCTGGACAAAGCCATGGTGATTGGGCTGAGGAAGAGGTGGTTAGGGGCGATTAGGCCAGGAGGGGAGGGCTTTTGAAGCCTGGATGTTGCTAGACCTTGTTTATTTTCTGTAGTAGTCAAACATATCTCTAAGTATTAGTTTGCTTTAATAAATATCTCTGGTTCTTGCTAAACCTTTCTTATCTGCACCTCATTTCCTTTGTTTAGTCCTAGTGTTGTTTCTGCCTGTTCTTTGGCCTGTGACACTCTCTGCCTAATCTACCCTCCACTACTCCTTACCTGGAAAATCCTGGTGATAAAGACCATTCAAATAGCAGAAGAAAGTCTTAGCCCCTCCCCCTGGCATGTGAGCATTATACGAAGTCTGAATCTTCCATAGCTCTGACTACAGATGAGCTTGTACCTTCTTTTGCATGATTATTAAATCAGTGTCTTTCCCTTCAGCATCATTAAGTTTAATAAAGGCAGTGGCTGTGGATTTTTTTTATAACTAATTTGTTTCCAGTGTCTAATGTATTCAAGTAGAATAATATGTATTTCTTGAATAACTATCTCAGTGAGTTTATCATTTATCCCTTATTTTCTCTTTCTCTCTCTCCTTCTACAACTTCTACTGCAGTTAGATTCTCTTAAGACTATGTTTTATGGTTCATTTACTTTTTCTCTATTTCTTCTCTGAGTTCTGTGAAAATCACATAAGGCTTGTGACCTCCTTTACTAAACCATATTTTTGCTATCTAGGTCTGTTTTTTACATACTCCATTGTGATATTTATTACTAAAATCAAGATATTCTTCTACTTTTTTTCTTTTGAGTTTTGCATTTTTCCTCTTCTTATTATTACTTCTCCTTGATTTGTTAATGCAACATCCTCTTGAATTTTAAGTGTATGAATTAAATGTTATTTATACTTATCTCCTATATGTTTTTTGCTTCCCTTTTGTTTTCATTTCTTTTGGAAGGACCAATGATATTTCATAGTTTTTCTACTATTTCATTATATTAGCTCTCTTCTTTTAACTATATTTTATTTTCATATTTTCATCAGTTTTATTTTTTATTTATGATTAAAGAATAAGACTTACACTTTCCTAGTTCTGAAAGTTAAGATTCATTCAAAATAAATGAACTTGGGGAGATGGTTTTTCCTCTACAACAACAAACAAAGGAAAAATATAAATGGGACAATTTTCTGCCCCTGCAATGTGACTCATGGGCCCAAAATATTCATAGCCAGTGTTCTGTACATCCCAATTCAGATGTTCTTGTGAATTCAGCTTCCGTGGTAAATAAAAAGAATGATACTTTAGAAATCTTCTTTGTAATGATAAATCACATGGTTTTTAAAAATAACTTATTTTTCAGTGTACGTAGAGAATTTAAGATATTCTGAGTAAAATTTTAAAATATTCTGATGGTATTTCTCTAAATAATCTTTATTTCTCAAATTTTTTCAGTAGTGGAATAGCATGTTTTTTATTTATCTAGTGTTTTAGTTGGTCATTAAATGTATATTCCCTAGAGAATATGCAGAATTTTCATTCTAATTATGTGAGATATTGTAACCTGTATATGGTATCAACTCATGCCAGAAATAAACTGTCATCACTTTCTTTAAATAATGATGAATGCTTTAAGTTTCAGGCTATTAACCATGAAATATACTTTAAACATTGACAAAGGCGACTTATTAGAGATGTATACTGGTGTAAAATTTAACAAATATTTTATTAGAAACTAAAATAGGAAAATATGAAGCTAAAAACACACATTTGATTTCCTAATATTCTCTTTAGTTAGACATAGTAATTAATCTCTTTTGCACATTTAGGCTATTTATTTATTTGTTCTTTTGGTGTTTTAACTTTCAATTAACTAATACAGAAATACTTATCTGCATATTAGTTGGGGGATTTATGGTTTTCTCCCAATGATAATTAGAAACGTAAAGTGGTGCAGCCACTATGAAAAACAGTGAGGAGTTTCCTAAAAAAAAAAAAAAAAAAAAAAAAAATTAAAAAAAAAAATTAAAAATGGAACTACCATCTGACCCAGTGATCCCACTTATAGGAATATATCCTAAGAAACCTGAAACACCAATCAGAAATAATATATACACCCCTGTGTTCATGGCCACATAAATTACAATGGCTAAGATCTAGAAACAACCCAAGACCCTATCAGTAGAAGAGTGGATGTAAAAAACTGTGGTACATTTACATCATGGAATACTATGTAGCAGTAAAAAGGGAATCTTATTCTTTGAGACAGTGTGGAGGGAACTGGAGGGTAGCATGTGCAATGAAATAAGCCATTCAGAGAAAGACAAGTAACACATGATTTCACTCATATGGAGAATCTAATGAACAAAATAAACTAACAAACTAGATCCATAGGCACAGAAGCATGGAACAGACTGACAAATCTCAGAAGGAAGGTGGGATGGGTGGGGAGAGATTAACCAAAGAACATACATAGTCCATGGACTCAGACAATAGTGTGGTGAAAGTCTGGGGTGCAGTGTTGAGGGGATCAATGGGTAAAGGGGAGGCATATGCAATACTTTTAATAATAACAAAGATAAAAATTTTAAAATATTAATCCAATATAATAAAAGCCAGGAAACAGATGCAAAACAAAACAAAAAATATAACAAAATCATAGAGCTAGAAAGGAGAACAATGTAAAGCTAGTGCATCTTCACTCCTTAAGAATGATAATGTTCCTTAAAATTGTCATCGTAAGTGGAATTATAACCTGTTTTGTCCATATCTAGTTTAGTGAACTATGATTAGCAAATTTCGCTTTGAGATATTTACTCAAGAGAAATGAAAATGCAAGTGAAAACAAACAAAAAGATGTGTGTACATAGATGTTTATAGTATCTTAATTTATAATAACCAATTGCTGGAAATAATTGATTGTTTATCAATAGGTGCTATAATCATGCAACAGCAACTACCTATCAATATAGAGGAACCAATTGCTAATACATAGAAAAGCTTAATAAATCTCAAAAACAGTACATCAGACAGAAATGTCAGACAAAAAGAGCATATATAATTTAAGCAAAGCCAACAAGTTTAATGATTTTCTCACAATGTTTTTATAGTATTTTTCTAGTTTCCTAAAATCCCTTAGATTAACCTGTAATACTCCAGTGTCCATCCAAGTATTCTGTGTCAAGGACCTTATATTATCACTGTAACTCAAGATGTAACATAGCATCTTCTACACATAAAAATCTTACTGAGTGGCGTTTCTCAATTCTTGGGATATATTTCCAGAAGTGGGATCACTGGGTCAAATGGGAGTTCCATTTTTAATTTTTTGAGGAAACTTCATACTGTTCTTCACAGTGGCTGTACCAGTCTGCATTCCCACCAGCAGTGCTTGAGGGTTCCTTTTTCTCCACATCCTTGCCAGCACTTGTCGTTTGTTGATGATAGCCATTCTGACAGGTGTGTCCCCCCTACCCAAATTCATATGTTAAAACTTAACCCCCAAGGTATTAGGAGGTATGCCCATAGGAGTGATGAGGTAATGAGCACAGAGCTCTGAGCAATAGGATTAGTGCCCTTACAAAACAGCCTGAAAAAATGCACATACCCCTTCCACCAGGAAAAGTCACAAAGAAAAATGGTAGTCTAAGTAGCTGGTTCCTTGATGTGGCTTCCTAGACTCTGAAACTGTGAAAAATGAATTTCTATTGTTTATTAAGCTAACCAGTTTATAATATTTTTGTTATAGAGGTGGGAATGGACTATGACGGTAATTCATAAGAATGGCAGCTAATGCTTATCCTTAGACATGCAAGTTCTCTCCTACCCAATGGAGGTTTAGTTACCTTCCCTCCCTGGAAAAAGTGATTTTTTATATATTCCTGATCTATAAACATGTTTGCCTTTGGATTATCTCCTGAACTAATTGTAACATCTGGTTCCTTCATGACTCAGGATTGAAATAAAATCTTTAAAATGTGTGAATTTTTGTATCTGTATGAGAGTACTGGCTTTAACTGGTTTTTGAAAACTATCTTCTAAGAAACTATTGTCTGATTGTTGCACACAATCACAGAATCACAGAGATTATTCCCATATATACAAAATGTATTCCTAGATACAAAGCAATCAGAGTAATCAAAGGCTTGGATGAGTAGTTCTCAAATTTGAGTGTGCTTGAGAATCACTGAGATGTGTAAGGGCAAATAAAAATAAGGCGTTTAATCCCCGCTGGGGGAAAAAAAATAAGAAAAAGACTTCTCTACCTTCCCTTTTCTGAGAGTATATACTTTAGAAAACTTGTCAACATCAAGTTCTTTCTCTGTCTCTTTTAAATGTATGCAAGTCTTTTAAAGGTAAAAGATTAAGTGAATCTCTTGATAACATTAAGATCCAGGAATGCCTTTCCAAACACCTGGGAGCCATCTCTTTGAAATGCATCACCCCGGAGGATAGCACCTCCCAGTTTTTTCCTTCTAGAACTTAACCTCCGAGGGGGCCTCCAAAACCACCATCACCTGCCATGAAACATGTGAGAAGAATATTGAGCCATTTGTCAGCACTGAACATTCTACAGAGGATCCTATGTTCATGTCCGTTGTGCTCTCAATTTTGCAAACCAGTTTTTTTTTTGTCAACCACCATAATTCAGTTAGGAAATATATAACTATAAAGACCTCACCTCCTCGCCCCTTCCTTCTTTTTCTTCTTCCCTCTGAGAGTCTCACTACCAGCTTCTAATGTAAGCAAACCTCAGAATAAAACTCTGCACACAAATTTGTTAGCAAGCCAGCAAAAGATAATTATACAGTGTCTGGCAGCTAATAGAATGAGGGCCAAGTTCTCCATCATTTTTTGGATTCTTGGAAATCCTTGTGGTTAAGATGTGTTAACCTAAAAATAAAAGGCCAACGCGAGAGGCGAGAAGCATTTATCTGAGATTCAAAGAATAGCTGTACAGAAAGCACTAGCTCAGGCAGAAGCCAAAATAGCGTTTTGATTAGAGGGTGAAGACAAGGGGATTTTATGAGAAAGGAGAGGGAGCCCTGGCTGGTGTGGCTGAGCTGGTTGGGCATCGCTGGTCCTATTCCCAGTCAGGGCACATGCCAAGGTTTCAGGAGGCAGCCAATGGATGTTTCACTCTCCCACTGATGTTCCTCTCTCTATCCCTCTCCCTTCCTCTCTCTCTCTCTCTCTCTCTCTAAAAATCAGTATATTTTTTTAAAAGGATGGGGAATAATTACTCAAATAGAAGAAAATACTTTTTATAGGTGCAAGTAAGCTACATTATTCTTTAGTTACATATGGTGGTACTAATTCTAAAGAATCTCCTGGCCCTAGCTGGTCTGGCTCAGTGGATAGAGCATCAGCCTCTGGACTCTTGAAGGGTCCTGGGTTTGATTCCCATCAAGGGCACATGCCAGGGTTGCGGGCTCCATCACCAGTGGGGGTTGTGCAGGAGGCAGCTGATCAATGATTCTCTCTCAACATTGATGTTTCTATCATCTTACTTTTCTGTCCTTTCCTCTCTGAAATATATATATATATTTCTTTTTCTTTTAAAGAACCCCCTTAATTTTTAATCTGGTAGTCAGAATGTCTGTTTTTCTGTTAGCTTTGCAAACAGTTGTTTGGAATACAATGTTGCTTTGGCCCAGTCCAAAGGACTTGCCCAGTTTAAGTAGGTTTGAGGAGGAAAATGACATTCAAAGCAGTTCCTTTGTGACGGCAGCTCCTAGTCCATTTTGAAGTTGCTTCATTTTTATAATTTTTCTCAAGTGCATCTGAGGCAAATATGACAATAGCCTGGTAACAAAATTCTGCTAATTAGTTAATGGAGTCAGATCCTTTCAATTCGCAGTGAGTACACACATTTATTTAAATAAAACTGCGCTAATTTTGTCCAGGAAGACTCCTTTCTAAAAGTCTAAACCACATATTTTACCAATGGGTCACCCTCTAACTCTAGTATGTTAATTAGTGAGCTTCGGGTGTTGATGGAAGGTAAAGAGAGCTGGAACACCTATAGGAGCTGTCTTTGGTGCTGGCCTTTCAGATTAAAAGGTAGCAGGCCACCCTCAGCGTGTGAATTCTTGATTAGGGCAACTGCTGTCCCTAAGGTGGAAATGGAAACTAACTCGCATGTTAATCACAGTCTCCACACTGAAGTATTTTAAAGTTGATTTCTTGCAACCGTAACACTAGCGCATTGTGCTTCCCCGGGCCTTTTTAAGAGTTTCATCATTACTCAGTTTGTATCCTTTTCCAACTCAGTTTGTATCCTTTTATTTTCTGACTTTGAATAGATTCTATTAGACATTCCTTAGTTGTGAAGTAGCCAATTTTTTACTAAACTCTACCATTTTATCAGATTCTGTACCTCCTCTGCCACCCCTCCCCCATTTATTTACTTCTTTGGCCTTCATGCCATTGTCATATTGATCTGATTAGGCCACTTCATCCTCTTTTTGTTTCTTCTTTTTTTTAAATGAGTGTGTGTGTATTTCAATTACAGTTTACATTCAATACTCTGTTGTATCAGTTTCAGGTGTATAGCATAATGGATAGACACTCATACACTCTACAAAGTGTTCCCCGTGACACTTCCTGTACTCACCTCACTCTTTTAGCACACATCTGCTTTGGCCTCAATAAGCATTTGACTTTGTTACTCTAATAATTCCTATCACTGGGTACAATTATAACTCTGTATTGCAGAGATTTGTACTCTCATGTTCAAAGAATGGGTTTCGTAAAAGGATGAAAGAAAGTAATGAGATTACTGGACAATTCCATGTAAAGGGAAAGGGAATCAGAAATGAAGGTGAAGATAGAAAGGAGATCTCATCAGTTCAGGTAGCTGATGCCAAAAATTTGGGTGGTATTAAATTAATTGCTGATGACTGTCTCTAGGTACATAATTTTTTAAAAGTAAAAGCAGGGCAAAGTTAAATAAGCAACGATGTTTTCAGAGAAGTAGTATACTAATCATTTTATATCTTGATTATGCAATGTTATTCTTTAATTACATTTGATTTTAGAAAAAAAATAGAATTATTTTGTGGGATTGTGGTCATCTTCAGTACACAGGAATAGACACTCTAAATTTTTCCTACTTCTCTTTATTGTGTGCACACTAAGAAGGATTAATGGCTATAACATATTTTGTAAAGGAACCAAAATGGCAAAAGGGCTATCTTTTGTTTACTTCCTGTGATTGCTTGGAACTGATTTAAAGGCTCTTTGAATAAAAGATAGCACAATATGTAAAGAGCAACCCTAATTGAAAATAATGTACAGTAATTTTTACTAAATTATATTACATAACAGCTTTCTTATTGAAAAAAATATATGGCTTATCTCAGCTTTTACAGACCTAAATGAATATGATTATTAATTAGAAAAGAACATCCTTGTGGTACTTTAATAAAATTAAGAGAGGACTGAATGCTGCCTTTTCCCTTTTGTTTTTTGCTGATAAAAATAGAACAACTAATTTATTCTCTAATTATATAACAGTAACATTTAATACTAGTTGATTAAAATCTGACCAAAGAAAAGCAGTATTTCATAACCAATTCTACTAGGAAATAGCTTTTGTTGGGAAATAAAAAGTCATGGGAAGTATTAAAGTGGAGATAGTAGTGCTTTCTATAGACTAAACTTAAGCCAAAAACTTGGGATATTCACTAATGAGGAAAAACCTCTTAAATTAAGTTGCCCAAGACTCAATTGCTCTTATCTATGGTCTCTTCTCCAATAAACAAACAAAAATGAGTTGGCCAACTTATCTTTCTTTTGGTTCTAATAGACGTTATGACACATATTCCTGATAGAAGATATTATGTAATTAAAATGTTTTTTATTTTGTCCTGGATCCTGGGCAGATAATACAAAGGCAAATATTTGGTTTGCATAATTAGTGCTAAAATAACATGGGAAAACTCATTAAAGATAATGGATTCAAATGGATAGGTTGTTTATTTGTTTATTTTTTGTTTGTTTTGTAAATCTTCATTGTTGAGAGTATTACAGATGTCTCCCTTCTACCCACCCCGCACTGCCTCCCTCCACCAGATTCCCACTCTGCCCCAGGCTTTCAGCACCCTATTGTCTGTGTCCATAGGTAATCAAAGGAATAGATAGTTTTAAAATATTATACTAATTTAACTAGGGATCAATTTTTTAATTATAAGAGAAATAAGTGTCCTTTATAGAAAATGCACAGTAACAAAAGTATAAGAAAGATACAAAAATTATCATGGATCTAAAACACAGATAATCAGTAAGTACAAATGATATTTTTATGTATTTTCTTCAAGTTATTTTCTCAGTGTGAGTCTGTAGATTGTGTTTATGAACCAATTCATATCACATACACAAGCTTGTAATAGAACATTTTTATTTCTTTTTCTTAGTATATTAGTATATACTGATGATTTTCTTAAGTTTTAAGCAACCTTCAAAATCATGATTTTACCTCTGATTATTTCTAATAGATTCTTCAAATGAAAAAAACTAGCTCAAATAAGATAAATATTTTTAAGTTTACTCATACATATTGCTAAATTTTAAACTTTCAGTGTTATATTGTAAATCAGAAGATGCCTTAATCAATAAGCCAACCTCATTTGGAGTCCTATTTCGCTAGTGCTAGTGGGTCCATAGGAAATCTTGCTTCTCAAGTTCTGGGGGCCCAATATGGTGGAAGTCTCCCTTATTTATATATTTTCAGCTCTTTGTTTTGCAAATTTGGAATGAGACTTCCCAACCTTCTGAGAAAAAGACCTGTGTGCTAGGACAGGCTGTGAGACCATATCTCAAGGCCTGGCCTGGTGCCAGCACTGACAACTCTGTCTGGGGCATAGTTAATGGCCTCTCTGAAATGGGGGGTAGTCTTATTTTTCTCTACTATTTAAGCAAGCAAACATTTACAGAAGCCAGAATAGCAGGGTTAAACTTTAAACATCAGTTTTTACACTATGCTTCATCAGGAAAGATTATAGCAATTAACTACCCAAACAACAGTATCTGCAGGGTTAAATAGTCATCTATACTGTTCTAGTCTCAATGCTACTACATGCAAACTGCTTCAGAAAGCTCAATGTGTATAATCATCCACTTCTCTCACAGAAGGTAATTCAGAGAAAAAACATATAATGCTTTATAGAAAAAGATTGTCAGTATTTAAGAATGACAGGTTTCAGAAAATTCATTTTTATTTGTCTGAAGGAATTCTGTTATATTATTTATGCTTCTGAGATTTGTGTTAATACAGCATGACCTAGTCAGGTTTTAACTATAAACCACACTTCATTTCTATATATACTAGAGGCCCAGTGTACAGCATTGGTGCACTGGATGGGGGATGGCGGGGGTGTCCCTCAGCCTGTCCTGTGCCCTCTCACAGTCCAGCACCTCTTAGGGGATGTCCACCTGATGGCTTAGGCCCGCTCATTGCTCCTTAGCACTACCTCAGAGGCGGGAGAGGCTCCTGCCATCCCTGCTGCACTCGCCAGCCACCAGCCCGGATCTGGCTGACCAGCACTCCCCCTGGGGGAGCGCACTGACCACTCTACAGAAGACAACTCCTGTGTTGAGCATCTGCCCCCTGATGGTCGGTGCACATCCTAGTGACCGATTGTTCCACTGTTTGGGCCATATGCATATTAGGGTTTTATTATATAGGATACAGACATATACAATGTTGAATAATTTTAAAGCTATTTTATCCAAAGCAACTTATTAAAAATTCTTTACTGTATTTTAATCATCTCCAAATTTAATTATGCTTACAGTATAATCTATTTTACAGCACATAACATTGTTTCTCAGAACTAATTTAGTAGTAATCTAGGAAAGACCCATGGGTATTAAAGCTGCATTTTAAAACAAATGTTTTCTTCATCTTCTATAGACAAGTCATTCCAAGAATTATGAGTTATGTAAAAAAAAAGTGCTTTAAGCCACAGGCTCTTTTGATCACTGATGAAGTAATGCCAATTGCTTAAAATAGATACAGGGAAAAGATTCATTGTTATATGTTATATGTTGTAGTATCTTTTTGGGGGGGTTATGTAGCCATGACTTATCAATAATTATTTAGGAAAAGTAAAAAAAAAAAAAGTAGATTAATAGGTTTTTCAATACCTGTAAATCCCATTCTTCTTACTTGGTTCAATTTCCTGGTTTATTCTTTTTAATAGGATTTCTATCAGATGTTTTGGCATTTGTACATTGCTCCTTAATTACTTGCTATAAAACTTTGAGACTAGTTTTTTAAGTTATTTGTGAAAGGCGCTCAACCATCAACACTTACTTGAAAACTCCGAACTCTTATTTTTATACAGCTTTATCGAGTGTGTGTGTGTGTGTGTGTGTGTGTGTGTGTGTGTGCATGTGCATGGATTTCTGACAGTTTTGTAACCCTACCTTATTTAGTTCCTTCAAACAGTGAAATATTTTCAAGGAGGACTTTACCTAACTGGGTATATACATTTATAATAATGTTAATGTTACATGTTTTACCTTTAACAAAATGAGCTTCCAAATAAATCCAACTAGTGGTAGCCTTAACTCGATGAATTTATTGTTTGAAGCATTTCTTGATTGTCAACCACCAATATCATTTAACAATTTGAGATATTCTTCTGCAAATGGAGCCAACACAAATACAACCATCCTTCATTTCTCATACATGCACACGAAAACTTAGACTAGAAAATGAGTGACACTAATTTAGAAAACAGTGGTTTTCATTTGTTTGGAACAAAACATCTTCCCTGGGTGCCGCTCTGCCCACGCCCCCACCCCCACCATTTCCCAGCTTAATCCCTTCATTTTACCTCCCAGCTCCCCCTCCCTTTTTCCCTCCGACAGCCATGAGTCTGTTTCTATATTGTTCGTTAGTTTATTCTGTTAGATTCCACATAAAGGTGAAATCATACGGTATCTGGCTTTCTCTGACTGGCTCATCTCATTTAGCATAATGCTCTCCAGGTCCGTCCATGTTGTCGCAAAATAGCACTGGTGCACCAATACATAACAATGCTGCATACAATTCAAGGAAGCAAATGGCTGGGAGGAAAATTAAGTCATTAATGGAGTCCACAGCATGTGCAATGTTCCTGTAGCGGGGAGAGAATGAAGAGTACGGGATTGTAAGAAAGTCCGTTTGGGTAAATGCAGATCAAGAAAGTATAATGTGGAGCAAGCAAGGAGGCGTTTATCCAGAGAACCAGAGCATCTTTAAACGGTCGTGAGAGGAGAGACCCATCAGTTGCTTTTTGAAAAGATTACTCCGTCGGCACTGTGCCAAGGGAGGGCAGGAGGTTGCAAGGTGTATGTAGCAGAGGCTCTTTCAAATTGTCCAAGCGTGGCCACAGGTGGTGGCTGTTAGATGCGGACAGCGGGCGAAGGAGATAGATGTATAAGATGTTTAAGAAGTGAAATGCATTGAAACGTGATACTGCATTGAATAACAGAATGATGGATGGGAAGGTGTCAAGAACAATGCCTGCTTTTCTTGCTTGTGCAATTGAATAGGTGACAGGATTTTCTTGAAATAAGACACACTACAGGAGAAGCAAGTTTGGAACAACACGTGACAAGGTTGATTTTCCCACTTTCACGTTCAGAGCAGTTACTGGTTTATAGGAAACCTGAACAGATAGTGCAGAGATTTCCCACGTACTTCTCTGTGACCTCATATAGTATATGTGGTATCAGTTGTAATGTCTCCTCTCTCATTTCTGATTTTATTCGAGTCTTCTCTCTTTTTCGTTAGTCTAGCTAAAGGCTAGTCAATTTTGTTTCTATTTTAGAAAAGCCAGCATTGTTTATCTTTTCAATTGTCTTCCTGGTCTTTATTTTATTTATTTTTGCTCTGACAGTTATTATCTCCCTTCTGCTAAATTTGAGTTTGCTAAGGTCATTGTTTTGTGGCTGTTTCATAGTTCCCTCTTGTTTTTGTCCTCTTTTGCAGTCTTCCTTTTGCGAATGGATGAGTTTTCAAAGTTGTATGCTTTGTTCCCCTTCCCTTTATCTTTTGTTACTAATATATAGTTTTGCTTTGTAGTTACCATGAGGCTTACATAAGCTTATAGTTATAAAAGTCTGTATTGTGCTGATAACTTAAGTTTCATCACCTGGATAAAATCTACCCTTCCCCCCTTTTATGTTTTTGATGTACATTTTTATATCTATGATCCACCTTATGTTATATTATGCAAATGGCATGAAGTATAAATCTGAATTAACTTTTCTACGTATGGATTTCCATTTGTTCCAACCATGTGTTGATGACATAAACCTAAAATATTCTAACTTTCCTTTATGTATTCTATACCTCAACAGAAGATTAAAGATAAATAAACAAATACATGAATGTAATGAAAGAAAGTAAAAATTTAAGTACGAAGTGGTCCTTATTAAAAAAACCCATTGTGTTATTCTTTTTAAATATATATTTTTTATTGGTTTCAGAGATGAAGGGAGAGGGAGAGAGAGACAGAAACATAAATGATGAGAGAGAATCATTGATTAGCTGCTTCCTGCACGTCCCCTACAAAGGATCAAGCCCACAACTTGGGCATGTGCCCTGACCAAGAATCGAACCAGGACCTCCTGGTTCATAGGTCGATGCTCAACCACTGAGCCACGCCCTTCAGGTCCAGTGTGCCATTCTCGTGTAGCAGTTCAGGACACCTCTGGTTCATCCCTGGCCCATTGGATTTTTCAGCTGAGATCCTTGAATATTCTCTATTGCCCCCTGCTCAGCTGGCTGTGGGCTAAGATCTTTGTCTTGTGAAATGGCTGGATATTGTGCTCTGCTTTTCAGAAGCTTTCTCTTAGGATTTTAGTTTCCCATCCTGTGCAGGTCAAGAGCATCCAATTTCCAGAGAGTACAATGGTCCATGTGCTTGAGATGCCCGCCAGCTCTGTCAAAAGCTGTCCTGGTTTCACAAAATACACATAAAGTGTGGGTTCTGCATGTGCTGCCAATGCCCAGAGTCAGCACACGTGCCAGAGTGAAACGGGGTGGGGTGGGCATTCCCTCCATTCTCTGAGCTCCTTTCCGCTCTGAAATCTTTGCCTTTTCACTCCTCGTTCGCTCATCAGTATCAGTTACCCTCAAATGATGATGTTGGTATTTTATCTGACTTTTCAAATGGTTCTCAGAGGCTGCTGTGATTTGCCATGAACCTTCCCAGTAAAGACAAAAGTAGAAGTTCTCTTACAACTTTCTTAAACAAACAGGCAAAGCCTTTTTTAATTGAAGGAGAAAGTAATGCTTTTTTTTTGGGGGGGAAAAACCCTGAAATTTTAAATACATTATTAAATCTAAACGTCATCTTTTTTTAGCATGGTTAAGGGTTTGGAAAAATTAGAACTCTTATACACTGCCAACAAGAGTACAGCCTAAATGCATGTAGCATGTGGAGGGAAAATTTGCATTAGATATAGAATTCAATAAATATGCAAAATATTGTTATAATAGCAAAAAAAAGGAAGAAAAGTAGAACCTAGCTGTCCAAAATAACACAATAGTGGTTTAAAAACTCATTGTTACTTCTATATAATGAATTCAGCTATTCAAAGGAATCTGTTAATTTGAATTTTCTGATATAAAATAATTTAAATATATATTATTAAATATATAACAGAATATTTTTCATTTTTGGCAAATATGTAAATGAGCCTGTACTTCTGGAAAATAGCACTGGAGATCTGGGGTGGGAGGGATATTTATTTTTATTGTGTATCTTTTTATATGTTTATTTATCATTGTATTTATTAATAAAGACTACTGTTAAAAGATAAATTGGTGGACTTTTGGGCAGGAAGATCTCTAAATTATTAATGCTTTAAACTAGTTAAGAGAAAAAAATTAAACAAAAAGAAGAACATAGAGTAATTTTTTAAATAATTATTTAATACCAGTGGTTCCTATCCACATTCAGCTGAGTATCAATGTGCTCCAACCAACTGCCTACTCTTAACTTGATGTGCTATTATCAGCAGCTGCCCACAAGAAAGAAGGTTGTAAAAATCACCTGGAAAGAAGTAGCCATAGAAATGAACATACTAGCATCCCTGGAAATATTTAAATGAGTAGTTAGTGAGAAATCAGAGCTTTGCCCAAGAACAACTTGAACATATAAATATTAGAAAACTACTGTTTTCTAGGTAGGAAGTGGAAAGCTACTGAAGGTGTTCATCAGCCTATAACCCTATCATATAAACTTTCAATGATTTTTTCACTCATTTATAATAATAAAAGCATAATATACTAATTAGACTGACAGCCAAACAACCTTCTGAACATCATTCTGGATGTCCTTCCTGATGAAGCCACCAAAGAGGGGGCCGAGGCAGAGGTGGTTAGGGGCGATCAGGCAGGCAGGCCAGCAGTTAAGGGTGATCAGGTAGGCATAGGCAGTTAAGGATGATCAGGCAGGCAAACGAGTAGTTAGAGGTGATAAGGAAGGCAGGTGAGCAGCTGAGGGGCAATCAGGTAGGAAGGCAGAGGGGTTAGGGGCAATTAAGCAGGCAGGCAGAGGGGTTAGGGGAAATCAGGCAGGCAAGCAAGTGAGAGTTAGGAGCCAGTTGTCCTGGATTGCTTGAAGGATGTCCCACTGCTGGTTTAGGCCTGATCCCACAGGGACATCTCCTGAGAGGTCCTGTAATATGAGAGGGTGCACAAATTTTGCACACCAGGCCTCTAGTAAAATATATGCCAATAAGTCTAGAAATGTCACTGTAGTTTCTAAAATTATGTTGACTAAGGCTTATCTTGTCAGCATGTCAATATTTGAATTGCATTTTCAAATTGTAGATTTAAAAATATACAGTATTTTAAAAGAAAAAATACGTGTTAGTGTTCTTTGTTTTTTCTTTGTTCATAGCTCTGAGTTTTTCCTCTACAAATCCTAGGTCCTTTCCTGTAGGTTCTTTGGGCAGCATAAGCATAATAACAACATTAAAAGCTGAATGACACATTTATTGAAAGTTTCCTTGCTCTTGTGCCACCAATATAAATGCCATCAACGTAAATTCAAAAGAGTGCTCTTTGGCGTCAGACCAAAGAATGGCATACAAAAGAATCGTGGAGGGAGGAGGGGTCAACCGGTGAGACTCAGAATGGAAAAGTCCCTAAATTTGATTAGAAGCAGACACTAATGACCTATCTTGAATAATGAGAGGGAAATAGGAAATTACTTGAAAATTACCCTTAATATTAAATCTATATAAAGCACATTAGGAAGAAAGCAAGTGTTAAAAATATCCAGATTTATATTCAATGTCTTTGCTGTGATTATAGTCCCCTAATTTTACCTTTTTTTTTCCTTACATTTAAGTGTAAGAAGCACATAAATATTAAATACTAATGTCAATCCCCATTATTCATCAACCAATTTCAATAACTGGCAATCTTGATCTATTTCTGCCTCCCAATAGCCTATTTGTTGCCAGATATTTATTTATTTTATAACTTTATTGAGGTATCATTTTCATGCCATAAAATGTATCCACTTTTTGTCCCTGAAATTCCACCATTAGCAAGTCATTCCTTTGAAATAAAAAAAATAAAAACAAAAAACACACACACAACTTTTTAAAACCTATTTTGTTATTATTTTGTGTGTGAATTTATGGAACTGTTTAACTATTTCTACCTGTTTATTTTTCAGACCCAGAAAAAGACTGACTTGCTTTCTGTCTCTATAGATTTGCTTTTATGGAATTTCACAGAAATTGGGTTTAAAATAGATAGTTTTTTGCATATACCTGTTAATTTTAACCTAATATCTCTTAGCCTAACTTTTTTTACAGCATAAATTTTAAAAATGGCACAGTACAACATGATGATCTAACAAAGATATATGGCAGGTCAATTAAACACAACAAATCATCAAATCACTTCCCTAAATGATAGGGTTTCAATGCAAGAAAAGAAAAAGCACATGATAGAGAATGAGTAACCAGTAATGAAGTAAACAAAGCTCAAAGTTAGGGTTCCCAAGATTATGATAGACAATGAGAAGGGGGACAGAAAAATGGCCGCTGTCTCTACAAGGATTACTCTGGGTTTGATCTGGTATACTTTGGAATATTAATCAAAATCAGTTGGATATGTTTTAAAGGGTAAGAGATGGGATGGTATTTAAGCATGTGACAAGGACCGGGACAATATTTGGACTCTTTCTAGGTGAGAGAGGAGACAATCCCATTATGAGAGCAGTCAAGACTAATTAAGAGCATCTTTTACTCGGCAGAATTGAGATTGTTAGTATTCCAATCATCTGCTTTTCTTTGGTTTTAAGACAGAAGCTGTCCAAAAATAAACCCCTGAGTCTGGGCAGACATAGGATAGAAATGAGCACTGTTGATTAGGTGCTAGAAAATAGAATGAAGACAGGGAAGGGTTGCTCTAGCTGGTGTGGCTCAGTGGATAGAGAATTGGTCTGTGGACTGAAGGGTCCTGATTCCACTCCCATCAAAGGCACATATCTGGGTTGCAGGATCGATCCCCAGTAGGGGGACTGCAGGAAGTAACTGATCAATGATTCTTTCTCATCATTAATGTTTCTAACTCTCCCTCTCTGAAATCAATAAAAATATATTTTAAAGAGATGAGGAAGGGTTAAGAAGATCATTGGAAGCAGTATCCTACCTAACAAAAGAGTAATATGCAAATTGACCATACCTCTGCTACACCTACAAGCCACGCCCACCAGCCAATCAGAACGAGTAAGCAAATAAACCCAACCAAGATGGCTACAGCCACAGAGAGCAGGAGAGAGGCTTGGGTTTCCCAGGCAACAGAGGAAGCCAAGCTTTCCACCTGCCCTTGCCAGTCTAAGCCACCACTAAGGCTACAAAGTTTCCATTGTAGAAGGTAAATAAATTCCAGATATCAGGGCCTCCACTTGGATTGCCAGGGGCCATGGCCGGCCTGCAAACCACCACAGGCCCCTCACTCAGGCTGCCCCACGCCCCAAGGGAACCCTCACCCTGATCTAGGACACCCTTCAGGGCAAACCAGCTGGCCCCTACCTATGCACCAGGCCTCTATCCTATCTAATAAAAGAATAATATGCAGATTGACCATCACTCCAACACACAAGATGGCTGCCCCCATGTGGTCAAAGATCCTGACCCCATGTGGATAAAAGATGACCACCACAAAATGGCCAGCAGGGGAGGGAAGTTGGGAAGCATCAGGCCTGCAAAGAAGGGCAGTTGAGAGGGACCAGGCCTGCAAGAAATGGCAGTTGGAGGTGATCAACACTGCAGGGGAGGGCAGTTAAGGGTGACCAGGCCTGCAGGGGAGGGCAGTTAGGGGCAATCAGGCTGGCAGGAGAGCAGTTAGGCACCAATCAGGCTGGCATGGGAGTGGTTAGGGGGTGATCAGGCTGGTAGGCAGAAGCAGTTAGGGGCAATCAGGAAGACAGGCAGATGAGCAGTTGGGAGCCAGCAGTCCTGGATCATGAGAGGGATGTCCGACTGCCAGTTTAGGCCCTATCCTACTGGGACATTCCTCGAGAGGTCCCAGATTGGAGAGGGTACAGGCTGGGCTGCCCCCCACCCCATTGTCCCCCGGCCCCATGCATGAATTCCATGCACCGGGCCTCTAGTTTAAATATATTATGCATGTGTTTCTATTGATATTCTTAAGGCATGGGTGGATGAACTATAAAGTATAGCAAGAAGTAAGCAATATGTTATATCATAGCATATATCTAAATATTGAATTTATGTGGGGTACGTATATGGTTTAAATTATTTGTAAATAATGAATAAAACCACATCATTTCAATATTCTTTGACGTGTAATCTGAGTCATCGAACATAAAGATGTTTCTACCTCCTTTCTAGATGTAGATTATCTGGAAGACCTGAAACCCCAACTGACCTCTGAATCAGTGGTAGTCACTAGTGCTCAGCAACAGTGATCATTCTAAATAGAAGTTGGGACACCATAATATTCTCTTTTAAATGAGTCTCATTACCTACTGGACCTTGGCAGCATGGCACAGAAAGTGAAGAGGCAAACAGGTTGAGCTCTGGGGTCCATCTGAACAATTCCGTGAGGGAAATGTCACCAATTTGTATAATTCTCAAGACATGTGCTCCTTGGGGAATTCAAGAAATATTGCATTTAGAGTGTTATCTTTGATCTGCCAGTTGCACTTTCTTGACTATCTCTCTTTAAATAAAGAGGACTATCAGTATGAATCATGGCATACTGAAGTTTGCCCAAATATCTTATCAATTCACCTAAAAATATAGTCATATCGGTTGCCTCAATCACCATAGATATTTCTTGGTAATTAACTAAACTGGCTTAATCAATATTAACCAACATACCAATAAAGAAGAATGAAAGGAAAAGAAAGAGGGATTAATTGAGGTCACTATGATTGCTATATCAACGAGTACACCAATTTTGATGCATGCACTAGGTTTATCCAAAGTTATTTTACACCTCACCTTTTCCATAGCAACCTTTCAATGTCTAAAGGCTTCTCATCAAATATCCAGAAGCAATTAGCACATCATTTTTATCATGGATTCAGCAGTAAAAAGAGATTAATCAAACATATGCAGAGTATACACAGGAGCTACTCATGCAATATTGTATTAAAAGAGAAACAATATTTTCCTTAATTATGGAAGTTTATGGAAGCAATTAAAGAACAAAGCTTTCCTGCTAAGCCTTCCTATACAAGCTTGGAAGGTAGGACTGTTCTCGATCTTTCCCAAAATCTTGATACATTTATGTCGCCGCGGAACTTTTTAGAGTTTATGTGCGGGATATGACTTCCACCGAAGCACTGGTATACCAACAACAAATGCTAAACAATCATCTCTGATGTGTTCTGGATTGTTATATTCAACAGATAGTAGTTGGCAGGTATAATTTAATGGCTGAATTTATCCTTATGTAAATCATGAAATGCAAATTGATAGCTTAAATAAGCTTTCTGCTAAACACTTTTGAATATATCAGCTTATCTGAGCCTTATAAGAACCTCCAGAAACAGGTAGGACGAGGTATACTTTCATTGCAGAAAGGAGAGTTATGATTAGGACTTCTTTAGGAAAATATTATGTGTGTCTTATGAAAAGCTTTGGAGTGCACTTGGGTATAAGGGTATTTGATCTTTCTTTGAGAAGATACCTCAGTATTTCTTAATTTTCTATCTCGAGAAAAAGTAATTATTTTTTTTAAAATATATTTTTATTGATTTCAGAGAGAAAGGGAGAGAGAGAGAGAGAGAGAGAGAGAGAGAGAGAGAGAGAGAGAGAGAGAAACATCAATGATGAAAGAGAAATATTGATCGGCTGCCTCCTGCTTGCCCGCCCTTGGAGATCAAGCCCACAACCTGGGCATGTGCCCTTGACGGGAATCGAATCCCGGAACTTTCAATCCACTGAGCCAAACCAGCTAGGGCAAAAGTAATTATTTTAAGTAATTATTGAACCTGTGGAATTGTCACTGATATTTGACAGCATATATACTTTGTTTCATGTATTAAAGGTGTTCAACAAATATTTGTAGGTCTACAAATGTATGCAAGCACTGAAATTGGAATGCTATGTAAAACCAATAAGAAGGTGCACTGCTGACGGGAGTGGCTGGAGCACCTCTCCACGTGTCCCTCTCCCAGTCGTGGTGTTCATCGCAGGTAAGCATGTATGTAAACGTACACCTTTTAAAGTCATGGACCTTTGTACTTTCCTACCTCTATTTTAACTTAATTATTTGAGCAGTACTTCTGAGAGATGAATACAAGTTATAATAAAAGCAAAACCAAAATAAATATAATAGATATGATAGAAACTGTTATGTTTATTTAAAAAATGTAGATTCTGCTCACATAAATAATGACTCACGTTCCAAAAGTTTTCGAATATCCTCTGGTGTTTTCAAAAGGGATGAAATTAAATGCCATGTACTTACTTTTAGACTTCCAACTAGTTAAACTCCTCATCTTATTTGGTAGTTCAGCACTCACAGAAACACACACACACACACACACACACACACACACACACACACACACACAATCCTTTCACACACTCACATATACTCTGGAGATCTGTGCATTTCCAAAACTGTGCAGCCTGCAAACCCATCTTTCAGTGCCACCTGTTCTGGTGTGTCTTCAGCTATTTATAAAAAGCACAAAGCAGAACTCAGTCCAGCAGACCAAAGCACTGTAATTGATTTCATTTGCATTTCTTCTGCTTGTCCTTTTCTACATAATCACTGATAATAACATCATCTTCCCATGAGCCACATACAATGTGCTGATCTATAATTTTGTGGTTCAAAAATAGTTATATTTCAGTGCTTCGTACTAAGAATCTAAGAGCACTTGTTTAGCTTGAGAAGAGAATACACAAAATATGTTAAAGGGGGGGAAACATACAAGAGACTTGGATCAGCCAAAGAATTTCCATATTTCTGACACCTCTCCTCTGCCTACAGACTCACAGATATACACACTCTCTGGTTCCCCAAAGCCTAAATAAAAAACAGACATTCAAAGTCTAGAGGGCATGGGAGCTGTATATATTGGCATGATTTCTATGGATCTATGCTATCAAGAAAGAAATTAAATAGAATGATAGAAGTCCTTGAAGTTATGTGTTCAAGCCTCCAGCTGTTATTATAGGCTGGAAGGCTTCAACTCCAGCCATACAGAATAGATTCACTCTAATTTTACAACAGTAGGCATTTCAGTAGCCGTTTATGGATTTTTTTTAAAAAAAGTTACAACTTTAATGAGTTATAAATGGCATGCAATAAACTGCATATATTTTAACAGTACAATTTGGTGAGTTGGCACATATGTTTATTCCTGTGAGACCATTGCCATAATCATGATAGCAAACATTTAATCGACCTCAAAAATTTCCTTGTGCTTCTTTTATAATCAATTCTTATTTCCACTCTATCCAGGCTTCTTATTACACTAATTTAGTTGGCAACTACACTGAGTGGCCAGATTATTATGATCTCTGGATGCATAATAATCTGGCCACTCAGTGTGTAGCCTATATAATAAAAGGCTAATAAGCAAATTGTCCCCTCGACCAGGAGTTCAACCAGCAGGCAGGCTGGCAACAGCCCATGTCCCCTGCCCCTGGCCAGACTGGCCAGATCCCATCCCACCCATGCACTAATTCATGTACCTGGCCTCTAATACACACACATAACACACACACACACACACACTGAGTGACCAGATTAGTATGTGTTCAGAGATCATAATAACCTGGCCACTCAGTGTATATGGACTTTAACATAGATTTTCATATTTTTCATGTCTAGCCCTTTCATAACCCTTTGTTTTTAAACTCCCTAAATTAGTTTGATATTTTAGATTTAGAAAGATATTTACAATTTGCTTAAATATTATTATTCCTTTTTTCTATTATGTCTTGTCTTACAGCTTTGGAGTGTTTATTGAGCAAGTACAATTGTTTAATGCCCTTAAAGACATGTATTATTTTATAGGCAGTCTTTTGTTATTTTTTATTGCTGGATAGCTTTGAAAGTATTTTTGATAGCAGTTTTGCTGTTCCACAATTATAGTACAGTATGTTAAAGTATGATATGTTTATTAGGTATTGGGTGAATTTTTAGTCTGAGTATGCATTCACTTTCTACTTGCTATACAGGTATAGGAGAATAACTGGTCTGTATATAGATTTTAGACATCTTTCCATATTCTCTAAATAATTCTAAGTATTTGTATGTATATCATTTTAGAATTTCTTCCTACATTACCCACATAATTTTTATACATACATGCACATCCACTGAAAATCGGTAGCAATCTTTATGCTTAAAGGCACAAATCTTATTAATTGTCCTTGGACTGTAGGAAAACACAAGTATATCTTCCACTTGATTACATAGATTCAACATTATCCTGGAATCTAAGCTAGTATAGGAAGGAAAGAAAAATAACAAAAGTTATAAAGTGTTGAAAATATTAGACCTTACTATTTAATTTTTTTGTTTCCTGAAACACTTTTAAGAAAGAGAGTTGAACGATTGTCTCCTCAGTCTCTGGAAAAAAACACTGAATGATTTATTTATTGATTTTCGACGACATTTGGGAAGAGACGCATTATAGAAATAGAAACTGTCACAGGTTCAGTAACTTGAACACTGGGTCTGAAAGGGCCTAGAACTTCAATATGTTAAAATAGTTTTCAGTAATTTTTGCCTGTGTATGTGTACCTCAATTATGAATATGTAATCACAAATTCAAAATTCATTACGTCTCATCTTTGGCTGTTACATTATTTTATTCCCTTGTTAATTGAAAAGAGATTGAAAGCGTAAGGCACTGGGTTGACAGCTGTTGTATTGTTTTGTTATTTTCCTATAAAATTGGCATGGACAAAATGACACTGCTCTTTTTTCAATATGTTCAACTGTCAATGGGGAAGTACAAGAAGACTTGAAAGATTTTTGTTATTTAAAAAATGATTCAAGAGAGAATTTAGTCTGTGTATATATTTTGACAAACTGGAGTTTCTGAGTAAATAATAACATATTTATTTTTATTCATTATGTGACAGATACAGGGCTTTGTCTTGTGGATCTACCAAGGTCATCCAGGTCTCACAATCCAGAAGAGGAAACTGGAATTTAAATAAGTATACCACATTAACAAATAAATTTTTGTTACTCTTTTGCAAAAAGTTATTAACTTTCTAAGGAATTTAGTGTAGGTCCAATGATTGCTCACAGAACGTTTCTAATACTTAAGACTATAAAAGAAATAAAATCAAAATTTAATTTTCATAATAGTTTCACAAAATGATTAAACCATTTACAGCCTTTTGTTTGTCTTCTGCAAAACAAGTTTGTTCTGCATAATTTTATCCTTTCCTGTCTAGATATATTTATTTGGTTATTTTAACCTACCCAGTGTTCCAATATTCAGAGTTCCTCATATCAAGAAAAACTACAATAAATATTCATATTCACATATAATTGTTTCATTACACAATTATATAAATAAAATTCATCCTTAGATATGAAATCACAAAAAATTATGTGTTCCTTTTATTTTGATAGTGCCAAAGTCCCCTCTCTTCTGCTTTGAAAGAGGAGGAGCCTCCAGAGTTGAGCAATGATTTTCCTCTCTGAGCTTTTCTTTCTACAGAATTCTCCCCACGTGTTTGGCTTCTTTTACCCTCCTTAAGCATTATCTCAGCTCTTCACCGCCTTACATCTGCAGTTATTGTTCCCCACTCCAAATCTAGTTCCATCTAAAATAGATTGAAAGCACATACCACTAGAGCAATGAACCTATGAGGGGAGAGAAACCTTTCCCATGTTGATCCCTTTGAGTGACCTTCCAGACCATGCAAATATAGATTAATTCTCTTTATTGAAGGTTATGAGCCATTTAAAAATTCAAAAGAGGCCGAAACTGGTTTGGCTCAGTGGATTCGTCGTCGGCCTTCGGACTGAAAGGTCCCAGGTTTGATTCCGGTCAAGGGCATGTACCTTGGTTGCGGGCACATCCCCAGTAGGGGTTGCACAAGAGGCAGCTGATTGATGATTCTCTATCATCAATGTTTCTAACTCTCTATCCCTCTCTCTTCCTCTCTGTAAGAAATCAATAAAATATATACTTTAAAAACTTCAAAAGAGGAGAGAAAATGGTACATCTGATCTTCTTAGATGTGTCCTTAAGATTTTTTTTTCAGTGATATCTCAATCCAAAGTTTAACCCACAATGCTATGGGGAAAAAATCATTCATAATCACAGGAAGAGATCCATTTCTTAGATGTGTCTTTTTCCCATGTGCATTGTTACAAATCTGAGTTGTCATTTATGACTAGCACCTCCTTATGAAGAGATGGGCCATGGTACTCAGTGCCTGCCCATTCTCAGGGGCCAAAAAGGGAAATAGATATAGTCACCATAGTCATTGATTATATGAATCTCCTTTCTACATTCCCTTTTTGGATACTTCATCCATAGTATAACTTGTAGAAATATAAATTTGGAATCAGTGTAATTTGTGAATTTGAATAATTGGTAAAGTAGGGGGGTTGGTTTAAAAGCAATTGCAAGGGTCAAGGTATCAGATGATGAAATGGGGGATGAATTAAGGCTGTGATGGTAGGTCTGTGGGGGTATGAGTATGAAGAAAGATGAATAATAAGAATTTAGAGACCTAAATGAAGAAAAAGGAAAATGATCAGTAATTTTTTTTACATTACAGAGCTCAACTAGCTATTTTGGTGTCATCTTGCCTCATTTTAATCATAATTCAGTGTGCCTAAATAAATATTCTAAGTTTATTTCTTGAGAAATAAATGTTTGAAATAGGTGGACGGTATATTTGTTTCTTCATCCTACTAAAAGCATAAATAGAAAGATGCAATAGTAAATGAGTGAGTGGTATACAAGCCTCAGGAGTGCTCTCCAGTATAATTAGGGCTCCTGATGCTCTGTGTAGTCAACACTAACACTCTGATCCTGGCTGGTCATAGCCCGTAGGAATAGCCAAGGTCAAAGCCAGGTATTATGCTGAGTTCCTTCAGTCAGAAAAGTATCTTCCTGAGACTTAGGAACCCTAGCCTGAAGTTAGTCATCAGTGCCCTTAGGTTTCAAAGTAAGCAGAACAAAAATAGAACTGGGAGGAAAGCCCAAGAAACTGCAAGAAGTCTGAGAGAGCAAATGGTTCAAAGCCAACTCATAAAAAAAGACTTCTTGTGAAGGCAGAGACCAATCTGCTGTTCAAACACCACTCAATGAAAGATATAGTTACACAAAATCAGGAAATGTTTCCACAGTCTTCAGATAAGGGGATCCTTCTAGATCTCTGTGTACCTGCAGGTGTGTGTGTGTGTGTGTGTGTGTGTGTGTGTGTGTGTGTGTGTGTTAATGGAAGAAGAGAAAGCAATCAAGACAAAGACTGACCGGGTATAGAGAGATGATACCCTTCTTTCTGTCTACCTTTTTGTAAGCAGTCCTTTACAATCTCCCTACTCTGGTGGGTGTAGGAGGGAGCTGTCAACTAGGAAGACTGGTGGAAGATGTGACTTCTAAGAGTCCCCTGGTCAGGGGGAAGTCATGAGAGCATGAGTCACACTTCCAAGATATAGGAAGCAAGTACAAAAGCAGAACAGAGGATCTGAGACTGTGATGGTGGGAGACTTAGGCCCTGCAAAGCCAGGGGGACCTCACAGAGCTGAGAACATCATTATTGTGAATGGAAGGGTAGAGACAGAGCAGTGTCTGATGTACCTGGCACACACACACAGTCTCAATTACTGCCAGTTATAAAACTCCCAAGTTCTGGAAATATAGTAGGTACAGATATTTGGACCCTGGAATGCACTGAGTTATTCTAGCTGTCCTATAGCCAAAGGGCCATGTCAATGTCATTCCTCATGGGAACCCAGTCTTGGGGAGCTAGGTCCCAGTTCAAGTTTAAGCAGTAATGTCTTATGAGAAGGAGACATTAAAGTCTATTTATGACATGTAAACAAATTATGCATTAAATATGCCTATTCATCAAAATACTGTGAAGGCTTTTCTCTGAAAAGCTAAACTAATATGATGTAGGTCCTTTTCCAAGGAGTGTTAAACTTAAAGATTAAAGCAGTGCTTTACAAACTGTGGTGACAAGTTGCTAGGAGGTAATGGAATTAATTTAGGGAATGAAGTATTTAAAAATTAGATTAGAATAGAAAATACCATAACTTTAAGTAGCTTTATGTACATGTTTAGTACATACATATCTGTGTATTGGGTCAGGAATTAAAATACGAGTCATGGCTATACAAGTTTGAATATCATCAAACAGAAAACATGGACTAGTTAATTTTCCTTGAATTTCCTTTTCCACCAAACCAAAATATTTAATTAGGCTCATTAGTCGTGATCTGTACAATAACCAAGAAGTATTTGCTTACTTGTTTGTAACAAGTAGACCAATACTTCTAGGATAGTGCACCTTGTTGGAGCTCATAAGTTAAAGCAAAGTAAAATTTCCTTTATTTTTTTAATCTCTCTAAATTATGGGTGCCTTAGAGAGCAGGCATAAACTTTTTGAGGGAAAAAAATACTAATTTAATGTTGATTTTTACATATGCTATGTAAATAAGGTTAAGCATAAACACTGATAAAATTTATAAACCAAATTTTAAAACTTTGAAAATGGAACAATAGAAAATTGCAATCGCAAGAAAATTGGAGGCATAGATTTAGATTTAATTTCAATTATAAACACAGAATAACTTTCCCCTATTTTCTTCCTGAAAATTGTGCTCATTTCATAGCCATCAAATAACTTTGCCAATGTTTTTCTATTAACTCCACACATTAAAAAAGAAAGACACATTTTCCCATTAGAACAGTATTTCTTTAAAGAGAACTAGGATTAGCTATATTATAGTCCTTATACTTGTGATATGTTTTACTATACTACAAAACAAATATACTTATTTAATGGGTGAGTGAGTCCATTAATTAAAATTGTCTTATAAACTCCCAAATCTTCTGCATGTAGAAAACAAAGCATCTATCTTACTCAAAAACAAGCAACCTGACTCTGAAATATATAGCTTATTCAATTGGGAAAAATGTTTTTCTCTTACCTCTGACCTTACTTCAAGCAATATGAATTAGAAACGAAACCCAATATTTGAATTTTATCTTGAACTGGTTTCTCTAACTTCAGACACTTTATGATAGTAATTAACTTTGAATGTTGGGATGAAGTATATACCAGCCAAAATTATTTAAATGAAATAAATTACAACTTTTCAAAGAGAGCTCTTGGGAAGGGCATTAATCAAGCAGAAACAAAGAATTGAAAATATTATGAAAATTTAAGAACTGTGATTTAATATATAAATCTTAAAATATCAAAAGTACTTATATAAAACTAAAGGCCTGGTGCACGAAATTCATGCATGGGATGGGGGTGTTCCTTAGCCCAGCCCGCACCCTCTCCAATCTGAACTCCTCAAGGGATGTCCAACTGTCCTCTCATAATCCAGGACTTCTGGCTCCCAACTGCTTGCCTGTCTGCCTTCCTTATTGCCCCTAACTCCTTCTGCCTGCCAGCCTGATCACCCCATAACCACTCCCATGCCAGCCTAATTGATGTCTAACTGCTCCCCTGCCTGCCTGTTTGCCCCCAACATCCCTCCTTTGCTGGCCTTGTCACCCCTAACTGCTCTCCCCTGCAGGGTTACTCACCTTCAACTGCCCTCCCTTGCAGGCCTGGTCTCTCTCAACTGCCCTCCCCTGCAGGCCTGGTGCCTCCCAACTGCTTTCTCCTGCTTACCTGATTGCCCACAACTGCCCTCTGTTGCAGGCTTGGTCCCTACCAACTGCCCTCCCCTGCTGGCCATCTTGTGGTGGCCATCTTGTGTCCACATGGGGGCAGGATCTTTGACTACATGGGGGAAGCCATCTTGTGTGTTGGAGTGATGGTCAATCTGCATATTACTCTTTTAGTAGATAGGATAGAGGCCTGGTGCACAGGTGGGGGCCAGCTGGTTTGGCCTGATGGGTGTCCCAGATCAGGATGGGGGTTCCCTTGGGGCATAGGGCAGCCTGGGTGAGGGGCCTGTGGTGGTTTGCAGGCTGGCCATGCCCCCTTGCTACCCAAGCAGAGGCCCTGGTATCTGGTATTTATTTACCTTCTACAGTTGAAACTTTGTAGCTTGGAGCAGAGCCAAGCCTTCTCCTTCCTCCATGGCTGCTGCCATTTCTGTTTGGATTTGTTTACCTTCTATAATTGAAACTTTGTATCTTTGAGTGGAGGCTTATGCTGGCCAGGGCAGATGGAAAGCTTGGCTTCCTCTGTTGCCGGGGACAACCCTACCCTGTTTTCTCCAGCTCTGTGGCTGCCACAATTTTTCTTGAAATTTATCTTCTATAATTGAAACTTTGTATCTTTGAGTGGAAGCTTAGGCTGGCCAGGGTGTGTAGAAAGTTTGGCTTCCACCAAAACCGTTTTGGCTCAGTGGTAGAGTGTCGGTCTGCGGACTGAAAGGTCCCAGGTTCGATTCCAGTCAAGGGCATGTGCCTTGGTTGTGGGCACATCCCCGGTGGGGGGTGTGCAAGAGGCAGCTGATCGATGATTCTCTCTCATCGATGTTGCTAGCTTTCTATCCCTCTCCCTTCCTCTCTGTAAAATATCAATATATATCTGGGTGAGGTATGCCTGTTTTTTATTTTTAAAAGGAAACAACAATTCAATTAAGATTATAAGGAAAGAGCAATAAAAAGTCCACTGATGAGACAATGACATCTTGCAGTAACCTGGACTTTTCAGATAAAATTGGGGCTTCTCTCCAGATAAAAATTGTACTCCTGCTCTTCCTCAATTTCTTCATCTCTTGCTTCTATACCTCTTCACTGCAAGCAACTCCATTACTGGTAGCTCCATATTCTCAATAAGCTGCTTTCACATCTTTGGTGCTGTGTGTGTGTGTGTGTGTGTGTGTGTGTGTGTGTGTTTCTTCTCTAACTAAAATACTTTCATTTCCTTTATTCTCTTTACCTCTCACCTTTTGTGTAAATTTTATTTATCAGAGATTTGTTTTGGATTACACCTGTGACAGGAAATATTTTTTGACTAGCCTGTGTAAAGTTCCCCTCCAGTATGCTTCTACTGAAATTTCTATCCTTACATTCAATACATTTAAAACATTTTGAGGTCAGTGCTATATCCATAGTACCTAGCCAGTGCATTGCTATATTTTCTCATATTTTCCATCTAGCAAGTGATCCTTTATCAGCTGAGAGCAATACAGGGCTCTTCCTAACTTGACTTTGACTATGTATAGATATGGAACTTTCCAATCCCCCATATTCTCTCCATCTGTTGTTTCTTTCTCTCCAATCATCTCTTCTTCCCTCCACTTCAACTATCTAAATCCAACCCACGTATCAAATACTACTTCCTCTGATTAATTATATCTAGAATAGGTTATCCTTGTTAGTCTGTCCTTCCTCTCCTCTCCAGAAACACTAAAGTCTCTTGATCCTCTGGTTAAGTAACACATAATGCTTATTTTACAATTCAACTATTTGATGAGTGTTTTGTTGTTTTCTCATGTTAGCCCAGGAGTTTGGCATACATAAGATTCAGATGGGAGCTGGTAGGCACGGAGCGTGTCTAATATTCCTAGATATTTCCTAGTGAGAATCTGATGAAAGCTGTAAATTTGTCTCCCAGGGAAAAAAATGCGCTTAGGCAGACACTATATGAGATTTATGAACCCCTGAAGTCTATCCATATACCCTATAGGGGTCCAGGCTGAGAAGGCCTGACCTAGAATAAAAGGTTCTTGAGGAATATAGAATTTATTACCAGCCAAGTCCAAAGCGTTACACAGGCACTTGATGGATAACCTGTGAAAATAATTAAATGGATTCTCTCTGAGGGTAAATGCAAATAGACCAATGTTCTCTATTAGGAGAAAATGTTTCCTTTAAATAACCCATTTATTTGCTCTCTTATTCACTTTATAAACTTATCTTAAGTGTCTACTGTGTTCCCAGGCACCCTGTTAAGTAGGTGAATAAGAAAAGCTTGGTCCTTGAAGAGTTGAGAGTTTGCAAAAGAAAAGACTGATATTGAAAAATATATTGTAATGATAAGTGCCACATAATTGAAGGAGAAGAAGGAGGAGGAGGGGGAGAAAAGAGGAGGAGGAGTAAGAGAGAAGGAAGAAAACAGCAGAGAAGACTCTGAGAGCGTATTATAGTAAAATCAAGCTGGAATTTCTAGAAAATAGAATAAGAAAATCAATCTCAAAAGGCAAACATTTAATAGGAAGTGGCCCTAGCTGTTTTGTTTACCCTGATTTATTTAGTTAATTAGCAAGTGTCCCAGCAGTATATCTGGCTTGAATCTAATTATTCTGAGAATGTCATCATTTTCAGCAAAATAATTCCTTTTTTTTTTTTTATTCGCCGAGCAACTAATGAAGCCCTGTTTTTCCCAAATTGTAAATGTGAAATGTGTTGCAAATTGATTTCAATAATATTTAAGGTTCTTTTGTTATAAGCAACATAAATTGTCTTTGACTAACTTAAGCAAAATCAACACTAAGCAAACAAACAAAAACATAGGGGATATTACTGGAGTATTCCAGTAAACATTTACTTTGAAGAAACCAAAGAGGAACTTCAAGGCTAGCTCTCTATTAATATTAACACAAGAGCTTGTAGACAGGAGCTGGTAGGCAGCAAAGGTAAAGCAGGGAGGTGGATGGGGATTGAGCAGGTGGAGAGTACTAAGAAGGCACAGCTGGGAGTTCTCTGTTTACTGTTTGGATCCAGAAGGTAAATGAAGCTGCCTAGAGGCAAACAATTGATGGAACAGATAGTAGCAAGCGTATGCCTACAGAGTGAGGCATGATCATAAAAACGACAAATCATGGCCTACTTTGAGCCATGATTTTGAAATGCCATTTGTAGCTACAGACTACAAATAATAGTTTATTGAAGTTTTACATACATACATACACACACACACACTCTCTCTCTCTCTCTTTCTCTCTCTCTCTCTCTCACACACACACACACACACACACACACACACACACACACACGCTGGATTTTCTGAAGTCCCCTGAACAGCTGAATATGGATTTCTTCTGAAATGAACATATTCTCTAGCCCAGGGGTGGGCAAACTTTTTGACTCGAGGGCCACAATGGGTTCTTAAACTGGACCGGAGGGCCGGAACAAAAGCAACCTGACCATGCTGGCACTCTCATCTTGGGCTGCTGGTGAAGGAGCGGAGTGGAGAGCAAGAGAACCCTCCGCTCTTTTGGCTCCTCAGGCCGGATAGAACAGCCGAAAGGGCCGGATCCGGCCCTCGGGCTGTGGTCTGCCCACGGCTGCTCTAGCCTCACTGATACTCTGGAAAGAAGCAGAGGACAGCCATACCATGCTTTCATTCAGTTCTTGCTAAACTTGAAGTATTTCCCCCTCAGGATAGAAACATATGAAATTACATTTCGATGAAGAGAGAAGACAATTCTGGTCCTAATAACCTTTCCTGGTATTTCATCTTCAATGTCCTGGTTTGGAAAAGCAGTTGTACCAGGAAAGAGCGAAACTATCTTTGATTTAGGATTTCTGTTGGATGCCTTAAGAGCAGTCTATAAACCATTGTGTGGGTTTGAGGCTAATGCTTAAATGAATGACTTTTTGTTACATTTGCCAAGAGGCAAGGAACTCTTCTTAGCCTAAATTATAATAATTTTCAGATTAAGATAGTGTAACAAAAGTGGAAAATAATCCTCAGGATTGAGTTTTCTCCCTTCTGTTTGAAATTACAACATAAAACAAGCAGCATCACTTTTTTTTTTTTATTCTCCCTAAAATCCAAACACCTCTCCATCATTTTCTTCTCTCCCTATTTCACTGAGAAGATGGCGGTTTTGGAATAGAACTCCTTCAATATCCAGGCCAACCAGCACCACCAGCACCCACACCTATCTTCTCCTCCCTTAATCCTTACAGTTCCCCACACTTCCCTTCCATTTTTCTCAATAATTTTACAGAAGCTGTTATGCTTTTGTTCTCTTATATCTGAATATTTCCAATTAGCATTTAAAAATTCCCAAAGCTCTCTTTTCTCTAAGACTAACAATTTCACCTTTCTACATTCCTCTCTCTCTCTCTCTCTCTCTCTCTCTCTCTCTCTCTCTCTCTCTCTCTCTAATTATACTTCTCCCCCAACTCCCCGTTCAGTCCACTTCAGTCTTTCTAGCAGCGCCATTATTTAACTGTCACATTCCTTGCTAAAGTTAGCTAGGGCATTCATGTCTCTAAGTAAATAATGCTTTGGTCGTTTTCTTAACTGACCTTTCAGAAGCGTTTAGCAGTGTTGGTCACTGTCCTAGAGTAACTATTTTCACTAGACTTCCATAAAGATACTCTTCATTTTCTCCAATTTCTCATGCTGTAGTTTTTCTGCTGCTTTGCTGACTTTCTTTCCTGTGCCCAGTCTTTAAAGGTTGAAATCTTGAAATCTTACATTAACAACACTCTAAACTTTCTCCCTAGGGGTCTCGTAGCTTTAACTACTATCTATATATATAATGATTCCTAAATTTATACCTGCAGCTCAGACCTTTCTTCATCAAAACCTCAAACTTGCATGTTTAACTGCCTGGGTAAGTACTTCCGAAGTGTTACCAGGTGAAATCACCAACTTCTAATGGAAATCTGGTTTTCTACTTGAGAAAGGAAAACAAAACAAAACCCTCCTACCTGAGAAGTGCTTCAACAGTTACCACGTGACTATATTGTTGTTAGAAACTGGCTTGTCACTCACAGCTAGGCAAGTCATTCTCCTATTGGACATCACCAATCTCATGGAACATGAGCCTCAGACAGAATCACTCTGGGACATGGTAAAGTGAGGGAGAGAAAGACGCCACTTCATATCTTATTTCTAAGCACTGGCAAAAACGAAGTCACTGTGTAATTCACACAATAGCAAGCACTCCCCTCCCCCTGCTAATATAACTAACTGGGCATTGTGTTTTTACCAGTCACAATGTTCACCTTGTTCTCATCTGCTCCCCTAATACATAAAGTTTATCAAGATTTATTATTATAGAACTAGAAGCCCAGTGAACGAAATTCATGCACTGGTGGAGGGAGGGAGTGGGGGGTGGGGGTCCCTCAGCCCAGCCTGCACCCTCTCCAATCTGGAACTCCTCAAGGGATGTCCGACTGCCCGTTTAGGCCCGATCCTGGCCTAAATGGGCATTTGGACATCCCTCTCACAATCCAGGACTGCTGGCTCCCAACTGATCACCTTCCTGCCTTTCTGATTGCCCCTAACCACTTTTGTCTGCCAGCCTGATCGCCCCATAACCCCGCTGTGGGCAAACTATGGCCTGTCTCGCTCGCTCCTAATTCAACTAATAGAAATTCATTTCTAATGTGCCTCGTGATAACGATTACTTAACTACAGTTCTAGATGACTATATTTGAAAAGTATAAATCACTACCTCTGGAATATACTTCATATCCAAATAACTAGCATTCCTTCGGGTTGAAATGAAAAGTAATTTTCACACAGCATAAATCATTCTGCTTGTGGTGGAGACTTGTAAAAGTAAATTAGCAGGATGACAACAAAATGTGGACAAACTAGCCAATCCTTGAGGCCAAGGAAATCACACGCAAAATTCAGGAACTATGAATGACCCTTCAGAGTTCCATCCAACTGGAAAACTCAGAGAATGGTTTAATTCCACATCCTAACATGCCATTAAATCAAGATCTGTTCTATTTTCTAAGTAATAGTTGATGATTTAAAGACAATGTACAGGACCCATATTGTATATTAGACTATTTCCAAAACTAAAGGTTTATTTTTGAGTTCTGTCAAATCATGACTGTCAGTGATTTGAATAGGTGCAAAGCACCCAGAAAAATGTCCCACAAGTTTTACCTTTCCCTATCTTATTAAGAACCTGCATCCCTGTCAGTATTATTTCCCACAAGCAATACCTTAAAACTGTCTTTCACTTCTAATACATTCAGGAAGCAAAGGTTTAATTGCCTCCCTCTGTATCTTTCAAGAGAGCAATGGAGTACATCCCAAAATATCAAGAAAGAGGGAAAATAATTGTTCCAACAATATTTTTATTTTTATATCTTATTTATCTATTTCATTTTTATATCGGTGGTACAGAGATTGACACAGTTTCATCAACTAAATATAAAATAAAACATGGAATTTAGGTAATAGTTAGAAATTAACAAAATAATTGTCTAAAAATTTTAACATCTGCATACCATTACATACAACTTATCAAGAAGATTGTTATTAAACAACCAAAACTACATAACAAGTAAGGAGCAGGAAAAATAATTGTTTTTAGTATGTCAAGAAGAATATAAAAATCTCTTCAAAGCCACTGTTAAATTTTGAATACAAGTTTGTGAAGTTCCCCTGGTAAAATGTATCTGGGTAGTTCTAAGTATGTAGACACAGACAAAAAAGATCAGTGCCAGGACAAACTAGACTATGTGGTTTTGTGGCACTCCTTTCCTTAGAAATTCTTAATTTCCTTGACTTCCTAGTGTGTGTTAATAGAAAGCATTCTTTCTTGTAATCAACAGAGCAGGCTGCTACTCTCAGTTCTATCCCAAACTCAAGTTTTGTGTGTTACTTTATACAAGTCAGTTAACATCCAAGGGGGACTTGGACTCAGTCTTTCTATCTATTTCAAACATAAAAATATAGCTTTGCCTATAAGACTGTGTTTCATCTTCTCTGATTTCCATAGTAATTTTGCTCATAGGTCTGCACATTTTAATTATGGGACACTTTTTTGAGTTGGTGGACTTAGAAAAGGTAACTTAGTTTTTGGTAGCTGAAATATTTTTTATTTCTGTCAGCAAAGGAGACAAATTAAAAAATTCAACCTATATAGACCAATATTCATTAGTTACATAAGATCTTTTTTTTAAAGATATTGATGAGTCAGGTTTTAGTATGATTTCTAATCATGCTGCTTATATTTGAGGTACTTTAAATTCTATTTTGATATAAAGTTAGGTATGAAACTAATATTTCTTATCCTTCCATCCAGAGAATCACCCTTAATAAATTAAAACTAGTAATAGTTACTATATATCAAGTACCTACGATATGCTAAATACTATGTCAGGTACATCCTGATTTTCTAAAAGTAGGTCCATATTTTGCAGGTGAAAAACTGAGGCTGCTATTAATTTGCCCAAGGTCACAGAGATTTGCCATTGGAATACAAACCTAGCACTGTGTACTTTCAACCCCATTCTTTTATTTAATTTCAATTCTTCATTCTTAAAAGTATTACATAGATTTTCTCCCCACCCCCTCCATTAACCTCTTCTGCCCACTCCCTCAGGATAAGCCATAATCCCCCTACTGTCTGTGAACAAGGTTATGCTTATATGAATGCATATAAATCCTTTGGTTAATCTCTTAATCCCACCTCCTCCCAACCTCCCCTGCCTTTCCTCTGAGTTTGATGGTTTGTTCAATGCTTCTAAGTCTCTGGATCTATTTTTGTTCATCAATTTATGTTGTGCATTGTATTCCACAAATGAGTGAGATAATGTGATATTTATATTTCTCTAACTTCAAGCTCATTCTTTAACCACTGCACTCTATTGCTTCTCAAAGAAATAAAAATGTATTTTATTCTATATGCCTATTGCAAATCTCATGTAATATATTCCTTTATTAATTTTATAAGAAGAAAAATGTTTACTTATTTTAAGGAAATTTTATGCTTCATTTAATAAGATAATAATTAACACATTTTAAACACTTACTGCATTCCAGAGAGTTATGAGTAATTTCCTCATTAACTCATTTAATCCTCATTATAATTCTATGGAGTATGTATTATATATATATATGGAAAATGAGGTTAATAACCTATTTCCTACTTTGTTACACTCAACATGAAAAGCATTTTGAAAAAGTTTATGGCACAAAAGTCCTTAAGAAAGTGTAACAGAAAATACATCTTCAAGTTGTATGAGAAATGGTTGATATCTGTAATACAAAAAACTATCTAGAAATATCTTTTGATTTAAAAAAGGAAATAAGCTGTATTTAAACATTACAGAAATAGAAGAAATAAACATCTGTATCACTAAAAAAAAGATAAGAAAAACTACATTGAGATACCATTTCTCAACATAGCATATTCTCAAGAATCTAAATGCTTGACACTTAACCCTGTTGGTGAAACAAGCACTCTAACACAATACTTGTGGCAATGAATGATGGCACAATTCCTATGAAGTGGAATTTCAAGATAGATAGGAAATCTACATATGCATTTACTCTTTAACTTTATTTATTTAATTTTACTTCTAGGAGGGAGGGAGAGAGAGAAAGAGGGAGAGAGAGAGAGAGAGAGAGAGAGAGAGAGAGAGAGAGAGAGAGAGAGAAGAGGAAGGAGGAAGAATAAAGGGAAGGGGAAGAAAAAGAAAAAGAAAAACAATATGAATTGGAAAATACATAACATTATTCTTTGTGATATAAATTTTTAACTGAATTGAAACAACCCACATATCCACCAATAGGAGGCTGAATGAGCTGTATAACATTTCAACACTGGAGTGCCATATAGCTGGAAAAGTGAATCAGAGACATATCTATGAATTGATCAAAGTACTCCTTATATATTTTATTTTAAAAAGCAAGGTTCCATCCTGTGTATATAGCCTGCCAACTTTTGTGAAAGGGGATGGCAATAAAAATAAAATTATGTCTTTTCTCATATTTTCAATAGGAGACACCATAAGAATAAACCAAAAAAATACCTAATATAAGTGGTTTTCTAGGCACTCAATTACATTGTTCTATTTATGAATACTTTTTATATCTACAAAATGAGCAGTAACAGTGACATGATGCTACTTAATGATTCGTTTATAGCCAGAACTTTACATGAGTTGTGTACAGTTGTTGAAATTCAAATCACACGAACTTGCTTAATGATGGTTTAGGCCCTGTGCTTAAGAGCAATGGCCCTGCAGCCAGACTGGCTGGCCTAAATCTTAGAGAGCTCTGTAGCACACTAGGTGTGAGCAAATTATTAACCTGCTCTGCACATTTTCTGTCTTAAAAATGAGAATACTAATGCTATCTATCTTATAAAGAGTGTTTGAGAGCTGAATCAATTAATATATATGCATTTACTTACACATACACCCTAACACAACAATATAGAATGTGCATGTAAATCGAGTCCTGGTAGGAGGAGGGCCACAGAAAAAAATCTGAAAAATATAAACCTACAAATCCAAGGATGACCTCAGTGAGCCCTAAGCAAAACAAACATGAAACACACACACACACACACACACACACACAGACACACACCCCAAACCCACTAGTCACATAATAGTCAGTTTAATTTGTTTGAAATCGGTGATAAAAAGGAAATCATATACTGTAGCTGACACTTAAAAAAGACATATGTACAAAAGCAAATATAAGAGTGACCACAGATTTCTTATTGAAAACAAAATAAGTGAAAATAAAAAAATTTAAAATACAGAAATAACTAAATCTATCAACCTATAATTCTATATCCAGGGTCGGAGGAGTGTTAGGTAAATTATAGAGAAAATTGTGGTTACAGGGAGAACCTTGTTCCCATTATCTATTCAAGCTCTAGAAGAGGAGAAGCACACTGGGTAGGAGACATCACACCAGTATGAGAGTGTTCAGCCCAATTCATTGGACAAAGAAGTATGGTCAGAAGGAGAAAGTGAATACTCCCAAACCTTCCTCTTAAAAGAAAAGCTAAGATGAAGATTACCAGTCAGTCAAGGGGTTCAAAATGGTGAGATAAAATGGAATGTGTTGAACTCTTCAGAAAGGATCAACTGTGCTCTAATGAATAATGCCACAGAGAAATAAAAATAATCTGGTCTTTTAACAATATAAGAAATGGAAAGTCACAAGTAAACTTAGCAAGAAGATTTTCAGAAGAATTGGAGATTGGCAATAAAAGGTAGTATGCTGATGATCAAATAGGCAGTGAGAAACACCCTGTTCAAGAAAGTTGACAGTGAGGAAAACGAGAAAAAGCTGTAGCTTTGAGGGAAAGGAAGTCAACAGAGAGTGGGGATACTAGTATGTGATAGAAATGAAAGGGAATATTGACTCCTCAAGGCTCCAGTGGAACGAGAAAGATCTGGGATCTAAAGAACTCTGGGCATGTGGAGTAAAAGAAGACAAGCACAGGAGTATGTGCTGTGTGAGTCCATGTGTACAAAGTTAAAAAGCAAGCAAAAGCCAAAATCGATGCTGTTAGAAGTCAGGACAGTGATTACCCTTGACAGAGGGATTGTAACTGGAATGTGCCATGGTGGGAGGGGGCATTGAAATGCTGGTCACGTACTGCTTCTTATCCTGTGTGCTGGTCATAGAAGAATGTTCACGTTGCGAAAACGTACTGAGCTGGGCAGGTGTGACTTCTTTTCTTTTTTGTACACATGTCACACTTCAAATGAAAAAAGATATATGGATATAAGGAATGAGTAGTATAATTAAGAAGATTAGGCAACATTTAGAGAAAGTCAGAGGTAAATTTGAAGTCACCTTGAGGGAGATTTTGTTTTGTAGTTTTCATTTGTAGAAAGGAAGTAAGCCATCTGCTAAGACGCAGAGGGCAGATGGTGTTTAGAGACATTCTAGAATGCCAGAGTGGAGGACAGGAAAGGTGCAGAATGGGTGATTGAAACAAATGGCTTCTCTGGAAGCAATGAGATGTCAACAAAATTTAAGGAACTAGGAAATCCATACCTTATCTCTCTGCACATAAAAGGTTTGTATACAAAATGAACCTTGTCTTATAGAAATTAGAAAACTTGTATCATGAAGCAATTTATGTAATTGCTAAATTTTACTTGAAAATTTGACTGTCCACTCCTGATGACCCAAAAGAAAAGTTAAGAAATGTTCATTTTCATGACTGTATTGTTCATGAGAAGAAAACATAAAATTCTCATGGGAAGCACTTCCTGGCATTTTGTTCTTACAGATATTTCTCATTAAAGAATCAAAACAAAATAATATATATCTCCAAATGTGAAATGATGCACATAACCTCAAATGATTTTTAAAACATATACAATTATGCGTTTCATAAAGTTATTTTAAATAGTATTTAATCATGAGAGGTGAGACATTCTGTCAAAGCCCAATAAAAATAGTGAATAACTTCTATGGAGGAGAATCTGTTTGCAAATATTTAGGTTTCTAATAGTTCAGATAGTTTAATTTTAAAATATACTTTACTACTTGTGTTTTGGAATAACTACATTCTTACAGAAGAAAATTCAAGAACAGTACAAAGAATATTTTTCCCTGATCTTTTGAAATTAAGTCTCCAATATAGTGTCCTTATTACCCTTGAATTTTATAGTGTTTCCTACAAACAAGAAATTTCTGTATTACGACAATAGAACCATTGAAATCAGGAAATTAACTTGGTACATTGCTAACAGGGAATCATCAGACTCCCTTCCTGTTTCTCCAATTTCCCCATAATATCTTTTTATTAGCATAAGTTCCGGTTCAGGCCAAAACCTGTTTGGCTCAGTGGTAGAGCGTCGGTCTGCGGACTGAAAGGTCCTGGGTTCGATTCCGGTCAAGGGCATGGGCATTGGTTGCGGGCACATCCCCAGTGGGAGGTGTGCAAGAGGCAGCTGATCGATGTTTCTCTCTCATCGACGTTTCTAGCTCTCTATCTCTCTCCCTTCCTCTCTGTAAAAATATCAATAAAATATATTTTAAAAAGTAAATAAATAAATAAGTTCCAGTTCAGAACCAAGCACTGGATTTACTCAACATGTCCTTTTCTTCGCCGTGAACTGGAGCAGTTCTTTCTCCTTTCCTTGGCTTTCTTGACCTGGACCCTTTTGTAGATTATTTAGGTGTCTATGATGTTTCCTCATTATTCGATTCAGGATATCCATGTTGGGCATGACTGTCATAGAAGTGATACTGTGCTCCTCTTATTGCATCCTGTCAGGTGCCTATGGTTTTCATTCTGTCCCATCCATGACGATGTCCATTTCAGTAATTTGAAATAAGTGCTGCTTATCAGGCTCCTCCATCTAAAGTTGCTCCTTTTCACTTGAAATTATTAAGGTTTTTTGTTTTTTTTGTGGGCAATTAGTTGAAACAAAGTAAATATCCTGTTCCTCATCAAACTTCTTATTTCCTCTTTTATTTATTCAAAAATATATGGCCTCATGGTTTCCTATTTTATCCAAAAATCTGTTCCTATCATTTTATATTTTGATGCTGACACTACCCTTGGTTTGGGTAGAGAGAGCCCATCCAAGCAAGCTTTCTTTTTGATAGAGCCCTATAATTCTTTTAGCACTTCTTTGCTGCATGAACCACACATTTCTGGCTTATCTTGTACTTGCTCTGCTTCAGTCCTGGAATTTGCCACGTGAGAAGTCTTGCTTTCTTTGAGTGGAGAATGGTATCCACTAACCAACAACTGTTTGCTATTCCTATTTGAATCCTCTTTTCTGACAGTGAGAAGCCTGACTCATATAGTCTTTATTACACTTATGGTACCAATTCGGTTATAGGTGATCAATCTCCCATCTTCATTATCAGCCCTTGTTCCATGCAGATGCCTCCTCATCCCACCGAAGCGTCAATACCTGTGCCTGAATGCTCATGAATAGCTCCAGTGCACAGCACTTTCTTACCGTGTTGGTAGCCTGTACTCCCATCCATGGGTGCTTTCCAGCCTGCTGAAGCCCCACCACCCATTTCCAGGCTGGGCAGCTCTCTGACTCCCCGTGTTTAGATGACCTGATACCCCGTGAAAGCTGCTTCCTTGAGGAAATTCCCTATGCACCCACACAGACTCTAACAGGCTATTCTTTTGCATCAATTCTGTACATGCTTTCGTTTGTGTAATTCATGGCAGAGGAAAACAGAAAATTTGTTTTTCCTTCCATTCGCAGCCCTATGGTTTTCATTCAAAGTTGAGTTTATGTTTTATCACTATTCTGATGAGTTTTCTACCTGCCAAGAACTGTAGCTGAGTAATGGCTAAACATTCATGCATTATTTGACGAATATATGGAAACTAGCTTTGGATATTGGGTATTGTAATTTATATTTCCCCTATACATTTGTCCTTCATCCACAGTTCTGGGCTCAAGAAACCCTTGACATGTCCTAAATGTTGAGAGTGATAAAGATTACTTATGTTATGTTAATGAGGTGACTTGGGGAAAGCACTAAGTTGCCAGTAGAGCCAACTGTTTAATCAGAGGGTTAGAACTTTCAGTCCCAACTCTCCCCTCCCCACCCCACATACACACACACACATTTGGGAGTAGGGGAAGAGGGTCTAGTGATGGAATTCAATCACAAATATGTAACAATTATTTTATCAATCATATTTATGTAACTAAGCCTCCATAAACATCCCAAACGACAAGGGTGCAGGAGCTTTGGACTGGTGAACACAGTAAATTAGGAGAGGGTAGAGTGCCTTGAAAGGGCATGGAAGCTCCACATCCCTTCCCACATGCCTTGCCCTACTCATCAATTCCTTCAGGTGGTTCCTGAGCTCTGTCTCCTTTCACAATAAACCAGTGGTCTAGTAAGTAACATGTGTCTCTGAGTTCAGTCAGCTGCTTTAGCGAATTAATTGAGTCCAAGGAGACAATCCTGGGAACCTCTGGATTTATACCCAGTTGTACCAGAAGTACAGGTAATAACCTGGGCCGGTAACTGGCATCTCAATCAAGTTGCCAGCAAGGAGCTGCTGGAGCCTTCAGTCTGTAGTTGATCGGTCAGAAACATAGCCTGGGTTTGCCACCGACATCTGAAGGGGGTGGGGGAAGGACAGTTTCATAGGACTGGACCCTTACCCTGTGGAATCTGAGGCTATCCAGGGTAGATAGTATCAGAGTTGAGTTGAATTCCTGAACATCCTGCTGGTGTCTGAGGATTGTTTGTTGATATGGGGTGAACCCTCCACTACCACCTTGAAAATTAGGTTTTAGAATATTAAAAGAGGGGGTTTTCTACCTAAAAGAAGAAACATTGGATGAAGAAGCAAGGATGTTATCAGGTGCTTCAGAATTCACCACAACTTTGTTTTTCAGGTCACAGTACAAGCCTTAGCTCTTCAATCAAGTTTCCTTGATTGCTATAGAAATGTGAATTCGACCAATTCCAGGAATCTAATTTTTATTCCCAGGTGTCTTCCTGTTAGGGGAATTGCCTAGTTTGAACTGAGTCTAATTTGAATTCGTCTTTTTTTTTGTTTTAAATATATTTTATTGATTTTTTACAGAGAGGAAGGAAGAGGGATAGAGAACTAGAAACATCGATAAGAGAGGAACATCGACTAGCTGCCTCCTGCACACCCCCTACTGGGGATGTGCCCGCAACCAAGGTACATGCCCTTGACCGGAATCCAACCTGGGACCCTACAGTCTGCAGGCCGACGCTTTATCCACTGAGCTAAACCGGTTTCGGCTTGAATTAGTCTTATGCTCAAAAACTTGTTATAGATTTATTTCCCTACCACAAATAAAATGCATTATTATTAGTCAACAATAGTAATTGGCTTTCATCAGGCTTCAATATGAGGCTGTTGTAACATGGAAAAGAGAATGAGATCACTTACCCTGTTAACAATAGATTGTATGGAAGTGTTACAAGATGAAAGCGGTCTATTTGCCTGCCCCATCAAAGTTCAATGAAAAGAAGTTTGCAGGCAAGAAAGTAAAGTTTTTATTTGAGCAGGTGGTGCCATACCCCAGGCACAGGAAGTTCCATAATGCTTCCAGGGGATGGATTATATAGAGGAAAAATCCTTAACGAAGGTAGATAAAGGATTTGGGATGGTGGACTCTACTGACTGGTTGGGGTGAGAGTAGGAAGTAATTGATCATTGTATCAGGTCCGGATGTCAGCCATGGCATCGTTCTGTCTGGTTTCCTGAGGGTGTGGTCCATAGACTCCTTCTGATTTCACAGGCCTGAAATACAACTGAAGTCAAGATATTGTCTTTAGTTTGACAGACACTGTTTCTGTGGTCAAAACACCTGAGTATCTGTTAAGACATTTTGATGCTGACAATAATCTGATATCATAAGGGCTTAATGATTAAGGAAGGGCGTGAACAGATAGAAAGGACACAGGGTCATGTTAAAGAAATAGTTTCTGCATAGTTACAAAAGGAAAGCAGCTGAGTCATGGTTACAGGAAGGTGGGAGGTTCAGTGAGCCAATCCAGGGTCGATGAAAAGATTTTAACAATAAATTGCAAGAAAATATCCTATATAATGAAACCCTAATATGCAAATAGACCGAACTTTGGAATGACTGGTGAAAGAGCCAGTTGCTATGACATGCACTGACCACCAAGGGCAGAGGCTCAACACAGGAGCTGCCCCCAACACTCAGGCCCTGACTGGCAGCAGCAAGAGAGGCTGGGGGGGTGGGGGAGGGGCTGGTGAGCAGGCAGCTCCAGGCCAGCCAAGGTGGGTCAGCCCTAATTGCTGGCCAGGCCTAGTAACCCTACCCATACACTCATTTCGTGCACCAGGCCTCTAGTATACATTTTAATTTTTAAACTGCTGTGGGTACATTATTAGTTTCATTATTTATAGTAGAGTTTTTATTACACAAATTATATTCAATGGGCCTCTAGTAAGTTAATGAAATTATAAAATACACTATGTACATTTTTGCATGTGGAAATTAGGTATCACTGTTTTGTAAGGCATATTCCAATGATCAGAGGCTGACTCAGTAAGTCTGAATTACATTTTTACCAGAGTTCTTAAAATGATAGTTTCAGAGCCAATGAAGGAAATAAAAAATTCATAGTGAGGCAATTGAAAAGATGCTGTAAGAAGACATCTTTTCTTGGACTTTAGCCCTAATTACACCTCTTCCATTGGTGTAATTACGAAACTATTTCCTGACTGCTCTGGACTCTACCGTGGTTTCAGTTCAGAACCTAATTGAGTCTCTCCTGAAAGGTCAGTGGCAGAGGTTTGCCTTAATGTCTTTTCATAAGCACAGATCATGGCCAATTGGGAAAGTACTCTCTTTACAAATTACTTTTATAAACGGAGTAGGAGAGAAATGAAAACTTACTTTCATTATTATTCTAACTGTATGGTATTATAGTGTGCATTAATTTTCCTAGGAGAGTGCTTTTAGAATCATGTGATCTTCAAATCAGCACCAAAAAAAAAAAAAAAAAAAAGCCAAACCAAAATAGCCAGGCTGTTTATGGGTCTTTATTGTTCATTGGAGTTCCTAATCCCAGTAATGTTTTATCTAGCTAGCGCTCTATAAAAACAACACAGGGAATTTCCTCATTTCTGAAAAATTTGGAATGAACAAAGTTACCTCTTTTTGCATTTCCAAAGACTACTGCACAGGAGACCTTATACATAGCAAAATCAAAAGTAGGCAAATATTTCTAGATGAATTATCTTGTTTACATTTTCTAAAATAAATATTGTAATTCAATTATCTTTAGATTGCTTATTTAATGATGCATATAGGCCTGACATAATTTGGAAAAATTCAATGCTCTAAATTTTTTAACCATTTATCATCAAAATTTATTGTTACTAGTATACCTATTGTGGCTGCTTCTCCCTTACTCTTATCATGTACCATCTTTTGTTGAGAATATTAATAGCCAGATAACACTCAATGAAACCACACAGAGTTGATAGTTTTTAATTGCTCAGGGTTTTGTTTGGTGCTAAAAAAAACACCCATGTATTAATTAAAATATTTGCAACATATTTGCATTTTTATTTGAATAGGAATCTCATCAAAATACTAGTAAGTCTTAACTGGATGAAATTTTAATGGCTAACTTCTCAAGGAAGGGTTTTATTTATACAGATATGCAAAAACACTAACCCAAGTAAGCTGTAAATGATCTTTAAACTTACTGAATTTGTTTACCTAAAGGGGAAAACTTGCTGGTTATAGCATAACACAGTCTATTCCAATCATATTGAAACTCTCATTTGGCAATTGAATTTCCCAGAATATTTAAAGAATCTATTAAGAACCTATAAACTTTATCTGCAGAAGTGCCTAATGTCTTCACAAAAGGAATTTGAATGCAATGCCAGCAATTTCCTTCTGGGAAGAAGCCAAGGAACTAAAGTCTCAGAACTAGTTTCATGGCACTCAAGTGTCCAAAGGGGGGATGATTGTTGCTTAAAAGCTGGGAACTATGTTAAGTAGATACTACAGAATATCAAAGGGAAAAGAAATTCATCCTTTGGCTCACTTCTTAGCATTGGCTCTGCTCCACTCTTATTTTTTGCAGAATTGATGCTTGCTATGTGAGTGTTATTTAAAGAGCAGTCAGTCCTATGTGTGCAATTGCCATTGGTTGCTCTCTGAATATGTACCTCATGGAATGATAGCGTAGCAGAGAGCAACTTCCATCTGAATAGGAGCAGCATTTTTTTTTTTTGGTCATAGGCTTCAAAGATAAGTAGACCAGATATTGAGGTTAACAGGCCCTCTTACAAGGCTACACACTCCACATACATCAGCACTTTTCTGTAAATGAGAATAGCTTGCACAAATCAATAATCAATGTATTTTATTTACTTATTTTATCAAACACTTCCAATTTACTTCCATAAACTGCCACCCATTTTGACCATTCCAGAGCTACAGCTCCATTTGAATTACTAAGCCAGAAGTATTCTTAGCTTTAGAGAATTTTTTCACAGCAGCACCAGAAAAATCAAGACAGTGAACTCCTCTTGATTTTTAAGCCTAAGGACAAGTCAGGAAAAAAGATGGAAGCATGTACACCATCCCATTCACAACTAGATGATGTTCTCTGTGGTGTGAAGGAAAGAGTTGGAGACATGGCAAGAGAGTGAAATGTCGGTAGGATCTGGGGATCTCTATACCTCAGTCTTGATAGACCATCGGAACATCTGCAGAAATGTGTGTGCACCTGAGATTACAAAGTACTTTTGCTCAGCTTTTTGTGTGAGACCTTAGGAGCAGGAATATTGCAGAAGTTCCCATCCCAATAGGAATGGCTAGATAGGGTGCAAGGGCAGACTGATCAAAACTCTGGCACCCTAGAAGTGATATGGGAGAGCAACACAATTTTTCTGTGCCCTTCAAAATGGCAGGACTGCTTAAGAAATTTGTGGTCTCTGAAAAGGTTTTGAGATAACAGGAGGAAGATGCTGCAATATAGATCAAGCAGCCAGAGAACAGGTGGGAACACAGATACACCTAGGGACTACCAACTGGCCAGGACCAGATGGGACTGTCAGCATCAATAGATACCAACATAAAAAGAAAGGACTGCCATAAAACAGATACCCTACCCACAGCTGCTGCCACAAGAGTCTCTTAGAATTTACTGGTACATGGCACATTGGAGATGAGGAGAAAAGGAGGGCAATGCCTGACCTGATGGATCTTAAAATCTAAAAATTACTGGTCTTTACTTTCTAAAAATAGACCATATTCTCTGATTGGCCCTCGTGTGTGTATGAGTGTGTGTGATATATATATATATATAGTGACCCAGTGCACAAAATTTGTGCACATTAAAGGGGAATTAATTAGAGGAAATATTTTAATATTGCTACTTTCCCTTTATCTATAATAGAAGTGTCAGAGATGAAAGAAAATTAGTAAAATGCATATGAAAATCCCCCCCTGGCAGAGCCTGGGGCATGCTGCAGGACCCAGAGTAAAGTCCCTGCCTCCCGCCTGCAAAATGCTTTGAAAATGCAGGAGATCCAGACCTGGCCGGCCCCAACCCCATTGGGTGAGACCCAGTCTTGGCCAGCCTCACCCCTATCAAGCTCCTCTGGGTTGGGGGCACAGCCTCAGGTTCTCCAGCGTGGTGGCAGGTGGGGAACACAGCCTCAGATCCCCTGCCCAGTGCTGGGTGGAGGGCACAATCTCAGGTCCCTTGTCAAGCCCTACTGGGGAGGGGGTGTGGCCTGAGGTCCCTGTCAAGTCCCCCAGGTAAGGGGCATGACCTGAGGACCCCGTCAAGCCCCATAGGGTGGGGGGTGCAGCCTGAGGTCCCTCGCCCTGGCCAGGCATCATGCAGCCTCAGGTCCCTACTGTTCAGTTGTGACATTACTGTGTCCTGGCTAATTTGTATATTCCTCTATTATGTAGTTTGCATATTCCTCTATTATATAGATAGATATGCATATATATGTATATGTGATAAACATTTCATATATATGGCATTTGTATGTGTGTGTGTGTGAGAGAGAGAGAGAGAGAGAGAGAGAGAGAGAGAAACACATTTTTTTTGTCTTGGTGAACACATAAAAACTAATGGAATTTCTAAGTAACCTTTTTGCATCCACTGGTACAAATTAAGAAGTTTTGTTAGTACTTTTTGGTGAAGAGATTGTAAGTCAAGAGAAATTGCCATAAAACATTGCCAGGAGAATAAATTGTTAGAAGCACTTTGGAGAATAATTGGCATTATCTGTAAAGTTGGACATATGCATAGGCTATGACTTAGTCCTATCACAAGTATACATCCCTGGAAAGACACTTACCGTATTTGCCGGCGTATAAGACGACTTTTTGGCCCTGAAAAATATGCCTCTGAGTGGGGGGTAGTCTTATACGGCGAGTATATAACAAACTCTGTATTTTTAGTGGAAATTTTAGGGGGTCGTCTTATACGCCCAGTCGTCTTATACGCCTGCAAATTCGTATTTTTCAGGGCCAAAAATTGTCTTATATGCCGGCAAATACGGTAACTGGAAATTCATGTAAACATTGTTCTTAATAACTCCAAACTGGTAAAAGCCTAAATTTTGATCATTAAGTATACATAATTTATTATCTTATACAATAAAAGCTTAATATGCTAAGTGTCTGGTTGATTGATTGACTGTTCAACCAATCAAAGTGTAATATGCTAATGATATGCTAAGGCCGCTCAAACACTCACCATGACATGCACTGACCACCAGGGAACAGATAGTTGACCAGTTGACTACTCACTATGACATGCACTGACCACCAGGGAACGGACAGTTGACCAGTTGACCAGTCACTATGACGTGCACTGACCACCAGGGGGCAGGTGCTTTTGCTGCTGGGGTATGGCCGATGGGGACTGAGTGAGACAAGCCAGACATGCCCTGCAGTCCTCCTGCGGCCCCTCCCTGGCTGGCCAACCTCCCGTGTCTCTCCTCAGGTCTAATCATGCAACCAGTGGGGTACCTTGGCCTGGCCTGTGCCCTCTCTCAATCCAGGACCCCTTGGAGGATGTTGGAGAGCTGGTTTCAGCCCGATCCCACTGGGTAGTGCCGCTGAGCCAAAGGCAGGGCTCAAGGCTGGCTGGCGAGTGAATTGTGGAATCCGGAGCCTCTCCCGCCTCCATGGCAATGCTAAGAATATCCAACTGATGGCTTAGGCCCGCTTCCTCATGGGAAACAAGCCTAAGCCATCGGTTGGACATCTCCTGAAGGCTCCTAGACTTTGAGAAGGTGCAGGCTGGGTGCACAAATTTCATGCACTGGGCCTCTAGTTTTTAACATAATAGAACATCATTATAGTTTAGTCTGCTCGGTAAAAACAAAGGGCTTACAACTAGAATGTAGTCTGTTAATGTATTAACTGAAATATTAAATTTAAGAAAAAGTGTGCAAGACATAAATATTTACTCCAATGATTTATAGCAAAATGAACTACCGTATTTGCTGGCGTATAAGACAATTTTTTGGCCCTGAAAAATACCGTATTTGCCGGCGTATAAGAGACTGGGCGTAAAAGACGACCCCCTAACATTTCCATTCAAAATACAGAGTTTGTTATATACTCGCCGTATAAGACTACCCCCCACTTGGAGGTATATTTTTCAGGGCCAAAAAATCGTCTTATACGCTGGCAAATACGGTATATAGACTCAGATTAAGAAATAGAATATTGTCAGCAGCACAGACCACCCCCCCTTATCTACTCTCCCAAAACTTCTCCCCAAACATACTATTCTGATTATTAGTATCATAGAATACTTCTGCTAAGTTTTATTTTCATATAGAAGAATAATACAAAGAACTCTCATACACCACTAACCTGTGTTCAATAAGTTTAAATTCCTAAAAGTGCAATTTCTGGCTCAGAGGTAAATATGTATATAGGTTTGTCACATAATGCTAAATTATAATCATAAAGGGTTGCACCAAATTACATTTCCGCCAACACTGTATGAGAATACCTGTGGGACATAGTGTACTGCCTGATGGTCTTGACTTTTTGACACTCTGACAGTTGAGAAATGGATCTTAAGTGTAGTTTGAGTGGCACTGAATTAATTTTTTTAAATTTTTTTTCTAGTTTTTTTAAATTAAATATATTAGGGTGATATTGGTTAATAAAATTATATAGGTTTTAAGTGTACAGTTCCATGACAAAACATCTGTGTATGTCATTGTGTTTATACCACACAAACTCAAATCTTTTTCTCTCACCATATATTTGACTCCCTTTACCCTTCACCAACCCCCACCTCAACCCACTTACCTCGGGTAATCACCATACTGTTGTCTGTGTCTATGAGTTTTAGTTTATTTCACTTTTCTTGTCTGTTCATTTGTTGCTTTCTGTTCTATATCCCACATATGAGTGAAATCATAGGGCTCTTGAATTTTTCTGTCTACCTTATTTTGGTTAGCATGATATTGTCAAGATCCATCCATGTTGTCACAAATGGCAGTATTTCATCTTTTCTTATGGCTAAGTAGCATTCCATTGCATATATGTAACCCATTTTTATTCAGGCATCTATCGAGCTACACTTTGGTAGTTTCCATGTCTTTGCCACCATGAATAATGCTGCAATGGAACAGTGGACTGCATGCATATTTGAGAATAAATGTTTTCAAAATTTTCAGGTGAACACCTTGAACATCATCTCATATGTTTAAGACCTTTTTATATCATTTTATATTTTTTCCATGATTGCTTTCTCCATCAGGTTTCTGGTCTTTTTTTCCCTTAATTTCTTTTTATTGATTATGGTATTACATAATTGTCGGCATCCCCACATTCCCATCCCAAGTTCTTTAATATTAATTCTAATATTCCTTATTCTATTTTACATGTTTCACTCATTTACTCCCAGAGTGTCATTAGGTCTTTACTTTGCTTGAGATAGTGTTTTTGCCATGCAAAAGTCTTATTTTTTAAAATGTGGCTAAATTTCACCATCTTTTATTAATATAGATTTTTGAACCCTAGTTATCCTCCTTAACACTCATTTACCCTCTTTTTAACTTTTCTTAAAAATGTCTCATTTTTCCACATGTATATCACTGCTTAATCTGGAGTTTATTCTTGTGGAGTTTATATATTCTTGGAGTTTATATGTGTGAGGTATAGTTCTAAATATTCACTTTATAAATGACAATCCGGATAGCTAAGAATTATTTAAAGGTTCATTTTTACTCTAGTGATTGGAAATGCTAGTTTTAATATGTAGGGTATTCCAAAAATGTATACACACTTTTAATAATTACAGTGGCAGTGTTTATTAAAATACATTTCATTTTCAAAATTGAGCTATCAGCTGTTAAAGTGTATATACATTTTGGGGCTACCCTGTACACTCAATTTCCATATTCTGGACTATCTTATTTTATTTGACTGTCTGTCTATTATTCTGTTGATACAAAGTATTTTTAATTGCAGAAACTTTATAGTCTATTTCAATACCTGGCAAAACTGCTTTCTCTCTCTCTCTCTCTCTCTCTCTCTCTCTCTCTCTCTCTCTCTCTGTCTCTCTCTCTCTCTCTCATTTTCAGAGATTTCTAGCTATTCCTGAATGCTTATTGTTTCCTCTGGATTTTAGTATCAACTTATATAACTGTATTTAAAAGCACCGAGTTACATGTTTTTCCTAATTATTCCTTTAAAAATATTCAGCTAGTAGTTGCCAGGTGAAGGAAAGAAGGAAGGTCCCTTTGGCTATAAAAGAGCAGCACAGACAACCCTTGCAATAGAACTGTTCTGGATCTCGACAAATCCATACATGTAACGAAATTATCTCAATTTTATTACTTTATTATTTTTCAGAACTTGTAACATTTATATATTATCCTTTCAATCTTAGCTCTTACAATTAAGTATATTAAGTCCATCAGTTCTTTTGCTGAAGGATTCCTAGCTATCTGTTGAGTGAAGCTCATTCTTTTCTAGGTATCTCAATAAGAGCTCATAGCTAAAATATTCCCTCAGTTTATATATGTTTAAGATTGTTTTTCTATAATCTTGACATTTGAAGCACATCTTGGCTGGATATAAAGTCTCTGATTTATTTAATTTCTGGGAATCACCTCATTTTATGTCTGCTTCTTTCATTCAAACTTATATTTTTGAGTTTCAGCTATATTGGCACAGGTAGTAATTCACTTCATTGAAAGACATTAGATTTTGTGAATGTATCGTGTGTGTGTGTGTGTGTGTGTGTGTGTGTGTGTGTGTGTGTGTGTGTGTTTGGGTTTTTTTTAAATGTTTTTATTGATTTCAGAGAGGAAGGGAAAGGGAGAGAGAGATAGAAGCATCAATAATGAGAGAGAATCATCGATCGGCTGCCTCCTGCACCCCCTACACTGAAGACTGAGACCACAACCTGGGCATGCGCCTTGACTGAGAATTGAACCTGTGATCTACTTGTTCATAGATTGATGTCAACCACTGAACAATGCTGCCTGGGCTCACGCATTATTTTATTGATAGACAATTGAGTTGTTTCCAGTTTTAAACTATTATGAATGATGCTGCCTCATATGAGTATACATGTCTCTTGCCAGTATTTATGTATTTTTTTGGTATACATAAGAGTATAACAGCTTTGTTATAAAGTATGAATATATTCAATTTTAAGAAATACTGAAAAGTGATTTTCCAAAGTGTTTGGACCAACCCACTTACAATGGACAGTAGCAGTGCATAAGAATTTCCTTTGCCCACATTCTCACCATCACTTGCTCTTGACTTTCTGCTTTCTTGTGGGTAGCCTTTGGTGTCTCATATTTTAATACACAAATTTATGATTTCTCATGAGAACAAACACTTTTCACATGTTTATTGGTCATTCTGATGTTTCTTTTGTGAAAGGTCTGTTAAAATCTCTTGACCATTTTTCTATTTGTTTATCTAATTTTTTAATTGACTTATAAATACGTTGTTTTTTATGTTCTAGAAATAAGCTCTTTGTGAATAATATAAATTCTAAATAACTCCTTTCATTGTGTGGCAAGCCTCTTCACATTCTTACTGGTTGAGTATGATAAAGCGCAACTAATAATTTCAATGTAGTAACTTTATCATTTCCTTACATTAGGGCTTCTTTGAAAACTACCCTTTCCTACTAAAATGATAAACTTGTTCTCCTATATTATACTCTAGAAGCTTTATTGTTTTGCTTTAATATTTCATATTCTTGGAACTGATTTTTTATTAGCATTGACGTGTCAACATTTGTTTCCCTTTCATGAATATTTAAGTCCTCCAGAATGATTTGTTGAAAAGCAGCCCATTCCTCAATGCTGTCTGCCACTGTTGACATAATTCAAATTCTCTTTGTGTGGCCTCTATTTTTCTTTTTCTTTTTTTTTAAATTCTTGCACCATTATCATACCAGAGCAGAGAGGAAAAGCTTATTATCTACAAAATGCAAGGTGATAAGTAATACTTAAACTAATTTCTAGATGTATTTATTGAAACACATACAACCTTCTTATTTAATGCATGCATAAAAATGAATGAAGTCCTAAGTAATATCCCACAGTACAACTCTTGCATTTTCATTTATTCAAAAATATTTTTAAATGAAATCTGAGACAAACTCAATTTGGTTAAGAGGTACTGTCTCTGGTATCTATGTATCTATGATTGGTCATATTTTGTTTAGGAATTTTTTTTAATTCATACTTTTTAGTAAAATTTGCCTGTAATTGTTTTCTTTCTAATGTAATTGTTTTTATTTTATTGGCACAGTTAAGTCAGCCTCATTAGATAACTGGAAAGTGTTGGTCTGGGGATAATTTGCTGGTGATGTTATTTTGACTAGAGGTTTTCTTTTTGAAGGTTGGATGACTTAAAGTAGGAAACTGACTAAAAAGTAGTGAGTTATAGAAGAGGGCAGAAAATATGTTTTAATTTGTGTAAAGTTTAATAGCAAGGGCAAAGAAGCAATATGTAGTTTAGGTATATAAAATATGTTATTAAACCATAGTTATATCCTAAAAAATGAATATGTGAAAAAAATTAAGATTGTGGTGGTGATGCCAAGGGATGGGGAAGAAATACCCAGGAAATTGCAATGCTCTACATATTAAATTATTTAAGACTTTTCAAAAATGATTACTTTTAATTGCACTTATGTTATACATATTCTTTGATGTGTATCAAATAATGCATTCTAAATATTTAAGAATAAGTAAATATTAATAGCAAATATCAGCCTCATCTTTCATCACCACCAAACCAGTATTATATGAAATTCTGAAAGGTATTACTTAAGAAGAGGAAGAAGATCAAGTGAATTAAAAATCTGAGGAATAGAATAAACTGGTGAATATAATAGAATCAGGGGCAAAGAAAGGGAGTGGATTGATAATTATCAGGGTGAAAGGGGTGTGGGAGTGCAGAAAGAGACTGGATTAAAATCATATAACCTATGGATGAGGACAATGGTGGGGCAGGGGGTAAGGGCATAGGGTGGGGTGGGAATCAGGTAGAAGGGAGCTATGGGGAAGAAAAAGGAGAAACAATTGTAATAATCTGAGCAATAAAGATTTATTTAAAAAAATAAAGAAAAAATATTAGCCTCATCTTGAATGACCAAAGATTTTTTGAAAAACTAAATTACTGAATATTGATTTTTCAATAATTTACTAGGTTAAGGATTCAGCCATTAAGGGAATCAGCCTTGAGGTAGGCATAATATATATCTATATTTGTTCAATTTATATCCTATATAATAAAGAGGTGATATGCAAATTGACTATCACTCCAACATACAAGATGGCTCCCCCATGTGGTCAAAGATGGCCACCTCCATGTGGACACAAGATGGCTACCACAAGATGGGCAGCAGGGGAGGGCAGCTGTGGGTGATCAGGCTGGCAGGGGAGGGCAGTTAGGGGCAATTGGTCCAGCAGGAGAGCAGTTACGTGTTGGTTAGACTGGCAGGGAAGTGGTTAGGGGCTGATCAGGCTGACAAGAAGAAGCAGTTAGGGGAAATCAGGCAGGCAGGCAGGTGAGCAGTTGGGAGCCAGCAGTCCTGGATTGTGAGAGGGAAGTCCCAGATTGTAGAGGGAGCAGGCTGGGCTGAAGGACACCCCCCCCCCATACACGAATTTCATGCACCAGGTCTCTAGTATATATATAAAAGTGTAAGTGACTGAATGGCCGAATGACTGGTTACTATGACATGCACTGACCACCAGAGGGCAGATGCTCAATGCAGGAGCATCAGTGTGCTCCCACAGCCAACCTCCCATGGTCCCTTACCCTCCTGTCTCTCCCCCCCCCCCAAGTCCCCTGTAGCTCCAATCAGCCCGATCACTGGCCAGGCCAAGGGGCCCTCCTATGCACAAATTTGTGCACTGACCGTCTAGTGGGAAAATAAAGCATATTCCATTTTTAATATCCTTGATTGATTTTTTTTTGAATTTTCATATTTGCCACAATTGCTTAATAGTTATTTAATAGCTATTGGTTTAATGAATAAAGCAGTTGATTAAGTCATGACATGCTTGCACATTAGTGAAGGCATGGATTGAAATAATGATTAAGGAATCCCTGAACTATAGGATTTTAATTAACAAAAGAGAAAGGTGAAAATTTTAGCCAGAGGGACAAAAATTAATCTTATATAAGTGTGTGAAACTTTAAAGTGTCCTTTCAATGAGCAAAGTAAGGTCTCTGAAGTATCTAGGGAGATGAACTCGTTTGACAGTGAGAAAATTAGAATAATTCTAGGCATAGAATGCTGCCTAGTGACTTATTAAGCATTTTCCTCTTGATTTAAAAGATCAGCCAAATGCTAAAGTGTCTAAATGGAATGTAGCCCAGCTTCCTAAATTGTCAACGACTGATAGCTCCATAAAAATAAGAACACAGATGGAATAGCATTAAAATAAGGGTTGAAAAATAATTTCTTCACTCACAAAGTTGAGACAAATGGCAAACATTTTCATATATAATATTTACATAAGTATGTATGAAATTACTAAATATACATATTTTATATATACATATGTGAATATATACATATATATCTGAATATTGATCCACGTGAAAAGACCATATGTGAGTTGTTAAGATAATTGTTCATCAAAATTCCTGATTAGCTATTATTGAATCATCTCCCATTATCTCTTTTAAAATACCAAATTGCAATGTTTCCACATTATAGGTTTTGACTTAATATCTTGTTTAGCTTAAAAGACCGAATTAGATTTGTTTTTCTTTTTAAGAGCCAAGTTTTATATCCAAGGGCTGAGTTCTAACTATTTTATATGTTGAAAATTGAATGAACCTCGCCAATTGAGAGTCGTCATGCTAACGTGACATTGCTGTAATGCTGCGCATCTGGTTTTAACTCTAATGCCTAACTCCAGTCACCCATTCACATTCTTCTTTCTTGAAAAAGTGAAGATGCCCATTTTTATTGTATTGAGGATATACATGGTAAGCTTTAAAGTCAAGTAGAAGTTTAGATTCTGTCTGCCATCTATCTCTGGGTAGGTTACTTATGGTAGTAACATCTTTAGCCTCAATTTCCCATCTATAGAAAGGAGAATCTTTCTACCACTTCCACAGTCCTTTCTCTGAAATCCTAATGTGAAATGTCCTGAAGAACAGAACATCCAGCCTTTTGTAACTCAGTTACTGGGAAATAAACTTACATGAACTCATTCATCAACAAAACTCTGGCATGAACCCGTGGGACACCAGTCATAACCTTTACCTGGGTCGCAAAGTGCTAATATCCAGACATTTAGTTGTAGCATCCGTAATGTGTTTTTATGAAGTGGTTCTGCCCCAAACCCCACTGGCAATGTTATAGCTTCTTACATTACTTTTCTAAAATTTCCGAAACGTATCTAGCCCTGACCTTTAGATACTGCAGATCTCTTTGCTTTCCCTGTCAGTGCTCTTATGAGAATCACACGTTACCGGGGTTAAGTGCCTGGCAAGCTCTGAGGCTACACTGAGAGGAGATAAAATTGAGACCCAGGGAGTTTAGAACTTCAGTTTCCTTGTTGCCGGTAAAGAACATCAGATCTTTTTTTTTTCTTTCTTTCTTTCTTTTTTTTTTTTTTTTTTTTTTTTTTTTAATTAAAGCCCATTTTCCTCACTGTAGCTGAAGTTACCTTTTGGAAAGACATATTTGATATTCACCCACCAATTTACAGTCCTTAAAAAGGTTTCCCCAAAGCCCTTATTCCGGATTACAATGGCCATGCCAGGCTTTTCTCTCCCGGGCTGTGGTGCAACCCTCACCGCCCCCTCTTCACGCCCATTAGTCCCCCATAATTAGCTTGTTTACTCCTATCACAGGGGTGTTCTCTAGGGATTGTAAGGCTGGTGTCACTTTCCTCGACTGAGTTAATATCTGCTCCTTCTTCCAATGTTGGTTCATGTGTCACTTCAAGATTATCCCCCCCCCTTCCCCAAATTTGAAAGTTAATAAATTAATTAATTTTTAGCTAAATGTATCGGGGCGCCAACCTGGATGGAACTTCTACCTTTCAATTCAGCCAAATCCCGCATAGCTCCATCCTTCACCGCAATTCCCACAGTTGCAATTTTACATTCACGCGAATGGGTGAATAATCTCTGGTTCCCCATAATGGAGTGTGAGACCCTTAAGATTAAGTGCAAAATTGCTTATCCGATTATTTTTTTAACACCGTGCCCTTTTGTAATGCACTCTTTGAATATGTGAGATTATTTTTGTTACAAAAAATATTTAATGATTAGTCTTATTTTTTCTTTTATTAAATTTACTGTGGTAACCTTGATTGGTTAGTAAGACTGTACAGGTTTCAAGTGTACATTTTTATCATACATGATCTGTATCTTGCATTGTGTGCCCATCTCCCCAAGTCAAGTCAATTTTCCGTAGCCATATATTTGGCGCCCTCTCCCCTCCTCAGCTCTGTATGTTAATGCTGTGTTAACTAGAGGCCGTGATGCAACTACCGGTAACTGCTCTCCTACCCAAGAGCCAGAGGAGGGGAAACACTGTGTTGCACAGCAGGCACCGTGTACCTCTGAGACCCAAGCTAACCAGTGGCATTATTTGTTTAGTTGGATTGCTAATCATTTTTGAGAAATGTACAGCGCAGTTCATAGCACATGAGGATAATTTAGGCACTCTGTGTAGGAAATTTGGCTTCGATTTGTCCATCTATTTAATTTCAGCATCGTAAAGGTAATACTCTGTAACAAGGGTCGGGCCAATTGTTGATATAGTCCCACAGCCCCTTTAGATTGTCTTAGAGTGGCTCAGCAAAGAGGGACCTGTGATTCTCAGAGTCCATTAAAAAAAAAAAGCGAGTCAACAAACATTGTTTAGGAACGCACTGTCCTCAGCCCTGTGCTTAGAAGGCTGAGGAGACTTACAAGGAGAAAAATAAATGGAATTTATGCCCACCAATTCCTTACAAAAGGACAAGAAATCCTTATTAATGGTTAATGTAAAATATTCAATTAAGTGAAGAGTATGTGAGTGAATATAGAGGAAGCGATTTTAAGTGTTTTATAGCTGTAAGTGCAAGCTAAGAACATCAAATTAGTTTGATATAACCGGCAGAAACACAATTACGTCCTTGTTGGTTCTTCAGTTATATACATCCTACGGCCAAGGATCATATGGGCCTGCCAGACCACAGTGCACTGTCAGTGATGACCTGATACCTGGAGCTCCAGCCCTGAGCTTTGAGGCCAAGGCCTACAAGAGTTTTAGAAACACTTTGCCCTCTCACAAGTGGGACCCCTGGACCTGACTCCCTCTGTAAACACTTTGCTATATACACCTAGCCTAATCTTATGTGAGCAGTTTTCTAGACAAGACTTTTTCCTTGTTTTGAATTTTTAGGTAACTGCTCTAATGAGAGCCTTGGCTAATCATTTCTGCCAACCTTGTCCCACTCTCTCGTGGTCTGAAATCTTCCTTGGAATGGTTTTCCCTATTAAATGGGCTCCTACTTGTTAGAAGACCATTCTCTACGGGTCCCTTACATTTCCAGAGGGGCTGAGGTTTGATACGAGGGGCCATGCTAGCCTCTCCTTTAGATGATCATTTCTAAGATCTATATATATCTCTATATATAAAAGGCTAAGTGACCATCTGACCACCCCACTGTCTGACCAGCTGGTACCTTTGATGTACACCAACCACCAGGGGCAGATGCTCAACGCAGGAGGTGCAGTGACTTGGCAGAGGCCATGGTTCTCGAGGGACACACCCTGGGACCAGAGAGGAGGGAGCCCAATTTCTCGTGGGGCCGTGTGATCCCACCTTTGGCTGTTGGTTATGTTGTTGCTGGGGCACTATCTGTCCGAATCTGGTTTACTGCACACTTACTTGTGTTTGCCTTCCACACCCTGTACAACAGCAACTTTTCAGAGTGCCCGCTCGCACTCCGGGACCCCTCAGGGGATGTTGGAAAGCTGGTTTTGGCTCGATCCACATAGGGCAGGCCTAGGGACCCCCACCTAGGGACCCCTCTCACTCCACAGACACCCTTCGAGCCATGGGGCCACCCCAGGAATAGCCAGGTGGGGAGGGACCATGGGAGGTTGGCTCCAGGGAGTGTCCGGCCCATCTCGCTTAGTCCTGCCCTGCCAGCCACCAAGGGGACTGCCTGCATCAGTCCCTGCACCAGAGCCAGTGCCAAAAGCAGGAAGACCTGAGCGTGAGTTTTCTTTCTCCCATCCCAGCCCTCACTTCACAGATGCCCTTCCAAGCCATGGTGCTGCCCCAGGAATTCTAATTAATTTCCTTTCAATATGCATGAATCGGTGCACTGGGCCATTAGTATTTGTACTGGGCCATTAGTATTTGTATTTCAATGTGCATGAATCCGTGCACTGGGCCATTAGTATTCAATGTGCATGAATCCGTGCACTGGGCCATTAGTATTTGTTATACAAATACTTTTCACACTGGACAATAAACAGGCCTGTTTATTGTCCAGTGTGAAAAGGACCTATGCTCTTCTGAAGTGAAGGCAGGGCAGGTTTCACTGCAGCCATTATGAAAGATCTACATTCCCAATCCTGGGCTTCCCAGGTTGTGATATATTCAAACTCACTGTGTGTGCAATGTCAACCTGGGCCGCTCTGCATCGCCCCCCGGGGGAGCAGGTAAAAACATAAAGCTCAAGGGGCCCGCAGTGCTGTAAGTAGTAAAGTCCTTTGTTTCTGGCTTTAAAATCTTGTATTTTGGGCCAGCATCTATCGCTGGCTAACCTGTTAGCTTGCAAAATAGGATAGAATCTTAGATCTCTTACAGTATTTGACATGATGCTACTCTGCTATCCTCCTGGTAGTAACAGCCTCTGCTTGCTAGAGGCACTTTCTTCCACTCCTTGTCTGCATCTTACGATTTAAAATATTGGAGTCAAGCTGTCTTAGAAAAGAACCACTATCCCTTCAAAGAATTTGTGATTTGGGCAAGATTCATCCCAGAGGCAGTTGCTCCCTGCTGGTCCCTTTAGTTACTTAGCTTTCACCTTTCCATTTTCAGCTACAATCACATCGATCACCTTCTCTCTATTGGTTGGCAGTTTAAATTAAAATGATGTTACATTATGCATACCCCCAGGTGGCTTACAAAATGCCTGAAGCAGCGTGCTTTATGCCAGGATCTCCTCAAAGATATGTGAAATGTGAGATCTCTTCTATGCCTTACTTCTACTGGGCTGTGGTATCTGTGAGAATTGGCACCATGACTGCAAATATTAGATGTTTAGTGAATGAGTGAAAGAATTGATGAGTGTATGTTTAATGTTTTGATCATTAATGACTAATTGTTATTGTGTTAAAAGACACAAATGAAATGAACCCTCTTAAACATTCTCAAGTTTGCAGTGCAGAATTATTGTGAACAATGTGCACTCTGTTGCACAGCAGCTCTCCTGAACTTTTCCTCCTTGTGTGACTGAAACTCTCTACTCTTGCACAGCAACTCCCCATTTGCACTTGCCTCTGTTTACCTGGAAATCCCCATCATTCTTTCAGTGCTTATGAATTTGACTATTCCACATACTTCATGGTAGGTGGACACAGTATTTTTCCTTTTGTATCTGGTTTATTTCACTTATAAAATCCTCAAGGTTCATCTGTGTTGTAGCATACAGCAGGATTACCTTCTTTTTTTAAGGCTGAATAATATGTCATGGTATGAGTACCATGTTGGCTTTATCCATTTACATTGCTGCTTTCTTGTGGCTATTTTGAATAATCCTATATAATAAAAGGCTAATATGCAAATCGACCAAACAGCTGAACTACCGGTCACTATGATGTACTCTGATCACCAGGAGGCAGACACTTAATGCAGAAGCTTCCTCTTGGTGGTCAGGGCGCTCTCACAGGGGAAGTGCTGCTCAGCCAGAAGACGGGTTCATGGCTGGCTAGTGCAGCAGTGGTGACAGGAGCCTCTCCCACCTCCATGGCAAGGCTAAGGATGTCCAACTGCCTAAGCCATCAGTCAGACAAACCACCAGGGCTCCCAGACTGTGAAAGGGCACAGGCCAGGCTAAGGGACACACACACACACACACACACACACACACACACACACACCGCCCTCCCAAGTGTACAGATTTCATACACTGGGCCTCTAGTGCTGCATAAAATGGGAGTGCACATAACTCTTCAAAATCCTGCTTTCTGTTCTTTAGGATAAATACCCAGAAGTAGGATTGTTGGATCATGTGACAATACTAACACTGAATTCTACTTAAACAATAAATATGTTTTTAATTTAATTATAAAGTTAGTTCTTTCATTTCTCGATTTCTTATTAAAGGTTCTTAAACATGTGAATGCTCATGAATGCATACTGTGATTCAGAGAAGCATGGCTAAGGCTTCTGTTTCTGAGAGAGCTACTCCATCCTGGCAGACCAAGCTGCATTGCCTAACCAGAGAGGCATTTTTTTCGCTCTCTCTTTACATCACATTCTTCTTGTTGCAAAGTGCTCAGCTAGTTTGAGCTCTCTCTACCTCCTGAGACTATCTCAGCTAGCTTTTACCTGAAAGAAGAAGCTATTTCTTCTCTGCCAAATAATCCTCTCAATACAGTGAAATAGAAAACCATATCTAAAAACCCCTTCACCTACTCCTGAAATTAGACTGCATATTTGCAACTAGCCAACAGGGCAAAAAGCAGAATTCATGTCCACTCTAATTGGACTTAATCACAGAATCATTTTTATTGCTGCTTATAATTTCTGGATCCAAAATCAACTTATGATCCCTATTTCTTCCCTCAACAAATCTACATGTTTGCTGTCTATTTACTAGGCTTACCGTGAGTGTTGGAAAAGTTCCTTCTTAAGCTTTGCTTGTATTTATATGATAGGTATTTCATTGATTATTACAACTAGGAATGATCAAGTCCAACTTCCCTTACTGAATGCAATATCAAAACTCTCAAAAAACAAAACAAAACTCTCTTTTCTTTTCCCACCCTGCTGGATGCCCACATTTCTAAAGCTTTCCATTATTTATAATTTTGGTTTTTGCACCTCATTTCTAGGATTTTATACTGTCACTTAAATTTTTCATTTTGTTTCATATATACTACTACTTTTTAAAAATTCAACAACTTTTGTCAATGGGAACACTTGTATTGTGCTAGGGAAAATATTTTTTAAGTAACCCCGGGGTCCTCAAAGTATACCACAAAAAATAACTCACTTGCAGTGTCTCTTAGGCAATTAAGGGAAACAGGATATATGTGTTTCTGGATGCCAGTATAATAGGTTCACGGGCTCTATGGGTGGATAAGGTCACTGATAATTATACAGTCTATTCATGCTTCATTTTTATTGGGCCTCATAAGCATATCTGGTGATTGTTAGGCCCCTATCAGTCATCCTTATCGTCTTTACTCTTCCTGGAGTTATCACATCTGCCACAGCTCGTAATGTGCCCAAAGTATAACTGGCCATGAGTGCCACGATGCATTTGATGCTGGAGAAATAATGAAATGTCACTTCCATTATAGAACAATGTGGCATTTAATGGAGCTATGCAGAGTTATTTGCATTGCTATTCCGCTGTAATGATGTTGCTTGCAGTCACAGCTGACAAAAATATCACTGAATGTTAATTCACATGAACTTTAAAGGCAGCCGCATGGGGATTGACCTGAAATAAAAGTTTCTGGTCTTTGCCTTGAAAAGCCTCTACCCTTGGGGACCATTAGAGATTTGTCCTAACCTCCCAGGGCTTCAACGTTGGAAAAGAGTGTAAGAGGCGAAGGAGACAGGGGAAGAGCATGGGGCACGTGCCAAAGAGCTATTCTTGGTTTGCTTCAAACTGAAGAGATGGCCATGACCCTTCTTAGTCCGTGCAAGGCCAGGCAACCACAGTACTGATTGAGATGTTAATTGGAATAATGGGCAGAAGGTATTCGCAGGAGCATAGGCTTTGCTTGCAAACAAGTTCATTTCCAAATAAAAGCCTCTCAGAAACCTCTTCAAGCAGCAGGGACCTTTAAGTATAGAAGGAGCAGAGCTTCCCTATATCTTTACAGGCTCACAGTGATCGGCTAGGAATACTGCTCAGCCCATCCAAATTCAAACCACAATGTCGTCAGAATACAGGTGCTTTTCCATACAACAACATGTAAAACATGGAGAGCTCCCAACGTGGGGGGAGGCTACTTCAGCTGTTGTTCTGCAAGGAATTGTAGTTCTTGAAATACTAGTGTGAGTCAGTGTAACTAAAGGTGGCCGACATCTACTCCAGCTTTCTCCTCTGGGCAATGGGCAGTGCTCACCGTTATTTTTAATTCCTATGATTACATTTATATTACGAATAGCGTACACCCATTGTAACTATCACCTTAAATGTCTATTTCAAAGTTCCCCACTGGAAAAAAAAAAGATATTTCATAATATAACACAAAAGACGATCTGAAAAATAGTAGTTTCAAATATTCAACACTTCTCTTTCAAATATAAAATAAATCATGAAAAAAGAAAAGAAAAAAAAAAGAAGATCCAGATGACCAAATAGATCCTCTAGCTTAGCCATCGGATCCTTGGAACTTCCAGTTCCTTTCCCTCCTTAATGGCTCTGTGCCTAGTCTGCCCCGGCCTCTGCTCTGCATAGGACCACGCCCTAGAGCTTCTTAACAGGAGAAACTGCTACCATTAAAATCCTGAATGAATAACCTCGCTTTTTGACCACAGTTCCCAACTCCTCCACATCACTTGTGTGTGCCCTTGTATTACAGATGATATGTCACCACTCTGTGATGTCCAGTTTCAGGGTATACCGTTCAAAGATATTCTTATTAAAAGAAGTCTCAAAATCTTTACCTTTTTCTCAGGAATGACATTGTCCGTGTCATGCATAAACCTCGAGGGCAAAAAAAGTAAACAGAAATGAGCAAAATTCAGAATTAGCAAAGCTCTCAAAAACCCTTCAATTTCCATGGCCTAAATTATTGCCATTATCCCTGATCTGAGTAACATCTAGCCCGTGGTGGTAGTAACGTGTAAAGGGAGGCAAATACACGGTGATGGAAGATTATTTTACTTTGGGTGGTGGGCCCACAAGGCAATACACAGATCATCTGTCATTGAATTGTACACTTGAAACCTCTATAATTTTATTAACAATGGCACCCCAATCTTACCTAATAATAGACAAACATGTAAATTGACCTTATCTCTGCTATGTCCACAGCCAATCAGAGTGAATATGCAAATTAGAAGGCCAAAGATGGTGGACCGCCCAGCTGCTCCAGGCTTGGAGTGTCCAGGAAAGGCAGGATGCCTGCTCTGAGAGGGAAGGTGGGGGGCGAAGGGATCTACAAGAGTGGAGTGCCACAGAGAAGATAAAACTGCAGTCTCAGAGTCTGCAGCAAAGACTAAGACTAAGATGAAGATGAAGATGGCAGACTCCCACCTGAGTCTGCAACAAAGATGAAGATGGAAGACTCTGGCCGGAGTGAAGGCCTGTGTCCTGGGTGTCAGAGGAAAACCTGTGCTGGAAGCCAAGGAAAAGAAGGCCTATTGCATCAATCTCTTCATGCAATGGGCCTCCAGTAAGTTAATAAAATTAAATAATTGACATCTAGCCCCTGAGACCAACAAATTATTTCCCTGTGAGTTAATGTCAGACTGTCCTCTGTTTGGAAATATTTCTGCCATTCTTAGATTCTTCTCTACTACAAGTGGCTAAGACCAATTACTACAGGGTGTTTATATGATGCCAACAGGTACAGGCTGATTTTCCAAAATGCTCACCTAACCAGCCTTTGCATGACCAGAAGCCTGGAGTTTTGATGTTCTGAAAGAGACAGTATATAAATATTACCTTTGAGAAACAATTAACAACACATAGCAATAAACTGCTAAAGATTTGAACCTTGGGTTAATTTTTCTCAGATAAAAGAAATACATCACTTTTTCCTAACCAATGGATGTTTCCTTCATTGAGAGACTTCAAACTGAACATTTTTAGGAATTTCTAAGAACTGATAACTGTAAAAGTGGACAGCTTCCCCACAAGATGAGAGAACAAAAGTGGGTACTTGTATAAAATGCTAGAAAAAAGATGATATATCAGGTCCTTTATTACCTCCATTTTTTCCTCCTCCTCCTCCTCCTCCTCCTCCTCCTCCTCCTCCTCCTCCTCCTCCTCCTCCTCCTCCTCCTCCTCCTTCTTCTTCTTCTTCTTCTTCTTCTTCTTCTTCTTCTTCTTCTTCTTCTTCTACCACTAATCTTACCTATTATTTTACTTTGCTATCCTCTATAACTAATTTACCTCCACTTACTTATAACAAACTCTGTAAGTTATTTACCAGCTAAAACACTATTGAATCACAGCTATTACAGTGACTTATCACGCCTTATCATCTGCATGGCTATATCTGACCATGATTCACTTTCTCCTTCACCCAAACTTCAGTTCCACTGGCCCCCTTTCAGCTCATTACTCTTGGAAACTTTTTTTTTTTACCTGTAAAACTTTGTGTCTATTAGAGCCTCTTGCTGAAATATTAGCATGCTGTCTCTAATAAGTAACCACTTTTATTCTGAGGATTTCAACTTGCATTATTCAGGGCTCTCCACAGAAACAGCCAATAGTATATCGGAATATTGTAATGGTGTACAATATGTAATGGTGTAATATTGTAATGGTGGACAATAAATCAATATACAATTATACTGTGAAAATTAAAAACCAAAAGTATCCTATATAATAAAAGGATAATATGCAAATTGACCCTAACACTGGGACAACTGGTAGCTATGAAGTGCACTGACCACCAAGGGCAGACACTTAATGTAGGAGCTGTCCGCTGGTGGTCAGTGCACTCCCACAGCGGGAGCTCCACTCAGCCACAAGCCTGGCTGACAGCTGTGAGCACAGCAGCAGTGGCGGGAGCCTCTCCCCCATCCTCTGGCAGCACTCAGGATGTCTGACTGTGACTTAGGCCCACTCCCTGTCAGTCAGACATCCCATGAGATCTCCCAGCATGCCAAATAAATGTATGACTGCCAGCATAGGCCTAATTCCCCAGGGAGTGAGCCTAAGCCAACAGGTGGACATCTCCTGAGGGGTCCCAGACTACAAGAGAGTGCAGACCAGGCTGAGGGACCCCCCTCACCCTGAGGGCACGAATTTTTGTGCACCGGGCCTCAACAATTAAAATAATCAAGAATAGAATAAGTTTTCAATGAATAGACAACAAAATATGTAATTTGTTACATCAATAGCACAAATCATGTATGAGAAGGGAAGTACACGTATAATTTTTTTAACAGGATCAAAGTTCAGGTATTACCTTGGGAAACAAAAAATAAAAAGTTGTAGCAAATGAGGCAACAATTTCTTACTTGAATACAATGTTTTAAACACATGGTTTTTGTGTTTTACTTTTACTTTAGGCAAGGTCCACTTGGAAGAACTTTTTAACATTTTATCTAAGATTTTTCAAGCTTGGGTATTTTTTTTTTCTTTTCAGAAACCAGAGCTAGTTAGTGACATTATTAGAGAGGAGAGAGTTGGTTAGCAGAAGTTGCTGGACTACATTATATACATGGGTGCGCAAAAATAGGTGTACAGTTGGTCTTAAGAAGAAAGCCAAATAGTACAAATAAATAATATAATTTAATTAATAAATTATGACACAAGAATAAACTGTAAATCACTTTTGCCAACCCCTGCATGTTGACCTTTCTTCCATTCTAACAAAGGTCTGTATTTCTCTTTTGGCTGACATTGAATTCTCAGAATAGCCTCAGAATCACTCAGCCTTTCTTCCAGGTGGGTTGAGACCATGTGACTAGCCCTATCACCAAAGCTTGGAGCCAGTGTGCTCCTCACGGCCCTCTTCCCTGCTGCACCAACCTGGGAAGTCACATTTTTAGGAATGGCATCGCAGGGTGGAGGAAGCCTGCACAGACTAGTATGCAGGACTGGAGGAAAAGGAACCTGCCTGGAGACCTCTCAGCTCTTCTTAGAAGATGAAGGCCTGGAAATGGAAGACCCATCAAACCCCCTTTTTACAATTTTTGTTGAGGTCAGAAACAGAGCTAACCCTAGTTAGCAAGGGCCTGATTTTACATTTTCTTGGGCTTTGCTTCAGCTCACAGAGCACTTTACCACGTCCCGAGATGAAGGCAAACCCTTGCTCATCTTGCTACCCCGGCACAACGTGGAATGAATGGTTTGGTTGTTTTCCTTCTCTTCCTCATCTTAAAGTTTCCACAATGCGACAGGTACCTTGTGTTTATTTTATTATTCATGAATTTATTTGATCAATATATTTATGACATGCCTACCATGAGCCATGCATTTGTATTACAAACCAGAGATTCAATGATCAAAACATTGTCTCTGTTCTTTCCATAGAGACAAGAGAAGCAGAAAGTTACAGTAAAATAATACAAATATATAAAAGTCACACTTGTGAGAGTGCTGGGAAGGGCTCTCCATGCTTCATTTACCCCTTAGCACAAACTCTGTGCCTCTTCTGAAGTAAGGACTTTATTAAAAATAGTAGACAATTTAGAGTTGGGCACGGGATAGACTCAGCGAATATGTGAAAATATGTGTGGGGGAGAGCAGGGGAAGAGGAAACAGAAGGTAATAAAGACACATGATATAGAGAGTCAGGTGATTTATTAAAATTGAAAGACATTTGTATTTTCAATCTATAGGCTAGCGTGAGACTAAGATTTTAAAAAGTCAATTTAGCAAGTTATAGCACTGGCAAGTGAATGTATCCAACGTGTTCAAAGACAGGGGAATGTTGAGCTCTAAAGAACTAAGAAATGGTAAATGAATTTTGGGAGCCAGGTCTAGCACTTTGTGATCTGAAGCACTGTCGTGTTTCCAAAGGAGACAATTCAGCTCTTTGTGTGAGAATGAATGCCTCTGCTAGCCAACCTCCAACAAAGGGGCCTCAAGTGGTCATCACAGAGAGAACAGATTATTTACTTAGAAAAGAAAACTCTGGGCAAGGAGAGTTTCATCAAGAGGAGCCTTAGGATAAAGTTGTGCCAACAGTTTAATAAAAACAAACCATGGTGGGGGAGGGGGCGATGCTGAGCAGAAGATGGACTCAATTGTTCTCACTTTTAAATTATGCCTTCATTTCAATTTAAATGCTTATTAAAATTGAAAAGCTCATTAAAATTTTATGTATTTGTATTCCTTCAAAAATCCTCAGACTAATTTTTATTGTACAGTTCTTTGCTCAGTGAAAGAAAACAGAATTTCAGTAAGCAGTTTTGATAGATGGAAATACATTTGGATTTCAATTATCACTGCTTTTGTTATGTTTGCATTTTGTCTAACAAACCTGGGAATGTGGCATAATCATGTTGTAAAATACATAGCTCTGGCATTAAGGGGACACAGAACATGAATGAGAAAGATCTGAGCAGAACAATGGAATATGTTTTTTGGATTCAGTAATGAGTGACTCATTTACAGTTTTTGTAACTTATGTTTTCTTTCTAAAAATACACATACAAATATTTATCGATATTATGGCAAAAACCATTAAGATAGAGCTTAGCCACATAATTCCTAGGCTATGACTAAAAAGTACTCATGTATCTGCTTCAAGTATTACTTAAACGTCAACTGAAGTCACTGTTTTTTGATATCATAAATAAAATTTACAATCCTCATCTTACATCCTTGGGAAGACCTCATTTCCTCAATATTTCTGTGATTCCTAAAGTCTTACCTTTTCTCTAATTACTAGAGTTTTTATAACTGAGAGTGAAGCATCCATCTTATATAAAAACTGCTGTTTGGAATTTTAACTCTGCTATTTGGCTTCTGTAAATACTTGCTTGCTTAAATAATAAGGAAAATAAGACTACTCCCACTTCAGAGAGGCCATTAAACCTTCCCCAGACAAAATGATCAGTGCTGGCACCAGGCCAGGCCTTTGGTTGAGGTCTCAAGGCCCCAGCACATAGGGACTCTTTAAGAACTTGCAAAAGGGGCTGGAAACACCCCATATTTGGGAGACAAAGATGGTAAAAACATATAAACAGGGGAAATTCCTCCATGTTGGGGCCCAGAATTTGGAAGACATTTTCTCTCAACCTGCGTGCAATAAAGTGTGACTCCAAACTCTCAGAGCATTGCTTGATTTATTCCAGTTCTCTGTAACAAGAGAAAGGGACAAAGGTAAAGGATAGCCTGGGTTAGCTAGATGGCTTAGAAGATATCTCTCCATCTGAGAAAGAAGAAGATGCACCCTATGGAACTGCAAAACAAGGCCTAAACATGTTACATTCTATGAATGCCCTGAAAACAGTTTAGCACAGAATGGAAGCTGCATCTCTGTTTCCCTACTTACATTCATTTGCTTGTTTGGATATCAGGGCATAGAACTGAATGTGTTACACTCTCCAGTTGATGGGGAAAGTACTCTGGCTTGCCTGATTGTTTGATTTACTTCCATCTCCCATCTTCTTACTTTTCCTGCTGATGCCAGAATTTGGACTGGAACCTGGATTCTTTGTCCGCCAGAATCAAAGAATGAATCCACAACAGAAAGTGGTATAGCAAAGGTGGAGATTTATGGAAGAACAAATACAGACTCCCACGTGAGGAGAGGGAAGAGCCCCACAGAATGGACTCCCACATGGGGAGGGAGGAAAGGGTCCCACTGGACTCCTTTCCCTGTGGCTTTATAAAGGCTGCAGATCCTGGTGCTGGATATCCCCTCTGATTGGTCAATATTCCCCTTCAAGTTGGTTACTATAGTAACTCCTGGGCTCAAAGATGGAACCTCACAAGGGACTAGTGAGGTTCTCCCCCCACTCCTTCCCTCTGGGCTTTCTTTTTTTCCATCTGAATGAAGGGCTTACTTCTCTGTATTTTGTAAATATAGACCTTTCTTTGCTATTTCCAGTTTCCTTGTCTTATGTAAACGCAACTATTGCTGCTTTATTGTCTTATGGAAATGTAACTGCACCTGGCTTCCTTGTGTTATGGAAATGTACCTTCTCCCAGTCTGCAGCCTAGAGCTTTTTTTAGAAATAGACCCCAATTCTAAAAAAAAAAAAAAAAAATTCCTAAGCCTGCCTATATTTCCCTAAAATTCCTGCTTCACTGACACTATATATAACTATTCTAATATTTAAGGTATTCACCTTTTTTATTTGTTTATGTTCTTAAAAATCGACTTTTGTTACTTCATGTGCATTTATTTTTAATTTATTTACATGATAGATTTATACTTTTCATCTTGTTTCTTGGAAAGAAAAACAGATTTTAGGCAAAGATGAAAACATATATAGCCCCCCAAAGAAGAAATACGAATTGGAAGGAATTGTTATTTGATGAATTTACTTCTCCTGATGTCTGACTAAGCTTTTTCCACTTAAATCCTTTGAGATATCCCTGTGTCCAATGAAAAGGAAAATTCACTTTTATTTAAGATTGCTTAATAAATTTCTCTTTCTTGCCACAAAACTGTTACAGAGTTCCCGAACAATCAAACAATGCAGGAGGAGAGTTTGGAGAGACTTACTTTATTCATCGGGCTATGGGCTCAGAGAAAATGAATTTAAATTTAAACAAGGCTACAAGCAGAACTTCCCTTTTTATTAAAGAGCCTGCCCTGTGGGCACTTAGTGGTTATCTCAATGCTGGCCTTGAAAACAATACTGTTCTATCCAATTAAAAAATGCACCTGGCATGGCATTGAGATTATGGGCATATCTAGTCTCTGGTCTACAAGGTCATACAGCCAAGTTTATCTTCATCATTATTCAAACAGGCTAAAGCAGATTAGAAAGCAAACAATTTTAGAATAAGAAGCCATCTAAAAAACAGCAGAAAATTCCAAACAGCAGTTGTTTTTTTTACAAAATAGGGGTTTTCCTTCTCAAAATTAGATCCTAAACAAGGAAAGGAAGCATGATTAATGTCGTTATCCTTTACTCTGTGTACATATGCACTGTGGTTATTAAAGTGATAGATGAAAAATGGCTCACTTTTTGCATAGTGAATATATAAGAAATAACTAATAGGAGGAAAATTTATACAGCATCACTAACTACAAGCTACTTGGACTTATAGATCACTGGGCTGCTTTGATAAACAAATGGTTCTCTGAAGTCGGAATGTAACTACATTTTTAGCATGCCAAAAATGGTTAGTTTTTGGACCAAACAGGTTAGTTTTCCCTGGGGAAATTTCAGATAAGAGATATAATAGCCAATTCCCCATCTACATTAAAAATTATTTCTTTATATGAGAACTGCGTATTTGCTGGCATGAAAGACCTCTGAGAAAACACCAGATGCCCAAATATCCCTTTTGTAGAATAGTCTTGTAAATATAGAATAATAAATATCTATTATTTTTGGAAACATTGGAGAGGCAATATGTTGGAATTAGGGAATTGCAGGGAATAAGAGTATTTGAAACATTTGTCCTAAGCAACAGCAGAAGCAAATTCTCAGGGACACTGTCAAGCATTGCTAAAGGCAAAGCTGAACTTAAATGGAAACAGTTTGTGGTGCAGCATTTATAGTCTTGATGGATGTGGGACATGTCTCTAGTATAGTTTGAAAGCCTGGCTACAACAATAAGAGAGCAGAGGCAGATTCATAGGTTGGGATTGAGTGAAGGGTCAAGGTCCCTAAGGTATTGGCACTAGACCAGGTGGGTTCATGCACTGTGTGATTAGACAGAATAAAGGGAAGGAATCTACAGTGCTGAGAGGCAATAGAGAAGTCCAGATCACAGGCTTGTTGGGGTTTAAATAGGCAATGAGAGGGCAGGGCAGAGTTATCCTCTATTTTGTGTAACTGGACCCTAGCCCTAACCCAACCAATCAGGGTCAGCCAAGGTAGTGACATCACCACCCCTAAAAAAACCTATTGATATGTTAAATTCTTTCTCTCATCCGCCATGCTGTCAGTGTGAGTGGGACAGAGCCCATGTTAACATGGAAGAGGCTCTCTTGTTAATTGCATCTGACTCGGCTCCCTGCTGGTCCTTGGGGATCATGGAATCTTGGTACAACAGCTTAAGGCAATAGTTTGACTATAAATAGAAGGTCAAATTTTCACTTTTCAAAAATAAAATTCTTGTTGTTGATAACAAGGCCCAAAATGTGACCAGGAGCATAAATCACTATGGTAGAGTGAAGCTGAAGGCTTTTGAAGTCACAGAACTATGAACCTAGAGTGGAGAAGGAAAATTAACTGCTGAATTACTGATAGAATTTGAGGACAAAATAGACAATGCGAACCAAAGAGCCAATGTCATGGATGAATACATGCATATGGCTTGGGTAGTGGGATTCCTAAATGATAACAATGCTAATGGATACAAGTATGATGAAATTACCTCAATTAAAAATGAGAAGGGATATTTATACAAGAGTGGAAAAGTAATGGCTTCTTTCTAGTATTAGGGATTGAGAATAGAGTCCATCTTCCTATATGTACCTTTGAGCCAATCCTTTGGCCATGCCACCATCTTATGAAAAAGACTAAATAGAAGTTTTATTCTCTAAACTCTTTGATGAGGCCACTTTCTCTCTTCATAATCTAGGTAATGAATCCTATTAATGATTCTTTGAATGTTGCATGCATTTTAGATTATACCACTGGAAATCTAACTAATTGCAAGTTCGGAACACACACCAGCTTTGTCTATCACCAAGCTTCCAAAACAAAGGATATTATTATGCTTTACTAAAACTTCCACTGTTCTCTCTTCCTTAATAGGCTATCCCAAAATATCAGGTTCTCCCTAGCCTCACTGGGCATCAAGGTGAAGAACTAAAGAAGATTAATGTTCATCCTTCCAGAGCCTAGCTTATATTCATATTGTATCAACTTGCTTTCTATATGACTAAATAGAAATAAGAAACAACAAAAACATTGTTTTGAGGCAGATTGGAAATTTTGCAGCTCTGTGTTAAACATGAAAATGATTGGAAAAGTAAACATTTTCCTCTAGGGTGTGGTGGCTACAGATGTGGGTCCTTAAGTGATTTATAGTCTCTCTCTCTCTCTCTCTCTTTCTCTCTCTCTCTCTCTCTCTCTCTCTCTCTCTTTCTCTCTCTCCCTCCCTCCCTTCCCCCTCCATCTCCTTTTTCCTTTCCCTTCTCTCAAATGTTCCCAGACTTTGCCACTCACACATAACATATGCACACAGTAGAGGCCAAAGATCCAAATTCTGATTTTAAGGCCAGAGTGGTAACATACATTGTGGCGATCCAAGCCGGATATAGAAAGTAAATGAGCTCGTAGCAGAAGGAGGGAATATGATCCTATCTAAAGACATTTGTATGTGACATTTTTCAACGTTGTCTGAAGATCACCGTCTGCACCATACATTTGGTTGTCAGATCCTGTCAGATGGCAATTTGCTGCATCAGTAAATGTGGAAAATTATAAAGAAATTATTCAGTATGTTCTTTATAAGATTCATGTTTGTTCAGTGCTTTTAATTGTCATAATTACCTCCAGCATTTGCTGATCATCATTATGCAAGTATGAATGAATTGTTTATGCAACAGAATGTATAAACATAAACCTAACTAAAAAACCCTAGGCCACTGTTGCTCAAAGTGTGATCCTCAAATCATTTCTAGTTTCTGATCACCATGGGCCAATTACACTATTGGGTAAGCCTTGAAACTTGTCTAAAAAGTAAGCAGTAAATAATAACCAGAGGCAAAGCAAAACAAACAACATACAATTAAGTACCTTTATCAAATTATAAAACAGCATTGACGGCATTATCAAAGTCATTCAACACGGATGAGTAAATGATTTCATGAATGTCTGCCAATAGCTACTTCCATTTTAAGATGGCAAATTCATAATTGAAGTATGGTGGTCCCAAATTTGGAAAACTGCTTTTTGAACTACACTGCTATTTTTAGATTGTCTCTTATTCTATAAAATATAACTTTATATTTTTAGCTTGAATAATAGAAAAGATAAACTTCACTGTCTAACCTTGCAAGCTAGTCATCTAAAGGGGCTGATACACTATATTAATTTACATATTCTGCCAAGTGTTTGCTCATCCAAGGTTACAGGTGTTTGATTAGATATAATATGTATTCAGTATTCCAAACTGTCTTACACAGAGAACTAGAAGGATATAAAAAGGAAATAGTCCCTTCTGTGTGAGTTCAGAATTTGACAGGTAATCTGCTCTGAACCTGTGAGCAATGAAGATGCCTCCTAGCTAACTGGCTCATTAGGCATCTTATCCAGGTCACAGCAAGGTGATACAGCATAATATGTAAAGTTTGCATAGCATGTTTGTAGTGTATATGTGAGTGTTAAATCCATGATATTTTTTCCTGTCTATTAGTAATACTAGATGCCCCTTGCAGAAAGATTCCTGCAATAGGGCTTCCTGATGCCGACCTGCCTTCCTCCCTTCTCCCCCTTTCGGCTTGCTTGCTTCTCCACAGCACTTGGCTTCTTTCTATGCGTCTTCAGTCTTCACTCTGGCTGTGGCGTGGATATGCAATGAATTACCATCTTGGTTGGGTTAATTTGCATACTCCCCCTGATTGGCTGGTGGGCGGGGCTTGTGGGTGTAGTGAATGTGCAGTCAATTTGCATGTTTCTCTTTTATTAGGTAGGATTCCTTAGTAGAACGGGTGTTTGTTTGCTTTTCATTTTGTTAATGGTCACTTTATGAATAATGATGCAAAGTGGATGGAAATCACACCTAACGACCATTATTTTTCAAGTAAAATTATTTGCTACATGAAGCTGAATTTCAATGCTATTCCACACTTGATTTACCCAAAGCAGAAAAGGTGACTCAAACTGGTTAATATTGATTCACAGGACACTTTTTAGATCCTGAAATGAAGATGACTTCCTGTAGGGAATAGTTGTTTTTTCTTCTAGCACAACCATATTCAAAGTAACTTCCAACTTACTCTAAATTTTCAACTTTGAGTTTTGGATCACATCAGTATGAGAATCCATGCTGCAAATTCACAGGAGGATTGACTTATGTTTTATATTCTCAGCAGTTTTTGTTTCTCCTCTGTTCACTGTAAGCATAAAGTTCAAGAGGGTTCAAGAGACCTCTTAAGAGTAGGGATGTGGATGGGGAGGTATTTGTGATTGACTTTCCCAGACATAATGGGACTCCAGATTTCCAATGAGAGCATTTTCTTTCTTTTGAATGCTAGACTCTGAGATTTTTCTCCTGTTTCCACGAAAATATAAAAAGCAAAGTTCAAATTAGCTTGCTTCTTCAAATGTTCCCAGTGTGAAACTGGCAGACAGCTCCTATTAACTTTCTGGTCGGCAGTCTGGGTATGTAGCTAAAAAGAAGCTCATATCTCCATATTGAATGATGATGTGGCAAAACCAAGTTATATAGCCTTTATTTAGTAAGAACCAGAAAAGCCCAAACCTGGAAAAGGTGAGTTGCTATGCAGTATATGGAAATCTCTCCTAAAATTTTACTGCTTTGAATGGTGGGCAGAATTATAAGATAATTCCCAAGATTCCTGCCCCCTTGTATACACTCACCTTCTCCCACTTTTTCAGTCATAAAGGAATCTAGTTGCTGGTGTGAAGGGTTTTTGCAGATGTAATTAATATCCCAATCATGTAACTTTCAGAAAGGGAGACTATTCTCAGTAGGTGTAATAGCATGAATCCTTTTTAAAATATATATATTTCATTGATTTTTTTTACAGAGAGAAAGGGAGACAGGTAGAGAGTTAGAAACATCGATGAGAAAGAAACACCCATCAGCTACCTCCTGCACACCCTCCACTGGGGATGTGCCCGCAGCCAAGGTACATGCCCTAGACCAGAATCAAACACAGGACCCTTCAGTCTGCATGCTGATGCTCTATCCACTGAGCCAAATGGGTCAGGGCAGCATGCATCCTTTTAAGGCTCTCCCTGGTTCCTGTGTTGGTTCAGTTGTTTAACAAAGCAAATAAGACCCATTTTTTGCTTCTCCCAGTTTGATATATTGTTTTGATCTCCCCCCTTTTATTTATTGCTTTGATCTTATAAAAGGATTAAAACAGACATAATAGAGCAAACCAAGTTTCTCTTTTCTTTTCCTTCACTTCTCTCCTCTTCTTACCTCTCCCTGTCTCATTACTTTTATCTCCCTCCTCTCCCCTGAAGCTAACTAATAGACGAACCTCAAGGCATATAAAAACAGCTCTCAAAAGCATACTTCATGGATTTTACCAATGATAGCAAGCAAAAGATATGAAAAAAGAAAAAAAAATAAGCAGAATAACCCAACTGACCCAGTGAAAATGGCTACCACGAGGATTTATACCCCTTATTTTCTTCTCAGCCTGTAAAATTATAATCCCACTTTGACTTGGGGAATCACTCATTCTTCTGATGCTCCTCCGTGGCTTATCGTATGAATAAAGTCTCTTAAACTATACTTTTTCATTGATTTCTTTGGCTAATTACTTTATAGTTACGAGATGGTTGTCGAGTTCTCTGGAAAGGCATGGATTGATAAGGTTCGATGCCAGAGGAAGATTTCCTCCTGTGTTTGTTTTATGAGGGAATACATTCTTTCCCAGAGGCCGATTCAGATTTCTCTCTCAGATATCAGTGGCCAGGATTGAGTCATGCTCTCGGCAATGGAAACTAGAAAGGTGATTATGCAATATTTTTAGCTGCTCTAATGGGAGATGTGTCAGCCAGAAAGAAATCCTCGGGATAGAATGAATGGCTACTTAGTTACAACCAGCAGTGGATAGCATTACATTTTTCAAAAAAAAAACAGTATCGAATATGTTATATCGTTTCAAGTAGTTACTCTCTCACACACACACACAATTTTATGACACTCTTTACCACCATTTTGATTGTTATAAGAGGAGTTCTTCAGGAAAGCCAAACTATACCAACATACTTCAAATAATAGAACATTTTCCTGTTTGAAATTGAAATGTGGGCCTGAAGCTGCTGGAGCGAAACAATCAGCATTAATGCGTGCAGAACATGTTACCAAAGGTGAAGCATGATGATTAATTGGTATCTTAATGTCATCAGTAGTAAGGACCAGGTGCCAGCCTGGAGCCAAGCTAGGAAAACAAAAGTCCCCTCTTTTATGTCCTCTGTTCTTCAAGGAGGTGTTTCTCGTCAGGTCAATATCCATCACGAGTACCTTGCTATACTAGCAAAATAAGCAGTGTTGCTAAGCGACAGGGAAAAAATGATGTTTGAGAAAGCCATCTCTTTGAAGCAATAGCTGACAAGAGAGCTGTTGCTAAGTGTCATTTAACATGCACATAAAACGCAACCTTATGATCATCTGCAGTTAAGTGTGTCAAGCTGCTCTGCATTGATAAGCTTTTAAAGTTGAATCACAGGTAATGAAGGGGATGAAATTGGACCCTTTCTTCATACTATAGACCCCTTTTCCCGTGGCGACTCAAAGAGAATAATAGCCAGTTGATAGTTAGTCCCCACAGGTTTGTGCATTCTGGGGCATCGATTACCAACCAGGCATTAATATTGGGTTAGTTTCTGTCAAGGTGGACTTTTCCAGCCTATTGTTTTGGCCTAGATTTGCAAAAACATGTATCTTACAAGGGACCTGTATTCAGAATCTATGAAGAAATCACACTGGATAATATATTAAAAACCCCAATAGAAAAAAATAGGCAACGTATTTTAACAAATACTTCACCGAAGGATTGAAGAAACTTAAAAATACAGATGGCAAATCAATACATGAAAACAAGCTCAACATCAATTAGTCATTAGGGAAATGCAAATGAAAACCACAGTGACACACCTCTTCACACCAATTGCAATGATTGAATAAATCAAAACAAGAACAGCAGCAACAAAAACAAATGGGGAGTGCACCTGTGAGGCAACTGGAACTCTTATACCCTGTTAGGAGAGTGTGAGAGGGTACAGTCACTTTTTGAACACAGTTTTGAGAGTTTCTTACAAAGTAAAATGTACATTTAGCAAACAACTCGGCAATTCTGCTTCTAAAGAAATTAAATAGTGTGTCCTCACAAGAACATGCATGCAAATGTTTGTCAATAGTTTTATCCTTAACTTTCCAAAAATGAAAATAATCCAAATGTCTATCAAGTAGTGAATGGAAAAAATAAGCTGTGATAAATGCATACAGTGGACTAAAATTCAGAAATACAAAAGAACAAAGTACTGATAAATGTAAACGACAAGAACGAATCTCACATGCATCATGCTAAGTGACAGAAGGCAAACTACAGAAAAGCTTCATACCATATCGTTCCATTTACATGGCAGTTTGGAAAAGTCAAAACCATAAGGGTCAATTAACAAATCAATGGTTGCCAGGGACTAAGGGTGGAGTGAGGTGCTTGGATTAAAAAAGGATATGATGAAACTTTTTATGATGGTAGAAATGTTCTAGATCTTTTTTTTAAAATATATTTTATTGATTTTTTACAGAGAGGAAGAGAGAGAGATAAAACGTTAGAAACATGGATGAGAGAGAGTCATCAATCAGCTGCCTCCTGCACACCCCCACCGGGGATGTGCCCGCAGCCAGGGTACATGCCCTTGACCTGACTCGAACCCGAGACCCTTCAGTCCGCAGGCCGACGCTCTATCCACTGAGCCAAACCAGTTTTGGCTGGTCTAGATCTTGATTTTGATGGTGATTATGTATGTGACTATGTATGTGTTTCAGTATGCATAAAACTCTACCCCTTAAAAGGGTGAATTTTATTCACTGAAACATTATACCTCAATGATCCTAACCCAAAAAGTGACACAGAAAAACCCTCAGTTACAATCACTTACTCTCATAGGTTTATGGGTCACCTGGAGAATGTTTTGCTTTACTAAAAGGGTTTTGCTTCTTTCTGCTCATTTTGAGGACCAGTGGGCTAGCTGGGCCATGCTGCTTCTCACGGGACTGGCACTGTAAAACCCTTGCTTTTGTAAGACCTTCCAATATCTTAGTGACTAGATGAGTCACTTGGTGAGTCCAATGTCAAGTATAGGGGATCAAACTGCTGAAACTGAAAAATTATATAGCAATGGGTCAATATAAAGCCCATACGGGGCAGAGTGAATAATTGGAACCAATAATCCAATCCATTATCCTGCCTAAACAAAATAATTGGTCATGGACAATTCTAAGGAGGTTTTGGTGAATAAGGGTTGTGATCCATAATTAAAGTTGCTAACTCACAACTAACTATAGCAGATTATAATGAAAGCAAATCAGAGACCAAATTTTATCACATTCCAGCATTTATTGAATAAATATTCTTTATGAGAAGAAATAAAATAGTTTACATATAAAGAAGAAAGAAAGAAGAAAGTAGTCCTGCCATTTTGATAATGGCATCTCTCTCTTTTTTTAAAGGACCTGATCTGAGCTTGCATGAGTAGTTTACTTGAAGTAGGTACAATAATATTCCAGATGCAAAATTCCGTACCTTTAAAGATGACTTATAATTATTACCATCCAAACAAAATCCACCATGACAACAGATGGATCAAGAGTTCTTTAATAATCAAGTCTCAAGCTTCCCTCTCCAGGGCAAAAGCTACAGGACTTGGAGGTTGGCATATAGCCTGTTCAATTAATGTGGGCATCGTGTCCAAAATGTTTCAGCTAATCTTTTTATCTTTATTATCACTGTCTTCATCAATGATATCCCATTTCCAACATTCACCATGCTAATTGAAAAACCACTAATTTCAGCCATAAATCCCTGTATCAAAAATTGAATTGTGCAATGTGTGACCAGAAATAATGACACACAAAATATTGAAATACATGAACTTCAGAAGTAGCTGCTTCTAAAGTGGAGCTGTTCCAATTAAGACAAGGCACAAGTGCTGAAATGTGGATCCCAGATTACAGCCATTGATAATACCTAACTTGTAGATAGCCTGATTCCAATTATTACACATAAAATACCAAATGTCTATGCTGCAGTATTTAAAAGCAAATGGTACAGGAGATATGTATACGTGTTTGTAGCAGCATTATTAAAATATAGCTTAATTGTTCAATAGGAGAATAGATAATGAAAGCATAAGGGGATGCTACAAAACAAGAAATACACATAAAATCATGGCTAAATCTTGCAAATGTTATGTTGAGTGAAACGAGCCAGACATTAATACTGTCTTATTCCATTTCTATGAAGTTCAAAAACTGACAAAACTAACCTGTGGAGATAGACCTCCTGTGTGATATGACCAGAGTGGTATTGACTGCAAAGCTGGAAGAGGAAACCGAGATGTTGGAACTGTTCCTATCTGAAAGTGAGTGACTATTTCAAAGATGTATACAGATGTAAAACAGCATCAAGCACTTTATGCATCTAATTTTATATAATTATACCTCAACCTAACAAATGAGTGACAAAAAAAATGTAAATGAATTACACCAGAATATTGGTATAAAATATTTATTGATATTATCAAGCCTAATTTTGGTTGCAGTGGCCCTAAACCGTGAATATTAAATTATAAAATGTGAATGGTAAAGTGGATAGACAAGTATCTATCACTTCAGATGCACACTCTAGAATTCCCAGAAATGCTGGAAAGCTATTCTCATCACCCACACACCAACACTCCTCCCCGCCTCCGCCTCATGTTTGAGTGCATTGTGGCTGATGGACTGTTCATCCTGTAAGTGCCAATAAAATGTAGGTCCCTTGGCAGCTATACCTGATCATCCCTCAAATTCTGTGTTTTTACAGTGATTTCCAAAGATAACTTAATCAGACTAAATATTTTATTACAGATACATCATATGGATTTCCTCCATCAAAAGATTGTGAAGGTCTGAAATTGTGTTTGATGTGGCATTTTAATTCTCAGTAACAGAGACAGTGCCTACACATAATAGAGCCTATTTGTTTGCATTTACAGAACAGATTATTTCTCTTCACACCCTTCAGAAGTTCATAGAAAGGGTCTCTCTTTGAGTTTATAAGACTCTGTCCTCTGTATTTTATGGTAAGAGAAAACTGAGCTTTGCTTTTTCAATGATATTTACTTCTACTTTAGTTATCAATATTTTTGTTGTAGGAGTCACTTAATAGACTATTCTGTCTTTACTGAATTCTTTACAGTTCTTAGTTTTACTGTTTTTGTTGTACATCAGTCATTATCAATTGCCTGAATAGTAGCAATGGATACCTAGTTGGTTGCTGTTTATTTAATTTACCCCAACTCCCCAACTCCTCATGAGCTCTACAAACCAGTTTTAGCCTAAGTATTCTGGACTAAGTGACCTTCCTTCCTATTCTCATAGTAGCACTTATATAATTTCTTGTTTGCATGTCTGTATTCAGCATAATTCAGGGGAGGGACATTTTTTGTTTTGTTTAATAGTCTATACTGAGCCTCTAGCATAAGCTGACACAGAGTAGATGCTCATGAGTTAAATAAATGGATAAAAGTGCTTTATATTTCCACATGCAATCAGTCCCACCTGTGATCTTGTCATCTAGGTCTTTATAGAGAAGTCTTCCTGAATAATTTCTGCATTTCCACACCTTCAGACTCTTTATCTTATAAACATACTTTCCATGTGTTAAAATGTACAATTTTGTCTTAACTTTGGATTTGCTGTATACAATTTCAGCAATTATCCCTATGTCATTTTGCTTTTAAAGTTTGTTCTTCCAAAAGTATTAAAGACTTTTTTGGTGATCAATTTGTCTGCTGTGCCATTTACAAACTCTTACACTTATTTCATCTACACCAATAAAAGAGTAACATGCAAATTGACCATACGTTTGTGATACCAACCAGCCAATCAGGAGTGAGTAAGCAAATTAACTCAACAAAAATGCAGGTTAATTTGCATATGCAGACAATGAGCAGCTGGGGGCAGGACGGATGCCTGCTTCATTGCCATGGTGATGACATAGGCCTTCTTCACCACCCCAGCCACTCTGGGACTCTGGGCAGTGTGAGAAGGCAGAAAGGTGGCTTTGTGCCAGAGCGAAGGTGGTGAAAGCAGCCAGGGGAAGGAAGGCCCATTCTTACATGAATCTTTGTGCATTGAGCCTCTAGAACTCAATAAAATGCCAGATGCAGTAATTGCATATGATGCAATGATTATGGTAACTAACAAAGGCTTACCTTTGTTTTAAATTTGGTGAGTTGCTATTTAAATAGAGTTTGTTTTTACAAAGTTAAATTTAAAATGCCACAAAACAGCAAAAGTTTATACCTATTGGATGCAGTTTCTTTTAATCTACTAAGAGATCTCCCCCACCACACAAAAATATGACACCCAAAATGTCATCAATGCATAAAGACTCACATAATTTGAAGAAGAAAACAAATAACCACACAAAGTGACTAGATGTGGATGAGTGTATATCTAACTATGTTTTCAGTTACATACAAGTAGATTGGTGGCTGATTGAGTACAGAGGTTGAAACTATGTTGAGAGTGTGAATGACTCACTTTTTAATCAAGAAAATGAAAATAGAATATGAATAGTTAATTCGTGGAAGAAAACAGCTGTCCTCATAACTTAAAATGCTTTCATGCCACACCATTTATAATTGAAGACCAAAACCCTGGGAGAAGTAATAAAATGTTTGTAAAGTAGGTTGAGCTCCTTGAAAATGAGGCTTGTGTAACCACCAGGCATAATGAAGAGCACGGCAACCTCCGAAAAGGTGTCCTAAAATCTAATTCCAGGAAAAATACTGTCCTTTCATTATCTTAAGGAAACATGAGTAGCCCCTGTTGATTTGAGCAACAAACCACGCTTTTCCAAAAAATGAAATATTTCTTTGGTTTAGCCGTATTCTTCAAAATAATGGCTTGGGAGAAGCCATACTAGTTAGAAGCTTATGAAGAAAAAGGAGAAGCCACAGAATATTGTGGGTCTGAAAGAAATGGATGATAATCTTCTTAAACATTTTCAACCTATAAAAGAATCATTTCAGTGTCTGCCAAACAACAAATTGGAGTTAGAAAACATAAAACAGCTATAAATCTTTTATCAAACTCTACAGCAATCATTCCATAGAATTTTGTTTGAATCGCACATTGCTGTCACATATTTTACTTTCGCATACCCAAACACATAGACACTTTAAAAAGAGAAATGTTCACTTAAATAATGCCTTCCTTCTTTGACATTTCATCTTTGTTCTTTGACATTTCAATTCCTTGATGATTTTCAAAGCAGAAAGTGTTTATTTGGCTTTGCCAAGCGACACAAACAGTTTAAGTGGAAGAGCAGCTGACTACTTTTCAATAACTGGTAATAAACAACGTCTGTTAGCAAGCATCCTCTTTCTTAGTTTTCCTGGGCTGGAGGCACAGGTTTGTAAACAAATTCAACACACCCATTATTTGAGCATCTTTATAGACTCCGGTGTAACGAAAGCAGTTGTCTCGTCATCCTCAAGAGCAGAAACATAAACTCCAAATATAAACTTTAAAATGAATCATTTCTGAATATTTTCTCATCCTTGTCACCCACAAATGCAAAAACAAAAATATCATTTAAGCTGGTCTTTTGTCCCAAGGACTAATACTCTTCAAGAACGTGAAAGTACAGAGTGTGGAGGCCACAGAGGAAGGGTCAGTGCCTCATTGCCTTGGGTGAGAATCCTCCCTCAGAAGGATTTTATTGTCCCAGCTGGGTGAACACAATCCCTCTGAGCCTTCCTTCCCTTCTCTGTATCCCTATTACCCTGTTTCCCCGAAAATAAGACAGTGTCTTATATTAATTTTTGTTCCCAAAGATGCACTAGGTCTTATTTTCAGGGATGTCTTATTTTTCCATGAAGAAGAATACACTACACATTTATTGTTAAATGAAAATAAAGAAAATGTATTACCTGCATATGGTATGGTAGTACGGTAGTTGTCAACACAAACCAGACAAACTGTGAATCCTACAGTATCAAGAATTTACTCATTTATTCAATGGCAATCATGCCATCATCTTCTGGAACATCATCATAACAATGCAGTTCCTGAATTTCCTGGTGAATTTCTTGTGACTCCATTTCTTTCAGAATCAGTGGACCAAATCTCTCATGTTTAGCAACAGCACTGTCTTTAAATGAGTACTTCTTGTCAAGGTAGCCTGCTCGCAGTGCATTTGCAATGCAATTGTCAGTGATTTTCTCCCATGAATTCTTCACCCAAGTCACAACTTGTTGCAGTTTAGGTTTCACAAAGTTTCCACGCTGATTTCTCTCCATTCACACAGTAGTGACGTCAGGACTCCGTGTAACGTCACTGGTTGCTAGACGCCAGTCGGGGCGGCCCTAGCGACCAGTTTAATTTTCATTCTGAGACAGAGCCTGGGGGCCTTATTTTCAGGGGATGCCTTATATTTCACTCAGAAGGAAACCTGTAAGTAGGTCTTATTTTCGGAGGATGTCTTATTTTCGGGAAAACACGGTACTAATCGCCTCAAAGAGTTTATCTCCTCCATTGTCTTCTCTGGGACTCAGAACTCTGGAGGTTGACTGTGAGCTATTTATTTCATTATTACCCCCACCACTGCTTTCCTGTGCTAACGTGGGCAAATTATCTCATTTCTCTGTGCCTTCATTTCCTTTTTAACAAAATGAAAAGAAGAAGAAACACACACACACACACACACACACACACTCAACACTGCACTTTTAGGAGTATATTGCTGTGGTTAAGGGCACACAGGTTCTGGAACTAAACTGCTTGGGCTTGTATCCTGTCCCTGGTCTTTATTAACTGTTACCTTGAACAGGTTACATAACCTTTCTGTGTTTTGAGTTTGTTTGTTTGTTTGTTTTTGTACCCGTAAAGTGGATAGCAATCCTTGTGAATTAGCACTATCATAAATATTTTATTAAATCTGTAACATTTAAAGAGATGGTTTTACATGTGAGAAGTATTTGATAAATACTATCTACTATTATTGTTATTATTATAATTTTATTGTTGGAATTTCTGAGGGAACCTCCAATAAGTAGAATTTCTTATCCATCGATCATCAAAAAGATGAGAAATGAAACAAAGAGTGAATATGGAGGGTAAAATGTTTTTTATTACTGGCTTTTTGCCTGAGGGTTTACTAACTCATCCAGAACACTTGAATTAAGCTTATTTACACTTCCCCACCCCCAAACCACAATAGCACATCAGACAGCCCCTGCACAAACTCATGGCTTGGAGAATGTTTGCTCTCTGTATCCAGGGACACTCTCAAGAGAAAGAAGAGAGTGCAACAGGCAAATCTCTCATGTGTTCAGTTACTTTTCCTGAATTTACTTCTAGGACAAGTCAATTGACCTCCCAAGAGGCAGAAAAAAGGGAAATTTCATTTACAATTGAACTCCATTCACAGGAAGAAAAAGGCAATCTTACCAAATATTATCATCATATTCACCACCACCAAGGATGTGCTCTTATTAGAAGCATCTGGAACAGGGCACTTCCTGCTTCCTCAATGACTGTTGAAAAGTTACTTTTTATATTTTATACTCATAGGTATTAACTAAAATTTAAAAAATCCATATGTCTTTGGTCCCTTAGCCATATGTCAAGCCCCCTTTTTGCCTGTGTACCTGCCAATATAAATTGGATTAAGAGTTGTCTAGCATCACTCAAAAATAATGATTTAATATATAGTTATTCTTATGCCAAGCAAAACAATTTGCCTTCTGCTATAGGGAAAACTGACTATAATTATGAGTTCAGACTGTTGGGAAACATGGATGTGGCTTTCATAACATGTTAACAAATGTCATGGATAGAGTTCACTTGAGAGAGAGAAAAATAATAAAACCAATATGGCGCCTATGTAACATGACAATGTAGATTAAAAACAAAAGGACATTCACTAGCAACGAAAATCCAATAATAAATTAGGATGGCAATTCCATTCACAATAGAATCAAGAAGAATAAAATACTTGGAAATGAACTTAATAAAAGAAGTACAGGGCATGCTTATTGAAAGCCATAATACATCATAAAAAATAAAGATGATCTAAATAAATGGAACTATAGTCTATGTTTCTGGAGTGGAACATTTAATATTTTAGGTAGCATGATTCCCCAAATTATTCTACAGATTAAACATAACCATATACATCCTATTTTATTAATATGCATGCCAATAATATACTTTTTTTCTCCTTTTCCTTCCCCACCCCTCTCTTTTTCTCTCTCTCTCTCTTAGGATAGGTCTCTGGCTGGTAGATGTGTGGGTACACATTTTGAGTTTCTCATTCTCTACAGACTGGTTCTCATCTTCATTTCATTGATGCAAGAGAAGAGCATATTAGCTTTCTGTGCTACAGTTTCCACCGGCTTCATTCACCTCTTCTCCCAGGAAAAATGTCAGAAAAAGGCTTTTGCTTTCCATTGCATAAGCTGACAGGAGCAGCACAATGACAGCTTCTTGTTAAACAGAACAGGGGAGGGGATAATAGGTATCCCGGAAAACTTGTTTTAATTTGCTTTCCCCAAATTTCCTGTTGGACATATCAAATAAAGAATAATTGTACATAACCAATGGGAAGTGAAACTGGTGCCAACACAGTGGCACGAATCAGTGGTCCCCAAACACTGAAAAGTTTGTCAAATAGCTAGGGAACTTCTAAAGAGAATTTGTGAGCATTGGACTCTACTCTGAGAGCCAAATGCTGGCATTTGCTTGTCTTCATCATCGTTGAACTATATGAAATTGTTAATATCTGATCTTTATTTACCTGCAAATGACAGTTTTATATATTTCAACCTAGTATTTGACCAGGTAAGATTATTTTTAACTTTTATATCTCTCTGGGTGAATTTTTGAAAGGTATATATTCCCAGGTTTGGCCTTTAAGCCACCGAACCAGAATTCTGGAACAAGGAGACTCTGCCGCTCTGAGAACCTATCCTTAGAAAGTATGAGCCGCTGTTAAGTAGAGGTGTGGGGAAAGGAACATTCAGTTGTGATGGGCCTCTATTTGTGGCTAAGGAGGAATACATTATTCTGCTTCCTGAATTTAGATTAGAGAACTGCTTAAAAATCAAGTTCTTTTCAACTTGATTCACATAGACCTGAATGTGTAGAAAATAGAGCACCAGGGTGAAATTTTAAACTGTATTTTAAGCTTAAGCATTGGGTCAGGGTACAATTTCTACTTCGTTAAAAAGTTTTGCATGACCACAAATGTGAAGAAGTGCATTCCACATTTCACATTAATTCTTAGAGCTGCCTTGAGTCAGACGTATGTGAACATGTCTGCTGAGTGTGGAAGGAGGTATGGGAGTCAATAGCCTCTGCCCTGACAGGAAACAGAGGGGCTGGCTAGTCCAAGGGGCCCCTGAATGGCTCAATATGTATTTGGCTTGCTGTGTTACCAAGTTCGGATCCTTGAGTCTCTGCTCTCTGTGCCAGTGTGCACAAAGGGAGGGAGAGAACTGTATGTGCTGGGGAGCGGATATATATATAGAGAGGTCAGCTTAAACTTGCTCTGCATACCTATCTTTCCCTTGGCTTGTGTTTGTCCAAATGCCTTCAGAATATCTGCATTGGAAATTGATAAGAATAGAAATTAGTTTGCTTGAAACTGAAATTACTTGTATTATTAGCGAACACAGCCCTATGAATGTGGAATGGAAACATGAAACAGGAGAGGAGATATGTTATGAGAGAGCATTTTCTTTTTCCCCAAAAGGAGATTTAAAACATATTTGTAAAGTAATAATAATAATGAGGCGGAGGAGTCATTTTACCCTGGTCAAGTCTCTCATCTTAGTGTCTTGGCTTCCTCGTCTGTAAAGATAATAATGGGGTATGTAAGACATAGAGCTGTTGGGAATAAATGAGTCAAATGTGTGAAAAGGCATGGAATATTACCTAGCAAAGAGTAGCTACAACGTAAGTGTTGGAAGCTATTAATGTAATTGAGGATAAATGAATCTCCATTCAGCATGCTTGAACTTTGTTAAAAAGAGTGTTCTTTAAGAAACCACTAATATTTTATCATGTGAGATTTAGTGTAGCCTTCTATGCTGTTTCCTTAAATCCTTAAGTAAACTATATTTCTAGTTAATGTGTTTGGGATTTGATTTGCTTTAAAAATAATAGAGGATCAAAATAACGGAGGCAGCTCCACTTTGTGAAAAACCCTTTACTCCTTTTTTAACTATAAATGGAAAAGTTTAACTTTTATTGGAATTTCTCCTGTGAAGTTCTTGGATTTTACTCTTTACTTCTTCCTCTTGATTTTATCTGTCAAAAAAGTGCCTGAAGGTAAATGATAAAATCGAGACATTGAAGCAAAGAAAATACATAGTCTAAACAATCATATAGCACAGAAAAACAATATTTTGTTTCCTTTTCCAGAGAACTTCAACTGTTGACATTCTTTAACATTTAATATCTTACTACACTCACAACAGATAATGGTCTAGAAAGCAAGATGGTAAACCAGATTTTCAGTTTACTCTACTAAATACTTGATGTAAGCTTTTTTTTTTTGTCAGTTATTTCATGAAATAGGTACATACTTACCTTGTTTTTAATGAACTTACAAAATAACTGAACATCTGCATAGGTTAAACATTGCAGAGAACAATGAATGAGCTACCATATTATTAGGGACACAGTGATAGGCACAGGGCATTTCACATAAGTGGAAAGTGGAGTGAATAGCTAGCAAAGACAATTCCAGTTTGAACTTAGGCAGTTTATTTTTATTTTTAAAAATATATTTTATTGATATTTTGCAGAGAGGAAGGGAGAGGGATAGAGTTAGAAACATCCAGATGAGAGAGAAACATCTATGAACTGCCTCCTGCACACCCCCTAATGGGGATGTATCCCCAACCAAGGTACATGCCCCTGACCAGAATCGAACCTGGAACCCTTCATTCTGCAGGCTGACGCTCTATCCATTGAGCCAAACCAGTCAGGACAACATAGGCAGTTTAGCTGCCTCTCTGTGCATTAACCATTTCACACTGGCTTCCCAAAAGTAGCAGAGATACTTCATTGCACAACTCCAGGAGGCATCGTTGTTTCCTAGAATATATTTTATGCTGAACAAAACATATACTTTGTCATCTTTCTTAGTACAGGTTACAAACAATAACCAGTTCTTTTTAAAATGACAAGGAAGAAAGTATCTCAGTGGTGTATTTTTTAATTAGGACAAGGATGACTTTAATTGTTAATAATAATGATGATGAAATGACGGTGCACCGTATGGTTCCATTACCTAGAGTAATAAGAGGAATTGTTAATAAAGCGTTATTTCAGTAGACAACAAACATTGTTCCTAGCTGAATTCAAGAGTGTGCTGCACCTGAAGAGTTACAAAGAAGATATTTTCAGAAGCTATGCCTTTTGTTTTTCTTCCTGAAAAATAACAATTGAAAAGGATTCCAAATTTATTTAATATTCACTTTCATATTATGTTCTCATTTCAATGTTTGTAAAAAAAAAAAAAAAACAACAAAGATTTACCTGAAAAATTCTAATCAAATCAAATGTCTCCTACTTTGCCTTTGAAAATCATATAGGTAGTCTGATCTGATTCTTGCAGAGATCCCAATGGGTGTCAGAGAAACCAATGTAAATAAAAATAATATAATGAGCCGAAACCGGTTTGGCTCAGTGGTAGAGCGTCGGTCTGCGGACTGAAAGGTCCCGGGTTCGATTCCGGTCAAGGGCATGTACCTTGGTTGCGGGCACATCCGCAGCTGGTCGATGTTTCTCTCTCATCGATGTTTCTAGCTCTCTATCTCTCTCCCTTCCTCTCTGTAAAAATATCTATAAAATATATTTTAAAAAAAATAATATAATGAACCCATTTCAGCCTCATACTCAAATTTCGTGATAACATTTCAGGTTCCTTTTCGACCTTTCCCTGACTCACCAAGAATCACTGGAGAAAGAACTGAAGTCGAAGCATAAAGGCGAGGATTCACTTCACACATTGGTAGGTGAACTGTTGATATTTCATTCTAATTATATCCACATCAAAATTCAGAAAGAAAAGAAAAGCCCTCTAATCTTCAATTTCAAAATCTATCTTTTGGGGAAATATAATTTGCTTTCTAACTTTTTAATATGAAATCTTTACTTTTTAAATTTTTATCTCTAATATGATAGCAGTATGTATTGACCACTTACTAAGTGCTTATAAATAGTATATGCTGAGAATTTTTAAATTTAATTAATTTAATGTTCTCAAAACTATATGCTATAGCCACAGTGTTTGTCATTTTTATAAAATATACTTTTTTTTCCAGAAAATTTCCCAGTCCAATAAAAATGTCTATGACAAATCCAAAAATAGTGTCATATTTAATAATTAAATACTTAACTCATTCCTTTTAGAGTCAAATCAGTATTGTCATTTTTCACTATCATATTCAGTGTTGTACTGGAGGGAGAGGGTATAGCATTGAATACAGCAAAGAATAAAACATTAACATATAGAAGGCATAAAATTGGAAAGGAAGAAGTAAAATTTTCTCTACCCACAAAAACTATGATTAAATAGATAAAGAAATATTAGGCAGAGGTTGGCAGAGAGTTTTTTAAAAGCCAGATGGTAATTATTTTGGGCTCCACAGGCTATAACTATGTACATTAATGGATGATAAAAATAGTGAGTGAAAATTTGATTATACATAGGAAATGTGCATTATCTCAAAATATCCCCACACATATAACTTATTAATAAAAATAATAAGTGAATTTATAATAGAGAAACTTGGCAATAAATACATTCACCAAGTCAAAGCTAAAACATTAAAATTGTGAGAAAGTGATATAGGCCTCATTACATGTGTAGAATATAGCCTTACTTTGGTGATATTTCTCTCTCACACACACAAAAAAAAGCATAATCTGATTCTAAAACAAAATCAGGGACATTCCACAATATCCTGTGTACTTCAAAAATATCAAGGCCACAGAGACAAAGGAAGCTGAGGAACTAGGCCATATTAAAGGAGACTGAAAAGACTTGATAACTACATGTGATATATGACCCTGAATGGGATTCTCTTTTGGAGGGGGGGAAAATGCCAGAGAGAACATTATCAGGACAATTGAATAAGACTGAATATGGACTCTGAATGAAATACCAGTAATGTATTCTGTTAAATCTATAACTAAACTCTGGTTATCCTAGATAATGTCATTTTCTTAGGAAAAACACAGTAAAGGTATTTATGAATGAAAGTGCATGATATCTCCAAATTATTCTCAAGTTTCAAAAAATATGTAGAAAGGCAGATGTTTATAGAGGAAATAACAAAACAGCTAAGACACCTTTGAGGAATGTGGGAATTCCTTGTACTGAACTTGTAGCTTCTCCATAAATTGAAATTATCTAAAAATTTTTAAAAAAGAATTTTTCTCATTTGTAGCTAGTGAAAGCATGAATTATATGTTTTTTAAGATTGTCTGCTAAGCTTCTAAGTTTTGGTTTCCTTTGGGGTCTTTCTCCCAAGTCCAATGGGGAGAATTTCTGGCAGCCAAATTTGTCCTGCGGGACCTGTACCCTGGCTACACTGATTAAACTTACTGAAGACACCTGGCCCAAATGAAGCCACTATGATTTCCCCCCCCCCCACTGGCTCTTAAAATAATGAGACAAATGATTAATTTAAGGAAAACAATGCATGCTTTGTCCCTACAGTTGTCTTTCCCCAGAGTAACACTTTCAGTCTCTCTCTCCCTCTGCACCTTACTCATAATTGATTTATCTGAATGGTTAGATAGTGACACACTGACCTTCATCATTCCTTCGTTTTCTTTGAGTAGAATTAATAGCTTGCACACAAATAGCTTCTTGCCTTGTCCATATCTCCATGGTGAACGTTTCCTGGGCAGACTCTGACCCTGCAGGGGTGAGACTCACATCTCTACTAAGATGATTTAATTTAAGAGAGAAAGTATTAGGGAGCCCATTTGGCCTTAAATTTAACTTACATTCTCTTACCCAGACTTACTAGGACTAAGGCTGATATTTTTCTCTTCATCTGTCTGATTCCTACCTAGCTACAATTGGTTCCGAAGCCATAGGGGAGAGGGGTGTGATTAATTATCACCCTCCAAGGGCAACAACTGCCAGGCACTCTCTGCAGGGTGGCCGGGAAGGCAGAGAAAAGCAGCCCCCAGGAAGAGAGATGACACAGGCTTGAAAATATAGGCATTGGTAAAGAGCTCTTTAATTTCTTATTCTGCTTCCTTCTTCAATGCCAGTTATATTTGTCTCTCTCCTTGGGTCCCCAAAGCACACATTCTTCTTTGGGATAAATCCTCCCTTGGGACTAAGATTAGGATCTGAAGAGTCTGAACCCATTATTCTTCCTGTCGCTATGGAAAATTCTCGGGTAAATTTATGCAAATTCTACAATAAAGGATATTTTACTTATGTTTGCTATTCTCATATTCTTCTAAGGGACATTTAGACTTCAAGACCACAGAGAAAGACCACCATTTGGGGACAGGCTGATTATAATCTTGTACCGCAATGTGGATGTTCTCAATACAGTCTCAGAAACGCAGAAGTACAGAAACAGAATGTCAAGAGAGGAACGCTATACACTGGGCTCCTGCTGGTGAAATTGGGCTTCTTTGCCTTAACCCCACTGTTCTTAGTTCTAAAAGTCAAGGTGGAAGGAGTATATACTTCAAACAGGTTGAAAACAACCCTCACAGTTGGGTACGGGCCTCACTGTAAATGAATAATAATGCGGTGGTTGAAACTTAGTTGAGAATTTTAAATAGGGAACTTGATGGCACTGAAGTATAGTTAATGCCCTCATAAGCCAGTCCTGAGATTGCCTTGGCAGAGTTAAAGGGCATAAAGTCATTTGGACTGACTAGGTTAGCCTTCCCAGGTTCTTAAATGGAGAATTAATATTCAGGCCTTCTTCATTATGAAACATATTCTACTCACTCAGAAGTCCCTGTCAGAATCAGGTGCCCTGGACTTGCCAAATAATGATGCTGTCCACAGACAAAGATGTTTAGGGAAAAAAAGAGAGAAAATATTTTCAATTGATACACAACTTTTTAACAAGTTAGGCATGGCAGGGAGTAAAAATGCTGACACTCTACCTTGAGACTCCATGGGCTTTTAGTGTTCAATCTGATATATAAGTAGCTGAAAAGTCCCCACCTCATTCTAACAAGTAAAAAATGAAACAAACTGAAAAAAAAATCTGCAGTTCTTCTTAGTTATGTCAGAAGTGTGACCACAAGGCAAACTGCTACCTCCAGAATTGAGAGAAAGAGAGGGGGATACAGAGAATCACAACTTACTGAAGCAGAAGCCCATGAACAGAAATGTCTGCAGAGACCATTGCTGGGGTTGAAAATCCTGGACTGTAATGGTCAAATTGCTGAGGGCTCAGTGTAGAGAACTCTTTAAAAAAATATATTTTTATCAATTATGGTATCGCATAATTGTCCTTATCCCCCCATCCCATCCCAAACCTCTCCCTACATATTCCCCCACCCCCCTGTTGTCCATGGCCACTGGCTAGGCCAGGGGTGGGCAAATGTTTTTACTGGAGGGCAACAATGGGTTCTTAAACTGGACTGGAGGGCCAGAACAAAAGCAACCTGACCATGCTGGCACTCTCCTCTTGGGCTGCTGGTGAAGAGAACTCTTTAGAATTAGAATCTCTAGGGAGGCCCAGTCATGGAGAGCTCCACACTTTTGTGGGTTTACCTCCAGGAGCCCTACTCTTGTGCTTCTGGCAGGAGGAGGAGGGAAAACTATTTAAAAATAGGACAGAACATTCTGTTGTACTTAAAACAACAACAACAACAACAACAAAAAAAAACCTTTCCCCAGGAGAAACTATTTTATCAAAACCTAACCTGGTGCAATTTCACCAGAGACAAACCAACCTTGAAAGGAGCAAGAGGAGGGGACATACTGTACATAGAGAAGAATAAAGATGAGATTTACATTTGACTTCTCTTCAGAAATGGGGCAAGTGAGAAAGGAATAAAATAAAATATTTAAAGGGTTGATAGAAAAACCCAACCAACTTAGAAGTCTATATCCTGTGAAATTATCATTTTTAAGTGAAAGAGGAAAAATGTTTCTCAGACAAATAAAACTGAGAGAATCTGTTATCTGTAGACCTGCTTTGCAAAAAAAAAAAAAGAGTTAAAAGAAATTATTTAGAGAAAATGTAAAACTATATACTTCAGAAACGTGGACCTATTTAAATTACAAAGAGTATTGTAGAAGGAATAAGAAGACAAAATAAAACCTTTTTCTTAGTTGATTTAACATATGGGTACATTCAAAATAATAACAATGTATGCTTATATATATGGTTATGTATGATTATGTACAAGTAAAATGAATGACAGCAATGATACAAGGGCAGTAAAGAGGAATTAGGATCATTATCATAAGGTACTCATATTATATAAATATATTTATAGAGTAGTTATAAAAGGACAATGATAGTTGAGTTGTTTGAATATCTTTACTTTGAAACTCGATGGGCTTTTAGTTTCCAGTCTGATATATAAGGCGCTCATCAGTCCCAACAAAATTATAATATACTGAATTTATTTTAAATGTTTTTCTTTGCTCTCCATTATTTTATTTTTATTGATGTTATTAATAATTATTTTGCCACTGCTGTGGTTATTCTTGCGGGGGCGGGGGGGAGAGAGACGTTTTTTTTTCATTTAACAGTAAATTATTTGATGTAACCAAAAGAAATATTTCCATTGTATAATTTTTAGGTTTATATCCTCAAAAGCACGTTCTTAAATTACTCTACTTATTTTACTAAAATTTTAAAACAAAAGAAAAAATAAGATGGTAATGCATCCACAATAAAGAAAATTGCCTCCACAATTGCCCACTGAGGATCTATTCTAAATTTTCAAGCCCTGATGAAAATAATACAATTAAGATTTAATTTCTTTTAGCATCTCTTCCTATTCTTTGGGTTGCATTGCAAATGTACGGTGCCCTTAACGTGTCCTTGCATCACTGATGCTGCATGAGACATTTCCTTTTCTAAGCATCATCCTTCAAGCAAGACAGGATACCTTTCCAAACCAAAGAACCCTCCAGATGCTTCCCCGGAGCCACAGAGCACTCCCAAGTGAAGAGTGAGAAACAGGACAGCCTGAGCTTTACACACAGAACGTGATACAAGAGAGTGTTTGTCACTAACATGCATTTTAAAATGTTGTGTTTAAAATACATACAACCGACATATATGTTCAATGGCAGGCAAAACAAATTATATTCTAGTTACTAATGGGAAACGTTTTTAAGGATTTTTATCACACTAATTATAAATGCATTAGCAATAATACTAATAACCAGTGTTGTAAGCTCTTTCATTATTTGTCCCTTTAGAAACGCTAATATATGTATAGCTGTTCTCTACTGAGGCCAAAGTCCAAAGGCATTCGATAAACTACAGCTGGAAGGATGTAGCATTAATATCAAGTTAACTTTTCTAGAGAGAACTAGCAAATGAACTCTAGAAAAAGTGGATAATATTGACATCTATTTATAAAGAGAAATAAGCCAGAGGAAGACAATTATCACATGATCTTACTCATATATGGAATCTAATAAACTAAATAAACTGATGAATAAAATCGATCCAGAGACATAGAAACATGAAACAGACTGACGAATTTCAGAGGGAAGGTAGGAGTGGGTGGGTGGGAAGAAACCAACCAAACAATATGTATATATATTCTTTGAGAGAAAAACAAACAAACATATATATAGTCAATGAGAGAAAAAAGGGAACATATGTAATACTTTCAACAACAAAGATTTAAAAAATAATAAGTAAATTTATGAGACTATTAAAAATAAAAAAAGACTCACTTATCGTTAAAGGTAAAAAGATCCAAGACTCTTCAGGTCTGATTCCTGATTGTTACTTTAAGGGAATTTGTATCATTGACAATCAACAGTTATTTCTACACATTTCCCGGTTTCCTCTACGTGGCAAATTTCTAGGTGATAAAATAATTATGAAACTAATGACATGGAACCTTTCAGGAAAGGTAGAATTACAAATAAACAGGTGACCTTTAACTTATAGGATTTCAAGAGCCTAGGACAGCTTTTGATTCAGCAATGGAACTTTAGATAATGTGCCAACGTTTAAAGCTCCACAAGGTCACACAAGTTCTGTTTCAAGTGGTCATGCCTCTCAGAAAATACAGGTGCCTCTAAAGACATAAAGACCGGCAGGGCCTTTTAGTGAGATCTTTATGTAACGTGCTTAGCAAAGTGATTTCCATGTATTAAGTGTTCAATGAGTGGTGCCTTTTTTTTTTTTTTTTGCAACAACTCATTCTTCTTATTTGTGTGCTGGGGACTCTCCTTCTCGTCCCTGGCACGTGAGGAAAGGTGGGAGAGCACGTCGGGTCCCAGACAAAAGCTAGGATGCTCCATAGTGAAGTCCGAGAAAAGCTAAACACCAACAATGCCTTTGGGTTTATACCAACAACCAGTCATACTGAGCAAGTGTCTGGAAACAAAACAAAATAAATTAATCTTTGATTTTGAAAACAGTTCATGGGTCATGAGCTGTGACGTCTTATCTGTAAAATGGCATCTGTATGACAGCATTTGCAAAAAGCTTTTAGTTTCTGCCTCTTACATGGTCACAAGCTGTGAGCAGTAAATAAATTTTTGAATCATGGTTACTGAACCCTTACAACGAAACGGATCCAAACAGTGTTTTACTTTAGTTTCCAAGTCAGGTGCTCTGGTTAGCACAACCCCTGGGTTTTGTGGGCTATGAATCCCAAAACCACATTTTAAAATTATTATTATTATTCTTTACTGTTTAAAGTATTACATATGTCTCCCCCGCCACCCCTTTAACCCTCTCCCCAGCCACTCCCATCCCTCAGCACAGCTCCTCCCCTTCCCCCCTCCCTGCCTTCCCTCTGAGGCTAAAACGACATCTTTATTCCTTGCCAACTGCTGGATGTTCTCCAACACTTGGGATATGGCCCTTTCATAAATAGTATTTTATGAACTGTCAAAAATAAACAAATACAGAGACAAAAATCTTCTAATGGAACCTGAATAGTACAAGGGGACTAATGCCATAGTGCTTGAGCAACAATGCTTTTTTAGCTCTGTCACTTGGATTGCCAACAAAATATTTGTTGATCAGGGCTTAGAGCTAGGAACAGCAAACGTACAGAGGTATGAGGTTGGCCATGCGTTTAAGGAAAATGTGTGCATTAGAAGGTGCATTACTCTAAGGTCCATTTCTAACTACCCACCTCAGGAAAACTAGTCCAACTACAAGACCTAAAAAGAGATGGGTATCACTTGACACGAAAGACTATGCCACAGAGAATACAAGTTAGCTGCAAACTCTCTGCAGGCAATTACATACACCCTAAGCTGAAAAGATGAAGTTCAATGAGATTTAATGGCTGAATCCTCCTGCTTCAAAGAATGAAATTAACTAACATTGGAATGTCTGGTGGGCCAAGGACAGTTTCAGTTTACCTCATGCCTAAGTCTTTCAGAAATGTCAACAACTCCGACACATCATAAACACCCTAGGTGCCAATATAAAACAAGTGTAAATTTGGATAATATTAATACTTAAAACCCCATAAAAATTAATGTGCCTATTCATGAGCCATACATGAGGTTTATTATATGTACACAGCTTGCTAAACTCTATATTATTTTTTAATTTATGTCCTGACATGTCAACGTTTTGCATTCAGGAGAACACTATTTTCTAGAACCCATTTGTAGATAATATTTTCAGAGTACTTCTGAATGGCTTTGGGGGAAAATGCAGCATAAAAAATAATTACAGATGATAAACAATATGCTTCCCTGCCCACTCAGTGAGAAAGAAGGAGGTGACCAGATGTTGCCACTTTGCTGGCTATGTTCATTCAGGCCCTTTCCAGCCCTTTTGTGACCCTGGAGTGAGCCTGTGGTGGCTCATGTTTACAAGCACAGACAATTTGGAGGAACAGCCTCATCTTATTTCATTCGTGAGCTCAACTGTCTGCTGAGGAGGACTGGAAACCATGCTCCTTGAGACCTCACAAGAAGGACCCTTGTGGTCACACACATTCTCCCCTGCTGAGCCCTCCGAGGGGTGGGGGAGGCTCTGGACCCATCCTTGCTCAGTTCCCCCAGATAATGATTACGTCCCCAGGCGATAGGCTGTTTCTCTTTATTGTTCATCTCAAATGACCACAGAAGGTTATGCACTGTAGACACAAGCATTCATAGAATAATTGGTCTTACTGAGTATTTGTGGTTCTAGACGGGCTAGTATTTCATAAAAAAAGAATGATGTGGGGTTTGTTTCCTCTTTAGAAAACAGGAGAAGGAGCTATTAAATCCTGACTTGGGGTGGGGGGTGAGGGGCCGGAATAGAGAGAGAAAGAGAGGAGTGAGGGAGATTTTCTTTACAATAAACTTTTGCCCTTTCAAATCCGAGTCTGCTTTTCTCCAGGCATATCTTTATTAATTTAATGTCCTTTCGCTAGTACTGAAAAATGCCTGCCAAGCACCTACCTTTAGAGAAGTAATCACCGTTGCCCTGTATTTATAGACGCGGCCAGCTGCAGTGAAAGGAGGTGACAATGAGGCCCTGGCTGGTCTGAACATCGCCTGACACGCGGGTCCCACTGTCCTAACAAGGCCGGCTTGGGAACAGTGACTGACTCCCTAGGGCTCTACCACAGGTAAGGAAGTTATCTACAAGGAACAAATAACCTATTATGAAGAGAAAACAGAGGCAAGACAAATGAAGTACATTTCTCAATCGTAGACTCTCAGGCCGTTTCTAAAAGCCTCTTGTCAAGTTTATAAATGTGATTGTTAAACCTCTGGTAAGAGTGGCAAATGAAATGCCAATGACCAGAATCAAAGCATCCTTTCTGAAAAAAATAAATAAAAAAGAATCATTTTTATCCTGCCAAGTCAAGGACATGAAAACAAGTTATTTCTCCCCTTGAAAATATAAGTTCACTTTAGTAAGGTTTCTTTCTGCAGCCGTAATTAGCTGATGGTATTGTCTTATAACAGCAATGTCTTCTGACTTTGTTACATGTTGAGGCATGTTAACGTGTGTGTAGGGGAAAATGTTATAGTACCTATTGTGAGGAGTTGGAATCCATTTGTTATGTGGAGGTTGGACATGACTCCAAGTGCATTTTATTCATACTGATTTTCACCCGATATCCTAATTCAGGATATTAAGAAACTTAAACTTGAACACTTCTGATTTATAATTTCTTTCAGCTTTCCTCACAATTAAGAGTTGTTCTAGATTAGGTGACCTAGGTTTTGGAAGTTTATTGCACATCTCTCTTTGAAGGTCTAACTTTCACACTGCTGAACTAAGATTCACCTGTACCAGCTAATGAGGAAGACATTTTTGTTAAAACCAAAAATTGTTAGGGAGTCCATGTGTCGGATGTTCACACATTCACAGAAGAACAAGATTGCAGGCATCATCCATAGTGCCTCTTCCTCCCACAGGCGTCATGGAGCAGACATAATTTAATAAGGGAATAGTAGATGTATGCATGAGATTTGACTCATATACATGTTTTAATGAAAATGTTACCATATTCACTCTTCCAAACAAAACAGCTAATTTCCATTTTAATCATACTTCAGTTGTGCTTGCCACATTCTGTATAGCCACTTTCTCTTTTTCTTTACAGATATTAGGGCACTGTTTTGTGATGATGTGAAGAATCATAAATTCTTTTCAGTTTCTCCAAATTATGGTTCAACTCTGACTGATTTTCCAAGGCAGGAAACATGCTTTGTTGTTCTTTTACAGTGTTTCAAGTTCATAAACATAGTACTTGACTATGCATAGCAGAGGCCTTTCGGTGACAGAGACTAATTGATTCTCAGAAAGGGGGAAAGAGTTTAATACAATTTTCTTTTTCTTAGGGGCTGGAAAAGAGAAGGAAAGCAGATGCTAATGTATTATGTAAGGGTATAAACACTACCATTTTTTTTTGAGGGAAACATTGCTAATGAGAACAATTAACATTTCAGAACTGATTTAAGGATCTTAACTATGTAGACAGCATTTCTATTACATTTAAGAATTGATATATTTGAGTAATTATCACAGGTAAATTTGTCATCTAGGTTTTTATTGCTAATTCTTTGCAAATACTCTAAAACAGTGGTATTTTAATTTGACTTTATAGCTCCATGTATTTTTATTTTTTAAATTAAGTTACAGGGACAGGTGAATAGCAAATGTTTTATGTTGGCTGAAGAAAAGCATTAAGTGTATAAGAATACTTTCTCTCCTTCATCAGTTAAATAAATCTGGTTAGAATATAAAATATTCCTTCCTTAAAATTTCAGTTTATCTGTATAATATAGTTAAGAACTTTGTAAAACTCTTGGGCAAGGTTTTACAAATATTGCCAGTTATGGGATTATGTACCCTAAGATTCATGCGTTGAAGTCTAACCCCCAGTGCCTTGAAATGTGACTTTATTTTGAGATAGGATCTTTGCACTGGGAATCAAGTTAAAATGAGGTAAGTAAGAAGGTCCCTAATCCAATATGACTGCTATCTTTATAGAAGGAAGACAATGTGAAGAGATAAAAGGAGGATGGCCATCTAAAAGCCAAAGATAGAGGCCCGGTCTAGAGCCTTCCCCCATAGTCCTTATAAGGAAACCAACCCTGTAGACACCTTGATTTTGGACTTTGGCCTCCTGAACCATGAGACAATAAATTCCCATTGTTTATGCCACCCTATTTCTGGTACTTTGTTATAACAGTCCTGGAAAACTAATACATTACCTTAAAACTTTTTTTAAAATATATTTTTTATTGATTTTTTACAGAGAGGAAGAGAGAGGGAGAGTTAGAAACATCGATGAGAGAGAATCATCGATCAGCTGCCTCTTGCACACCCCCTACTGGAGATGTGCCTACAACCAAGGTACATGCCCTTGACCCGAATCAAAGCCAGACCTTTCAGTCTGCAGGCTGACGCTCTATCCACTGAGCCAAACCGGTTTCCACTACCTTAAAACTTTTGTGGTAAGCAGAATGATGTTCCCCTCTCAAAAAAAAAAAAAAAAAAAAAAAAAAAGCCACATCATAATTCTAGGAATCTTTGAATAGGTAACATTACTTGGGAAATTACAAAGGGAATTAAAGTTGCAAATGGAATTAACTTTGACCTTGCAATAGGGAAGTTATCCTGGATTATCCAGCTAGTCATAAAGTCTTTAAACATGGAAGGAGGTAAAAGCAATATAACTTGATGAAAACTCCACTGCTGTTTCAGACTTTGAGGATGGAGAAAGGAGGCAGAATACCAGGAATGTGTGGTCTCTAGAAGTGGATTTCTCCCTAGAACCTTCCGGGGGTGCCAGGCTGATGCCTTGACTTTAGCTCCGAGAAACTGATTTGGAACTCCTGACTTCAGAACTCTAAGAAAACAAATGTGTGTTGTTTTAAACCACCAAGTCTGTGTCGGCAATTTGTTGTAGCAGCAACAGGAAACTTAACGTTGCTGTAACAGCAGTAAACTAATAGGAAACCATTACTGTATTTTGATCTTTCCCAGGTTGCTCCAGTGTTAGAAATTCAGTTCTATATTCTACTCTCCCAGTTACACCACTGTTTAGAGGATTGATTTGCTAGAACATCTTCTAGTAGATTGACTGCAAAGGAACTCCATAACTAAAATGTTTATAATGAGTTTGCAGTGCATTTTCCTAAATTGTTTGGGGACACACTTAGACATCCCCAAATTAAACTTATCCCCACGTAATTTTCCCCAGGCCATGATGAAAATTATAAAACAATCATCAGCTCTTTTCTTCACAAAGATAAGCAGGTTTAGTAACCTAACATTTTTTTTGGTCTTCAAATCTTATCTATACCTGTTTTTAGGGGGCAATAATAATAATAATTTTGATCTTTCAAAATGTAATGAAGGAAGAGAAAAAACACACAAAATAACACCATTAGTGATAATGTATATGTTCTTTAAATCAAAGATTTACTCCTGGAGGATGTCTTTAATGATCTTTACCCCATTAGAATGAATTTAAATGAGTTATTGGACTTGATTGACCCTTCCCTAGGTTCCTTCCCAACAAGTGATTCTAAATCTCTGTTGATGTAGATCAAAGCAATGGCACAGAATTATTCTGTTTTCTTATAATATGATTCCTTGTAAAAAAAATCATAAAAGCAAATCTTTCTTTACTATATTTGAAGATTTGAATTTGGACTCAATATAACACCTCGTTTCTCTGGTATTCTTGCAAACTCGTTTTAAGGAATAAAATATTTTCCAAAGTTGGCCACAATAATTGAAACACAGAAGCCTTTAAGAATTATAAGATAACTGGTTATTAGTTGGGAAATCATTTTTTCTTAATTTCAAGTTATTAAGTAGTTATATTACGTATTATACCACAAATTTCAATTTTTTTCCCGATATTGTCTCATCTTCACGAAGTTGAGAAATCTTTTTATTTCAAACCTGAATTACAATGAAATTTTTCAGGATAAGAATTTGATGAATATGAATTAATAATTGCTTCATGATTCAGAGGCAATATTAGCTACCATTTGTTCATTAAAAAGAAAAAGTATTGCTTGACTCTTCAACATGGGGATGCTGATCGGTAAAGCCCTAGGAGGCTCAGGCTCTTTATAAGAGTGGGTTTATGGGGACAGGGGCATATGAGTGACACAAGAGGCATTTCTGGGCCTGCCATTTTATTTTACTTTTTTTTTTTAAACAGGCATATCATTTCATTGAGTTTCACTTTATATTTCAAAGATGCATTTCAAAGATGTTGCATTTTTTTTTCTATATTACAGGTGTCCCCACCCCACCCCTGATATCCCCACTCCAACCAACACCTGCTCCACCCAGGCCTTCATTACACTATTCTTGGTGTCCATTGGCTATGCATAAATGCATATATGTTCTTTGGTTAATCTCTTCCCATCTTCCTATCCCTTCCCCTTGGAGATATGTTCCATGTATCCATGTCTCTGGACTTGATAGTCAGTTTATTTTGTTGATTAGATTCCACATATAAGTGAGATCATGTGATACTTGTCTTTCTCTGACTGGCTTATTTCACTTAGCATAATAATCTCCAGTTCCATCCACATTGTTGAAAAGGGTAAGAGCTCCTTCTTTTTTACAGCTGAGTAATTCCATGTGTAAATACACCATGGCTTTTTTATCCATTCATCTACTGATGGGCACTTGGGCTGTTTCCAGATCTTAGCTATTGTAAATAATGCTGCTGTGAAGTTAGGGTTGCATATTTTCTTTCTGATTGGTGTTTCAGGATTCTTAGGATATATTCCCAGAAGTAGGGTTGCTTGGTCAAATGGAAGTTTCATTTTTAAATTTTTTGGAAATTCCATGCTATTTTCCATAATGGCTGTACCGATCTGCATTCCCACTGGCAGTATATCAGGGTTCCCTTTTCTCCACATTCTTGCCAACACTTATTTATTGATTTACTGCTGCTAGACATTCTGGAAGGTGTGAGGTGATAACCTCATTGTCATTTTAATGTGTATCTCTCTGATGATTAGTGACTTTGAGCATTTTTCATATGTCTATTGCTGTGCCTACCATGGTTTCAGTGATCTTTATCCCAGTAAAATTTACATGTATATACCGTAGAACATATTAATAAAACATTTCAACTATGTCATAGACTGATGTCTGTCCTGAGACACATGTCTAACCAGGTGACAACATGATGAAGTTGTCACCAAGAGAATGTAAATGGAGTGGGGCTATAAGATATCTGGACCGTGCCACTAACAGGAGGGAGTGACCCTAGTCACCCACTTTTTTTTGTCCTGATGCTCAGAACAGGAATGTCATTCCTGGAGCCCTCTCAACTTTGAAACTTTAGGGTGAAGGTCACACCATCAAGGAAATCTGGAATTAGTTTGGGTAATTAATTACTCTTCAACCATCATAACAGCCTTGAATTATCCAAATTCAGACTAGTATGAGAGAAAAAACGTTCCTCATGTTAGAGCCACTGTTGTGGGTTTCTGTTGCTTGCTATTTATTCACTTATGGGCTTAGGAATGATAGCAATTGAGTGAAAAACCTAGATATTTGCTTGTGTAATAATTATTTTCCTATCAATGTAACAGACTTAAAGACCATTGTGGCTTTCAAAATGTGTTGCGTTTCATAAATTAAGAGCTATCATCTCAGCTTACAAAAAAGTGTGTACTCCACACTACTATGTTCAATTTAACTGCCATCAGAAAAATACTCAGAGGTAGAACAGAAAAACTAATCCAAAGAAAAATCCCCCTGAAGAATAAGAATATTTAAATCCCAAGGTTTTAAACAGCCTTTTAAGTAACTGTAAGCAAATGCTTCTAAAAGCTTATGAAGTGAACAACATCTTATTCATTTAAGTCACAAAGCACCGTTACTCTGAGAATCCGTTTGAATCTGTAGACAATAATAAAGTGAATTATATCGCTAGACTAGTCAGTGGGTAGGAATGCTCATGATTCACTGCTCAAAAGGAAAGAAAAACAAAGATGACTTGAGAGAAACAGGCTTTGTGGAGCCAGAAGAAGGAAGTGTTCAGGGATATCATTTAAGTGAGGAATTCAGAGGACACTTAATAGGTATCTGCACCAAGGACTGAATACGGATAAGACATGCCAGAGAGACAATGAATGGAGAGGGAGATTCTGAATGCGGGCAAGGATAGGGTTATGCTGTCTCAGAGATGAATCTAACGAAACCATGAACAAAGGCCTCCAGGGAGGACCACAGGAGATCTGGATTGAGATGAAAAATCAAGCTGCCTATTCAAGGAAGAATAGGGCACATAATGATCACAAGTCCAGGTGATGGGAAATCAGCATAGGTCGCTCTGGGTGGCTGGCTGATCATTCTCAGAGAGTTCTAGCAGCAGGGTAAGATGGTCAGTGATGGAGAAGGAAGCTATTTGAAAGGCAAAGGCCACTGGGCAGAAAGGAGTTAGCAGGCAGGAAATGTTAGTGGGAGCAAGAGGAATGAGGCAGAATCTCAGTCCCTATGAATTTGAGGTACATTAAAAACAGGCAAAAACAAGTTTACCAAGACAGTCTTTCAATTCCAAAGTCTAAGATATTCCAAGTCTAAGAATTACAAGTGGAGTACTCGATGTTTAGCCATGACCTACTCTTGTGTCAATGTCCTAGTCTAAAGGACTATTGACCTTGGAGGCAGAGGAAAGTATTCTCAACCTAAAAAGCTTTCAGGTAGGAAAACAAATAAAACTGTTTTCTTCTGAATTCCTATGGCATCACAGAAAGTAAGATGGCTTTATCATATGGGTAAAGAAGTGTGGGTCAAGGTTGTAATCAAGAGTAACGTGGGAGCATAGGGGAGGTAACAATGGGCTTCAAATACATACAAATGATAAGAGAGGGAAAATAAGGATAATGGCAGAGGCTGGGTTGTAGATAAAAAAGTCAAGGGAATCTGGAGAGATCTGGAATCAAGAAAGCATGGAACACTGAAATCTGAGGCAGCCGAGAAGTCAAAATGCCAAGAATGCAACATGGAAACAGTATAACGTTCAGAAAATATATACTTTTTGCTATTTTTTAAATATCTTTTCAATATTTAAATGTAAAAAAAGGTTTTCTGTTTCAAACCAAATTGTTGTTGGTTGAAACTATTAATTCACGTCAGCAGAGAAACAAATCTTTAGTGTTCAGCTATGTTTGCAGAAAAGAGTGAAGAGAAAAAAATAACCTCACAAGATCTAGAGAAGGTGGGCTATTGTTTAGGCTTTGGGCATGAAAATGAAGATGCTATGTTAAAAGATAGAGACAATTGGAGCATCCTACCAATTAAATGGAGAGCGACATAGATGGATGCTATCGTCACCATCGATCCAGTGTCTGGGAGTCCACCGCAGAGAGGAGACACAGTTACACTGGCCTCCTTGCTTTTGAACATATCAGAAACACTCTAGCTCCTGGTAATCCCTCTTGCTGCTCCTCTGTGAGGAATGCTAACGCAAAGATATTTACTCACATGATCTGCTTTTTGTCACCTTCGGTTCTTTAAACAAATGTTATCTTCTCATTGAGGCTTCTTCACTCTACTTAAAATGCATCCCTTCGCATACCCACATACTTTGCCCCCTAGACTGGGTTGAAGGGTAGCCACCAAAATGTATGTCTGCCCCAAACTCATTTGAATACAGTCTTCTTTGGGGAAAGGAATTTGAAGAGGTCATTAAGTTCAGGTGTTGAGGTGAGCTCGTTATAGATATAGAGTGGACCTTAATCCAATACCACTTGTCCTTACGAGAGAAAGGCAGGAGATTAGAGACACAGATGTTGGGGAGCAGTCCATGTGAAGAGGGGTGCGGAGACTGGAGTTAAACTGCCACAGACTGAGGAGTTGCCTGCAGCCAGCAGGAGCTGGAAGGAAACAAGAAACATTCTCCCCTGGAGTCTTCTGAGGGAGCCTTGGTGTTAGACTTCTGGCCTCCGAAACTGTGAGAGAATAAATTCTTGTTGTTTTAAACCATCAGATTTGTTATGACAGCCCTAGAAAAACTAATACAATGTCCTCGTCAGTACCTGACACGTTGTATGTTTTATTTATTTTCTGCTATATTATCTTTCTCCCACTGGAATAAAAGATCCAAGTGAGCAAGGGTTTCTTATGTTGTTTGTTTTATTTTTGTTAGTAAATGGTACCCCTAGCACCTAGAACCAGTGTTGCCACTAACATAAAGTTAGTACTCAATAAACATTTGCTGAAAAAAAATAAGGGGAGAGGCATTTAAATAAGTGAAAATTGAGATAAATTCTGCATTTGGATCTTTGTTGAAAAGAGAAAACAGAGCACCCTAGAAGTAGTACGTGAGATTGAGAACCTCAGGCAAGTGGGATCTTCAATTTAGATTATTAACCACATGAACCTTCAGATCTGTAACAGAGCGGTAAGAAGGTAGGAAAATTCCAGGGCAGGAGGAATAGGGAAATTGAGATAAGAAAATTAAACAAGGCCAAGCAGTTTGGTCAGCTTGCAGTCAGTTTGCAGCAAGATTTTATCTTTCCCAACCAAGGATGCTTGAGAACTAGTGGCTAATGTCTCTCCTTCTAACCCAAGAATACGTAGCTTAAATCCCTCTGGAGCTGTTGTACAATTTTGAATTGTACAAACTTTGCCCCCACAAATTGTTGTAAATCGTTAAACAGCTTATTCTCTGGATTGTGACTTCCTTAATATCTACACTAATAAAAGAGAAACATGCAAATGAACAATCACTTCACTACATCCACCAGTCAATCAGGAGGGAATATGCAAATTAGAAGGCCACCTGCTAAGGCAGGAAGGGGAAAGAGAGAAGGGAAGAAGGGAGAGTTTATTTAACTCACTAAACAAGGAAGTCAGTCTTTATTGGAAAGGGGAATAGAAAGGGGAGTTTTTATCTCACTCCTTAAGCAGAGAAGCCAGCAGTCTTGGGGCCTGTCAAGTTAAAATCGCCAGGTGCTTCTCATAAATTCTGGGAAAGGCTCACTAAAGCAAAAGGGGCACCTGGAAATCTAGTCTGTGTCCAAGATACCTGGCAGAGGAACCTTGAAACCTATAGGGAGAAGGGTATAAACCCCCCTGAAACCTACTGGGCTATGCTTCTCAGATCAGTGAGAAGCCCATTAGTGCTTTAGGTCAGATGAAATTTGACAGATTTGCTTACCTTGCTTCTTTGATAAATTTATTTATTTTATTTCTTTAATAAATTTACTTTACTATAAGGCAACCATCCAAGGGAACTCTGAATTCTTTCTTACAAGCCCTACAAGAACCAAGGAGGTGACAACTCTCTCCCTTCACCCTTTTCGGGTGTTTCTAGTGCCTATAACAGATCTAATAAATTATGAGGGATGAGGATCATGACCTGAATTTTGAATTGTACAAACTTTGCCCCCACAAATTGTTGTAAATCATTTAACAGCTTATCCTCTGGATTGTGACTTCTTTAATATCTACACGAATAAAAGGGAAATATGCAAATGAACAATCACTCCACTACATCCACCAATCAGGAGGGGATATGCAAATTAGAAGGTCAAAGATGGTGGCCACCCAGCTGCTCCAGGTGTGAAATGGCTGGGTGGGGCAGGAGGCCTGCTATGAGAGGGAAGGCCGGAGAGAGGGTGCGAAGGGATCTACAGGAGCATGGAAGACAAAGGCTCAGATTCTGGCCTGAGTCTGCAGCAAAGGTGAAGAAGGCAGACTCTGGAGGTAAATTAAATGTTCAAAATGGAGGTAACTTAAATGAGTTTCAAAATGCCCATTCAAGATATCATAGAAGTTTGTTTATTGAAAAGGAAAGAGACTCGTGATATATCAAGTGAAAAACAGAGGGTACAAGACAGAATATACAATGGCTTTAAGTGTTTATATACAAAGAGATACATTAAAAGTCTGCAAACTATATATATAGTATAGTAGACTAATGGATGGTTCTGACCTTCTTTTTGTTTATCAAAAATTTTATGAACATATGCTACTTTCATAATAAAGAAGAAAAGTAAATTTATTTTAAAAACAAATCCAGGTTATAAAATACTGTGTTTAAAATTTTATATATAAACCTTTGAGCTATTTTAGGTAAAGAGACTGATATTTTTTTAAATTTGTAATATATAAAACTTTTTCATTTGTAATATAAAAAAATTACCTCCTCATTATCATCAGCAAGATTTTACATGATAATCACATATAAAAGAATAATTAGAACTTGGATGTTTAAAAAATGCAAAAGGAAAAATTGAAAGTGCAGCCGAAACTGGTTTGACTCAGTGGTAGAATGTCGGTCTGCGGACTGAAAGGTCCCGGGTTCAATTCCGGTCAAGGGCATGTACATTAGTTGCGGGCACATCCCCAGTACGGGGTATGCAAGAGGCAGCTGGTCAATGTTTCTCTCTCATCAACATTTCTAGCTCTCTATCTCTCTCCCTTCCTCTCTGTAAAATATCAATAAAATATATATTTTTTAAAAATTGAAAGTACATCACTCTAGTTAGTCCTTGGCAAAAAGATTTCACCATTTCTAAGGAAGAGAAATTGACATTATTATCAGAACACATATAATAATTATGTCAAGTTAACTGTATAATAATGTAGATTTAATTACCATTAAATACGTCATTTACTGTCTTAATAAAGTTCTCAGGAATAAAACCCTTGCTTGTTTAATTCCAGCTAGATCAACTCTAGCCAACTTTGTAGCCAAGATTCTGTTGTCCAGGAAGGAAAATGAAGGTAAGTAATGTTCCTTACAGAAAAGGAACAAATTAGTCAGTCTTAAACCCAGCCTGGGTTTCAGTTCTAATATAAAAACAAGTACTAAATGAGAAACTGCAGGAACATTTTAAAGTGGATTATCAACCAGAAAAACAACAACAACAACAACAAAAAGAACCCTTTAAAGTTCAGGAAAATTTTGCTCAAATCCAACTACCTCTACTTTTAATTCTCTTTATTAAATAATAATAGTAATTGATGGACAGAAAAGCCTACTTGTAAGTAAATGGAATATTGACACTAAATATTGATTATGGGAGGAAATCAGTCTTTTCAATGTGGAAATTGCCTGACTGCTAAAGAAAAGAACCTGGGACACCAGGTTAGGAGCACCTTGTTCTGTCCTGTGAAGGACAGCGTATCCATAATGTTTTGCCCCTTGTGCCTTCCATGAAGCAGCTTAAGTTCAAAATGTTTCCAGCCCCATTAAAAACTACTCTTCTTGGGTTTCACTGATAGTGGAAGCTTCAGATCAGAAAAACCCGACAAACAAAAAACAGAAACATAGACAGGGATACATGGAACAGACTGATAGCTGTCTGAAGTGGATGTGTGTGTGGGGGTGTGTGTGTGGAATGGGATGAAAGAAGGTGAAGGGATTAAGCCAAAAAGCACAGATGTAATCCATAGACACAGACAACAGTGTGATAATGACCAGAGGGAAGGAGGGGAGCTAGGTAGACGAGGGCAGAGAGGAGGAAATTGGGGACATCTGTAATAGTGTCAATAATATCAAAGACAAAGATTAAAAAGAAACTACCTGTCTTGGATGAGATGCTTTTCTTTAAGATGCTATATTTGATAAACTGAGATAGCTTATCTGCCAAGTTATAAAAGTTGTAAGAGGCTGCCTCTCAGGTCACAGTGTTACCTCCTGAGGCAAAAAAAAAAAAAAAAAAAAAAATCTTAAGGGCAAGAAATGAAATTATTGATAGATGACTCTAGGACTGATAGGCCAGAATTAATAAAAATTTTATGGGGAGAAAACTTGTTCGACCTCAGGAGACTTAATATACCCATGAATTTACATCACTTCTATGGAGGGTTGATCATGTTAATGGGTCAGTCCTTTGTCTTCATGAAAGATCCTCTGACTTCACCACTCAGGTTTTTGCTTTAGAGAAAATGTACATGAAAACAAACTTTCTTGTAATAGGCAAGTCCACTAACCCTTGTTATCATCTCTGAAAATAAGTTGTGATAAAGGAAAACATATGTATTCCTAAGTGTACTGATTTTAAAAAAATAAATGTTCATTCTCACCAATATAATTTGGAAAAATTAGGAAAGGAAAAAGGCACACAGACCTTGAAAGCTTCAAGTCAAGGGCGTAAAAACACTAAACAGTTCTAAGCACATTTGAGGGAGAAAATGCATTTAATCAGTCCTCCTCACCATGCCACCAAATGTGACTTGACACTTAGCAGAGTTTTTTGCTTTTTTCTTTTCTTTAAACCCTCACACTTTTAAACTTAAATCCAAATTTTTGAGGCAAGGCTTTGGGTTATTTCTGAATAGAAATCTATGATGAATGATGTGCTTTACCTCTTTTCAAAGTCTTTCAGGAGCATCTGTTAAAAATAGACACTATATTTTTATTTGCTAGATTAAAATAATAATCTAGTTAATAGAAAATATGTCTGTCTTCTTTCTACAAAAGCAAATTCTTCCCACTGCCTTGTATACTTATTACAGTTTATCTTGTGAAATTGGGTTTACTACTAAATCAATTGAGCGGGGAATGATGAGGTTTTGACTAGTCCATTGGTCAAGAGCCAATTAACTGACAACTTTCCAATGGCCGCCATTGCCCTGGCCCACTTTGACCTGTGTGAAGTGAGTATGTTGACACATTCCCTATTTCTAAGGATAAGAACAGCAGCAGAAATACCAACCCTCTAGGATCATTTTGAGGCTTAAATAAGAATAACTAAAAAATAAATGTCACAAGTAAAACCTCCTTAAATCTTGGTTATTATTATCATTATAGAAAAGCTAATGAGGCAGAATAAGGGATGCGCTATTGACCAATGAAGATGACATAATATTAGCAGGTTACAGGAAAAGACACATTCCCAATGTGTCTTCTCTAATAGGATAGCCTTAGCATAGAAAGAGAAAAACAACCAATGGGAAAAAGCAACATCAGTTCATTACAGGTAATAATATAGTGAGAAGGACCAGAAAGTTGTAATGTGCTCAAGTATCCATGTCTTGGTTAATTTTATATCAGACAGGAAAAAGAACTTTTACATTCCATAGAAGAACATTTATAATCAAAGAAATCACATATATTGGGAGAAGAACTGAGGGCTGCTGGATGGTGACTGCACCAATTTCTAAAAGCTAGGACCAAAAGTAACTACTGGAAATTACAGACTAGGTCTTGATTTTTGGGAAAATTATAGGATCAATTATTAAATAAATGGTTTGTTCATTAGTGTGAGAGAACAAGGTGATGTTCAAAAAGCTTCATTGCTTATTCAAGGTAAATCACAGTAAAATGCATTTTTTATAGTATTCCTTTATTCATTGATTAGGGGAAGAAAGGTCACAAAGAAGGATACCATTGCTGTAACAAAATAGTAATTAAAAATTCTAGAGTAGTCTTTGATTTCAAATGATACCAAACATTGAAGTTATTTATTAATGGCTACATAACAATCTTTAAAGATATTCAGTGATTCATGTATAAGAATCTATCTTTGTCCATCCAGCTGTTTCACAGATTTATCAGTGCCCTGATGGATATATTAAATGCTCCCTGCGATTCATTCAATTTAAATATTTATTCAGTATCTACAAGTGTCAAGCATTACTATAGTATTGTGAGGTATATGAGTGAACAAAATAAAGACTGCTCTCATGGAGTATGCATTCTGTTTGAGAGAGACAAAGAAACGTATAAGCAAATTGCACATAGAATTTATCATGCATAAAGACTTTATCATGCACATACCGAGTGAAAATTTTTAAGATACTACAATGTTGCCCTAACTGGTTTGGCTCAGTGGATAGAGTGTTGGCCTGTGAATTAAGGGTCCCAGGTTCAATTCTGGTCAAGGGCATTTACCTTGATTGCGGGCACATCCCAAGTAGGGAGTGTGCAGGAGGCAGCTGATCGATGTTTCTCTCTCATTGATATTTCTCTTTTTTTATTCCTCTCCCTCCATGTCTGTAAAAAAATCAATAATATATATATATATATATATATTTTAAAGTATTGTTGAAAAAAAGATAATACAATGTTAAGTTTATAAAGTGTGATCAAAATTGGAATCTTTGATAAGAAGACATTAAGCAGAGACTGAAATTCCATGAAGCCAAAAGGATACCTAACAGATTCTAAATTCTAAATTATTCTGGCAGAATGAACTGTTAAATAAGACTATAATACATCTGCAATACTAGATTTTGCGTTTTTTAATGTATTTAGTGAAATGAACTCAGTAAAAGTTCTTAAGTAAATGATGGTGAAAATTGCTTGTAACTCATATGATAAAAATAGGTGGGAATTAGTCAATAAAGAGGTAATAATAAGTTAATAGCATAAAACAGATAGTAAAAAAACAGAACATTAGTTTATTTCCAATATAAGAATGGAGTTCTTATTACAGGAATAAGCATCCCATTGTACTCTGCACCAAAAGCCAAATCAGCTTACTGACTTTTCTTCTGGTCAAAATAGTTTTTAAAGGGGCAGTAATAAAAACATGGTACCTGTCAGAAAGACATTTAGACTCCTATGGAAAAGGAAAGAATGTAACACATGAAGGAATTGGGAGTGCTTAAGTAAACAAAAGGAAAATGGTAAGGACCATCCTTAGATATTTGAAACTACTGTCCTTTAGGAGTGGACTTATTATCCGTTGCTTCTAAAGGCAAAATTACAAATGGTGAATGGAGGTTAAGAAGAAGTTACATCTCCTCTCAACATTAAAAAGAACAATGGGTTCCTGTGATGTGGCGAATTGCATCTTCAGGGAGGCAATAAGAACTGTTGCACTGCTGAGGCCTGGAACTTGTCTTCTCTCTATTGCCCAGCCCCAAGGGTAGTGGTAGGTCATAGAGGCTGAAAGATCCTGGAGCCAGAATGCCTGCTTTAATTTCTAGCTTTTCAACATGATTGTGAATAAGCTACTTAATAACAGTATACCTCAGTTTCTTCCTCTGTAAAATGCAGGAATGGCCACAAAATATGGGCCGCCAATTCCATTCCATATGCACAATTATAAAACCCCAAATTTTTCAAAACTGAAAACTTTTAAGTTTTGAGCACACTTATTTGGCAACAAGAACAGATCTGAGCCTTATTTTCCAATGTAATGCGAGCATTTATAAATCTCTCTAGTGAAATGTTGATGTGTTTGATTTGGAATGCTGCCCTAGCCCTCTCTCTAGGTATTACCTAATCTACAGTGTATGCACTGTATTACCTTTGTGAACCTTGAAAATCTCTAATTTTCAAAATATTTCAGGATAAGGACTGTACACCTGTAGTACTTACCACTCCACAGGGTGAAATGAATTTATGGATGAAATACATAGTGCAATATCTGGAATGTAGTAAGCATATGGTATAATAACTACTACCACTAAAAAGACTTTAGTTCTTACATTCAGAACAAATGAGTGGAAAAAGCCATTTTTCTTTAACAAACAAAATCCATACCTTGCACATTGACATTTAAATAAGCTGTTTTATAGTCAAGAGTTTTCAGTGGTGCTGTTATAAAGAGGTCCAATATATCACATACATTATAATTCTTAATTTATAATATTTGAGAAGTGTTAAGAAAGCTCTTTTCATGGAAACCTCTAAGCCATTTTCTATGAACAGAATTAAATATTAAGAGAATATATTTTCAATGGGTAACTTTAAAAAATATATTTGCACTAGAGGCCCAGTGCACAAAGTCATGCACCAGTGGGGTCCCTCAGCCTGGCCTGAGGGATCAGGCCAAAACTCGCTCTCCAACATCCCCCGAGAGGTCCTGGATTGTGAGAGGACATAGGCCAGACTGAGGGACCCCACCAGAGCATGATCAGGGCCTGGGAGGGACCATGGGAGGGTTCCAGGGCATGTCCAGCCTGTCTCATTCAGTCCCAATCAGCAGGAACCCAACAGCAAGTTAACCCACTGATTGGAGCCCCCTGTTGGTCAGTGTACGTCGTAGTGGGTGGTTGAGCGCCTTAACATATAATTCGCATATTACACTTTGATTGGTTGAATGGCAGATTGGTTGACTGGAAACTTAGCATATTAGGCTTTTATTATATGGGATTGATTTCAGAGGAGAAGGGACAGGAAGAGAGAGAGAGAATCATTGATCTGCTGCTGCCTGCACACCCTCCACTGGGGACTGAGCCCTTAACCTAGGCTTGTGCCCTGATGGGGAATTGAATCAGTGACTTCCTGGTTCACAGGTCAGTGTTTAACCACTGAACCATGCCAGCGGGGTTAATGGGTAAATCTTAAAATAGATTTTATTCCAAGATAAAAAGTAAAATAAGTGATAAAATCTGGTGCATTTCTGTGAATATTGCTATGTTCTTTGCAATTCTAAGAATTGTAATTTCTAGAGAACATGATTTTTTTCATATGTGTAAAGAGGTCATATTAACTTTTAGAATGAACATTTTCATGTTCAGTCTGCAATAAGAACCTGGCATTTAATGTAAGAATGATGCTTTAAAAATAGGGTTTTTTTCTTATAATAATCTACCGTATTTGCCGGCGTATAAGACGATTTTTTGGCCCTGAAAAATATGCCTCCAAGTGGGGGGTAGTCTTATACGGCGAGTATATAACAAACTCTGTATTTTTAGTGGAAATGTTAGGGGGTCGTCTTATATGCCCAGTCGTCTTATACGCCAGCAAATACGGTATATATCATCCATCTATTTCACAAGGTTTAAAGAAATGTATGCTTTCTACACATATTTTTGAGCATTCCTGTAAATTATAAACTATTTGATATGAACAGGTCAGAGGGAAATATGGAATTCTAAAAAATAGACAACCAGAAATAAGACTGCAGGATTTAGAGGCACAAGTATCAGATATCACAAAGTTCAACTAGCATCATGAAATACAGAGGATCAGTTATTTGTAAAAACAATATTGCTGCCAAGAAGAATATGTATTTTTCCTTTCTATTTTTTAATACTCCAATGATTCATGGAAAACATGTAGGAAAGACAGAAGATGCATATTTTTCTCTCTTTATTCTCAGCTACAGGGAAATGATTGTAATCCCTGAGTTAGTGAGACCAGGAGGAAAAGCAGGCTGAAGTGAGACAGTAAATGAGAGACTGTGATTCTGTTGAATTTGTTGTTCCTTTGGAACATCCAATTGGAGGCTGCTGGTGAAACCTAATGCTTTCTTTTATGGCTTTAAATTTATTTTTCAATTACAGTTGACACTTAATATTAGTTTCATCATAGGCAAAGCAGTTAGACATTTATATAATTTACTAAGCGACTCCCCCGATAAGTCTAGTACCCCCTGACACCATACACAGTTATTACAATATTACTAACTGTAATCCCTGTGTCATACTTCACATCCCAGTGACTATTTTGTAACTACCAGTTGTACTTTTTAATTCCTTCACCTTTTTTACCCAGACCCTTAACACCCGCTCCCGTCTGACAAACATTAGTTTGCTTTCTGTGTCTACGAATTTTTTTGTTTTGTTTGTATATTTATTTTTTATTTTAGATTCCATATGTAAGTGAAACTTATATGGTATTTGGCTTTCTCTATATGACTTCTAGGTTCTGAAAGATAGAGGAGTATCAGAGGGGTGCTGTTCTGCCCACTTACTACTACCTTCCTCAAACCTCCCTCCTTGTGTATAAAAAAACAAGTTATCTGCTTATCAAGTTAGAGAAAGTTTGATGTCTGCAAGTTTAAATTAGCAGAATGGGATAAAAACATCAGAATTTAATGAAGATTCATCTGTTTGCTCTCTGCATTTTTGCATCATTGGGTATTAGGTCATAATTTTCCAGTCTAGCATGAAGACAGAATGTGTGTGTGTGTGTGGTGTGTGTGTGTGTGTGTGTGTGTGTGTGTGTGTGTGTATAGGAAGTAAGGTTGGCAGGAGAGTGAAAAAAGGGATGGAAGCTTTCCCACATTCTCCAGTTAGAAATTATCAGAAATATCTAACCTAGGGTCAATGTTTTATTTTCATGTCCACATAGATCCTTAAGCTTTTTCCCTCTCTCAGTAGTAAACCAAAACACGAACAAATTTTTTTAAAAAGGAGGGAATTATTATATTACTCCAACCTCAAATAATTATATCTAATAAGGCACTGGAAATGCAGGTGTATGACCTATAAGAATATACCAGTATATGTAGGGTTGGTAAATAGTCATTGAAGCCACAGGAGTGAGTTGATCAATTACAGGGTGTGTAGCCTATATAATGAAAGCCTAGGTGGTGTCACATCCTTGGGACATATGAAAAAATGCTCAAGAACACTAACCATCAAATATATGCAAATTAAAACAACAATGAAGTACCACCATACACCTGCCAGAATGGCTACCATCAAGAAATGACTAGTGCTGGCAAGGATGTGGAGAAAAGGGAACCCTAGTACACTGCTGGTGGGAATATAGACTGGTGCAGCCATTATGGAAAACAGTATGGAGTTTCCTCAAAAAATTAAGTATAGAACTGCCATTTGACCCAGTGATCCCACTTTTAGGAATATATCCCAAGAAGCCTGAAACACCAATCCGAAAGAATATATGCACCCCTATCTCCATAACAGCATTATTTACAATAGCTAAGATCTAGCAACAGTCCAAGTGCCCATCAGTAGATGAGTGGATAAAAAATATAAAAAAACAAAAAAAAAAAACTGTGGTGCATATATACATGGAATGCTATGCAGCTGTAAAAAAGGATTTCCTACCTTTTTCAAGAACATAGATGGAACTGGAGATTATTATATGAAGTGAAGTGAAATAAGCCAATCAGAGAAAGCTATATATCATGTGATCTTGTGTGTGGAATCTGATGAACAAAATAAACTGATGACAAAAATAGGTCCATGGATACATGGAACAGATCTCCAAGGAGGAGGAGTGAGGGAATAGGAAGAAATTAACCAAAGAACGTGTATGCATAACCCATGGACACAGACAATAATGTGGTGAAGGCCTGGGAAGGGTGTAGTAGTGGGGAGTAGGGGGTCAATGGAGCTTGGGGAGAAAAGGGGGCATCCGTAATACTTTCAACAATAGAGATTATTTTTTAAAAGGATGTGTTATTCTGAAAATCAAAGTCAAAGTGCTCCAAGAAAGGGAGAGTGTCAAAGGCATCAAATATTGCATAGTGCAGGTTGAGCACACTTACTGGGTGATTATATACCTGACAAAGGCTGAGGCATTCCATTTCATCCACACTGACTTAGTCGTGAGTATTTTATTTATATATAGCACATGTTCCAGCTTCAGAACAAAATGGAACACATACCGGCCTGGGTATGGCCAACTCAATAAAGATAAAGGCTTGCTATACATCTTTTAAAAATAAGAAACAAAGAGTTTCCTAGATAACAGAGAAAAGAGCCAGTCAAGGAATACTTGACCCAGTTAAAAAAATAAAATAAAAGTGGCGTTGGGTTTGGAAGGGGAGACGGAGGAGCAGCTAAAAATGGCACCAAGCAGGAGCTTCTAGGTAAATTTTTTAAAAATATATTTTTATCGATCTCAGAGAGGAAGGAAGTGGGAGAGAGAGACAGAAACAACGATGAGAGAGAATCATTGACTGGCTGCCTCCTGCATCATCCCCACTGGGGATCGAGCCTGCAATCTGGGCATGTGCCCTTGACCAGAATCAAACCTGGGACCCTTCAGTCTGCAGGCCGACACTCTATCCACTGAGCCAAATCAGTAAGGACAGGGTATAAAACACCGGGAGAACAACAACAACAAAACCTTACAAGAGCAGATTAAAGAAGTATTGTCATCACCAGCGTGATACTGTTATGCCCATATGTCCCTAGGTCTAGGAAAATTCATGGCTAGTAAGTAAAGTATTTTTTGTTGTTCCTCATTTACAACTACATGTATATTGAATTTGTTAAACAGGTTTATAATAACTAAGAACTGTTGTAGTCTTTGATAATATACCTGTATAGACAAAAAGATCCCACCCTGGTAGTTCAGTTGGTTGGAGCCTTGTCCATACATTAAAAGGTTGCAGGTTCGATTCCCATTTAGGGCACATACCTAGATTGTAGGTTCTATCCCAGGTCAGGATGCATGCAGGAGGGAATTGATAGATAGATGTTTCTCTCTGACATAGATGTTTCTCTCTCTTACCCTTCTTCTCTCTCTAAAAATAAATTTTAAAAAATACTCAGGTAAGGATTAAAAAAATCCCTTTTGCATTTAGTATTATCTTTGCAAATGAGACTGGGTAGAGAAGCACAGTGTTATTCTTGCAGATGAGAGACTGAACATACAAATGCACAATGGCTAGACCACATTAAAAAAAAAAAATACAACGCTGACCCACAATCTGCAGCCCAGGAAGTTCACCCACTATCTACAAGTCTGACTACTGTATCCAGCAAACAGTCTAGGAAATCTAACAGTAATTCCTGTAACAAGCTGTCCAAAGATCCAGGACGTAATGAATGAATGGCAGATTCCCCTATTTTTGCCCTCATTTCCAAATTAGGATCAACTAGAAAAGGTCAAATGTGTCGATCTTTTCTACTTGATAAACCAATCACATAGGATGCTCTACCTTTTGTTAATATAATACTGTTAACCAAAGCATCTCATAACCAACACCTCTAGTCAGGACACACCTGAAACCTCCCCCTTTTTCTACTATAAAGCTTCCCTTTGACTGCCTTTGAGTCTTTGCTACGCATAAGTAATGGTGCCTAGCTCTTGCTATAGTGAGCTCAGAATAAATAGACTTTGTTTATTCTCATATGAGTAGTCTTTGTTTCCACACAGATGAAACTAAAATATATACCTTTGATCTGACAATTCATTGAATGTTATGTACTAATGAACTTCTTCTATAAAGAGGCTGTTATAAAATATATTGTGTTTTAGGCAAAGGGGAAAATGTAATATGACTTTTAGCTCCCTAACTGCATGTTTATTATTTCCTTTTATCCTCAGAGTGCACTGTTATCTCCCATTCCAGAAGCAACCATTTTAACCTATCTTTTTACTCGAATATCTTCAGTAAAATATGTTGCAAAAAACCAACAACAAAATGTCATTTCAAGGCAAGCTTGTAAAATTTACCCCTTATGATAGCATGGATGGACCTGGAGAACATTATGGTAAATGAAATAAACCTATCGGGGAGAGACATATAATTTCACTAATACGTGCAATTCAATGAACAAACTGAACTACCAAGCAAAATGTGGACAGACTCATAGATAAGGAGCCAACAGGCAGCTCTGATTGGTGGTGAGGGAAAGAGATTGAGCAAAAAAGGAATGAAAGAGAGAGAGAGAGAGAGATCTTATGGACATGGACACATTGTGGTGATTGTGGGGGGGTGGGCATGGAGGTGGAAGAGGACATAGAGGGGATAGATGGTGATGGAAAAAATAACATAAAAAAGAAATTGAAAACAATTTATATTAAATGTATTTTTCACCCCATCTTTCATTCATCCCTTCTACAGATTCTAAATAATCACAGACTTTTACTGAATCCCACTTTACACTTTCATGTATACATCTTTGTATTTCCTACTTTCACAATTTCACTTGTGTTTGTCTCAGGGCTGGAAGTGCCTTCCTCTCAACTATATACCTGGAACAATCTGCATATCTTCTAAGTTATAAGTCAAATGCTGTCTCCATGAAGACTTCTCAATCACTCATACCCAAAAGGTCTCTAGTTCCACTGAAGGCCTATAAGGCTTATTTCCCTTATCAAATATTTCCTTGTATTGAAATTGGTATTGTTGCTGAAAACAGTTTGGCTCAGTGGATAGAGCATCAGCCTGCGGACTGAAAGGTCCCAGGTTCTATTCCAGTCAAGGGCATGTACCTTGGTTGTAGGCACATCCCCAGTAGGGGCTGTGCAAGAGGCAGCTGATTGATGTTTCTAACTCTCTATCCCTCTCCCTTCCTCTCTGTAAAAAGTCAATAAAATATATTTTTTTAAAATAAAGAAATTGGTATTGTTCTTGGTCTTTCCATCCTAGATCGAGCTCTATCACTATCAAGTGCTGGAAATATAATGATAAATTAGACAACCCACCAATCTTTGAGGAGCTCGCATTCTAATGGGGGTGTTTATGTATGTGCTGTATAATTAACAATAGTATCATCTGACACACTCCACAGGACCACAAAGGAGACTCATTAGTTCTACCTGGCAGGATTCTGAATATGCTTTAAGAGACTAATGCAGGCTTCCTGCCCAACACACCCCAATTATCCCTGCATCCTTCCCTTCACATCAGAAGGGCGGGCCCCTGAAGACATGTTTGAGTACAGACCCCTGCCTCTCCTAGCCAATGCTGGCCTTCCAGGAATAGAAGCCTGGCCCAAACTAAAGTAATTGATGGGCTTTCCCAAGAAATTTGTACTTTGGAAATAAAAATGCTAGCCCATTATGTTATCAATTAAACTGAAAGGTTATGCAGTCTGTTAGCTATTTTCTACCATGTACATTTTTTTTAAAAAGTCCAATCTCTGAGACAGACATTATAAAGCAGACATTGAAGGAAAGAGAGATGACATTTAGTTTCACAAGGAGAGAGGAAGAGAGATTTGATTGCAGTCTATTTGCAATTTCTGATTTCAGTTCTCCTGTGGCCTGCCTGCCCTCTTGTCCTTAGGTTCTGTGTGATAACTGGTGTGTCCTCCCATTAAATTTACAGGTTTCATAAAATATAGCTTAGGGGAGTCTCTACTACTGCACACAAACAATATTTGACTAAGTCTCAAAAAATGAACAACAATTTGCCAAATATATAAAAGGAAAGGGCAGAACACTCCAACAAAGGGAAAAAATGATCAGAGATATAGAAATGTGAAGTTTATGCTTGAGAAATAGAGAAATAGACCAGAGTAGTTAAACCATCTGATGAGTGAAGGGGATTGATGAAGTCTTATTTTTTTAAAATATATATTTTATTGCCTTTTTACAGAGAGGAAGAGAGAGGGATAGAGAGTTAGAAACATCAATGAGAGAGAATCATCGATCAGCTGCCTCTTGCATACCCCCTACTGGGGATGTGCCCACAACCAAGGTACATGCTCTTGACTGGAATCGAACCTGTGACCCTCGAGTCCGCAGGCCGACGCTCTATCTACTGAGCCAAACCGGTTTCGGCCATGAAGTCTTATTAAAAAATAAACCTAAAGGGGAGAGATCAACCAAAGGACTTGTATGCATACATATAAGCATAACCAATGGACACAGACACCAGGGGGTGAGGGCATGAAGGGGCGGAAGGACACATGTAATATCTTAATCAATAAAGAAAAAAAATGGTAATAAAACTGAGGCAATGCCATGGCGAGGAAAAAATAAATAAATAAACGTAAACATCTTATTAAAGAATGTGGACTTTATTCCAACACCAGGCTTCTACTTCAAGGTCTCAGATTTCTAGACAGTTTTGCATCTAAGTTCATATCTTCTACTCTGCACTGTATCTCTCTTTTGAAAGAATCTATACTTATAATAGGGTAATATGCAAATTATTCAGAACACCATCACAATATGCAAATTAGTCAGAACACTGCCATGGGAGAAGGCAGAAGGGAGAAGGCCAGCACCCTGCAAGAAGGAAGAAGGTAAGAAGGCTGGCACCAAGGAAGGCAGAAGAGAGAAGGTGAGAGTCCTGCAGGACGGAAGAAGGCACAAGTGAGAAGGCATTGCCGCTGGAGAATGTGAGAAGGCCAGTGCTGTGGGAGAAGGGAGAAGGCCAGCACCCTGGGAGAAGGGAGAAGGTGAGAAGGCTAAAGCCATGGGAGAAGTCAGAAGGGAGAAGGCAGTGCTGTGGGAGAAAATGAAAAGGCTGGTGCTGTGCATGTGCATGAGAAGACAGAAGGGAGAAGGTGGCAGTTAGGCAGTTAGGGGGATCAGACCAGCAGGGGAGAGCAGTTAGGAGCATTAGACAGGCAAGCAGGTGAGCGGTTAGGAGCTAGTGGTTCTGGATTGTAAGAGGGATCCTGAATCAGAGAGGGTGCAGGCTGGGCTGAGGGGCCGCTGCCCCTGTGCACAGATTTTGTGCACTGGGTCTCTAGTAGCTTTATATTACCCTTAAAGAATGCCAGTGGAAGACCCTTTCAAAACATACTCAAATCAAGAAGCAGTACACAAAATCTCCAAGGAAAATTTTAAAGTAAAATTAAAAAGAATTAGTTTAAATTCTTTCTCAAGATATCAAGCCTTTGAACTAATGTTTTAATAATTATTGTTTTAGGCATATTGTCACTCCCCTATTTTATTTTAATTAGTTCCAAATCAGCAATATGGTCTACTTTATGAAACACAAAATGTTATACCAATGTAAGCATTATATATCAAATTAATACTTTTAATTTTTACTTGGAATTCATGTTTTTTAATTAAAAAAGTTTCTGAGACTCTCTCCTCTGAGAATCATTTTTTGGGGGAAAAACAAACCCACACAATTAGTTTAGATTACATTGTCACAAATCACAGAGCTCCAAGACACAATTCTTTTAGAATGTTGACTTTCTTATCATTAAATGTATTAACTTAACATTAATAAAAGTTATTCACAGTTACTATTAATGATCTAATAATTAAATTTATATTTATTTATTTATTTATTAAAATATATCTTTATTGTTCATATTATTACAAATGTTCCTCATTTTCCCACCCCTCCACCAAGTTTCCATCCCACCCTCTGAGCTTTCCCCATCCCCCATTGTCCTCATCCATAGGTGTAGTTTATGTTCAGTCTCTTCCCACCCCCCAACTCCTTATTTCCCCGAGAATCATCAGTCCACTCCCCTTCCATACCTCTGATTCTGTTTATTCACCAGTTAATATTGTTCATCATGATTTTTACTTCCCTTGGTTTTTAGATTCACTTGTTGATAGTTATGTATTTGTTGTTCATAATTTTTATCTTTATTTTCTTCCTCCTCCTAAAGAACCCCTTTTAGCAATTCATATAATTCTGGCTTGGCAGTGATGAACTCCTTTAGCTTAAGTTTATTTTTGAAGCTCTTTATCTGGCCTTCGATTCTGAGTGATAGCTTTGCTGGGTAGAGTATTTTTGGCTGTAGGTTCTTGCTAGTCATCACCTTGAATATTTCTTGCCATTCCCATCTGGCCTGCATGGTTTCTGTTGAGAAATCAGCTGACAGTCGTATGGGTGCTCCTTTATAGGTAACTACCTGCTTTTGTCTTGCTGCTTTTAATATTCTCTCTTTGTCTTTTGCTCTTGGGAGTTTAATTATGATGTGTCTTGGTGTGGTCCTCTTTGGATTCCTTTTGTTTGGGGTTCTGTGTGCTTTCTGGACTTGTAAGTCTATTTCTTTCACCAGGTGCGGGAAGCCTCTCATTTCCTGTATTAACATTCTTCATCAGAATACACAGGGTAATTCCCGTTTTTGTCTGACACTTGACTCATACACATAGACAAGCCTCTGCATTCTGACTATCAGAAATTAGTCTCATGAGAAATTTGACACCATTAGTTCTGGGAACCTGAACCTCAAGATCATTTATTGTATATAGCCACTGAGATGCATCTGTCACTCATCATTCTATTTTTACACGGTGTAAAGCCATTTGAAAAGCTTGATCACTGCTAATTGTCTCTGCCCAGATTTTTCCAGCCTAAGGAAAATGTTCATGTATGCTGTCAATTTGTTATTCTCACCTAGAGGTGGTAGCATAGCCTCATCCCTAAGTCTGGGCTATAGTTTACCACTTGGTTTCACTCAGCGTTTGTACTCAGCATTTCACAAACCTCTCTGACACTCTTATGAACTCATCCTTGAGATAATAATCCTTGTCAATAATTTAATTAATTAATGTTTTAAAAAGTTATTTTCTTTCATTTCAATTCTAACACTGAATTAGGGAGACTCCATAACAATCTGCATAATCCTCCTCCATTCCATTTATCACCTTCTACCACCAAAATGGATTCCTTTCACCCAATAATAAACAAGCATTCTTACAGATTAGTCCATGCAAACCTCACAGGATATTAAAATTGTGCTCGTCTCACCTCCAGTTCAACCAAGGCATAAAGACAATACATACATGTGTGAAATGATAACATTATATTGAGTTCATAGAGTCAATTAAATCACAAAAGGGTAAAATAACTCATATTGAGGATATAAACGATTTGGGGTGAGGGTTTATGAAAAGTTTTAGAAATGGCTGCTGATGTCTGATAAGTTTTAATCTGCCTACTGCCAAGGTGAAGCAGAAGGATGAGGCTTTCATTTCATCATCCCAGTCTAGGGTGAAAGCCATGAGGGTGAACATTGCAAACCTCTAATGTAGGGGAGAAAAACTAAGGACCCCAGCGTCTGCATGCTGAAATCTATCATGCTACCTCCAGTCAATGGTTGAGCATTCCTGGTAGATATGAACATCTTCTGTTGCTACCTTAAACTTGAGAATGCCCCAACATCCTTGCCTAACCCTCCTCAGACAGCACTGCAGTCAATAACCCTTCCAACTTGCCTTTCCTCCTCTGTCCCTCAGTAGGGGTCAGATTTTCATTGACACTTCAGAGCTCTCCTAGGTTTCTCTGACTCCCTCCCCACCTGACCTTACAGGCATCTCTCCTAATGAATTAATCCCCTCTATGTTTAAGCCTGTTTTGTCATCTGCTTCTTGGGGGACCCAAACTAACTTAATGGCAATTATGCAGTAACACATGGTGGGACTGACTGACCTACTGCCTGGCAGGTAGAGTGGATTCTGTCCTGATTGGTCTGTGGAGCAGGGAGAGTCCATGGTACAAGCTGGCAGTCCCATTGCTAAAGCTTTAATAACCAGTGATGACCTGGGGAAATGTCACAGTGGAGGAAAATGCTGTAGCAAGTGCAGTGACTCAAAACTTTGAAAAATATTCGGGGACAGTTCCTACAAAAACAGCAGAGCTGGATGGTTATTATTACGCTGTATTGATTCCCCGAGGAAGGATAGTGACTGAGGGATTTTATCAGCCAGTTTGGGGGTTAAATATAAAAGCCAGAAAGTGTCTCCTGCAGTGGAAGAAAAGACGTACTTGAGCAGCTGCCCAAAGGACTAACTGTTGAGTTCTAGAACTTCTGAGATGTTTAAATGCTCACCAAGTCAGGTCTGCTATGCAAAGTTCAGGTCCCTGGTCAGGAAAGACTGCGATAGTGGAACATGGGCCAGATATACCTGAATAGATGTCTCACTGATGACACAGCAGCTTCTTGGGACCCTCTGGGCTTGCAGAGCTATCTCATTTTTGCTCCAGTAACAGCTAGCACTTCCACTGTGCTGGAACATCTTCCCACAGAAACCTTTTTCCCACAAGGCAACAGGCGCTCCCCACTCAGGAACTGCTCCCACATCCTCTTCTGGCTGCCAGGCTAATAACTAGGCATAAAGCTAAGCATAACCTGGCTAGAGATGTGTTAAGCCTGATGTGTGTGTGTTGGGGGGGGGGGGAGAATATACACCTAAAATGTTTCAAGAGTCAGCTTGTTTTGACCAAGAAGTGATCACAGAACACTCCTGTCATTGGACTGTGAAGGTTCTTTATAACAGAATATAAGACTGAATACACAAGAATTTATTGATTCAGGGGTACTTTCTTATAAAAAGGGACTCATCATCCTTGCAAGGACTCAGATCTACTCACTGCTGGGGTAGATATTAGAAGCATGAACTAAAAGTTAACATCCATATGGATAAACCGTCTCCAAATAATAGAGCCTAGGAGTCTACAATTACCATAATAACAACTAAAGCTAGTATGTTTCCCCTGCCTTTGAGTAGAATGATGTCTTCTTACTCCTAATATGCACCCCTATGTTCATAGTAGTACAATTTACAATAGCTAAGATTTGAAAACAGCCCAAATGTCCATCAATAGATGAGTGGGTAAAAAAAAGCTGGGATACATTTACACAATGGAATACTATGAAGCTGCACAAAAGATGGAACTCTTACCATTTTCAACAGCATGGATGGACCTGGAGAGCATCATGCTAAGTGAAATAAGCCAGTCAAAGAAAGATAAGCATCACATTATCTCACTCATACATGGAATTTAATGAGCAAAATAAAGAGATGAACAAAATAGATCCAGAGACATAGAAGCTTGGAACAGACTGACATGTTTCAGAGAAAAGGCAGGGATGGGGGACTGGAGAGATTAGCTGGGGGGCTTATATGCATACTAGAGGCCCGGTACATGAAATTTGCACATGGGGGGAGGTGTCCCTCAGTCTGACCTGCATTCTCTCCAATCCGGGACCCATTGGGGGATGTCCCATTGCCGGTTTAGGTCATAGGATGGGGCCTAAACTGGCAGTCGGACGTCCTCTCACAATCTGGGACTGCTGGCTCCTAACCGCTCACCAGCCTGTTTGCCCAATTTCCACTAACCACTCTGCCTGCCTGCCTGATTGGCCCTAACCACCTATGCCTACCTGCCTAATCACCCTAATGATCTTACCTGCCAGCCTGACCCCCCAACTTCTCTCCCCTACTGGCCTGATCATCCCTAACTGCCTCTGCTTTAGCCCCACCACTGTGACTTAGCCAGTAGGGTTGTCTGGAATATGTCTGGTCTTGTTATGCCCAGACGTCATGATCCCCAAGGACCACCAGGGAGCCGAGTCCGATGCAATAAACAAAAGATCCTCTTCCATGCTAGCATGGGCTCTGTCCCACTCACTCCAATAGCATGGCGGAAGAGAGGCTGAACTTCAACAAGTCAAGGGGTTTTATAAGGGTGGTGATTTCACTGCTTTGGCTGACCCTGATTGGTTGGGTGAGGGCTAGGGTCGTTACACAAAATGGAGGATAGTTCCACCCTGTTCTGCCCTTCCCCACAATACAAAATGGAGTCAGGAGTTAGCCTCGCCCTACCTTGCCCTCTCAGTCTAATTAGCATATTACCTTTTTATTAATATAGATGTACATAGCCCATGGACACATCAATAGAGTGGTAAAGGCCTGGGAGGGGCAGGGGCAGGGTGAAGATGTCAATGGAGAAACAAACAAACAAACAAACAAACAAACAAAGGAGACATCTGTTATACTTTCAACAATAAAGATAAGTTTTAAAAAAATCTAAATGACAAAAGAATGGCAGAAGGAGAGATGACTTTATGGACTGCACAACTAGAGCTTGTCACAACAATACACGTGAAAGTTTTCTTTTCTTTTTTTTTAAGGGGATCAATGAAATTATTTATGGAATATAACATACGCATTGTAGGTTAAATTCATAGAAGTCTAATTTAAATCACCAAAACAGGAAGCCATTCCCTCTCAATCAATGCCCAGACGTGAACCTGTTTATAGAATCCGAACTCTTTGAATGAATGGGAGGCCAGCTTCCCTTAAGAAAGAATCCAGCTACACTGCCAAACATTTGTACTGTTTATCTTTCTCCCATTTTCTTGAAAGAGGCTTATGCCTTCTAGGTTTACTATGGGTTGGGTAAAATGGAAATATTTGGATTTTTTTTATTTTAGTGTTATTGGACATTGGCTTTAAAGTGATACTTATTTCAAGAGATCCATATGTCAGTATGGTTTATTACTCAGAGGAAGAGCTTATGGAGGTCAAGTATTCAATGGACACACATGAAAGTTTTCTGTGAACGAGATGAGAAACACTGTAAGAGACACAGTCAGAGTGAGATTGCCTCAGGTCTTGGCTAACAGAGCACAGAGATTTCAGCAGAGAAGCTGAAGTGTATTTCCTCTTGTTTAAAGAACGAGGAAGAAAAAAAAAATGACACTTCAGAAAAGAAATATATTTACCCAGGGGAAGGGAACTTCAGAAGAATGCCTCCTACAGATAAAGGGAAGTCTACAGCACAAACAACAGAGGCAATTCAGGTTTAACATTTTTTTTAGAATCCTCTCCTTTAGGAGGATTGAGTTGGAAAAGAAAAAAAGGCCTTAATGTTTAGACATCATGAGATTGTATATTCTAATTATTCAATCGAGACAGGGTTTTGTGACCTATAAAGCCATACATTTTTACTTAGGAGCAAGGAAATCACTAGCCTAAATGAGTAAAGTGGGACACCAAATAAACTTGTTTTAAGATTGCATCACTCGAGACATAATCACCTAAACAAAGAAGATCAAAATAAGATTTTGAAGACTCTGGTTAAACAATATTTTTGCTTTCTTTAGTGGCTGAAATGAATTGCAATGAGACAGCTTGTTAAGGAAAGTGGTTACCAGTGTCAGTAGGCAGCCTTGCACCCAGGGGCTGAACACAGAGTAAGGCAAAATAAACAGAAGTTCCCAGGGTTTGGAACTGAATAAACCACTTCTTGCCTAGAACACTGTTTCTTATCGCAAACCATCCATTCTTAATATAAGATAATGGTGTTTGAATAAAATAAATTTCCATAGATTACCTGTCATGCAAGTGCTTGTTTATAACTTAGTTATGTCTTACTCTGAATAACATATTTTTTTCCTTTCGGTCCAAAGGAAAATCATTAGTTCAATCCCAAACATATAAATTTTATTTTCAAAAATGTCACTATAAACAATGTCTGCAGGTGATCCCCTCACGTCCCTCATGTTTCAGGGTTCAGGTTCAGGGTTCGGGTTCTGGAAGAGGCTGCACACAAATGAAAGAGACAAGAAAGAAAATACTAATTTGGGAATTGGGGGCCAGGCGGAAGCCCAAGAGAGGACTACTTTGCTCTGGCCTTGCCATCCTTTTTATTCAGGTTTGGGATACACCTGTAGCCCTTAAGTAGGCAATTCCAGTAACAGGCAGACTATCTTATCAGCAAGGACTTACATAAGACTAAAAGGTGGAAGTTGCTTCAGCTACCTTTATCTCAACCGGACAGTGGGTGTATGGCTTTGACCCCTGACAGAGCCTCAAGATTGACCAGCCAGCCGAAACCGGTTTGGCTCAGTGGATAGAGCGTTGGCTTGCGGACTGAAAGGTCCCAGGTTCGATTCCGGTCAAGGGCATGTGCCTTGGCTGCGGGCACATCCCCAGTGGGGGGCGTGCAGGAGGCAGCTGGTCGATGTATCTCTCTCATCGATGTTTCTAGCTCTCTCTCTCTCTCCCTTCCTCTCTGTGAAAAATCAATAAAATATATATTAAAAAAAAAAAAAAGATTGACCAGCCTTCCGGACTCCTTGTCCACTCCTTTCTGCTAGTGAAGGCAATGGGAGGCTTCCAACAAATGTCACAGTAACCTTATGAGTCCATGCTCGATCAAAATTGGTATTATTAAACACAAAGGTCTTTAAATAGAACAATGTTTGGATTTTTTCTTGCATTTCCAATGTACTGTTAAAATAGACAGTTATCCAGAGATAACTCACTATGACTCAATGGATCTACCTTTATGATACCTCTTCATGTATCATAGTTGCTAAATAAAAAGGTGTGTGGGTTGTGTTTTTTTTTGAGTTGAACATTTAATAATTAGAATTTACTTTCACAACTTCAATCTTCACATTAACATCTAAAATAATAATTAGAAATAACTCCAGAGTTCACCTTTAAATAAATTATAAGGATTATAAAAGGCTTATTAACTTAATATAAAATATTATACAGTACAGACATCTTTACTACTTGCTACTGTTAAAATTAAATCATTTTCAGAGAAATAGAGAACATTTCTGAAATATTTTTCTTTGGTACTATGCTCATTCTATCCATTGCAATATTGAAAAGCCTTGAATAGACACCTTGAACAAACTCTTCTCTATTCCATTGCAATCTCTAACCTTTATTTTAAGAAAGATTTTACTTATTTTGGCACGCAATTCCAGTCATATAGATGGGCATAATAGTAAGACATTGATATGGGCTAATGGGAGAAGTAATGAGTCAAGACTTCCCTTTCAAAACTATTATTCCCTCCTAAAAGATTTACTACTGATAATCTCACTGATAATATGGCACTGCATCTGTGGCTAAATTAGAACTAGAGAATCAGAGAACATTTCATCAAAAGAAAGAGAATAAATTGTTTTAAACTCAATTCCTTTTTTCAAAAGATGGGGAAATCAAGTCACAAAGATATTCAATTACTTTGGTTAAAAAAAGTCACCTGGTTATACAAAGAATAGCATATACAGGACTAAAGACAGCCTTCTATTCCCTACCAGCACACTTTCACTTAAGCCCTTTAGTGTCTAGATGCTGAACACAGTTTGAAGAGTAATTGAGGGAAGGGCAAGGAAGGGAAGGAAGGGAGATTTTAAAGGGGCACCAGAGAATTTGCCGGGTGATTTTCATTTTCTTGATTGTAATGATGGTTATATGGGTCATATGACATGCCAATACTTATCAAATTACCCCTCATGTATGTGCAGTCGATTGTACATCAGTTATATTCCATAAAGCTGTTTTTTTAAAGAAAGAAAAAGACCCAAGCTTCACATATGCCATGAAGAAAGTAGATTGAAAATGCAGTTTGATCATGAAGCACCACAAAGCTCAATAGTATTTTGTAATTATTATTTCAATGTAGCTTCAATGATTTTAATATGTCCTAATTTTAGGAAATGCCACCATGTGGCTCTTTTCCTTTCAGTAAAAGACTTTTCAGCCTGGGGTTGGGGGGGGGGGGGGAGGGGGGACGGACGGCAGTGGTGGTGGTGTTTCCATGTCTCTTTACAAACTCAGAATCTACCATGTTATAATTGATCCCATCTATTCTGTCACAATGAAGTCACTTGTCACTTACACCTTTCTCTGAAGCCTTCTGAGATGTAGATTAGCAAGCTACTTCCCGGAGAGCTGATTACATTGGTTTCTCAATCTCGAGTGCTTTATTAATAATTTATTGGGCTGACCCTTCTGAGACTCCCAGAATCTAATAGGAAAAAAAAAAGTATAATTCACAAAAGGATTTTAAATTTCTCATATTTTAGCACCAACTAAGGAAAATGTCATAGTACTTAACTCTGGAGTTTCATATAGATTTAGTATCAAAACCGCATTAATTTGAGAGTAAAAAAACCAATGGGTAAAAAGCCATTGAGAATTGTACTGTGCTGTTTCTGCACTGCTCTAGTATTTTTCCCATTATTCCTCCACTTGGCTCTATTTATCCTGCCCAGCCCTATTCCATTACACAATTATTTTCTGTGGTCACAATCATAGTAAAAAACACTGTGGACTCCACTATCCTCCAAGGTATAGAGGGTCATATCATCCTGAAGATGAAATGTTGGTAAAGATAGAACAAATGGTTAAAGAAAGAATACAGAAAAGCAGGGTTTTTGTAAGATTTGAAAAGATCTAGATAAAATATAATACTTATGATGTTATATAAAGCACCAATATTTGCAAACAAATGGAAGATAGAGTATAATAATATGTTCTTACCTTATTCAGCATATCACTCACTTTCAATAAAGTTTTGTGCTATACAAAAAAATAGATTGATAGGAAAAGCAATGCTTATATGATTCAGAATGTCTGTCCATGGGATTTTTATCTCATATTTTATCTAATATTTTAAATATCTTTGTTTCTTCTCTGTGTATTGAGACTCACTACATGTGGTGTGTCAACACTCACACATTTCTCTCACTGTACTAAAAGAGATTAAGCTATTTGAGGTCCCTATCCCTCAGTTTGAATTCATTTTTAAATTATTATTATTATTATTATTATTATTACTAATATTGATTTTAGATAGGGAGGAAAAGAGAGGAAGATAGAGAGAAAAACATTGATATGAGAGAGAAACATAGATTGGCTGCCCCCTACTGATAATTAAGCCTACAATCCAGGCATGTGGGCTAACCAGGAATTGAATCAGTGACCTCTTGGTGCATAAGACCATGCTCAACCTACTGAGCCTCATTGAGCAGGGCAGGTTGAATTCTTCATGAGCCTAACTTAAAATCAGACCATTTGAAGCATACTATCTAAGGCTGGTGAAAAGTTATATGAAAAGAACAAAACAGATGAAGAGAAAAGAACTCTATATTATTAAGCATATTATGTTGGTAGCAAAATCTGAGGAATGTAAGAATGGTGTACTAACAGGTCTCATGCATGACTTCCCCTGCAACACGGATGGGTAGACAAGGAGAAACAAATACCATATAAATATGATTGACATCCCAGGAACGCTTTAGGGGTTGCAGGTGCATATTCTAGAAAGAAGAACATTCTGAGAGAGAGAGAGAGATCGAGAGAGAGAGAGAGAGAGAGAGAGAGAGAGAGAGAGAGAAAAGGGGGGGGGAGTAAAGGAATTCCAAGCTCATAACTTGTGATTTATTCTTTGGCTTAGCTTTCCTTACTGGGTTATCCTATGTGTGAAGAGATTCGGTAGCCATTGATATTAGTTTTCTAAGGCTGCCATAACAAAGTAACACAGACTGAATGGCTTAAACAACAGATATTTATTTTCTCACAGTTCTGGAAGCTAGAAACCCATGAGCAAAGTGTTAGAAGGGTTGATATCTTCCCAGTCCTGATGCAGGTGACTACCTTCCTTCTGCATCTTTGTTCTGTACCTGTTTGTGTCCTAATCTTTTCTTCTTATAAGTGTGCCAGTCATATCAGATTAAGGTCCACCCTAATGATCTCACTTTCCCTTAATTATCACATTAAAGGCCCTATCTCCAAATATAGTCATATTCAGAAGTACTGGGGTCAGAACTTCAACATATAAATTTTGAGGGGGTATCATCTAGCCCCTAATACCACTTAATATGATAACCTTCCTACACACACACACACACACACACACACACACACACTCTTTCTCTCTCTCTCTCTCTCTCTCTCTCTCTCTCACACACACACACACACACACACACACACACACACACACACACACACATTTCCTTTTACTGAGTGGTGGGCTCACCAGATAGCCCAGCAATCCTTTATTATCACATTAAAAGAATATCATGATCAGGTATTGTCTACTGATCCTCCTTGTGTATCATAAGTTCTAATAATATTGTTCTATTACCTATTACATAAGGTTTGCTCTCTCTTGTAGGTCTTAGTTTTTAATCAGAGAAAACAGGTCTCCTAGCTGTTCTCTGGTCAGAAGCGATTGCTGCACAATCTTTGTATATCAGACCGTTCTTAGTTTAAACATTACCTCCTCCAAGAGTCCTGTGCTATTCTAGCCTCAAGTAGTTTCCAAATCACTGCCACCCTTTTAATTATCTATTCAGCACTTACAGTTGTCCAATAGTTCCTTGCTTATTTGTCTTTAGTTTCTGTCTCTTCTATTTGACTGTATATTCCATGAGAATTTGGACCTTGCCTGTTTTGATTAATATTATCACCCCAAAACTTATAACAGTATTTGGCATGAAGTAGTACTCAATACATAGTTATTGAATTAAATGACTGGCCAGCTACTGTTCAGAATGATTCTTGAATTTTTAAGATGATCATTCAAAATTACCCTACAAGTTTATCTCTGTAGCTTCCCTGAATGTTCCCAAGTCACTAAAAGGAATAAACAAGGCCAATTGTGTATATATCTTTATTTTTACTTTGAGTCTATGCTTTGTAACAAACAATAAGACTGTGTTTGATATTTCACCCTCAGGGGCATCTGACTAGAATTCACTATCATCTGATTCACTAACTAAGTCACTAATGACTTTTAGTGTCTAAGTCATTAGTTAAGAGTCTCAAGAAGTGAGGAAATTACCCCCTTTGCCCTTGGATATTCATGAGCTGTTCATGCAAGTAACTATTAGCTGCTGAATAGAATGAAAAGAACTTTCTATGTAAAACATAGAGAACAACAATAACAATTACAGAATAGACTAAAAAGATTTGACTCTTCTGACCTCCTACATTCATTTCTCCTAGGACGTTTTTAAAAAATGTTTTTATTGCTTTTTAGAGAGGAAGGAAGAGGGGTAGAGAAATAGAAACATTGATGAGAGGGAAAGGTGGATACATCAATTGGGTGCTTCCTATACACTCCCCACTAGGGATTAGGCCCAAAATCAGGGCATGTGCACCTACTGGGAATCAAAATGGTGATCTCTTGATTCATGGATTAATGCTCAACCACTGAGCCACACCTGCTGGGCTCTCCTAGAACTTAATGTATTAATAAGTTTAAGGTAAATAAGGGGGGAACAAAACCTAAACCTTCCAGTTACATTGAATTCTGCATAGTTGCATAGATTTACTCTTTTGAAGACTATGAGGAATCAACAGAATTTTTTTCCCTAGGAGTAGAATATTATTAACTTCAACAAGGCAAGAGATAATAGTCATGCTACCCTCTCTCATAATCACTGAACTCTTCAGAATATAAGGAGCACTTTGAAGATCAAGGAAGAATTAACCTTTAATGTATTTGAGCAATAAGATCTAAGGTTATTCAAATTAGCAGGATATGACTTTTGAGGAATAGCTGCTGTTTTTTAATTCAGGCTCATTTTAGAAGTACAGAATTGAATATGCCTTAGTTTGACTGATCCTTTTCCAAATTGATAAATTATTTCCTATTTCTGGTCACTTCATTTGCCTTGTCATGACAAAGGGCAACATGATGTACTAGTTAACTAGTTACGTTACTCCCAACTGAATCACCCATCTAAAGTAACAAAAGTGTTTAAGTTTTTCATTTGTACTTATGCCCAAATTATGACCTTAAACGCTTTGTATTTCCTAAGCCAGTAAGTCATTATTCACTCTCCTGCTGACCTTTTTGGGAATGAATCATGATCCACTTTGGGCTTTCCTGTTCTATTCTTAGTTGCTCTCTGCCTTTACCTTCAAGAGTAGCTTCTTTTTTTCTTTTTCTTTTTCCTAATTCTCCATTTACCTCACCTATGGGTGCAGATCGTCTTTCATTAAAAAAAATAAGTATGCACTTAGTATTCTTTCACACAACTGCCAAGACAAGAATAGGTATTTATTGAAAAGACAGAAGTGTTAAAGTGTCAATTATATGGAGATTTTTGGATTATATACCTTAAGAGGTGTGTAAAAAAAAAAAGAAGATAATTTGTTGTTCATAAGAGTGATACACTTAATTTTCTTAGTCAAAGCAAGCAGCATAACATTTAGGAATGACATTGAATTCTTTTGATCAAGTATCCAGTTAAAAATTTGTTCTCCAGAGAACTCTTCTTCAAGTTGCAATATTAATTGGCTTTCAGTGAATAACAGTGAATGTGCATAGTTACAAATGTAAGGAAAGAGGTGAGGCAGTTGGAGTCTCTGCTACTTAACAATGACGAGGCCCCGTGCCTCTAATTCAAAAGCCCTACTTGACAGGAAGGACCATATTGTCACAATGGCTCATGGTTGGTGATGTATTTCTAATGGAGTTAGATTTTCACCTGAAGGCATCTTATATCACCGGGAAGAAAAGGAAAAGTGATGAATTTTCTGGGCACCTCTGCCTATTGCTCATATAATTAGCATTTTACTTTATACATTATTTTATATTTAGATGACATTTGAGTAAGCACTGTTATACAATGTTGAGTGGCCAAAAGGAGGTGGCTTTTTAGAGTCAAACAGTTTGATTGGAAACCCAGCTCTTACATATATTGACAATGTGACATTTGGAAAATTAATCTCTTAGTTTTAGTTTCTTCAGTAATAAAACATAGATCATAGTAACTTATTCTATTGGATTCTCAAGAGGATAAAATGAAATAATTCTAATAATCCATGTATAGCACTTAGCTGAGTTTTTAAATAAATTATTATGTCAATAAAGTTTTTGTTACAATTGTTATTTTCTCCAAGAATGTTCACTAATAGTTCAGCAAGCTACTTCATGCTAAAAAAACAAACAAAAAAAAAAACAAAAAAATAAAAAAATAAATAAAATAAGGGATTAAATAATTTGCCCTGAGAGCACTTGCGGTTACTGTAATATTGGATTCTTAGTTTTCCCCATTTGCTGAGATGATAGAGGCATAATTTAGCTGCAGAACCAGTTTAATAGAGAACCAACTCTAGGGTAAACCGGGGCTCCCAAAATGCTGTGAAATCAGAAGTGAGAATGCTGTTCCCTGGAATTTGGACTCAAGCTTGAGTGCCTGGGTTTGATTACTTTGGAATCAAGGGATATCAAAACTTAAACTTGGTTTCAGAAGTTGCAGGCTGGTAATGCTTTGTAGTACCTAGCAGAAGCAAATGATATTCTGTGGAGAAAATACCTTCATAATACACCTCAAACTAGTTCACATGCAATATGTAATGTATATTAAAAGATAATAGAAAGCACAGGGAACTTGAGTCTATAAGTTAAAACCAATTGAAAACTGTAAGAAAAGTAGAATCAAAAAGACTTCAGATACCAAAATTATTAAATGCAGATGGTAAAACAATCACACATAAAGAAATGAATGCATTTGTTTGCCGGTCTCAAAATTCTAATTAATTCATAACTATAGTAAGAGATTTTGTTTACCAAATTTAGGATAAAAGGAAGAAAAAACCCCCAACAAACCTAAAAGAGAAATTCATCTTTCCTGCAATAATAATGTAAAATGTGTTAACATAAACATTCCAGTGTCCTATTCCTCAACAAATATTAGTTGCTCTCTATTGACATCTAACTCTTAACTAATTAAAATATCCTGCCAGGATATGTAGCTCACCTCAACTAAAAGCCAAAAAAGCACACACAAAAAACAACAAACAAACAAACAAACAAAAAACACCCACAAAAAACAACCCATAAAAGAACCAAAAAGATGGTGAAGGAAAGCAGCTTTTATTGAGAACTGATTATTTTCAGATCTTGTGCTATATTTCCTCTCCCATATATGAATGTTTGATACTCATAATGCCATTTGAAGATGAAAGACCCCTGACTTCAAAATTAAGATAATTATTCCAATGTCAACTATCTAAGGAATGGTGGAGTTATTACTTCTTCTATCTCTAAGAGACAAGCTTTACCTACTGTGACATGCTCTTGGCAAGCAGAACATTGGAGGAGGTAATGAAATGATGCCAGAGAAGTGGTCCAAAAATTTAGAGGAAAAACTAAGGATTAATTTAGTTCACTTATTCTATAGGACATACAACATAATCAGCTTCATTTTTATATTGCACTTGGGATCATGTGTACAATTACCCACTAGATTGTCCTATATGTCCTATACGTATAATAGGCAAGCTAAACTCAAAATGTATAAAGCTGAAACTATCTTTCTTGCAAAACTTATTCCTTCTCTCTTAGGCCTTATTTTTGTAAATGGCAACAACCTTTTATGCAAGGCTGAAACCTGGGAGCCATCTTGACTCTCCCTTCTCCCCCAATTCCACGGCCACATCAGTCTCTCATACCTTTCAACTCACTCTTCTTACTATGTCTTAAAACATCTGTTACCCTCCATCTTACTTCCTTCACCCTGGTTCAAAGGGATTTACTACATTTTACCTGGAATGTTAGAATATTTTGCTAACTGATCTGGTTTCTAGTCTTACCTTCCTGCAATCCTCTACTGTACTATCAGAATCCTTTCCAAAAGATACATATTCCCTGACCACAGGACCCTTCCCCCACCCCCAAGATTCTCTGAACAGATTTCCAACACCCTAAATAGCATATTCATCCTTTCATGGTCCTGTTCTCTTTTTTTTCTTTTCTTTTCTTTTCTTTTAAAAAAAATATATTCTATTGATTTTCCACAGAGGAAGGGAGAGGGATAGAGAGCTAGAAAAGTCGATGAGAGAGAAACATAGACCAGCTGCCTCCTGCACACCCCCGACTGGGGATGTGCCCACAACCAATGTACATGCCCCTGACTGGAATCGAACCTGGGACCTTTCAGTCCACAGACCGATGCTTTATCCATTGAACCAAACCGGTTTCAGTTCCTTTTTCTTTTTCCTTTCCTTTCCTTTCCTTTCCTTTCCTTTCCTTTCCTTTCCTTTCCTTTCCTTTCCTTTCCTTTCCTTTCCTTTCCTTTCCTTTCCTTTCTGTTTCTTTTTTTTCTTTTCTTCTCTTCTCTTCTTTCCCTTCCTTTTCTTTTCTTTTTTTCCAGCCTTGATTTTTCTCCTTTCCACCAAGCTCATCAAATCACACTAGTGTCCTGACTCCAACATGTTACTTGATGCCTGTGCCTTAACGGGCTGCCTGAAAGGAATGTGGCAAGTAGTTTACCGTCCTGGGTAAATGGCTGTTACCCTCTGGGATAAATGGACACTAATCAAATGCAAGACGATTACCTGAATGATGTTTTAAGAAAACATTTGATCTCCAGATTGCCACAAACCCTAGTCATGAACCGAAGCAGAGGCTTTCTAAGTGTTGGCTCCTTTCTAAAATTATTCTTTCTTCCTAATTAGAAAGGTCACTGCAGCTGTGTCCTCAGCCCTGGACCTTGTGCTTGCATTTCAATGGCTTAGAAAGTCCTGAAAGCCTGTCAGGATAGAAAATAAACATGTGTAAAGAGGCTACGATGGGCCAGGTACTCTCAGTGCATCAAGTCTAAGGGAATAATTTGGACATTTTATATGCACCTGAGTCATGTTCTATCTGTGGTGGGGCTGAGAGTTGTCTTTTCCATGAATTCCCACGTGATGTTTTTAGTGTTGACCCACAGAGCACAATTCAAGTAGCAAGGTTCTGGTCTCTGACAACATATTTCCTGCTGGTGTGATGTTGTGTTGGAAAATCCCATAATTATTATCCCTTTGCAAGCACTCTGTGCAAGAACTGGTCTTCTGCTGATGGCATAGTATGTCATGTTTAGAGGTGAATCCCTCACATATCCAGGCACTGAGTAAAGGTTAAAGCAGCCACTAATGGGATATGCACACTTGGAGCAGAGGGGTCCGGGGAATAGGATGGCAAAGTTGGCACACAGAGACAGCAAGGAGCCTACAGATCACTCGCGGTGGGAGTCTGAGAAATGCAAGGAAAAAATGGCAAGTAGCTCCAAAAGCAAACACCTTCATGGTCCTCACAAGTGTTCACTTTGCGAACACATATGCACTTTGCGGACATGTATGCACTTTGCATGTAGCTAATAGTATTTACAAAAATAGCTACCGTGCCCTGGCAACATTGCTTAGTGGTTAGCGTACCATCCTGTGCACTGAAAAGTTAAAGGTTCGATTCTGGTCAAGGGCATGTACCTAGGTTGCAGGTTTGATCCTGGCTCAGGCACATACAGGGGCAACCAATCGATGTGCATCTCTTGCATTAATGTTTCTCTCTCTCTCTCTTTCCCCTCCCTCACTTTCACTTGCTCTAAAAAATAAAATAAAATAAAATCAATGGAAAAAATATCCTCTGGTGAGGTTTAACAAAAACAACAAAAAACTATGTTGTCCGTTTTGCTATGAGCCCAAGATGGTCTTTAACTAAAACAAGTATGAATTGTTTCCCTTTTCTGCTTCTGGTTGGCATGGAAAACATGTACGATGTTATAAGGTATTTATGTAACAAACAAAACTAGTTCCGTCTAAGAGACTGGGCCGCACGTGTAGGATATCATTTTGCTTCAGGAATGCCCTTCATCCACTGACCTGGGTTTGCTCCTGATATACGTCCTCTTGGACTCCAGAGGAAGCATGCTGCGCTGGGTCCCCTTCCTTTGTCCTCAGAGTGGCCTGAGGCTGAGCCCCTTCCTCAGAGGGCGCCCTGCACTCCGCATTTCTAGCGAAACCGAGGAACTGCAATACGTGTGCCCCCAAACCAAGATCAATGTAGAGATGAGTACATGGTAAGGCCTTGCTGTTTTTAAAATGCACATGTACACATGCCCAATATCCTTGTTAAGAGTTCCCAGAGAGTTTCCTGTACAATCAAAGGCCACCAGCAGGTACCAAGCCCTAGGTAAAAGCAATAAGCAGAGTATCCAGAGTGTCTTCTAGATGCCTTTCTTGCACTTTTAGCTTCTCAAAAAATGTGTACCAGGGTCTAAAGCTGAGGAAGAGGCTGAATCTTTGTCTCCATATTTATTTACAGAAGTGCATGACTCTGTATGGCACACTCTGCATTGGAAAACATAATGCCATAGAAATTGAATTATCCAAAAACTACAAGATGAATAACAGCATTTTTCATTTGTGTTATGTGGCTCTTTGAATCTGACTCTGCCTGATGCATTTGATGACATGCATACTAACCCTCCTAGAATGGTCCAGCAGTATTGAACTATCTTTTGTTCCTTGGATGCTGTAGGCAATTTTACACCTCTCTTTTTTATGCATCCTATTCCTTCTGCCTGAAATGTCTTTCTTCATAACTTTTTCTCATCCCTCAAAATCCAGTTCAAATATCACTTCCTCCTGGTACTTGCTTCTCTCCCAAAATTAATCATTTCATTGGGATCATAATGTTGGAACTTCATATGAATTTTTCTTATAATACTAAACATACATTACATTATAGTTGTTGGTCTACATGTCTATAAGCAACCATAACTTGTTTCTTTTTATCTTGAGTACCTAATGTTACATTCAAATATTTGGGAAATCTAAATTGAATTGAAGGACCTAGTAGAAACTTCAGTTTGAATTGAGTTCACTGTTGACTGAACACTGTGGAACAGAAAGACATTTTAGCAATCATGTAGTGCAGCAGTCTAATTACACAGAGAAGGAAACCATGGTCTGGGAGGTTTGCTGGCATGAGTGAGGGGTGGGGATCAGGGAGCAATGGGGGTATAAGGACACATATATAATACCTTAATCAATAAAGAAAGAAAAAAGAAAACAAAAACCTCATAGTTGGTTAGTACCATAGTCAGAAATAGACTTTAGTTCTAGGGCATTCCAGCACTGCCACAATATTTTGAGCATGTAAACAAATGCTTTTGAAGTGCCACACATTTTCAAGAATTTGGCACTGTAATTAGTATTTTTTTACATCTGATGTTTTCCCCACGTAACAAGAAGGTAGTAGGTAATATTGATTTCAGCTTTATCTTGAATACAGAATGCCAGAAAGGATATTCTATTGTACACAATGCTCCTGCCCCTAATCAAAGTGGCAACCTCAAAAGCCATGCATCTCTTTATCATAGGCAACATCTCCCGCTCTCTTTTCCAGTGCCGTGGGCTTTGTCCATTTCATTTATCATAAGGCAGCAGAAATTGCCCACATGCTATTTCACCAACAGTGGTGATCTACAGTAATGTCCTGCTGACTGTCACGGACTTGGCATAGGCAGAATGTAAAGAGATGGATGATGCTAACAGGTGAGAGTCAGGGAGATTTTCCCTTTCCCTAAAGAACCAGGCATACAGAAGAGAGGAAAAAGGAAGAAAAGAAGCTGGCAGCACACTTCCATTTACTGTGCACCCACCTTGGCCATGGAACAATGATTAGTTACCACAGGATGAAAATCTATAGAAATCAGAAGCCAGTGCCTCGTCCTGTGCAGAAGGCAGCTCCATGATCTTCCAATTTTCGTCACATATAAAACAGGAAAGTTGAACAATAATAATTCTAAAATGCAGTGGAGTATGTAAGAAGCATTATGCTAGGTGCTTCATGCATATTATTTCATTTGAAAGTATAACAACCATATTGTTGTCTCCATTTTACTCATGGATGCTGAAGAAATGCTAGAGATAGGATTCAAGCTCAGATTTGTTACATCCATTTCTTACATACAGTCTTAACCGTTATGCTCTTCCAGCCCCCAAAATGTATAATTTAACAGAACCCTGCAATCAGCCTGAATGAATGTTGTGAGTGACCTAACAAAGACCAGCATTCTTCTGGGGAGGTAGCCACCTTCCACTTAGTACACAATCCTTACACAAACAACATCAAGCTATGCAAAACCTATAGCTCCATTCAATAGTATCTGATTACGAGACACAGAAGTGAGCTCCCAGTCTCCAGCAGAAAGCCACATACTGTGGAAGTGCAGTTTGACATGTCCCAATTTCATTTAGAAATCAAGATCATCAGCAGCCCCTGAAAGATGGATGAATGGATTACTCTGACACAATGTTTGCTGTGAAAGAGACGGCTAAGGGATGGCCTGGACAAAGGGATCAGGCAGTCTCGATTGCCTGCCTCGTTAGGCTGTTATTGACGCAGCAGTTTGAGATAAAGTTTATCTTTTAGATACAATCAGCAGGATAAGTAATATTGGGAGGACACATGAGTTTGTAGTGTCTTTCAAGCAAGGACACCCAAAATATTAAGCATAAGGATTCCAGTAAACACCTGGGGGTCTGCACGTGCACAGACTTGTTTGGAAAGGTTAAGGGATAATTAGGGCTGCCGCCTTCAACACTCCCCTAAGTCTCCCCTAAGTCAGAATTCAGATAAACTGGGCAGGTGGCCTTCTACACACTTCTCTTTTCTCAGAATGTCCTTACAAACTTTGCAACTGAGTCTCATATGCTCCCCAACAACCATCTACATTATTCCCCTCCATTACAAAGAGGATAGAGTAAGCACAACTGTGGGTAATCTCTGGGCATCCCCATATATAAAATGTAACATCTAAATGAAGATGCATGCATACAGAAGGGAATTAGCAGTCATTAGCCTAAGCTTTAGAAGAATGAAAGTGCAAATTGTGATTGGATTGAGTTTTAAATGTTTATGCTGGAACTAGTTTCTGTCTTTTCTAGAAATCCCCTTTAACTAATTTATAGATGTTGCCCATATATAATAGGTAAAAAGAAAGAAAAAGAAAGAAAAAGGAAGGAAGGAAGGAAGGAAGGAAGGAAGGAAGGAAGGAAGGAAGGAAGGAAGGAAGAAAGAAAGGAAGGAAGGGAAAAAAGAATGAAAACTCCTATCATCTTTCAATATTTAAACTATTTGGAAGCCTTTAGTATTAGGATGGGAGATCATATATCATTTGGGCTTCACATGGTCCAGCCTGATTATAAACAAAAAAACAAACAAAAGTGCTTAGCTCAAATAGCAGTGTTCAACTCAGAAAGCATTTATAATAACTTTTTCCAGTCCAGTGGCCACTAACTACATTTGAATATTTAAATTTAAATTATTTAAAAAAATTTAAAAGCCTTAGTTCATTCGTCACACTTGTCCCATTCCCAATATTTAATAGCCCGCATGTATCTAGTGACTACCATATTGGACAGCATAAAAAAATTTTTTATCGCCAGAAGTTCTATTGTACAGCAATAGTTTAAAATATATTTATCTTTTCAGGTTATAATTAATGTAAAAACCTAAAATTAAAAAAAATTATCATATTATTCTGTACCCTTAGAAGACATCCATGAGTCTTAGACGTTGAAGGACAACTATGATAGATGGTAAGCGACACAATGGTAGATGACAGACCATGAATGAAATAATTATTTCTATCTTGTTAACCGCCTTCCGCCAAACCCCCAAGTCTTAGTGCTTAATAAATACTTGTTAAAAATTTAAGTTGCTGCCCTAGCCAGTTTGGCTCAGTGGATAGAGCATCGGCCTGTGAACTGAAAGGTCCCAGTTTCAATTCTGGTCAAGGACATGTGCCTGGGTTGTGGGCTCGATCCCCAGTAGGGGACTTGCAGGAGGCAGCCACTCCATGATTCTCTCTCATAATGAATGTTTCTATCTCTCCCTTTTCCTTCCTCTCTGAAATCAATACAAATATATTAAAATAAATTAAATTTCTGATTTGAAAAGAAAGTTGTGTATATTAATCACTTTAAAACTAAGAAGTTTTGTGATAGAGTAAACATACTAGGGGTAAAGGATTGTATTTATATCTTTATTTATCAAACATCACATTAACATATTTAAAATAAATATTTCCCCTTAGTTCAGTGTTTCCCAAAGTGTGGTAAGCGTACTCCCAGGGGTACGGGAAGAGTTTGGTGGGGATATGCACTGCACTGTGCTTAGCTGCGCCTAATTCTACATTCTCATGAGTCAAGTCAAGACAGTCTTGTGAGGCGTGAGATGGTCCGGTGTGCAAATAAATGTTATCTATAATATAACTTTTATTTATATTTTATTATGACTAATTTTATTTTTCGTTTATTATTATTTTGTGTATGTACCAAATAAATAAAAAATATATTTTGATTGCTATTAAAATACACCCATTTTTATTTTTTTATTTTTTTGACGAGGGGTGGAGAGACATGGAAGCATGGACCAGACTAACAAATCTCAGAAGGAAGAAGTGGAGGGGGAAAATTAACCAAAGAACAGGTATGCATATATACATAGCCCATAGACATGGACAATACCAGCTAGATGGGGGACAATTGGGGGGGGGGGCATATGTGATGCTCTAAACAATAAAGATAAATTTAAAAGAATAACATTTTAAAAGAGACTATATTGACGACATTCTAAATATTTCATCTGTTAGCTTATTGCATAAGCTTCACATGCTGGCACTGAAAAAATCCTCCTGTAACACAAACAACTCTGATAGATTATTGATGTCCTTGCAGGAAAAAAAATGAAATGAGCTTATCAATGATGACATATATGCATGCATTCTACTTTATTGGAGATAAGGCATTTCATTACTTCGTTCTTTGATTTATAAAAATTACAGATTTTATTGGCAGTCCCATGACTGTGCCTGGTGAAATATAATGGAATACTTATGTTTCTCTTGAGAATACTCTAATGTAATAAATCTGTATTTCTCTGAATTTGAAGGAAACAGTCTAAAATCGTGTGTTATCAAAATGCAAATGTAACATCATACTGCCAGGGACCTACTCTCTCCAGCAAAAAATAGCACAATAATTTAATTCATGCTGGAAAATTATTCTATTAGCACAGATTTACTGTCACAAACAGAATAAAGTGTTGACTTGAATGTGATTTCAGTCTACATCTTTAAAAGATTCAACTTTTCTTATTTAGGATGCAACCACTGCCAAAAAAAGCATATAAGAAATAGCTATATCTCTCTTAACTACATCATTTTCAGTTTGATGTGAATTATCTTGAGAGATCAGTAAAGTGGGCATAGTTGTGGACAATAAACATGGAATACATAAGTACTTTTGAGAACCAATGACCCTTAAAGAGCTGGTTTGCCTCTCACTTATCATGGGACCTGAAATAATGTTGATGCTGTTGCAAAAAATGATATATTAAAGCACTGACTGCCATACTGCCATGGGAATTGAAACAGGTAAAAAGAGGAAGAGGAGGAGGAGGAAGAGGAGGAGGAAGAGGAGGAAGAAGAAGAAGAAGAAGAAGAAGAAGAAGAAGAAGAAGAAGAAGAAGAAGAAGAAAGAATAAATGTATATTTATATTTCTTTACCTACTCTATAGTTTCCTTCTGAAAATAGAATTTGAGTGAATTTCTTTAAACCCTTTAGACATCCTTACTATGTCATATGCCACTGTCTCTAAATGGAATGCTTTCTCTTTCCTTATTCTTTTCCTTCTTGACATCTAACTAAATTATATTCTTTATTGTACTCCTGAGCATCTTTGGGAAGCTTCCTCTAACACTAAAACTAAATGAATCTGGTTTCTGAGTGTTTTTTTTTTTTAGGTGTATCTATTTTCTCTAAAATATGTCAGACAAATGTTTTTGTCTTCTGTAGTTAATACACCAACTATTTTATTGAACAATTATTATCAAAGAATCAACAATTTGCATGAAGCTTTTAATATATATATGAAAGTGGATTTTTATAGTACTAACATGAATAATGAAAGCTTGGACTCTATTTTATATTTTCATTAATTTATTGTTTTGGAAAGCAAATATTGTAATGTTTTAAAATTTTGTTAATTAGCAGATCAAACGAAAACTTAGAAAAACATTTTTAGGAAGACCAAAATGCAGCTGTATGGTCTCTTTATAATAAGAGTTCAGTTTGGTCTATTGTGCTAGTTATTTTAGGCTTGGGACAACTACAGTGTCGAAGACAATCTTCTAAGATATGAATAACATATGTCATGCTACATTTTATTAGTCTTCCAAAACTTCATCTGTGAAATAATTTGCATATTACCTGCCTGCAATACTGAAAAAGAGAAAATGGTAGTAGTCCCAAGGAGATTGATATCAACTTTAACTTTTCTGGATTTAAATGACTCATCATTTTTAAAGTTACTAAGAGAGAAAGGCAGTTATTTGAACAAAACTATTAGCTCTCCCCTTTTCACTATGTACTTTCCAATTTATCTTTACACATTAATAACATTAACACCTCCCACAGCAGAGATTTAATTATACATTCTAAACAAGGCAATAAATTTGTGAGCACACTTAAAGCTATCATAAATAATTAAAGCAAAAATTTATTCTTCAAAATAAATGAATGAAGTAAGTCTGTGTTGCTGTGACCTTGATTTAGTCATCTGGAATTTCTTAATCACTCACTTTTTTTACCAAAGAAATGTTATAATCTTTGATGGATCATCCCTGGGCTCTAGTTTATTTCCTTATTTTAATAAGGCAGGATACATTTTTTCATGAAATGTTTTTAAAATAGCATTGCAATAAAGAGATATTTATTAAATATTTACTGGCAGAATGTCAAGTACAAGATTTATTACTCAGACTGCTTCACCAACTGTTTTCTAGACTGAATTAGTTACAGATTTTTTGGCAAACGGCATTGCACAGACGCAGGCAAGTGACTTCTTGATGTTTCCTAGGACCCCATCTTCTCCAATCACTCGAGTAGTCCTGGATGACTTTATTTATTTTCTTTGTCTGGATAGGGTACCTTATTGATGGAACAGGATAAGGCAGGGCTCCCTAAGTCCCTCTCCTTCTTCTGGGGACCTGGGATGGAGACTGTTGAGGATGTGAAATTCTCAGTGTGGTGGGTGATCGGGTTGCAAAGATTCCTCAGCAGCTGAGGGCCTCTCTCTTCCTCCCTCACTTTTTCTAAGGCTGGTGGTCCAGGAGGCTCTTATTCCTGGGAGGCTATGTGGACCATAAGGCTATGTGGACCACCCAGTTACCATAGCAAAATTCATTGCTGTCATACCAGAAAATGAGCTTGACAAAGTGGTCATTGAGGGCAGTGCCAACCCAACATTGCAGGAGGAGGAGTGGGTGTTACTGCTCAAGTCACAGGAGACAACCTGGTCTTCCAGGTGCTCAGAATGCCCTTTTAGGTGGCCCTCTGTGCCTGCTTCCCCTCCAGGCAGTAGATCAGGTCCATGACTGACATGCTGGTGGTGGTGACACAAAAGGCCAGACCCGTGAGTTTCTTTTTCATCTCGGAAATAACCTTGCCCACAGCCTTGGCAGCACCAGTAGAAACATGGATGATGAGCTTCCTAGAGGGTCCATCCACAGTCTTCTAGGTGGTAGTGGTGGTGTAGACTGTGGTCATGAGTTCCTCCACAATGCTGAAGTTATCACAGATGACCTTGACCAAGGGGGGCAAGCTATTGGTTCTCCAGGAGGCATTGATGACAATTATTTTAAAATATATTTTTATTTATTTCAGAAAGGAAGGGAGAGGGAGAGAGAGACAGAAACATCAGTGATGAAAGAGAATCATTGATTTACTGCCTCCTGCACACCCAACACTGGGGATCAAGACTGCAACCTGAGCCAAAACCAGTTTGGCTCAGTGGATAGAGCATCAGCCTGCGGACTGAAAGGTCCCGGGTTCGATTCCGGTAAAGGGCATGTACCTGGGTTGCGGGCACATCCCCAGTAGGAGGTGTGCAAGAGGCAGATGATTGATGATTCTCTCTCATTGATGTTTCTAACTCTCTATCCTTCTCCTTTCCTCTCTGTAAAAAATCAATTAAAATATATATATATATATATATATATATATATATATAGAGAGAGAGAGAGAGAGAGAGAGAAACCGAAACAAGACGGCGGCCTAGGTAGTCTCCTAAGCTGCCACCTCATCAACAATTTGGAAAAAAACAACAGCTAAAATCGAAAGGGACTGCACCAAACCCACAGGAAAGCTGGAGGAATGGGAAGGCTACAACTAGAGACAAAGCAAGGCGCCACTGCTGCCATGTGGAATTTAAAACTACGGTGGAACCAGACCCGCCGGAGCTGCCAGAGCCACTGCCACCGTGAGTGAGGGAAGCCCACCGAGAGAAGAGCTTACTCTGCCCCGGGCCCAGGGAGTGGGCCTTCCTGGCTGGCCCGCCGTGGGAGCGAGGGAGCCGATGCCGGGCCTCTGCCACGCCTTCGGCTCCTGCCCAGAACGAGACGCCTTTGAGCGTGGTCTCCCCACCCGCAGCCATCTCAGCCGGGCCTCCTACCACGCCATGCTGGTGAGGAGCTGGCGAGGCACCTTCCACTCTCGGCCCTGGCGAGCCCTTTGCCTGTCAGGCCCGCTGCCGCAGGACCGAGCCGGAGCCTCTGCCAGGACCCCAAGGAGGGGCGCCGCTGCCGCCATGTGGATTTTAAAAATACAGTGGAAGAGGAGCCACAAAAGCCATCGCTGCCACCGCACCTGCCGCCGCCACTGCGAAGTGAGGGAAGCCCACTGGGAGGGGAGCTCACTCCACCCCGGGCCCAGGGAGGGGGATGCTTCGGAGCTTGGCCTCTGCGTCTGCAGCCATTCCACTGAGATTCCTTGGAGCAAGGTCTCCCGCCTGCAGCTGTTCCAGCCCACCCGCCATGCTAGCGAGGACCTGGCGTGGCGCCTCCAGTTCATGACCCCAGCGCCCCAAGAGGGCCGGGCCATGTGTCCTGGGAGAGCCGTGTGCCTCAGGGGGCCGTGTGCCCCAAGTGAGCTGTGTGCCCGAGGGAGCCGTGTGCCCTGGGTGAGCCTTGTGCCCCAGGGGAGACATGTGCCCTGGGAGAGCCGTGTGCCCTGGGGAAGCGGTGGGACCTGGGGAGGGGGAGGTGAGCCAGAGGAGGAGTGGATTCTATTCATGTGGTCCTGAGATAGTCACCATAAAACAAGCAGACTGTCAAATGAGGAGTGGATTCTATTTGTGTGGTCCTGAGATGGTCACCATAAAACAAGCAGATTGTCAAATGACAGCGGGAAGGGGAAGGAGACCGGGGGGGGGGGGGGGGGGGCGGATAAGAGATCAACTGAAGGACTGGTATGCATGCATATAAGTACAACCAATGAACACAGAACTCTGGGGAGGGAGGGCATGTATGGGAGGTGGGGGGGAGGGGCGCAATGGTAAGTTATGTACACATATAATACCTTAATAATTTTTTTTTAAAAGATGAAAAAAAAAAAGAAAAAAAAAAAGAAAGAAAGACTGCAACCTGAGCATGTGCCCTGACTGTAATTGAACCACGACCTCCTGGTAGAGGTCTATGCTCGACCACAGAGCCACTCTGCCTGGGCCATTGCTTACAATCTTGAGGGAGTTGTCATACTTCATATGGTTCACTCTAACCAGGAGCTTGGGGGAAACCGCAAAAGGGGCAGAGATGATGACCATTTTGGCTCCACCCTTCAAGTGAGCCCTAGCCTTCTCCAAGGCAGCAAAGGCACCAGTGGGCTTAATATCACATTTAGCACTAGCATCACACCATTTGACGAAGATGGGATCTTGCTCCTAGAAGGTGGAGATGAGTTTTTCATTGATGACAAGCTTCCAGTTCTCAACCTTGACTGTGCCACAGAACGTTAAGATAGAATGAAACTGGAACATTTTTCCCAACATGGGTTAACATGCTCCTTAACAAGCAGTCCCCAGTTGGGGAGAGTATACCTACAGGTAAAAGAGCCAGGAAAAGTGGTCCAAAATCCCTATTTCTTACAGGTAACAGCTCTGCCTTTCTCTCTCAGTAAAAATATCCAGAGATTAAGTGACCTGGAGAAGCATCCTTGTTAATGTAGAAATGTAGTTGGAAATTGAATGAATTGATGAATTGCTGTCGCCCTTAAATTATCTCCCACTAGATTCACTGTCCTAAGGTATCACAGCTATCGGGGTCTGGCTGGGGTGGAGGGAGGAATATACGTGTTTATGTGATTCCAGGTTATAAATAGTAGCTAATCTTAGTGGAAATAATAGTGTTGGTATTCATAAGATACATGGGCTTTTGAATGCTTCCCTGGTAATCTCTTTTTTGTTAATATAACTGTGATAATTTTTTTTGAGATGTAAATACAAGCCAATAGTGAAGTGGAAACTATGAGGTTTATTAATGTCTGCTAATACCGGGGATTAGCAAACTGTAATCTGTGAGGCAAATCCTGTCTGCCACTCTTTGTTGGAATGCAGCCATGTTTCTTTGTTTATGTATTGTCTATAAATGCTTTCACACAACAACAACAGAGCTCAGTAGTTGCAACGAAGACCATATGGTCCACAATGCTGAAAACATTTACTCATTGGATCTTTCCTGAAAATGTCTGTCAACTTTGGCCCTATACATGTAAAATACATGTAAAAGAAAAAGACAATTAACAGTGAAATCCTATATAATAAAGAGATAATATACTAATTAGACCAAACAGCCAAACAACCTTCTGGACCTCCTTCCAGATGACCTTCTGGAAGGGCTGTGAGTGTTGGCCGAAGCTGTGAGGGCTGAGCCCCTTTGCCAGAATTTCCAGCATTGGGCCTCTAGTTACGAAGAACCAGTGTGAAAACTAATATCACTCCTCAGAAGTTCTCAGACTCCCAGAGCTTCCTGCCCAGGTCAGCGAAATTCAATGTAAGCCAATTCTAATGCTGAGCATGCTATTCTCTCTATCTGTGTCTTTATTTTGTTTGTTTATATTCAGCTGTTAGAGGGGAGGGGAGGTTGGGAGGCCTGGTGAAAATGTGAGGGGATTAAGAAAATAAAACAACTCACAGACACAGACAATAGTATGATGGTTACAAGAGGAAAACAGGAATGAGGGGAGGTAGAAGAAGGAAATGGTGATGGAAGGAGACTTGGGGTGGTGAACACAGAATACAATATACAGTGGATGCATTATAGAATTGTACACCTGAAACCTGTATAATGTTATTAACCAATGCCATTCCAATAAATTCAACAAATAATAAATTAAAATAAAAAACTTAAGAAACACAGTGTGTGCTTGCAATTGGTGCTAATGCATCAGTGGTAACAGCATTCTACACTAATGAAAGCATGTGATATTTTAGTAAAGCTCTTATATTTTATAAGACTGATAAGTAATGAAAGGTGGGGCAAAAGTACGTTTACAGTTGTTCCTAAGGAAAATAACTCAATAACTGGTAAATAATTTTGCATACTCACAACTGTCTACCTGCTTTTCCCCCCATTCTGTATATTTATGAAAAGGTTAAATTAAATCACAATACTTGATCACTTATTTAGCATATTAATTATCCTTGACTCAACCATTTGGGTTTGGCTAATTAGCACACGAAAAGACTATCTGGGGAACTTGTACTATGCTCATGAAGAATTATGCACAGAACTGTAGTGTTAAAAAGAGTGAAGTTTATTGTGCATAGATTATATCTCAATCAAAGTAATTAACTTTTAAAAGATTCTGTATCTGTATTTTAAGTTGTATTAATTAACTTAAGTTTTATGAAACTTTTTAATTGCAATTATTATTGCTTTTTAAGTTATGTGTATAGTTAACAGGATAACAGGATCCACTAGAGTAGGGGTCTAGAAATAATAATAGTTTTTCTCTACTAGAAAGAAAGAAAGAAAGAAAGAAAGAAAGAAAGAAAGAAAGAAAGAAAGAAAGGAAGGAAGGAAGGAAGGAAGGAAGGAAGGAAGGAAGGAAGGAAGGAAGGAAGGAAGGAAGGAAGAAAAAAAAAAAGAAAGAAAACCTGCCTTGTGAGCTGATTTCAAGGTTTGCCAACTGTACTGTAAGAATGTCACCAAATGGCTTGGAAAGGAGACATGCATGAAAGTCCTGGCCAGGATACCCAACAAACAGCAGAGAAGAGGAACTCCTCCGACCTGAAACAGGTTTTATGGCTGCTGCGGCCTTATTAGAGCTAATAAATGTCCATTTTCTGAGGAATTAGCTCAGGCTCTACTTATACTGCAAAGAGCCGTGTGATAATGAGTTTGCGAAGGCGGAGGACGGGAAGCCTGGCCTGCCGGCCCCTGTAATTGCAGAGCGCTCATGCTCATGAGAGAAGGTAATTCTGCCACTCACCAAAGAGCCAAATTAGCGGAGGCCAGCTGGATGGGTAATCTTCAGTCACAGAGCAAAGATTTTACTCAGAAATGACAAAAATATGGGCAAATTTGAAATGGAATATTGAACATTATGTTAAATGATGTCAGAAATGGAAGCACTATGCTCAGATATTTATTATGTTACATTTATTAAATTACCAGGTTAAAAATAAAGTCACCTTATACATCTCTGGATATAGTACAAAGCTTTTGTTCTTGTTTGGGGGGTTAAACTTGCCTACATCACAAGGTAATACAGTTTCTCAAACTACATATGGTAAAGAACATCATTCTTCCCACATCCTCCTAGTAGAGGTCTATCTGGGTTTTTTTGTTTTTTGTTTTTTGTTTTTTTATCTAAGGCTGATGCACTGGAAAAGAGGAATGACAATTTACCAATGTCAGAAACAAAAAGGGTAACTGAAATAATATTTTTTGGCACAGATTTCAATTCTCTCCCCAAATAATTACACATATTCAATTCAATATGAATAAAAATAGCAAATTTTTTGGTAGAAGTTAATCTATAAAATAAAAGCATAATATGCTAATTAGACCAGATGTCCTGGATGACCTTCTGGAAGAAGCTGGGGCTGAGGGAAGCCTGGGTCCCGGGTGCTGGAGGGAAGCCAGTGTCGGCAGCCAGGGGAAGGAAGGCCTACTCTTGCACAAATTTTGTGTATCGAGCCTCTAGTAAAATATAAATGAATATGCAATATCTAAGAATATCCAAGATACTCTCAAAGAGGAATTACATAATAAAGAGACATGCCCTACCAGACATGCTCTACAGTAAAACGGTGTGATATTGTAACAATGACAAACATAGCAATGGAGAAGAATAGAAGGTTTAGAAACAGACATATGCAAATGTAGACCCAAGATTTCTTCCTCTGACATAAGCAGCACTGCAGAGCAGTGGCAATAAAATTGTCTTTCAAAAATGTTGCTTAGCCCTAGCTGGTTTGGCTCAGTGGATAGAACATCAGCCCATGGACTGAAGGGTCCTGGGTTCTATTCTGGTCAAGGGCATGCACCTAGGCGGTTGCAGGTTGGATCCCTGGCCTTAGTCAGGGCACATATAAGAGACAGCCAGTCAATGTGTCTCTCTCACATCAATGTTTCTCTCTCTCTCCCTCCCATTCTCTCTAAAATTCAATGGAAAAATATCCTTTGGGTGAGAATTAACAATAACAATAAATATTGCTTATATTTATGGAAAACAATTGAATAGGTTTATATCTCACAGGATGCACTACCATCCATTACTGGTGAATTGCAGATAAAATTTGAAGGGAAACAAGTGAGACTCTATAAAATACTATAGAAGAGTATCTTCCTCCCCTCAGAGTATGAGGGATTTCATAAATAAAATTTACTATAAAGAAAAAGACTGATAAATCAGAATATATAAATTTAGTAGTGATCACATATTTTTTTAAAGCCACGGAAAGTGTAAATGACATTTTCAAAGCAACAAAGGGCTCATACCAGGAATATAATAAGAACTTCTATAAATCAAAAAGTAGAAGACAACTTTATGAAAAAAATGGAATTAGACTTAAGAGTTTCAGAAATGAGAATATTCAAATCATCAAAAACCGCATGAAAACATGCTCACCTTCATTAGCCATTAGGGGCATGCAAACTAAAGCTACAATGAGATTCCATTACATATGCAGCAGAATGGGTAAAATAAAAAACTGACAATACCAAGTGCTGACAAAATTATGAAATAAGTAATATATTCGTTCATTGCTTGAAGAAGTGTTCATTGGCACAACCACTTCGGAAAACCTCTTTTCAATTTAAACTAGAAAATGCATACATTTATGAAAAAGCCATTACTACCCTAGATATATACTGCGTACAAATCCGTGCTTATGCTACATAACCGAGATACACACAGACACACATTTACACATGCACGTACACCCAGGTGCACTACGGACTCCAATTTCTAGGAGAGGTTTGCTGTTTCTTTGGGCTTAAGGACGGGCCTTCCGTGCTAAAGGTTTTCTCTCTCTCAGTGGCCCTGGCCCCCTCCCAGCCGTCCCATCAGCCTGCCCCGCGGAGCGTCCCTCTCCATGCTCTTACCCATCACAGCAGAAGACGGCCTGTCGCTCAGTCCCAGCTCACAGTGAGCGGTGAGAAGGGAGGTTCAGTGCCCCTGGCCCGTCTCTTGGGTTATGGAGGCCCCTGCCTGTCTGGGCTTCCACATTGTCCCTGTCCCTGCCTGCTGAGGCGGTCACACGCTGCCTCACAGTTTGTGGCAGGTCTAACGTGTGTGTGTGTGGGGGGGGGGGGTTCTGCCTCTCCCTTAGTGGCAGCAGACCTCTGCTTTGAATTGGTACAGGACACGGGGCCCAAAAACCTTCTTGTCTCCCCATCAGGGGCATGAGGTTCTGACTTGTGTCCTCGCCTCGCCTCCTAGCATCCATGGGCCTTGGCCTGGGTCATGCGGAAAAGGCACCTCGCCTTCCCCAGGTGACGAAGGCTTTCCCACCTTTTTTAAAATTATTATTAAATATAATTTATTGATATTTTACAGAGAGGAAGGGAGAGAGATAGAGAGCTAGAAACGTCGATGATCGACCAGCCGCCTCCTACACAACCCACACTGGGGATGTGCCCACAACCAATGTACATGCCCTTGACCGGAATCGAATCCAGGACCTTTCAGTCCTCAGACCGACGCTCTACCACTGAGCCAAACCGGTCTTGGCACTTTCCCACCTTTTGACTGGGGGAGAGTGCGCAGGTTTTGTTTGTTTGTCCCCCAGTGGCAGCCCGTCACCCTCTGCACCCCCGCATTGGGCTCAGGCTCCCTCCAGTCTCCCACTGGCCCCAATACTTCTTGCATGATGACATACATGGTTATTAGCAGGCATCTTCAATATATATATTAAAAAAGTAATGAATTATTACAAGTCTTGAAAGAAATGAGCTTTTAAAACCACAAACACAGACATCCAGAGTGGAGGCTGGTTGAGCAGATATCTGAGTGCTGATGAGTGAGCAGGGCTGAAATGTCCCTGACATCAGGTTAGGAGGAAGGGAGCGCATTGGTCCTGACTCTGCGGAAGCTGTGAGCACCCTCTAGTGGAAATACGGTTTTTGAAAAATCACTTCCTTAACCCAGATCTATCTCAGATACAATATCAGTCATCTACACGTGGCCATTACAAAAAATAAAAATTTTGAGACAATAATAAGCAATGTAGTGCTCATATTAGTATATTAAGTAATAGCAAGTGATTTAATATTATGTTTGTAGTCTCATCCAGAAAAGCAATACAAAACAAGAACAAGGAAAATTCAGACTATCTCTGCTCTCACTAAATTAATACCATAGAAATAATTAAAGAATAATATTCTCAACGCATGCCAGACTTTCCGCTGGTGCAGAGTACCACATGATCAGCACAGGATGTCCTCATGGCTTTCCCTGGCTCTGCTTAAAACCCAAATGGGGAATGAGCAAACTGAAATCTTCAGTATTTCACATTAACTTGGATGAGCATCTCTTCAGTAATAACAATTGTATCAAAAATCTCAGTCCAAACTCTGAAATTTTAAAGTCAGTAAAATCATATTACTACTTATTAAAAATTTAATATTAGAGCTCTGATATGCGCAGTATGGGCAAACTACGGCCCGCGGGTTGGATCCAGCCAGTTCAGCTGTTCTATCTAGCCCGAGGAGCCAAAAGAGCAGAGGGTTCTCTTGCTCTCCCCTCCGCTCCTTCACCAGCAGCCCAAGATGAGAGTGCCAGCATGGTCAGGTTGCTTTTGTTCTGGCCCTCCGGTCCAGTTTAAGAACCCATTGTGGCCCTCGAGTCAAAAAGTTTGCCCACCCCTGGGTTAGAACATTGGCCCGTGCTCTGAAAGGTTGCAGGTTTGGTTCTGGTCAAGGGCACGAGCCTGAGGCCTCTGTCAGGGCTCGTGTGGGAGACAACCAATCCACGTGTCTCTCTCCCATTGATGATTCTCTTCCTCCCTACAGCCCTTCCTCCCTTGCACTCTCTTTAAAACAATCAATGGGGAAAAAATATCCTCAGGTGAAGATTAGCAAAGTAACAACAGCAAAAACAAAACAAAACAAAAACCTTGTTATAAACTAGAGGCCTGGTGCATGAGGTTTGTGCACTGAAGTGTGTGTGTGTGTGTGTGTTTGGGGGGGGGGGGGGAAGGTCAGGGAGTTCCTCAGCCTAGCCTGTGCCCTTTAGCAATCTGGGACCCCCGGAGGATTGGGCCTAAGCCCCGGCAGTCAGATATCCTTCTCGCAGTCTGGGATCCCTCATTCCTTACCACCGCCTGCAGCAAAGACTGGGGAGGGCACTGGCATTGCCGCTGCACTTGCCAGCTGTGAGCCCGGCTTCTGGCTGCTTCTTAATGCCGCCATGGAGGGGCTTCTGGCTGAGTGGAGCTCCCCAGTGCTGCTGCAGAGGTATGAGAGGCTCCTACCACCACCACTGTGCTCACCAGCAGGGAGCCCGGCTTCTGACTGAGTGGTGCTCCCTCTGTGGGAGTGCACTGACCACCAGGCAGAAGCTCCTGCATTGAGCGTCTGCCCCCTGGTGGTCAGCACCCATCATAGCGACCAGTCATTCCACCATTGGGTCGATTGGCATACTAGGGTTTTATTATGTAGGATTGTCACTATCTTCCTTTCTAAATTTTTACTTTGGTTGATTTAAGGGTCTTACTATACTTTATCAGTATAATAACCCAACTCATTTAATAATCAATGTCTGATTCTCTTAAATTGTATACAGTGTAAGGGCAAAGGTCTTAGTAAAGGTTCTGTTCCCCAGAATTTTTCTCATTTAACTGTCGGCAATAACTGTAGGACTATTGCTCCAGATACTCATCCCCCCCAAAAAAAAAGCACAGTTCCTTTCACATAGATATTATTTAAAAGAAAAACTAGATGTGTCTGAATATAAATACATATGCTAGAAAAGCATTAATCTTGTAAATATTTAAGTTACTCCTCTACACCTGCCGAGGAGGAGGGAATTTCTGTGTTGCTTGGTGAAGAGCTTTGAGCTTTCAGTCGTGTAAAGCCTGGAATGAAAGAAGCCAGAAACAGATTTTTTTAAAAAAAATCCAAAGAAAAGATCGTAGCGAGGGGACAAAGCAGCGAGCGTGGCCAGGAGAGCAAGGGCAATGTATGTGCCCTGGTGGGGGGATCGAACCCACACCCCAGGTATGTGCCCTGATCAGAAGCTGAACCCACAGCCTTTCGGTGCACAGGGCATGGCTCCAACCAGCTGAGCATCTGGCCAGTGCTAGAGGGCTGATTTTATTACTGTGGGCCTCACATTCTGATTTGTACCCATAGCACTGCCACTAATTTCCTACGTGATTTCAGGTAAAACACTTCAGCGTCCTCTGAGAAACGAAGTCAAATAGATCATCAATGGAGTTCTCGGACAGTCCTAAAGCCCCATTATATTTCCTCGAAACTTCCTAATGACCTCACATGGGGGGGGGGATATGCAGAGGACAGATGTTTAAGGTGGGCTCTTGGTGGCAATTATTGAAGAAATGTCTGGCCTCCATCCACGACCTTTAATAAATGCACAGTGTTTCTAAGGAAGGCCAGTAACCTGCCGGGCATTGACCGACGGGGGCGGGAGAGAGGGGGATGTTCCGGACATGCTATTTGATTGGCGTGTCCAGTATTTGAAGCCGAAGGGATTTGAGAAATGGCATGTGCAGGAAGGATTTTCTGGTCCTCCCCTGGAGGAGGCCACAAAGTCTTCACATGGGAGGTGCCCTTCCTACACCCAGAGGGAAGATGCATCCTTATTTCCAGAGTCAAGGAGGGGCAGAGGAGTACGAAGAAACAGGCCTTGTTATGTTTCCTCCCGTTTACAACGCTCTCCTCGCACCGTTTGTCCTATCGTATTCTTCCACAGCTTCCCAATGTTCATCAAACCTAGCATGGAAATGCTCAGGCTGAATCATTTCTTTGGTACTTTACTCCTTATGAAGTCTTCTGTGTCTCATAAAACCTATGTTGAGTACATTTGTGTACCTTTCTGTTGTTGGCCTGTCTCTGTCCTAGAGATCCCAGTTGAAAATTTAGACGGGGAGAGGCAAAAGATATACCCTCCCCCCTCCGATACATATGTCACAACTGAACAAGTCATGGGACCCAGGGCCAATTACTCATAAATCTTACCAACCTCCTGGAAACTGGATCACCCTGATGTAATCTCAAACAGTACAGTACAGCATGTACTCAGTAATAAAATGGGAGCTAGTAGGGAAAACACAACTAAGCATCACATCAAAGCAGGATCCTGACATGATTTTATCCCACTAGTTTCAATCAATCCCCATCCCACCCCCAATTCACCTCTCAACCCCCTGATTCACGAGGAAATAGCAGATACGGAATAGAGGGCTAGTCAGTTTCATTTAACAGACTGGGAGAGTCTGAATTAGCTTTGACCCAGGGAAAGAGCTGGGGTTTGCAACTCTAAACAAATCCTGACTCCTTTGGGAAGTATCCTTGACAAACACAATCTGACCGGTTACCCAAGAGATCATTTTTTTGTGTGTGTTTTTTTTTTCTTTCTACAAAACCTTGCTAACTATGCTCAAGGCAAAATTACAGGATATACTTATCTTCAGCGTTCTTCAAATACGTTCTGTCAGCTCCTGCTCCCAAGCTCCAATACAAGAAATATGTGAAGTCTGCATAGCCTGTAAGAGTCTATACATTAAAGTGCATAATGTGTGAAAGCCATTGTGCAGACTACAAAGGCAAGCCATACACAGTGCTCCCCGATAGGATGCTTACATTTATTACATAGCAGGAAAAGTGGAATGTTTCAATAGAGATTAAGAAGAACAGTCATGCCGAAACCGGTTTGGCTCAGTGGATAGAGCGTCGGCCTGGGGTCTGAAGGGTCCCAGGTTCGATTCCGGTCAAGGGCATGTACCTTGGTTGTGGGCACATCCCTAGTGGGGGGTGTGCAGGAGGCAGCTAATTGATGTTTCTCTCTCATCCATGTTTCTAACTCTCTATCCCTCTCTCTTCCTCTCTGTAAAAAATAAATAAAATATATATTTTTTAAAAAGAACAGTCACACACACACAAAGCTTTCCTTATCAAAAACACCTTAAATTCTATAATGATTGCTTTCCCCAACTCCCATAGAGCACTGTAACCTGGCTGCCAGAGTGTACTGAAAATGCAGATTTAACGAATCCACTTGGAGAGTGAGGACCTTTTGAAAGACTTCTCTTTTAACCTGAAACAACCCTCTAATTACTGAAGTTGGTTCAGCTGTGGATGGGTCACTCCGGACCCTCAGATTAGCTTCCACAACCTGCGCCGCCCTCCCATTCTCCAGAGTTGATGACATCAAGTGCCTTGGAATTGCAGGTTTTAACCATTCAGATTATTCAAGAGAATACAGAAATAACTGGGACCAGGGGTGAGGGGGGGAAATGAGCCCATTTCCAGCTCTTGGGATTGCAAACGTGGGGCGTTGCCGCCCCCTCCTGGTGAGAAATGGGAATGAGCAGGAAAAAAACAACGAGCCGGCTGACTCGTGTGATCAGCTGCTTCTCGCCTTTCAAGGCCTGAAGCCTCGGACCCGCCCCTCCTGGCGGCTCCGACCACTCAGCGAGCCCCGCTCCGCGTGATTGACAGGGCCACCGCCCCGGGTCCGTCCCTCAAAATCGTCACTCCGGAAACAAGCACCCGCGGTGTTTCCGGAAGCTCAGCGCCCGCTCCCTCCCAGCATGCTTTGCCTTCCGGCTAGGTGCAGGCCCCGCCGGCCAGTCCCGCCTCGCGCGCCCATTTCGATCCCGCGCTCCCGGCGCTCCACCCGGCGCTCCCGGCGCTCCCGGCTCGGGCGGCCGGCCCAGCTCCCCCGGACTGCGGGCTCCGGCGGCGGCCATGGGGGCGGGGGCGGCGGCGGCGCCGCTGGAGGGCTACTACTTCGCGGCGGCCCTGAGCTGCACCTTCCTGGCGTCCTGCATGCTCTTCTCCACCTTCAGCCGCGCGCTGCGCGAGCCCTACATGGACGAGGCCTTCCACCTGCCGCAGGCGCAGCGCTACTGCGAGGGCCGCTTCTCCCTCTCGCAGGTGCGGTCCGCGCCCGATCGCCCGCCCCGGCCCGCAGTCCCCCCCGCCTCCCAGCCCCGAGCGGGAAGGGAGCCGGGCCATCTTTGTTCCCTTTCTGAAATCCGGGCAGTGTTCCTTAGGTGATGCCGACCCGCAGGTCCCTCTCCCGGGGAGCCTTGTCGTGACGTAAGCGGATGTGGAGCCCGGCCATCCCCGCTCCCCCCCAACCCCTATCCCTCCTATCTCCCCCACCCCCCCTTACCTCCCTATCCCCCCATCCCAGGAGGAGGCCGGGGCGTCTCCAGGGGGAATGGCAGGAAACTTAACTTTCTAGTGCATCCGTCCATCCGTCCGGCCAGCCCCTCCTCGCTGTGGTTTGGGGAGGGGATGGGGGGGCCTGGCTGTGGTTTGGGGAGGGGATGGGGGGGGGACCTGGCTGTGGTTTGGGGAGGGGATGGGGGGGCTGGCTGTGGTTTGGGGAGGGGATGGGGGGCACCTGGCTGTGGTTTGGGGAGGGGAGGGGGGGGACCTGGCTGTGGTTTGGGGAGGGGATGGGGGGGACCTGGCTGTGGTTTGGGGAGGGGATGGGGGGGACCTGGCTGTGGTTTGGGAAGGGGATGGGGGGGAACTGGCTGTGGTTTGGGGAGGGGATGGGGGGGAACTGGCTGTGGTTTGGGGAGGGGAGGGGGGGACCTGGCTGTGGTTTGGGGAGGGGACGGGGGCAGGAAGGGGGTGGTGTCTCCAGCCACCGAGAAGTTGCCAGGGACCATAATTCCATCCTTAGTGTTTTGGATGGGGACTCTTTCGTTAACTGCATCAAGTGGCAGCTAGTGAAGGGGCTTCCTGTTTGAACATCTAAGGGGCTTTGTGAATATATGGATGGAGACAGAAGTCTGCCTGAAGCACCGCAGGCCCCGGAATGAGGTCCTGGCTCCAGCACCTTTCCTGATAACCCTGTGAGAGGCGGGGAACTGGACTCCTGTCCGTGCAGAGGGTTTCCTCGCAAGACTCCATTAAAGTCCAGAGCCTGTCACAGCTGTGGAGGGAGGCTCACTCGGGCCTGTCATTGCCCCCCCACCCCACCCCCCAGACAATGTGGGGCGATGGTTAGAAATACAAAGTCTATTAGAGAAAGGCCCGATTTTCAATCTTGGAGTTTATTTACTAGTTACAGGTGAGCTGTACATTTCCGCATTTCAGGTTACTTATCTGAGAAAGACAAGCCTGTGGCATGTCGCCGGTTAGCTTTCTCTGTGTTTAATCTCTCCAACCACTTCTTTCCCTCCAAACTCATCAGAGTTCCAGCTGATGTTTCCACACTTTTAGAAACTGGAGCATTTGCGACTTAGTCACCAAGGTACAGGCTTCCGGAAGAGTAAGGACCAGCAGGTCTGTCTGAGGAGCAGACACTAATTTTAAGTTGTTGCCTCCTGGTTGGTGATCGCTGGATAATCACGGGGCAGGGGCCGGGGCAGGGGCCGGGGCAGGGTCTAAGCAGCACATCTGATCTGCCCAGGGCTTCTGTGATGGCGTCACGGAGTAGCTTCTGGGAGCGCCCGCTGGTTGGTAAGGGGCTGTCGAGCTGACGTGGGTGGCAGTCAGTCCTCTGGCCTCGCCTCACCGGCGCCTTCGCTTTGCAGTGGGACCCCATGATCACCACGCTGCCCGGCCTCTACCTGCTGTCGGTTGGGGTGGTCAAACCCGCCCGGTGGATCTTCGGATGGTCGGAACACGTGGTCTGCTCCATTGGGATGCTCAGATTTGTCAATCTTCTCTTCAGTGTCGGCAACTTCTACTTACTCTACTTGCTTTTTCGCAAGGTCCAACCCAGACACAAGGTATGCTTTCACAGTATTTTACTGTCAGTTTATGTGCACTCAGCTCCACAGTTTGGATGGATTGGTCTTATGAGATTTGGTGGAAAATGCCTTTAACACTTAGTTTTTGTGTATGTTTTGTAAAGATAAAGTAAGACACCCCCCACCTCCATTTTAGAATACATTTATATTTAAATATTTTAATAACTTATACTATATGATAAAATATTTTAATAACTTATACTATATGATAAAATATACAAATTGACCCTAATGATGAATGACCCCTTGTTATGACGCGCACTGACCACCAGGGGGCAGTTACTGCACTCCCACAGGGGAGCTCCGCTCAGCCACAAGCTGTGCTGAGGGCTGCCGACACATTGCCGTGGCAGGAGCCTCTCCTGCTGCCTCCCAGGCAGCGCCAAGGATGTCTGGCTGTGGCTTAGGCCTAATCTGGCAGCCGGATATCCCCCGAGGGCTCCCGGGCTGCCAAAGGGATGTCTGACTGCCAGCTTAGGCCTGATCCTGCCTGGGGAATGGGCCTGAGCTGGCAGGTGGACATCCCCAAGGGGTCCCAGAATGTGAAAGGGCACAGGCCAGGCTGAGGGGACCTCCCTCCCCCCCCAGGGCATGAATTTTCATGCACGGGGCCTCTAGTTTATTTATAAAAACTAAATATGGTTGTTGTTTTTTTCCCACCAGTCAAACCATTTCAGTTAATATTTACTGAACTTACTCCATGTGCTTGGCATTGAAACTGCAGAGGTAAATGAGGTGATCATTTCCCTAAGGAAGCTACATTTTCATTAGGAGAAACAGACTTTACCTGGGGAATTTTTATGTGATTTAATGCAGACCCTGGAGGTGAAATGCCTGGGTTTGAATTCGTCCACTTACTAATTATGTTAATTAAGCCAGGTTACCCCTCAGTGACTCCAGCTCTTCATCTGTTAAATGGGAATAATATACAATCTACCTGATAGTGCTGTTTTGAAGAATAAAGGAGATTAACAGTGGAAGATGCTTAGAATAGTGCCTGATGTAATGTTAAAGACTCAATAAATATTGATTACAACAGTTCATTTTAACTTAAAGAGATTATTACAATCGTGTGAGTTATTAGCGGGGGATAGGTGTGAGACACTTCAGTGCAGGAAGGCGCGGAGACCCGCGGCAGCCCTGGGAGGGAGGGTGTGGTGGCTGGGGAAGGCTGCAGAGAAGATGGAACCTACGCTGACTCTTTCTTTTTTTTTTTTTAATATATTTTATTGATATTATACAGAGAGGAAGAGAGAGGGATAGAGAGTTAGAAACACCAATGAGAGAGAATCATCGATCAGCTGCCTCTTGCACACCCCCTACTGGGGATGTGCCCGAAACCAAGGTATATGCCCTTGACCGGAATTGAACCTGGGACCTCTCAGTCCGCAGGCTGATGATCTATCCACTGAGCCAAACCGGCTTCGGCCTAAGCTGACTCTTGATGCACAGAGAGGGCTTTGGGGTCAGGAAGGAATCCTGGCTGGAGGAGCGTAAGCACAGTGGGAGGCATGCGCAACAGAGGCAGGGAGTTAGTGTTTGGGATTGGAGGATTATAACCGCGTGGACCTCTGAGGCTGGAGGAGTAGGCAGGGTGAAGTCACAAATGTCCTTAAAAGGCACAGGGAGGAATTTGAACGTGAATAGGTGATGGAGAGCCCTTAATTGAAATCAAGGCACAGACGTGGTTTGGCTTTGTGACGTAGAGTAGATGAAGGCTACCGCCCTGACCACGTGGCCTAGTTGGTCAGTAGGTTGGAGCATTGTCCCCTGCACTGTAAGACTGCAGGTTCGATTCCCGGTCAGAGCCCATATGAGAGGAACCTGTTGAGGTTTCTCTCTCATCAGTGTTTCTATCTCTCTCTCCCTTCTTCTCTCTCTAAAAATCAGTAAAAACATATTTAAATGTTTATTGTGTCTCTGCCTACCCAGAAATATATTGAGTGATTTTATTTACGACTTATGTAGTTTTGTATTTTTTTTAAAGAAGGCTTTTCATTATCTCCACAGAAAAAGCATGTTTGTTTTATCATGAAAATAAGTTTAACTGTGATTTCTCTTCCTCCTAGGCCGGCTCAAGTGCCCAGAGAATCTTGTCGACATTAACCCTAGCAGTATTTCCTACGCTCTATTTCTTTAACTTCCTTTACTATACCGAAGCAGGATCCATGTTTTTCACTCTTTTTGCCTATTTGATGTGCCTTTACGGGAATCATAAGACGTCCGCCTTGCTTGGATTCTGTGGCTTCATGTTTCGTCAGACGAATATCGTCTGGGCTGCCTTCTGCGCCGGGAACGTCATCGCACAAAAGCTAACGGAGGCGTGGAAGACGGAGCTGCAAAAGAAGAAGGAAGAGCGGCTTCCCCCAATCAAAGGGCCCTTTTCAGAATTCAGGAAAATTCTTCAGTTTCTTTTGGTTTATTCCATGTCCTTTAAGAACCTGAGCGTGCTCTTCGTCCTGACGTGGCCGTACACCCTCCTGCTGGTGCTGTTCTGTGCGTTCGTGGCGGTTAACGGTGGCATCGTGGTTGGCGATCGGAGCAGTCACGAAGTCTGTCTGCATTTCCCCCAGCTCTTCTATTTTTTCTCTTTCACCCTCTTTTTCTCCTTCCCTCACCTGCTGTCCCCTAGCAAAGTGAAAGCTTTTCTTGGCCTCGTTTGGAAGCGTAAGATTCAGTTTCTTGTGCTCACTGTAGTCTCTGTGCTTTTAGTTTGGAAATTCACGTACGTTCACAAATACTTGTTAGCAGATAACAGGCATTATACGTTCTATGTGTGGAGAAGAGTTATTCAGAGACACGAAATTGTGAAATATTTGCTGGTCCCCGTCTATATATTTGCTGGTTGGAGTATAACTGACTCCCTGAAGTCAAAGTCCATTTTCTGGAACTTAATGTTTTTCATATGCTTATTTGCTGTGATTGTTCCTCAGAAACTGCTGGAGTTTCGTTACTTTATTTTGCCTTATGTCATTTATAGGCTTAACATACCTCTGCCCCCGATATCTAGACTTGTTTGTGAACTAGGTTGCTATGCGGCTGTTAATTTCCTAACTTTTTACGTCTTTCTGAACAAGACTTTTCAGTGGCCAGATAGTCAGGACACTCAGAGGTTTATGTGGTAATATCACGGACACCTTGAACTCTAAAATAGATTTCCACGTTTCCACACGAGCGACTGAGCAGGTGAAAATGATGAACTTTCTTTTAGGCACGGTGGTGATCCTCCGATCACTTCAGATGTTTTATTTGTAAACATCGGCTGTATGTGTTTTAAACATATATAACAAATCCAAGGGAATTAAGTGGTTAAAAAAACAACAACAACAACTTAGAAACATTTAAGACTTGCTCCATAAGCCTGAGCAATACTGGGACAATAAAATTGTTTACAATTATCTCATGATAACACTTTTGCACTGCTGGCCACTCAGAAAGTTTGGGAACTTTTTACAGATACAAGTTTAAGAAAATTGGGCATGCATTGTAATACGGAACTTATGTATTAGTTCTTAAAAAGCAATAGTAGACAGAATATTTGAAGACTGTTTGCAAATGATCAGGTAATATTCTTGATTGAAAAGTTGCTTAACATTTCAGTAAGTATAATTTTAATCACAAGGCAAAACAGACTCACATCTAGAGTAAACGTTAGACATTCCAGGCTCAGCCTTGTCTACCCATGATTTAAGTTACTGGTTTTGGTTAAAAATCTAGGAATGATGAAGCTCTTTCCCTAATTTTTAATGTGAACTATGTGCTGGCCACAGATACATTGTGTTGATGACAATACCTTTAAGATGGGGTTTTCTTTTTGAAATATGTTACTGTGCTAGTTTTCTGTGGTTGCCATAACAAATCACCACAAACTCGGTGGCTTAAAAATATTTCTCACAGTTCTGGAGGCCATACGTCTCAAATTATGGTATCGGCAGTCTTGGTTCCATGTGGAGGCTCTGAGAGAACCACTCCCGTGGCTTACAGCGGCTCTGCAGTCCTTGCTGTCCTCGGTCATGGATGTTCTCTCCCTGCCCTTGTCCTGACACAGCGTTCCCAGCTGCCTTCCCTTCTTTCTCCCACAGGGACAGAACCGATGGCCTCACGAGGACAGTGTTAATTCCGTTTTGCCAACGGAGACCCTTTTTCCAAATAAGATCACGTTTACAGGTTGCAAGCAGGCATGTCTTGTGGGGCACTTGAACCCACTAAAGTTACCAAAGGAGATTTTAGGATAAATTTCATAAAAGCGCAGGGTGTAATTTCTTTGCTGAGATAGTTGAAATAAAATGTTAATCTTTACTGAGAGGTTAAAAACACTTAAAACTAAAGGTAACTGGTATTTGATTCCATCATATAAGAAAAGTTAGAATTGAAAGGAAGTTTAGAAATTATTTGATCGAATCTTCTTTCATAGATTGGGGAACAACTGATCTGATCTTGTGTGCTGGTTTTTGGATTCCGTGTCTGCTATTTTGAGTACATTCATTTGATTATCATTTCACTGCAGAAAAGTATTTGGACATGTTAATTCACGTGTATACTTAGAACTGTGAATAGAGTTCATCTTTTAACTCATCTTATGTTTGAAAACATTTTTAAATAGCTCTGTGAACCTATTTGTCTTAAATGTTGACTGATGCTTTCTCTGGGTTTTAAAGACTGAGTGGAATTGGAAAGTATTCTGTGTTTGCAAACATAAAACTGTGTGCAGGTGAAAATGACCAGTGTGGGGGAGCAATTAGTAAAGAGCAGTCTTGTCCTCGGCTCACTACTTAGGAAGTAGATCTACTTTTTAGTTGTAACAGCGATTGCAGGACGGATTTTCTTAACCAAACTTTTTTTTTTTTAACTAGATAAGAAAGCATGCTGAAATAAATTATTATTTGTATGACAATCTGAATTCCAAGAAGTGAAAATTAAAAAAGAAATGTGTAATTTAGGAAAAACAGCTTTCTTGTCTGATACTGTATATGACAGTGTTAAGGAATATTTCTGAGGCTGAAAAAACGTTTCCTCTCTAATCTAGTCTGGAAAAAACGAGGAAACCATTCCACCCCATAAATTGGGGGAATCACTGTTCCAGTTAATTTTTAAGTTCCTATTCTGTTAAAAGATGTTTTGGATAAAATCTGCTTTCAGAGAAAACAGGTTAATCTTTGTTTTTTGGGTTTTTTTTCTGTAAAGTACAGAAGTTTAGTACTTAACATTTTATAAAAAATATGCTGTGAATTAGAAGGCGTTATAGAGCATCGGTTTTAGGAATATCCTAATTGATCTTTGTGTTTTGAACATTTTTCAGGAGATATCACATAGATCTTTTTGACATGAAGTTTTAAAAAATTGGACTTAATTTAATTTCTTGATTAAAAGATGATTTTTTTTTTAAAGAGCCTGTGGAGACTTGCAATTATTGGTGTTAAAGTATATAAGTAGGATTATGTTAAAGAATGTCAAACGGATTCAGTACATAATATGTCCAGCCCCAGTAATAAATGTTTGAACTTTTTTCCTTCTGTGAAATTTCATAGCTTGAGTATTATCTTTATATAGCATATGGCATTTGTAAGGTTTCAGTATGCTGTTTCCTCACATATTATGTGTTTTCTACTAGTGGCTACCCAGCAATCTTTTCTATTGCACCTGACTGTGTATTTACATTCTTTGGAACTGACTGTGTATTTACATTCCTGAGGTCAAACATAGCATGTCATTTGGCAAGAGAAATTTTGTTAGCTCTCTGGCCTCTTCCTCCTCTTCTTAAAGATATTCCTGAAATATGCTTAGTCTATGATCAGGTATCTTAATACAAAGAGTTTAATGCAATCTATTTTTATAAACAAGTAGCTTACTATAGTACATTTCTAGTTTGAGTTTAACTGCCATGAGAAGAGATCCTCAGTTTTTATTTATACCCCCAAATAGATAATTATATTAGGACTTTTATTTATTTTTTTTAATTTTTAAATTACGGTTGACATAGAATATTACTAGTTTCAGATGTACAACCCCCTATGTAGACATTTATGTAACTTACGAAGTGATCACTATAATAAATCTAGTACCCATCTGAACACATATATGCTTGTTACAATGTTATTGACTATATTCCCTATGCTGTAATTTACATTCTTGTGACCGTCTGTAACTAACAGTTTGTTCATTTTAAATCCCTTCACCGATTTCCACCCCCCCACCCCTTTCCTGTCTGGCAACCATCAAAATGGTCTCTGTATCTGTGTAGACTCACTTCCAAAATAAAATGTTCATATAAAGAAATAAATTCATGTTTATTAAATTAGCATTTGTTATCTTTAAAGCAATTAGCATTTCATTAATAAGTGTAACAAAAAGTATGAAAATAATACAAAACACTTTTTGCAATGGAAAATTAAACATGATTAAACATGGGCTTGTAGAAAGAGCATTTAGCATGGCAGCTGAGATTTTATATTCAACTGTGGTTTTGGAATCAATAAGGCAAGTGGTTTAACCTTTGGTTCTCATTTCAAGTGAGCAGAGTATTTGTCCTAACTCAGTGGTCGGCAAACTCATTAGTCAACAGCCAAATATCAATAGTACAACGATTGAAATTTCTCTTGAGAGCCAAATTTTTTAAACTTAAAGTTCTTCTAACGCCACTTCTTCAAAATAGACTCGCCCAGGCCGTGGTATTTTGTGGAAGAGCCACACTCAAGGGGCCAAAGAGCTGTATGTGGCTCCCGAGCTGCAGTTCGCTGACCACTGTCCTAACTGGTCAGTGCCTGGCCCATAGCTAGCCTTATTTCAAAAAGGATTCAGCCCTTGCCATGTGTCCAAAAAGTTCATAAGTAAATTATATAATAAATATTGAGTGAATGAATACTGAATGAAGCTTTTAGTAAAATGAATATCCTAGAAAAAAATTATAACAGTTAATTTTAGGGAACAAATTGCATATTTCACAATGAGAGTCAACCTACATTTTTTCTCCCTAAATTTTCTGACTTTGAAATTTTTTCTTTACCATGGTGCCTAATATTTACATTACTTATAAATATACTAGAAGCCCACCCAAGCACTTCCTACCTGCCCGCCGCTGGCCACCAGCCTTGCTGCCAACAGCCAGTGGGCCACGCTACCTCTGTGTGAGCCGCAAGCCCCGCCCTGCTGCTGTGGTGGCTCACAGGCGGGGAGGAGGGACCAAGAGGTGCTCCATGCACCTCCTGGTGACCGGTTTTTGGTCACTACAGTATTACAGCCATAGGCCTTTTATAGATAAATATTTCAAAATTATTGCTATTTAAAGAAAAATAACTTTCAACCATTAAATTATAATAGTAAAACAGATGATTATTAGACTTTTAAGGAAAAAGAATTTTCAATCAGGACTATTACCGTTTCCCCAAAAATAAAACAGTGTCTTATATTCATTTTTGCTCCCAAAGATGCGCTAGGTCTTATTTTCAGGGGATATGTATTATGTTTCCGTGAAGTAGGTCTTATTTTCGGAGGATGTCTTATTTTCGGGGAAACACGGTAGGTGTTTTAGTTAGGCTTAATTTTACTACTTTAGGGATAACTTAATTTTATTTAAGGTATGTTTTCTGTATTGATAAGACAAACATTTTTAATATAAAACTTGTATAGCTTAGAAAATTCTAACAAAAAGGGGTATATTGAAGTTACATGTTTTAAAATTGTATCCATGAATCCAACACTAAATTCTTTAACGTTTGGAAATCATTTCTAGGGTAAGAAATTTTGCCACAACTAAGTAATCTTATCTAATAAAAGAGTAATATGCAAATTGACCATATCTACCTCTGCTACACCCCTGAACCACGCCCATCAGCCATGCCCACCAGCCAATCGGAGCGAGTATACAAAATAACCTCAACCAAGATGGCTGCATCACAGACAGCAGGAGGGAGGCTTGGGTTTCTCAGGCAATAGAAGAAGCCAAGCTTTCCGCCTGCCCTAGCCAGTCTAAGCCTCCACTCAAGGGTACAACGTTTCAATTATAGAAGATAACCAAATCCAAACAGAAATGGCGGCAGCCACAGAGTAAGCAGAAGGCTTGGCTCTGTTCTAGGCTACAAAGTTTCAATTGTAGAAGATAAATAAATTACAGATACCAAGAGCCTCCCTTTGGGTTGCCAGGAGGCCTGGCTGGCCTGCAAACCCTTATAGATCCCTCGTCTAGGCCACCCCATGCCCCAAGGGAACCCCCACCCTGATCCAGGACACCCTTCAGGGCAAACCAGCTGGCCCCCACCCGTGCACCCAGCCTCTATCCTATATACTAAAAGAGTAATATGCAGATTGACCATCACTCCAATAAACAATAGCTGCCCCCATGTGATCAAAGATCCTGTCCCCATGTGGACACCAGATGGCCAGCAAGGGAGGGCAGTTGGGAGGGACCAGGCCTGCATGGGAGGGCAGTTAGGGGTGACCAGGCCAGCAGAGGAGGGAAGTTGGGGGCAAACAGGCTGGCAAGGGAGCAGTTAGACATCAATCAGGCTGGCATGGGAGTGCTTAAGGGGGTGATCAGGCTGGCAGGCAGAAGCAGTTAGGGGCAATCAGGAAGGCAGACAGGCAAGCAGTAGGGAGCCAGCAGTCCTGGATTGTGAGAGAGATGTCCGACTGCCCTCGAGGGGTCCCAGATTGGAGAGGATGCAGGTTAGGTTGAGGGACACTACTCTCCCCCCCCCCCTCCGTGTATGAACTTTGTGCACCGGGCCTCTAGTTCAAAAATACCTTCATGTTGGGCTTTATTTTAAAAAAAAAATGAGCATTGATAAATTTAGTATTCATTTGAGTCAATGTTTCACCATTAAACCAAAAGAGACATGGTATTTTCCTGACAAGAGAAAATATTAAATCCAATATTGATTTTCACACTGTTTAGGAACCTTAATATCAGTTACATTAACCATATATGTGTGTGTATGGCACATCCAAAATAATTGCTGTTGTGAGTGCCTATAATGTTCTGGGTGTAATACTACTGGCTGATTTACAATTTCTGTCACACTTGATCTTATTCCTGTTCCTGTGAGGCAGATGTTGATTTCTGTTTGATTGCTGGAGGAACTGCAGATCAAGCAGAAAGGTGGCTCTCTAGAAGTCCACACTGTCCTTGAAGAACATAGATTGGTCTGATTCCCAAGGCTGTTTTTGACTGCTACTGTGAAGGTTTTTAATAAGAGAAGTAGAACATGGAGAGAGAGAGGTGATCACCTATCTTCACATTAGCCAAGCCATTCATGGCATATCTAGCTAGTATCTTTGTATTGGTTATAGTCATTTTTAGAAATGCTAGAAACTGTTTAAAGAAGTATGAACAGATAAGTGTTTATAATTATGTTGCCAGAGAAATGGCTAAAAGAGTATATGGGATGTTTAACTCGGAGAAGCAGAGATCCTATAACTTGATATGCTCTCATAACTGAATAATTATTTGGAAGAAGGTTTGGAATATTCTACATTCCCTGAAGTATAAATCAAGGACCAGCAGACTGCCACTCATGAAAAAGATACATTTTCTAATTGTGTAGTCTCTGCAGGGCAGTGAACCCAGAGAAGAGTAAGTTTGCTTGCTTGCCGAAGGCAAGATTTCTGTTTGTCAGGGATGCTTCTGAAGAGATTCAGGTAGCAAGTAGGTAGGGTAAATGGCTTTTTCAGATGCTTCACAATTCTATGATCTTAAATTTATGTTTGTTACAGCTAATATTTTTTTTGCTTCAATTGGGAGGTCATGGTGAAATATCTGGTGACTTGTGTGCAGTTTTCGACATACTTGACATTTCTGACTAAAACTGTTACCTTGTTATAGAAACAATTTTGAGATTCATAACTTGAATGGTATTTTTAGCTACAGTGTTTAAGGGAACTTCTAATTAAACTGCATTTAATTTTCCCTATTATTTTAATTTCCTTAACATTAGTGAAGAGAAGGTGCTTCTTTTTGAAAAGCCCCCCGCCCCCAACTATAAAACAGCTTAAGCACAATCCACAAAATTGTTTAAAATGCAATACCCACTAGGTGGCGATATTGTGCTATTTTCCCAAGTGTTCTTGTGCTAAACTTTCTTGCTAGTCTGAGTTAACTTTCATAGTTTTAAGTTTTGAACTATAAAGTAGCTTATAGCTTCCATGGTTTTTTTTTTTTTATAATGTCATTCAAAGTGTTTTCTGAATTGTATGAAGCTAAGGTAGATGTTAAAAAATCATTTTTGTGTTTGGCAATCATACATTGGGTAATTTAACACAATATATCTTCCCGTAGATATTCTTTACTTCATATGGCACAGCCAAGATCTTTTGCCACAAGCACCGATGATGATGACAAATGTTGAAAACCCATTAACATTGTGTCAGCCACTGTTTTAAGTGTTATGTATGCTTCACAACAACCCTGTGGGATCATCACCACTGTGAATATTTCCACTCTGTAGCCATGAGGATACTGAGTACAGAGAGATTGCCAGAGCTGGTATTTAAACCTAGGCAGGCCGACTCAGAGTCCAGGTTAACCGCTGTCAGTTTGGTGGGGGGAGGGTTGGAGGTAGGGAGAGATGGTCACAATGTCTGCCTTCAAGTTTGCAACCTTTTGGGAAGAAATCTGATTTGGAGAATGTGGTTACACTGCCTATTTGTACGGGTCAGGAAGTGAGGCCCACACTAGTGCTGGCTCTTCCAGAGGCAGGAAACCGTCCATTTGCCATTGTGCCTGCCATTTGTGTCTTTGTGATGGCATCTCAAAGGGATGTTTACATACATATGGAAATAAGGGAGAGATATTATAGCTAAAATAAATAATATAGCTAAAAACTCAGGACTTGAGGTTTTAGCTATATTAATTTGCACTGTAATAAGGACCGTGTTTTAATGGGAATGATTCCAGCTACCAAATGGAGCATGGTTGTTTGAAAATTAACAGCTTCTCCAGAGACTCCTATTTGGAGGTGAATCCTCGGTTAAATATGACATACTTTGGAATTAAAAAAAAATTAACTGGAAAAGCTCAATTGTTGCATTTTACATTTTATTAGATACTATTATGGAAAATAGAGAGGCTTACTTGAATTCTAAAATTATGTTGTGGGTTCATGTAATTTCCATTTGATTTTTAAGTTAATCTATTTTTTAAAAAATATATATTTTTATTGATTTTTCACAGAGAGGAAGAGAGAGGTATAGAGAGATAGAAACATCCATGAAAGAGAATCATCGATCAGCTGCCTCCTGCACACCCCCCACTGGGGATGTGCCCACAACCAAGGTACATGCCCTTGACCAGAATCGAACCTGGGTCCTTTCAGTCCGCAGGCTGATGCTCTATCCACTGAGCTAAACTGGCCTCGGCTAAGTTAATCTTTTATAAGGATAAAAGACTTTCCTTATTGAAAAGTTTGTTCAAATAGCATGGCTTAATTTCATTCATAAATAAATTCATGTTTTGCAATATTTTATAATGTGTCATGCATGTCTAACATCCTCTTATTCTGAACTGGGTGCCGGTGGCTTTTTCTTTCCTTCACTACGGATTAGTAGCCATTGTCCCTGTCTCCCACTCACAAATCCTCTGCCTGATTAGTCTTCTTGAAATAATATGACTGAATCCTATTTTTTAAGCACCCATCACTAGCCTGTATGACTATATTTTATTCTCACAACAGGGGAAGACAGATGATCACTTGGAACTTACAAAGGCTTAGGTTTCTTCGTTACAGAAAGATCTATAGAAAGTCCGAAGAGCTTTCCAAATGCCGTTGGCTAGGTGGGACTCCAAGCTCAGAGGCTGGCCCATGGTAAGGAGAGAGATCCCCGCTTGGTGTTTTCAGACTGGTAGCTCTTGCTGTCCGCTGGGCTCCAGCCCAGAGAGCAGCTGGGAACTGACCCGACTGACCCACAGACGCAGGGCTTCCTCCGCCGTGACCCTCCCTTCTGGGGTTTCCCTTCTTAATTTAGCCACTCTGGCGTCCTGAACTCCATCCTCTGGCATCTCGAGCCAGTAATATTGCAGCTTTCTGACAAGGGTGTGCCAGGGGGAAAGTCACCCAGTGAGGTCTTTCAGTGAACAAATCCCATCTAGTTCCTGCCTTGGTTTGCTCCTCAAAGCCTTCAAGTCGATTTTTACCTAGGACTCCTTTTCAGCCAATCTGCCGAAGAGTTCAAGTGACTAAAGTTCCTTGCCATGACCGGCCCAGGAGGGAGCCTGGTGTTGATTATAGCTGTCACTTTCCACTCGTGTATAAGGAAGTTGGGGTTGTCACCTTTGCTTTAAAGAACTAAGTAGGAGAGTCCTGAAAAAAGTTCAGGCGGGGTCCATAAGTTTTTGGAACATGGACTTCTAATATGGCCCCTTAATACAATAAATTGCTAGAGGCCCGGTGCATTAAATCTGTGCATTAGGGGGTGTCCCTTAGCCCCTTCTGCACCCTCTCCAATCTGGGACCCCTTGGGGAATGTTCAACTGCCGATTTGGGCCTGACCCCTGCAGGATGGGGCCTAACTGGGCAGTCGGACAACCCTCTCACAATCCAGCACTGCTGGCTCCTAACTGCTCACCTGCATGCCTGATTGCCCCTAAACCACTTTTGCTTGCCAGCCTGATTACCTTCTAACTGCTCCCCTGGCAGCCTGATTGCCCTCAACTGCCCTCTCCTGCAGGCCCGATCATCCCCAACTGCCCTCTCCTGCTGGTCCAATCATCCCCAACTGCCCTCCCCTGCCTACCTGATCTTGCCTTCAACGGCCCTCCCCTGAAGTCTAGTGGCTCCCAATTGCCTTCCACTGCCAGCCTGGTCACCCCTGTGGAAGCTGCACAGAGCAGCTGTTGGGACCCCACCCCCCTGTGAACTCTGGGGAAGCCTTGGGGAGCAGCAGCAGGGGAACTGCCCTCCAGTGGGGCTGAGGGAACCAAGGCAGCAAGCCCGGACCTCCCACCCCCCTGCGGGGCCATGGGAACTGTGGTGGCAGGCACGTGGAGGAGCTGGCCCTGCCCCTACTGTGCGCACCACCGTCTTGTGATGGCATTGTGGCTTGAGGGTTAATATACATATTAACTCTTTATTATATAGGATAATATTTGTAATCTAATGATTTTTTTTGGAGGTCCTTTAGGTGAAAACGTTACAAGGAACAAAAGTGACTGTGACCTTCAGGCAGAAGGAATGCACCTTCTAATGGGGGCCCTAAATATGCAAAGTACTGAATGATAAGGAGGCAGAAAGATCTAAAGAGGCTACACAGGGATAGAAATCACATCTGGCTGAAGGGACAAAGAAGGATCTTGTGGGGAGGACGGCGCCTGAGATTCCACGTGATGGAGGTCTGTGTAGACCCTGTGAAAGCCGTTCCCAGCGGAGCCGAGGGGAGCGGCACGGACAGTGAAACCCCGGCACGCTTACCCAGTTGGCAGCAATCGCGGCAGCCCCATTGTGGAGCACTCTGCCATAGGCTAGAGAGGCACTGTGTCTACACAATAAATATGAGCTCATTCAGCTGCAATATCTCCATAAGGAAAATACCGTGATTCCCATTTTATTGATGAGGGAAGTAAAACAGGTGAATTTTGAAACCATTTGCAGATTTAGGAAGCATGGCTCTAGCTAGGACCTGCTCTCTAAGCCTGTATGATCTCACAGCCTACGCTTCCAAGGAGCCGAGCTTACTTCCTTGTAGAAAGTAAAGAAAAGAAAAAACCACACACACACACACACACACACACACACACACAACACACCAAAAGACACAATGTTCTGGTACAAGCGGCGAGGAGCAAGAACACACAGCCCACACACAGGCCCGGGGTAAGCGCGGTTGGAGAACAGTAGCGAACAGCTGGGAGAGGATAGCCGAGTTTCCGCTAAAACACAAAGGTGAACGGGACTGCTCTGTGCCCACCCCACCTTCACCTCTGCTGGTGGTGCCAGGACCAGGGAGAAGGGCATAATAAGAACCATTAAGGGTGGTTTTTTTTTTTTTGTTTGTTTTGTTTTTTAGGGGGGGGGTGTCCCTACAATATTTGGCCTGGAAGGTGTTGACGCCAGGAGGAGAGATGCCGTCTTCTCGGGAGAAACATTTCTCCGGAGGAAGCAGGTGGCTTATCAGTCTTTCTCAATAGGCGCGGTTCTCTATCATTTTTATAGTTTCTTCTACAACCTGCCGGTTTCTAAATTTAGAAGAACAGACCTGGCCTTTCTTGGAAAGGGTCACGCAGAGTGATGCCTCCGTGCGCATTTGGCCTTGTGGCCGGATGACCGCATATATTGCAAAGCTGCAGAGCTGGGGGGAGGCCCCAGCCTAGGGGGGGGGCGGGGCTCTCTGATCTAAGAGTGTAATGTTAATGGACCCCATCTCGAAATCTATGAATTGGTCATAGGGTTTTGTCCCTTTTGGAATGCAGGGGGAAATTAACACATGAAGGCTCATCAGGCATACGTATTTCAGAAGCAGATGAGAAAACCTGTGTGTGCCCTGCGACCCTCCAGCCCCCTGGCCACCCCAGCCGACCCTGACCGCTGCCTATGGCACAGTGCAAGCACTCCTGGAGCTGAGGAGCTGAGAACTCGGGGACATTGCTCAGAAAAGAAGGAGAAAAGAGCAGCAGGGAGACCGCAGACAGGGTCTGTGAGAAGGGCGGCCTGGAGAGAGACTTTCCTCATGCATTAGTCACTCCCCACATTCTCTCTTCACTCAGGAGGCTAATTTCCTATGGAATGTGCATAGAATGCTGATGTGAAACAGGAAAGAGAAATAAAATAGGAAGTGGGGCGAAAAAGCATGCTGCTCTCTCTGCTTGCACAATAAAAATTCAGAATGATGTGCATTTTTTTTAGTGAGGATAACTGTGCTGGGCAAATTTTAAACGTTTTCTGCTAATCTTATTTTCAAAATGCATCATCTTACATTTTGCTCAAGGAGGCAATCTTAGACACCTCTCCTGTTGTTACTCTGACAGGAAATGTGTACCATTTTATTTATGTCATAATGCCGCAAGTATTAATGATTTTTTTCACTGTCTTCTTCTTTTTGAAAGACATTCTTTGAACATGTTAGCTTGGAGCAGATAGATTTGCTTATTTTTGTCACAGAGCATTTTGAAAACGTGGCCAGTGGAAATGTCAGATCATTACAACTGCCTCACATGCCTCATTATTTTTTAAAAATATATATTTTATTGATTTTTTTTTTACAGAGAGGAAAGGAAAGGGATAGAGAGATAGAAATATTGATGAGAGAGAATCATTGATTAGCTGCCTCTTGCACACCCCTTATTGGGGATGTGCCTGCAACTAAGGTATATGCCCTTGACCGGAATCGAACCTGGGACCTTTCAGTCACAGGCTGACACTCTGTCTACTGAGCCAAACCGGTTTCCGCTCATTCCTCATTATTAAGAATAGGTGGAAACATTTATATTTCCCCCCCAGTTGGAATACCGGTCAAACCTGAAATTCATAAACACAACACCACACACACACACACACACACACACACACACACACACACACACACTGGTTCTGCAAAGCTTCAGTTAATGGGAAATTCTTGTTTCCCTTCTACCCGGCCATTAGACAAGAAGCCAACCATTCCCCAACAGCTATGCGACAGAGCTGTTGACTTGATAAGGAAAGAAAGCAAAGTAATTTTATTTGTAGTGTGATGTGAGTGATCTAGAAAGTAATTTTTTAAAAATAGTCATTCATTTTAGCTAAAATAAATGCAATTTTGAAGTTTCTGCATGTCTCCAACTGGTTTTAAGTTATATACAGAAGTGTGCAAAAGTAGGTAGAATGGAAAAAAAAAACATGCAGGCTGTGATCATTACAATAGCTTTATTAACTCTGCTTCATAGACTTACAGCTGGCAAACTCACAACTGTAAACCCACTTTTACCATCCACTCCACCTTCACCATGTGACTTGCCATATAGCTTTTGCTATGTTTGACTTCTGTATAGCTAGGAAGTAGAAAGTTGATAGAGTGTTATGGGTCTTTTGTCCTTTATAATGTTCGATATTATAGTGCCTCTTTCCTTAAGTTAGTGTATGAACTACTCAGTTTGGGAAACCGTAAATGTATTAGCATGAAATCTACGAATCTCTAGAGTCACTCTGTTATTTTCTTCATAAATTCTCAGTTAACATTTATCATTAAAATATAAGGGATTAGTATAATTTCACTTTCTTCCTAATACAGTTTTCTTCTATCAGGAGCAAATTTTTATCAAATTGAAATAATGGAAATAAAGTAGCTGATTATGAGAAATAATTGGCAAGCCTATAAGAAGAAAATTCTAATGAAATGTGCCCTTTATATTTCTTAATGGTTTGGCATTTAAAATGGACATTTGTATATTTAATGAAGTTTGTGTGCTCTCTATATAAGATGATTTAAGTAACAGTGATTTAAGTCATACATGATGTGATGAAATAGGACATTATAATTCTTATTGAGAAATTCTATGGAATCGTACATTTATAATCAATACCTTTCTGTGATCTTATAAAGTAAATACCAATAAAGTCATAAAGGAAATACCAATAAAGTCATAATAGTTAAACAACAGCTTACTTAGCTCATTATTCTGGTGGGTCAACAATGTGGGTTGGGCTCAACTGCATGCTTTTCTGCTTGTCTCAACTAGATTGACAAGTCCAGCTAAACCATTTTGACCAGGAAGGGGCTAGCCAGCTGTTGACTGGAGTAGTCAGAAAGACTGGGCTATATGGCAGCCTATCCTGGGCTCCTTCACATGGCAGCATTCTCAGGGCTCTCAAGAGTGGGCAAGCTATCATGCAGAAAGCAATGATCAAGCCTCTGCTTGTTTTATTTTTAAATTTATTATTTTTTTCTTCTTTTTAATAATTTTTACTTTTCATTTGGAATTAATGTAAAATATTATATTAGTTTTAAGTGTACACCCCAGTGGTTAGACATTTATATAACTTATGAAGGGATCATCCTGATAAATCGAGCACCCATCTGACACCATACGTAGTTATTACAGTATTATTGGCTATGTTCCCTGTGTTGCACTTTCCATCCTCATGAGTATTCTGTACCTACTAGTTGTACTTCTTAATCCCCTTCACCTTTTTCACCTAGTCCCCTTCCCCTCTGGCAACTATCAAAATGTATTCTGCATCTATGAGTCCGTTTCTATTCTTTAAAAAAATATTTTTTTTATTGATTTCAGAGAGGAAGGGAGAGGGAGAGAGAGAATGATGATGAGAGAGAACATTAATGATGAGAGAGAATCATCGATCTGGTGCCTCCTGCATACCCCACACTGGGGATTGAACCCACAACCCAGGTATGCTCCCTGACCTGGAACTGAACTCATAGGTGGTTGCACAACCGCTGAGTTACACTGCCTGGGCCTGTTTCTATTCTTTTTGTTCATTTACCTTGTTTTTTAGATACCACATTTAAGTGAAATCATTTGGCATTTGTCTTTCTCCATCTGACTTATTTCATTCAGCACAATACGCTCTAAGTCTTATCTGGGAAGCTCTTGATATGTCCTTTCATTCCAAATGATAGCTTTGCTGAATTTCCATAAATGAAGGAGTTCTTCTCTCAACTCTTTTTGACCTTTGATTCTTTGTCAGCTGATATATATATATATATATATATATCCAAAATAGTCTCCTTCCGTACACTAACTCTTTGTTTTTCTGTTTCCTTCTCTTTCTATTTCACTTTCCTGAGCTCATTCAATACTGCCTTTCTGTCCCTAAAGCCAGGGCCAAAGGGTCCTTAGCAAAAGGCCTATGGAAAGGGACTTTGGAGCTAGACTGGCACCTGGGAACCTGGTCAGTCTTAAATGAGTGTGCGATCTTTCCGATGGCTTCATCTGGTGTCATTCTGTCAGTCTCAGGGGCCAGGGGAAGCCCATTAGTTGTAAGGTGCAGAAAGACAACCCGCACTTAAGCAAAAGCAAAATAAAGCAAACATGAATTTATTGGAAGATGAAGGAAAGAGCTGCAAGAACCTGAATCCTTCTGAGAATGTCAGATTTACAGCTGGCCCTCAAAATTCCCAACACCCTTCTCTCTGGTCTCTGTTTCTCTTTGCCGCTGACTCATTTCCTACTGCAGCCAGATTTCTCTACTCAGTCAGGAGGAGTGACCAGCAGAAGCAATCAGCTCAGTAATCATAGTGGAAGGATTTGGGCTGAGATTTCTTTCATCCATTACCTTTGATTACTCTGGCTCCAGTGCTTGGAAAGCTTATTATCGTCATTAAATACAAATTATTGAATTTTACTGCTTGCCAGGTACTTTTCTATGAGCTATCCATGATTAACTAATTTTAGTCCTCACAGGAACTATTGGAGACAATCATATGAAGGAGGTGTAATTTCATATTATGTGCATTTGACAGATGATGAAATTGAAGAACAAAAGGAGTGAGTAACTTTTTCAGAGTTGCACATCGAGGTAAGTGGTAGAACCGTGACTCAGTGCAGGAGAGGCAACTCCAGGGGTGACGTTCTAGTCAATCCGCCATAGTTTGGATGTTTTGAGCAAATAGTAATTTAATATTTCCCAAATTTCTACATAGGCCTCTTCCTGAAAATTGCAATGTATGTTCAAAAAAAGCTCTAATATAACTAACAATGGCTCATCTCTTTGAAGACTGAATTTGAAATACATTTATTAGGTGGGTCTTATTATTTATTTATTTATTTGGCAATATGCAATTCAGTACTCTTAAGAGTTGGGAAAAAAAATAACCTCATATTTATTTGGACAGCTGAGGCATAAAAGGACTAAATATAATTTTGACTGGAGAGTAAGTGACTACATAAAGCACAGACCTGTCACAGAAGCTTTTATTGGATTTATTTTACTTTTATTGTGCTTAACCCTGCTTGAGCTCGGCTCTGCATTATTTCTTGTTCTCTATGTGGACATTAGTGATCAACTTTATAAAGAATATTGATTTAACTATAATTTCATAAAAAAATAGTACAAAGTATTTGTACTATTTGGATATAAATAAAACATCCATACACAGTGAAATGACTTACAGTAATTCATAAATCAAAGTTCCATATTGTAGGACAAATTCTCTAAATTACAAAAGCAACCGGGATCGATACCTTTTGAAAGGTAGCGTTATGGAGCGAGCTACATTTCCATAAACGAGGGTATTTTTTCTCTCAACTCCTTTTTACCTTTGATTCTTTGTCGGCTGTTATAAACCTTCTTTATTTTATTTGAACCCCAAGTTCCTCATTCCAAGTTCCTCATTCTGAAAACTCCCGTCATCAGCGAGGAGGCTGGCAAGGGGTGTGCAGGTCAACGACTCTGCCTCGCTCACCTCCTGGGCTGTTTCCTCAAACCAAGAGCAATTCCTTTTCTTTTTTTCACCACTGCCCTTAGCAAAAGGGGAAATAAAAGCCCTTTAGAAACCAGCCATTGCTCTTACGACACCATAAACAAAGATACAGAAGCAAACTCATCATCCTGAGGTGAGTTTTCCACTGAAGACCTTACTTGTCTGTAACCTCTAGAGACTTAATTATCCAACTTTACTAGTATATAGAGAGGCTATTGGGATTGCCAGATGGGTTCACATTCAGAAGAAAATTGTGTTTTTCTGTGTGTGTATGTGCTTTCAACGTGTGTGAGAGCTAAAATAGTCACACACGTGGGTTGGTGCAAATCAAAGTTAATGCTAGATACCAAAGGACGTGTTTCCAGGAGTGTGTCTAGAGGTTCTTACAGCACAGAAAAATTTCCTGTATTTTTCCCGATTATTTATTGATCACATGCTATGTGCTCTTACCATAATCAATATTGGCCCTGCCCCCAGGAAGAGGGAGAACATTAAGATTCCATGGACTACATGGACTGTTAATTGTCACAAATTCATTAAGTGCATTTACTAGTGCTTTTCAGGGCAGAGGACAGACCACTGAACTAGTTATTTAAGATCTCTGGTTTCAAAAGGTTACATTCTAATAGAAGAGGCAGATCATAATCAAGGAAATAAGATAACTTCAGGTAATAGTAAGTGCTATGAAGAAAAATTTTAAAGTGTGATGTGATAGAGGAGGTTAAGGAAGGGGACACTTGAAATAGATAAGGATATTTCTTTTTTTTATATTTTATTGATTTTTTCACAGAGAGGAAGGGAGAGAGACAGAGAGTTAGAAACGTCGATGAGAGAGAAACATCAACCAGCTGCCTCTTGCACACCCCCTACTGGGGATGTGCCCGCAGCCAATGTACATGCCCTTGACTGGAATCGAACCTGGGACCTTTCAGTCCTCAGACCGACGCTCTACCACTGAGCCAAACCGGTTTCGGCTATTTCTGAGAATGTAATATTTGTATTGAATGCTGAATATTAAGAAGGAAATAGCTACCGGTTTGGCTCAGTGGATAGTGTGTTGGCCTGCGGACTGAGAGGTCCTGGGTTCGATTCCAGTCAAGGGCATGTGCCTTGGTTGCGGTTGCATCCCTGGTGGGAGGTGTGCAGGAAGCAGCTGATCAATGCTTCTCTCACATTGATGTTTCTGACTATCTCTCTCCCTTACTCTCTGTAAAAAAATCAATGGAAACAGCTAATGGAAGTGTAAGGAAAAGAATATTCTAGTAAGAGAACAGTAAATGCAAAAGCCCTGAGTTCTATATACATACTATAATGTTAAATCCTCTCTAGGTTTCTGTTAGGCAAGTAATATTAATCTAATTTTATTGATGGCAAAGAAGCACCGAAACTATGTGAGTTCATTCAGCTGCTAGGCAGGACGCCATGCCGTGAGCTCAGGATTATCTTGCTCTTTCTACTGCCCATGCTACTTCATTGGATATGAAGCACAAACTCGTGTAACAGTAAGAAATTTCAAAGAAAGAAGGGTTTCTCTTCTAAACACAGGAAAATATACTAGATGGTCCCAACTCTTCATTTTCTTTCTACTAACAACACACAACAGAGGCATATATTTGTGAATTTTATTACTTCATTCACTTATTGGTGTCTACAGTGCCACACAGCTATTGCGTTAAGAGTTTGGAATACAGTTTGATGGATGTATACTTTCCTTCAGAGGAGTATAGCATTCGGAAATTCTAGCAGTATGATCTGTTCCGCCAAAAGTTACATGCAAAAATGTAAATAATTAGAACCTCAAAATCTTCTTATAAGTTGTATTGACATTTTCTCCAGCATTTAATATTTAACTCAGTGTTTGGAAGCAAATGAAACCAAGCACCTTTTTGACCCCTCTTTGGGTGTGATTTTTTCCCCCCATGGGTGTGTAGAAGGTCATTAATACTGAGACTGTCTCTGAACTCTGACAAATTCCAAAGGAAAAACTCAAACATCTCCAAGTCAGCCTTGTCTAGATCAACTATTTTCAATTATTATTATTTTATGTCTGTGGTTTCTGGCTTATTCTCTCATTAGCGAATGGCTAGATAGGAAAACAGTATAGTAAAGATAACGAAACTATATGCTTCTACCCATTTCTCTTACATATATCTGAGTGTCCGTGTGCAAAAACAACAACACACAACAATGGTTATTTAAGAGAGTGCCTGTATTTGGTGTTTAATCATGATAGTCCTCATTCCTGGAGTCTAAAGAAATAGCACAGTCATCTGTCTGTCCGTACTTAGTACTTTCTGTGCATACTAAGTACTTGATATTTCTCAGGGGAAGAAAAATGCTGCCATTGATTACTCTAATTTTTTTAGTCTTTGAGATCTAACATTATGTTTTAGTTCATTACCATGTGGTTTCAGTAAGAAGGAAGGGAGAGCTAGACCACGTAGGCCTCGTGGTATTGCCGTAGGACTCTGGCCCTTACTCAAAGGGGAGGAGGAACTGTCAGAGGGTGCTGAGCATGAGTGCCTTGATCTGACCTATGTTTTTAACTGAACCAGTCTGGCTGCTTCTCTCATCACAGGCCAGAGGGCGCATGAGTGGAAGCAAGGAGATGAGATAGCAGACATAGCAATAATCCAGATCAGCGAAATTGTGCCTGTGTTTCCCGGGTGATAGAAGGTGCCAGGGACAAGACACTAGGCATCAATCTGGCGGGAACTTGGTTTTCCGTATCCCCAGGGCCTGGAATCATTTCTTTAGAGTGTAGAAGGAACTCAGTGATTCTTGTTGAACCAATGGATGCATGGATACATGGAAAAATGGACATTCTCGTTTATGGATTTCATCTTCTCCCCAGCTGTGTATTACTTAGTTTTAAGTTCTGATCTACTTGTCTTATCCTCTCCTTTAAAACATCAAAGTAAAAGAGAAGCAAAATCAAAGTAGCTAAGTTCCTTCTTAAATTTAATTGAATTCAACAAGTTACTCCCCCCCACCCCCCAAGTGCTTTTATGTAACGACTTCTTTGGGATATTAAGGACATCAAATGCCAACAGAATGTTCCAAGACGTGAGATGAGATTATTGCTTAGGGTCAGGGCTATGCTGCCGCACCAGAATTACTTTAAAATTAAAATTGCAACATAGGATTTAATTTCCTCCTCAGCAGGGCAATAACCTTTCAGGGAATCAGACTTTGCTGTTCTGCTTACTATAAATGGGACCATGTGGCCGCAACCTTACAAAGTGCCTAAATGGCAGACTATATTAGAAAAGTCTGTGGACAAGGGGCACAAGAGTGCAGTTAGCATGCACCTTTTTTGTGTAAGGAAGCAGAGAAATAAGAAGACACGTGCTCCCACAGATAACTGTTTGGATATACACAAAGAAACACCGAATAGATACAGAAGCAATCAATGCCCAGCTGCCCATATAGAGGGCAGAGGCTAAACTGGAGAAATGGAAGCAAACTTTTTAATAGATGACTTTTATATCATTTTGATATCTGATCATGTGAATTATTACCTAATCAATGAATAAGTAAGTAAAAAGCATTTTTTAAAAGCATCAGGGAGAAAAGAAGAGAATAGAGAATCACTAAGTGCAATAGGAAATTGCCTCAAAAGTGCTGATTTGGGTCCAGCCAGGATGGCTCAGTGGTTGAGCATCAACCTTTGAGCCAGGAGGTCATGGTTCAATTCCCAGTTGGGGCACATGCGTGGCTTGTTGGCTTGATACCCAGTGCGGGGTGTGGAGGAGGCAGTGACCAATAATTCTCTCTCATCGATCTTTCTAACTCTTTCTTGCTCTCCCTCCCTCTCTGAAATAAATTACATATATATATATATATATATATATATATATATATATATTTCATTTTGTCAGTTTCCCAGACTTTAGAAACTGCATTTGAGCTCCAACTTCTCAAATGATAAAGTGTATGTGTGAAAATATTGGTAAATAATAACTGGTCATGTCGTGTTCTGTTTTCCTTAGAGCAGTGTTTCCCCAACTTCTCTCATGATGAGAATCACCTGGTGGAGTTGTTAAAATACAGATTCCTGAATCCCAACTAAGAAGTGCTAAAATAGAGTTTTGGGGAACATATAGGTAAAACTGTATACTTAACTAGTGCTCAAGCTTAGTATTTTAAGTATACAATTTTACCTATATGTTCCCCAAAACTCTAGTTTAGCACTTCTTAGTTGGGATTCAGGAATCTGTATTTTAACAACTCCACCAGGTGATTCTCATCATGAGAGAAGTTGGGGAAACACTGCCTTAGAGAATGAAGAAGTCCTGGTCTAAGAGGCTGCGATGCTTAAAGGACTAGAAAGGCCAGATGAAGAAGGTCAACCTGTGAGGATGCCTGGGAGTGCTTTGGTCCTTTCAAAGGCTAAAAGAAGTAAAATGCGCCCTGGCTGTTATGCTAGGTGGTTAGCATGCCCCCCCCCTCCACACACACACACACATTAGGGGTCATGGGTTCAATTCTGTCAAGGGCACATACCTAGGCTGTAGGTTTGATCCCAGCCCAGTCAGGATGTTTATGAGAGGCAACTGATTGATGCTTCTCTCTCTCTCTCTCTCTCTCTCTCTCTCTCTCTCTCTCTCCTCCCCCCCCCTCCCTTCCTCCCTTCCACTCTCTCTAAAAATCAATGGGAAAAATATCCTAGGGCAAGGATGAACAACAACAATAAACCAAAGTAAAATGCCATTATGGAAATTGTATGCTTTCAAAAAGGGGTTATAAGAATCTGAGGTCTGGCCAATCCCGTCCTCACTCCATCGGCGCTGCTGAAGAAGCTCGCGGGGTCCTGCACATTATACCTGGTGCCATCCCTTCTGGCAGAGGGTGTGCAGCCCTCACTCCTGCGAGGCTCAGCCCCAAGCGGCATCACACACGTCAGACTCTCCGCACCTGCCCCCAGCAGCTGTGAAACCTGCCCCTCTTGGGTGAGGCATTTCAGCAATCAGAATAACACCTGTCCTGTTTTTTCAAAACATTTTCACCTGTTTTATTTCAGCGTGTGGATTCATAGAAGCTGAAAACTGGAAGAGATCTCAGGTGCTATGACCCCTACATAACGGAGGGAGGAATGGAATCCAAGAGAAGTGACTGCTTTGTCTAAAAGCAAACAGCTGTGTAGCAGCAGAGCTGACACCAATGCTCTGCGACTTCTCTCCTCCAGGGCGACCTCAGGTGCGTCCCTCCGACTCCCCATCTTTTTATCCATATTTTATTCTTCTTCTTGATACATCTATGGTAACATTTTTATGCATTAAAGGTGGCCTATGTATATGACACTTCCAATAATTTCTCATTTTTGCTGATGCGCTCAAAAAAAACGGCCTTAAAATGTTTTCTTTGGCATGCACTTGCATTCTCATCTTTAGGTTCCCTGCCTCCCATAGTAAAGAGTTTAAGCATACATAGAAATAGAGTTGTTTATCTCATCAGTGCTATCATCTTTGCTTCACTTGTGTTTTATCAGATTTCCCACAACTGGAATATTTTAAGCCCGTTCTCCCTTTCTAATTTATTATCTATCCGTGGGAAGACACCAATGAGGCCTGAAAAAATCTGGCAGAAAAATGTCTCTTAACGTCACAGCCGATGCCATACACTACTTATAACAGATTTTTCTATTCCCTGGTGGAGAAAGAAAAAAGGCATTTATGTCTAAATTCAATTTTACTAAAAGGAAAAGAATTATATCCAGGTCAAGTTCCATTTCGGTGAGATTTGAATCAGTGGAGATATTATACCTTCACTCAGAGACGCGCTCAGTGGTTAAAACAGCCCCGCACGGAGTCGGGATGCTAGCACTTTGCAAAGGGACAGCGATTCTGTACCGAGTGCTTTCCTCACTCAACATGCGTAGGCTCCACGGCTACCCAAGGCTGGTACCTTGGTCCCGCAGCCTCGAAGGCACAGGCTCTGGCTATTAGGAGAAGATTGCTGAAAACTGTTATTTCGGAACCTTCAGAGATATCCTCTTGGTTGATCAAAGATCTACAATTTTCTTCCTTTGTCCATAATCCTACTCCGTGTTTCCAAAATGATAGCAATTTTCTGCACGATTTCTTATTTGAAAAAGAGCTATGGTAGAGTTAGAAATATGATTTTCTTTCTCCTGGCCCACCCACAAATTGACCTTCCATACCTTTGTGGTTGTTTCCTAAATGCGGGGGGCGGGGGGGAGAGGGGGGATGATTGCTGCAACCACCAACTATTTTATATGCATCCAGTGAAACGTTTTTTTTCTAATTAATTTTTTGTAACTTACCTGACATCAGAAATGATGGTCAGAATGAGAAGAAAAATAGTAAATGTGAGAGAAGCTAAAGGCAAATACAAAGTGCGCAATAGAGAATATTGGCAATTAGATGTCATGAACAACGTGAGATGAATGAGCCAAACACTGAGATGTGGGAAAGCGGTAGGAAGAACAGATCTTGGATGCAGAAATGAGGACAGGCTTGTTTAGACCATTCCATCTCTGTGGTGGCATCTTAGAGCGCTGGGAAGAAAGACCCGCTAGGGACCTTGGGAACCCACTCTCTAGGAATGGACAGCAGGAAGAGACCAGAGAAGAGAAAAGAAGATGAATGAGTTATGGTACACAATTTCCTATAGATTTTTTTTAGAATTAGATTATAAACTTTCACAATGAAGTGCTTTTGATGAATGTCCACTGGCACTAACAGCAGATGCCTTCATTTTTCTCGACCCTAATTCTTCATACAAACACTCTTTGCATCTTAAAGTATTTGGAGTAAATATCGAAGCACTGTTAATAGGCACTTAACAGGTTTTTAAAATAAAGGATGCAATTTAATTTAGATCTTTTAAAGAGTAATTTAACTTCCTCTACCCACAGTAGTAGACATGATCTCATATCGATTTTTTAAAAAAAATATATCTCTTTTCCTGGCTGGGGTAGCGCAGTGGTTGAGTGTTTAGCCAAGAACCAAGAGGCCACCTCACCTGTTGGATTCCTAATCAGGGCATATTCCCTGAGTTGTGGGCTCAATTGCTTGGGTGGTATGTGTGTGTGTGTGTGTGTGTGTGTGTGTGTGTGTGTGTGTGTCGGGTTTGTGCAGGAGGCAGCTGATCAATGATGTTTCTCTCTCAGTAATGTTTCTATATCTCTACCTCTCCCTTCATCTCTCTCTAAAAGAAATAAATAAAATATATATTTTTAAAATAGCCCTCTGGCCACCACACCATGTGGGGGACAAATTAGAGTTGCTATAAGATGATGTGCTAGAAATATACACAGTAACGCATGTGAGATATGATTACAGTTTAAGTGTGAAATGGCATCAGTGGAGATGAAGGGAAGAGGATATGTTACAGGATAAAACTGTATGTCACCAAAATTCATATGTTGAAATTCTAACCTTCACCGCCTCAGAATGTGGCTTTTCGGAAATAGGGCCTGTAAAGGGTTTATTATGTTAAAATGAGCTAATATGGGTGGACCCCAGTTCAGTGTGACCTATGTCCTCATAAGAAAAGATTAAGATTCAAAGGCCCGGAAGATGGACCAGGTGAGGAGAGAGAGGGAGAAACCTCAGAATGAATCTAACCCCGCTGACACCTTAATCCTGGACTGCTAGCCTCCGGAACTGTGAGAAAATAAATGTCTCAGGTTTCAGTCAACCTAGTTTGTTATGCCAGCCCTAGTGAATGAATACAGAATGGGTTAAAACTGTATTTTTTGAATATAGAATTGTTAAGATATAAGGGATGGATTGGATGGTGAAGAGGGTGATAATCAAGATGGTAAAACTTCCTAGTTGGTTAATCGAGAAAACCAACGCTGGTTTTCTAATAAAAAACGCTGGACATTTTGCTGGGAACAGGATACAAAGGTGCCTGCTGGTTTATATTCAGCAGTGTGGTAAGGTCAGTGATAAAGCTCAATAGTTCACATTATAGGCACGTCGAGGAGAAATGGAGCAATGGAGGCCAACCTGCGGTAGAGTCCATGCACATGCATCTCTCATCTCTTCTTCCATCACCTGATATGGGACCAGCTCTCTTGGAAGCTCCACCTCTGGGGAAACATGGTCCCCAGCAATCACCTCAATCTGAAAAGGAAATGCTTGGGGTGCTTTGAGGCTGAGCTCTGCTTTTCAGACTCTGCATCAGAGAATTTCATTATTTGTAATTGTCAACGATTTTATCTTCATCTTTTAGAAGGTCTTCTTAAGGACCACATGGCATCACTTTGCAAATTCCCTTACTAAGGCACCATCGCACCCAGTTTTTAAAAAATGGCTTCAATTATTATTATTCTACAGCAGCAGGGGTTCTTGTGCTGACTAAAGGAAAGAGCGAGTTGAAAGACGACCTCCACATGACACTAAGGAATGCTACTGTCATACAGGAGTAGAGCAGCGGTAGTCATTAAGCAGGGAGAGAGCCATGGTTCCTTCGGGACAAAAAAAATACTTTTCCTAGCTTGTACTACAAGATATGGGAATTGCATGGTATTTTCAGGAAAAAAAAATATCTGTGTTGGTTAATTAGGCAAATAAATAGCAGGACATACTTGGGGTTATTCAGCTGGAAACCTGAAAGTTATAGAATGTGTCATGGTAAACAAATTAATGAAACATTTGAGAGGATGCATTCATGTAGAAAAAACCTGTCAAAATATTCTGGGGCTATTTTTATTTAAAGTGACAGAAAATTCCTAAGGAGATGAGATTCTCCTAACAGAAAAAAAAAAGTCTGTGAACATGTATAACAGGAATATATTACAGTTTTCTTGTCATAATAGGTTCCAGTCCAACTTAAGTGAAAAACAAATCTGTCACATGTGGATGAGGTGGGGGGGAGGGTCAGGTGGGGGAGAGGGTGAGGGGAGAGAGAAAGAGAGAGAGAGAGAGAGAGAGAGAGAGAGAGAGAGAGAGAGAGAGAGAGAGAGAATCAGTTCTTGGTTATTTAGTGCCAACCATAGGAGCTCCACAGCAGAGAGAGGATCAATAGGAGATGCCCACCATCAGGTGGATTCCCGGGGGCGGATTGATTTTTGGTGTAAAGTGAGAAGAGACACAACCTTAAGCTTTTAGCATCCAGTATTGAGGCTCTGCCAGAGGCTTCATAGAATACCTTCTTAGCTGAGATTAAGCAGAGCCTATGGAACTGTAGGGCCAAATGCTAGATAGATCATGTGGGTGAGGTGAGGGGTGTGAAAGGAGGGTGTCTCACTCCTCTCCTTTAAATTAAGACTTATAACATGTTAACAACATATTATAAGTCATATCAGAGCCAGCCACCTCTGCTCTGATATGACTTGCTTCTCAAAACTATTTCCCCCTCTACTTTAATGAAAATTATATTCACTATTGAAATGAGTGGAAAATAGGTCCCAGTTTTCAGGTGTGTGGTATAAAGGATATTAACACATCTTACTGAAAAAACAAACAAACAAAAAAACCCACAAACACACACACACACACACACACACACACAACAACAACAACAACAACAACAACACAACAACACACCCATAACTATGAAAGTTTGAAAGAACTTATATAAAATAAAGTCCAGCAAGGTTATTTTATTTACTGCAGGGAATTCTCAAAACTATTAACATGCATCACCAGACTATGAGGTGGGAGGGAAGGGAATACAGGCCTCCTCATTTTTAGCTGACTACAAATATCAGTGGCAAAGTAAGGTAAAATATAGATTAGTATCTAGCAGCTATCCCTGATTGCCCTTAAGACAAAAAGCTCATTGCCTTCCTCCTGGCAATCAGTTTAAGTGTATTTGGCTCAGGGAAAATTGAGATTATTGAGTGCAAGGATGTTTTAGACCGTTACACCTTTGGCAGTATTTCTTTTCTTTTTTTTTTGGGGGGGGGGGCATTTTCTATCTTATCAAAATTCCAAAATGTAATCAAATGCCATACGAAATACAATATTTTGCTGTAAAAAATAATCTGAAAGCACTTTTAGAAGATCACTTTTCTGACAGAAACATGATAATAACAGACGAACAAAGTCAATACAACAAAAAACTTGAAAGATGATGAGCCTATCTATCTTAAAGGGAACTGGCCATTAGTGGAAGCATTTACAAAAAAAGTGTCAGGGAAAATAGATCGGCAGCGCCCATTAAAATACATTTAGGGGGAAAAGGTTTCCATCATGACACTGTTGTACAGTTCCAAGGAGCATCATTTACATAGACCAGCATGTAACTACTGCCTGCTAAAATTGTTCTACCTGACAGCACTGAAAGACTTGACACAGGCACAGACCCCGTTAAGGAGGCAGGTGGATCTGTGGAAATGAGCACAGCCGCGTGTCCAAACTGAGGGCCACGGAGCACTGCAATCAGCCAGCCACCTCTGCTCTGATTCCGGCATCACTGAGCAATCTTCTGATTATAATTTGACTCTTCATGCAGCTTCCTATGGAGAAGGAATATGATGGTCAGAGAAATGAGTATCTGTTTCCCGTACCCACTATTTTTTCTCACTGTATATTAAATCCGCCCTCTGATATTTTCCATCAGTCCACTGTAATCTCTGGTAGAGTGAATAAACATCCTCAAGTTTGATCCAGTCTAAGAGGCTGACAAAACCACATTTCTGAGTTAGAAAATATGAAGAGGGTATGAATTTGCAAATACACAGCACAATTTTGTAATGCTTCTTAAGGATAGTCAGTAGACCCAAAATGGCACTTCAATGGCTCAAACACTTACTATACACTTAAATTTAAAATAGGGTGAGATCCTGGGTAATAAGGAATAGACTCTTTTCAAGTAGAATCTGAGAAATAAAGACAATTGATAAAGGAAAGAAAATTAATATTAGTTTCACATACAAAGATGATCATAACTATGTAGTGTTCTCGTGGCTCAGTAGTTGAGTGCTGACCTATGAACCAGGAGGTCTCAGTTCGATTCCAGGTCAGGGCACATGCCTGGGTTGTGGGCTCCATTCCCAGTGTGGGCATGTAGGAGGCAGTTGATCAATGACTCTCTCATCATTGATGTTTCTATCTCTCCCTCTCTCTGCCGCTCTAAAATCAATAAAAATGTATTTAAAAATAATAAATAGGGTTTTACTTCCAAATAGCTGGAGACATACCCATATAAAACAATAGAATGAGATTTGTGGGTAAATGGACTTTGGGAAGTATGCCCTTAGCATGTCCGATTAAACACAGTCCCTTAAAAAACCCCATCTGAAATTTTTCAATTAATTGAAAACTTGATACTCATATTCAAATTTATCAGCATCTAAATATTTTATATGTTATTCCCCTTAATTATCTTAATTAGGCATTTATGATATTACTTTTTTCAGATGAGGAAACTGAGGCACAGTATAGTTACCACTAGCTGGAGTCACAGAGCCATTTAAAGGAGATGCAAAGATAGGCAGGAGAGCTGAGTTCTAACGTAGACAAGCTGACTTCAGAGCCCATGTTTTCAGCTCCCTGATTTCACACCACACTGTATTTCATTTTTTATAGAGCAGCTTGCACTCACTGTGTCAATGTCTTTGCTCCTGCCTACTCCAGTCTCTGGTGAAGCTAACTGCTGTTGACAACCTCTGTTTCTTGAAACCAATGGAAAATTTCAACTTTATCTTGTTTGACCAAGTGTAGTCTTTGATGCATTACTCTCTCCTAGTCTTTCTTGAGCCCCATTTCTTTCATTACCTCTTCTCCATCTTATTCTATGGATATAGCTCCTTTTCAGTTTACATCTTCTGGATGAATAATTTCATTCATTCCCAATGCTTTTCCCAAGTACACATATGGTAACAATTGTCAACTCAGAATCTCCAGCACAGATTCTTTTTTTCTGTCCAAGACCAAGTCCATTCATATTATCAAGACATATTAAGGTCCTACTGAGTTAAACATCATTTTTATTCTTACTGGAAACTCTTCTTACAACCCACGCTCTTTGTCAAACAATTCACAGATTCCTAACCATACCATGGACTTGTTCTTTCGTTTTTTTACCTGCTATTCTATCTGCCTAAAATATTTAGCAGTAAACTAAATGTTCTTTTGTTCAATATTTCTATTATAAAGCTTGAATTAAATGTTTCTTTAACCTATTATCTCTTCTTGAACTTCATATCAACTTATACATTTCATCATGGATAATAATGAGATCATACTTACTTATCTTCTTTTTTTCTTCTTCCCTTCTCGGGAAAAGAGGTGGGAAGGAATAAAATTATTTATCGGGAAGATATAAATCATTTGAAGTGATTTGAACTCGTGAATTTCTCTTTCTGTTTTGTTTTGTTTTTGCAATGGTGAGAAATTTTGATGCCCCAAGGATCTTGATAGTTTTATAGTTTAACTAGTGGCCTGGTGCATGAAATTTGTGCATGGCGTGGGGCGGGGGGAGGAGTGTCCCTCAGCCTGGCCTGCACTCTCTCCAATCTGGGATCCCTTGGGGGATGTTCTGGACTGCTGGCTCCTAACTGCTCACCTACCTGCCTTCCTGATTGCCCCTAACCACTCTTCCTGCCGGCCTGCTCATCCCCAACTGCCCCCTCACTGAGCTGCTCACCCCCAAATGCCCCCCCCCCGTCAGCCTGCTCACTCCCAAACTCCCCCCGCTATTGACCTGCTTGCCCCCAACTGCCTCCCCTGCTGGCCTTCTCACTCCCAACTGACCCCAAATGCTGGCCTGCTTGCCCCCAACTGGCCCCCCCCTGCCAGCCTACTCACCCCAAATGGCCCCCTTCACCAGCTTGATCACTCACAACTGCTGTCCCATCCTGGCCTGATCACCTACAACTGTCCTCCCCTGTTGGCCCCTAACCCCCTCTACCTCAGCCCCAGCACCATGGCTTTGTCCAGAAGGATGTCTGGAAGGTCTCCTGGAAGGTCTCTAAGTCTAATTGTAATATTACCCATTTATAGTATAGAGGCTTGGTACATGGGTGGGGGCTGGCTGGTTTGCCCTGAAGGGTGTCCCGGATCAGGGTGGGGGTTCCCTTGGGGGGCAAGGCAGCCTGGGTGAGGGGCATATGGGTGTTTGCAGGCTGGCCATGCCCTCCAGTGGAGCCCTCACCTCATAGGGGCATGGTCAGCCTGGGTAATGGGCTGATGGGCCATTTTCAGGCTGGACACACTCCCTTCAGCGTGGGGGTCCCTACTGGGGTACTTGGCTAGCCTGGGTGAGGGTCTGATGGCTGTTTTCAGACTGGCCATGCCCCCCAATGGGGACCCTCATCCCAATGGTGGTGTGATTAGCTTGGGTGAGGGGCTGAGGGCTGTTTGCAGGCCCCTCCCTCAGCAGCTGGCCCTGGTGATCCAAGCCTCCTGCGCACTCAGGCTGGCTCTGTTGCCGCCACCCATAGGCCCTCCTTCAGTGGCTGGCCAGGGCAGGTGGGAAGCTTGGCTTCCTTCATCGCCAGGAGCAACCCAAGCCTCCTGCCTGCTCCAACTGGCTCAGTGGCTGCCACCATCTTTGTCCCACTAATTTGCATATTCCCTCCTGATTGGCTGTGGGGATTGTGAAGTGACAGTCAGTTACCATATCACTCTTATGTTAGATAGGATAGGCCAAAATACCTTTGTGGTATTATTCTCTTTTTATTAGAGAAGGGCGAAGAAACTTAAGTCTGAAACATGTGTAGCTGATGTGCAAACTTGGATTTTCTGAATTTATCTAATTGGTCTGTCACCAAAATGGATAGCTCCTCCCAAGTCTGGGTGGGTCATTTGGCAAAGGCGGTGCACCTAAAATAGGCAATGTTCTCGTGGACACTCAGGTTATGAGTGTTAGTTTTCACATAATGCATGTGTCATCTCCATGGTTCACGTAGGCCCCTTTGATCCACTCAGATCATCATGCACACCTAAAGTTTTAACTGAAAACCAGGGCAATACAACCTCAATCTTTAGCTCCAGGCCAACACATACATGGAAAGGTATTTAACAACACTAATCATTAGGAAATACAAACCAAAATTATATGCTTATTATGTAAAAATATCCAATATAACAAATGCTGGGGGAATGTGGAGAAAAAGGGAATTTTTATACACTATTGAAAAGAATGTAAACTAGTACAGCCATATGGAAAACAGTATGAAGGATTCTCACCAATTAACAATAGAATTACCAAATGGTCCAGCAATCTCACTTCTGGGTATGTACCCAAAGAAAGTAAAAAAAGGATATTAAAGAGATATATGTACTCCCACATTTATTGAAGCAGTATTCATAATAGCCAAGATATGGGAAAAATCTAAAATTACATCAATGGGTGAATAAAGAAGTTGTCAGAATATATGTATACACACACACACACACACACACACATATATATATATATATATATATATATATATATATATATATATATTGGTATATACACATTATTCAGCTATTAAAAAAACACCTTGTTATTTGGAACATTATGGTTAGACCTTGAGGACATTATGCTAAGCTAGTGCAGAGAACAAATTGATTGTTTTCAGAGGCAGGGAGTGGGTGGAGGGAGGGACAAATGGGTAAGGAGATCAAAAGGTACAAACTTTCATTATAAATAAGTCATGGGGATGTAATGTACCATCTATATATATAAAGAGCTAGGGTCTATAACATCCAAAATGACTGAAGATATGAGTGAACACCAGGCTACCCACGCAGCAGGTTTGGGTGGTGGGTTGAACTACTGACCTCTTGGAGAGAGAGAGAGGGGGTGATTAGTAGTTGCTGTGGCTGCTGGCAAGACCCAGATAGAGAAGCAGGGTCTTATCCGCAACCTCTGAGGCAGCTGCTGATCAGTCCTTGCCTCTCTCTCTTTTTCTGAGAGGTCAGCAGTTCAGCCTGCTCACCAACAGCCTAGGACAGCTGCTGATCAGCCCCTCTGTGATCAGGCCCAGAGATAGGCCCAGAGAGGCTGACTGGAATAGAAACTGACTAATCAGCACCAAAACTGTTGAACCTCGAGGAGCCAATGATTGCCTAGTAGGTGGAGCTTTTGACCCTGACTGGCATAGAAACCGACCAATCAGAACCTAATCTGGGTGATCTGCGAAGACAGAATGTAAGGTGGGGGGTGAAGGGTTTTAAGGGCAATAGCTGTTTGTTATAAGGAAGTGTAAGGTTTGAGAAAGAGGTTCAATTTTTTTAAAATATTTTTTTTTGTTATGTTTTCTTTAAAAAAATATATTTTATTGATTTTTTTACAGAGAGGAAGAGAGAGGGATAGAGAGTTAGAAACTTCGATGAGAGAGAATCACTGATCAGCTGCCTCTTGCACACCCCCTACTGGGGATTGTGCTCGAAACTAAGGTACATGTCCTTGACTGGAATTGAACCCGGGACCTTTCAGTCTGCAGGCCAATGCTCTATCCACTGAGCCAAACCAGTTTTGGCCAGGTTCAATTTTTTAATGACTGGTTTGGCATTATAGTGCATATGGCTGGCTATCAGTCCAGATATAGGGGTTATGTATTTTTGTCTGCCAAGAGCATCTCCTTCTGATGAAAAAGCCTTCCCCCCATTTAAGCAATACTATCCTATATAATCTATCTATACTAATAAAAGGGTAATATGCTAATTAGACCAGGTTGACCAGCCATCTTCTGGACATTCGACTTCCTTCTGGATAAAGCCATGATGGTGGGGGCCAAGGCAAAGTCAGTTAAGGGCAAGATCAGCCTGGCAGGAGAGAGCAGTTAGGGGTGATATCAGGCTGGCAGGAGAGGGCAATTGGGGGCAAGATCAGGCCAGCAGGGGGGAGCCGTTGGGAGTGAAATCAGGCCGACAGGGAAGAGCCATTTGAGGGTGAGATCAGGCCGGCAGGGGAGGGCATTTGGGGGCAAGATCAGGCTGGTTGAGGAGGGCAGTTAGGGGAAATCTGGCAGGCAGAAACAGTTAGGGACAATCAGGCAGGCAGGCAGGCAGGTGAGTGGTTAGGAGCCAGCAGTCCCAGATTGCTAGATGATGTGCAACTGCTGGTTTAGACCCCACCTTTGTGGGATCGGGCTTAAACTGGCAGTCGGACATCTCCCAAGGGGTCCCTAATTGGAGAGGGTGCAGGCTGGGCTGAGGGAACCCCCACTCCTCCGAATTCATGAATTTTGTTCATTTGGCCACTAGTCTATATAATACAACCCTAATATGCAAATCAACTGAGTTGCTATGATGTGCACTGACAACCAGGGGACAGATGCTCAATGCAGGCAGGAGCTGCCCCCTGGTGATCAGTGTGCTCCCACAGGGGGAGTGCCGCTCAGCCAGAAGCCGGGCTCATGGCTGTAGAGTGCAGTGGCAGTGGCGGGAGCCTCTCTTGCCTCCGTGGCAGTGCTAAGGAGCAGTGAGCAGGTGGGCGGTAAGGAGCGAGGGGTCAGGTACTGCGAGAGGGCACTGGGCCTCTAGAATTAACAATGCTGCAATACTTAATTGAGAGTTGCTAGGAGAATAAATCTTGAAAAAAAATTTTTCCCCCAAAATCACAGTTAAAAGACATGGCAAGTGAGAATTGTTTTATCTACCCATTTAGCTCCAAAAGAAAAAACCCAAATTTTCAAACCTTTCAGGCCACTGGGTTCTTTTTCAACCAAGTGCTGATCAGAGGTATTTATTCATGGCTTTCTCCATGTTTTATCTCAAAAATAGCTCTCAGTGTCCAGTGAATTATCCTTTAGTTACTTTATCTTAAAATGAAGGGTCTCTATTAGATTATCTCCAAATGCTCCCAAGTCTGGAACTATATAATTTTATGACTCCTGAGTATATTATTGTTGGAAAAATATTTTTGAAAATTTCTTACTGATAGTCAATTAGCCCATTTCATTTAGTACTTGAGTAAGTACAAGTTGCTCTCAAGGTAATACCATCACTTTCCTGATATGGCAAAGAGGAGAAAGAGCTCAGGTCTGTTTTGTACATCAATCCTTTATATTCATCTCAGAGGTGATAGAGCCCACTTCTGAAGAAGATAATGGATGCAGTTAAGACAGGGTCAGGCAATGCACCTAGACACTAACATCTTAAAAACATGGTTACAATTTTTTAAATAACTGCACTTCTAAGCTTAGCAGCTAATAAACACCTGAAATTCTAATTTAAATTTTTAAAATTTATTTGCACTTTCATATATGCTTAACCATTTGTTCTTTTCCTTAACATAACTAATCAAAAACCACCATAGATATAATCATCTAAAAATGTGAGCTACTTCTAATATTTACAAACCCATTAGTAAATAAAATGCCCTGAATCACAGAATAATCTTTGAATAAGAACTTATCTGATTTTATTCCTTAACAAATTTGAAGATGGCCTAACCCTATCTATGGGGCCCTAGGAACTCTTTCTCTTCCGTTCAATGAAAATCTGAAAGTTTCAATAATTAGATATTGAAGTGGTTATAGTCATTCATGCACACACTTGAAATATATTGATTGAGTGTTTGCTAAACACAAAGACAAAGGCCCTAAAGGTATTTTATTTTATGTCAAATACAACAGCATATTAAAGTCTATTATCATCAGTCTTTTCAGTCCTACATATGTCAATGTTGTTTAGTTATCAGAAAATTTAAGAGCAGGTTTTTTAAAAATACATTTTTAATGATTATTGTCTAAAGTTTTACATATGTCTTCTTTTTTCCCCAATGGACCCCCCCTCACTTCCCCACTCCAGCCATTCCCACCTCGGGCAAGCCCTCACCACCCCAGGGTCTGTGTCCAGTGATTATGCTAATAAGAGCAGGTTTTAAAATAAGAAGCAGAGGAAGTTGAAGACAGGCCATGGTGAAAGGACACAGAAAAGGAGATCATGAGTGCCAGAACACAACATCTAACGGCGTTAGAACGGCATTGAGTACAAATCCTGCTGAGAAGAGAGCACACTTGTTCCGTTAGTAAAATCTGAGAGTTGTAGTGTGGATACTACGGTAGTTATTTTATAAATAGGGCAATACCAGCGGCAAAGAATGCCACATCAGGGAATAGCAAACCAAAGAATAAACAAGCCTGTAGTGAAACATACTTTCATGGTAGTCTAACTGAAGTCCTGGCCATGTGAAACTCCTGCAGGTGTTTAAGAAGAAGCCATTCACTGTCACTGACAGAACCACAGCTCTTGACACACACACTGACCCTGACTTCTCAGAGGTGAAATGAAAACTTCTGTTTTGTTCTTGTAGTTGTTGGTGTCTTCTTTTGGGATAGTCCAAAGTAAACACCTAACATTAAAAATGGAAGCAGGGCCAAAACCGGTTTTGCTCAGTGGATAGAGCGTCAACCTGCAGATTGAAAGGTCCCAGGTTCGATTCCGGTCAAGGGCATGTACCTTGGTTGTGGGCACATCCCCAGTGAGGGGTGTGCAGGAGGCAGCTAATCGATGATCCTCTCTCATTGATGTTTCTAACTCTCTATCTCTTTCTCTTCCTCTCTGTAAAAACTCAAAATATATGTTAAAAAATGGAAGCAGGAACCAATAAATAGCACAAGTCAGAGTGATGATGATATCTTAGCTACTATTCCCCCTTTGGTCTGATTATTTTTAGGATGGGTGAACAGGATTAGTGAGGCTTGGGTGCCTGAAAGTTACTTTCAGAACCCAATATATGCTTTAAGGTAACTACCGGGTGGTTTGCCCACATGTTAGACTGATCAGGGTCTTGAGAGGAGAGCATTGTGGCCATAAAGACAGTTCAAATGAGAAAACACAGAGGCCATTTACTCAGAGTTTGCTATAGCAAGTGAATCAGCCACCATCCCTTAAATTTGGTGTAGACTCATAGGCAGCCCAGGGAGTAAGAAAACTCTATTGAAAAAAAAAGGAAGGTTTCAAGGATGCCCTAACAAGAGGTTGTTGTAATGAGGAAGCTGGTAGTAGGCTAGCTAGCAGTGGAACATCCTGCATTATTGATCAGGGAGGTGTGTGTGTGTGTGTGTGTGTGTGTGTGTGTGTGTGTGTTTCTGATTGGTTATGAGTTGGAAGTAGGAGCAAAAACGAGGGAAGCTGGCAGATACTAAGTCCTGTTCTGGACTGGTTGCTGCTGACATGGTGTTGGCTTTCTGGATGCACTGCTTGTGGGTGGGAGTTCTGTTGTCATAGAAGCTGGCCATTGTCTGCGTTGAGCCTCCCAGCATTTCATAGGATAGATCAATAAATGTATATTTCAGTGTGTACCGTGTATCTTCTGAGTCTCCATACCACACTCCTTTTTTTTCCCATTTCTGAAAGAGGAAGGGGGAAAAAAGGGACATAAATAAATAATCCTGAAAAGGAATTATATAACATTGGTTTTGACAGCAACAATGTTGAATGCGTCCTAGGGTGACACTTTTGAATTTTGTATGCTGGGGAAAAGAAGCAAGGAAAGGCAGACGTTCACGATTCTCCCATTCAAAAATGTACTTGAACATTGACACCGAGAGGAGTCTTTGATTTCTGGGCTGAAGACCGAGGACATTTCAAACGCTTCACTCAACAAATGTCACTTAGAACAAAGGAGCGGGAGGCACGGGGCCACATATCCCCCGGACACCCTGCTGATGATACTCGCCGGTGATGGAGAGTGCCCATCGCAACTTCTGAAATTTGTAAGGTCAGGGGGGTGTATAATGCCCATGCTGTGAATGCTCCCCGGGTAAACCTGGCCTGTTTTCTTGTGCCAGGATAAGCAGACATCGGAAGTAAAACTTCCACACAGAAAAGTAGTTTTGTTGTGGCTGTTTTGTGTTTGTAAGTGAAATCTACTCCTACCCCCGTACACACCATCATTCAGTGTGCACCCACGTAGCCCCACTAACAGAGGAAACCGCGGCCGAAGCTGGCCTCTGCAGCTCTGAGCTCTGTTCTGCCTGTTCTGAGATGTGCTGGGCATAATGATGCTTCTGAGTTTGCTTTCAGAGAGCCATGCTTACCTCAGGCTCTCCTCAACGGAACCCGACCACTGTTCCCAATGATGACAGCAGGGGAAACAACAAAGAACGTACTGTGCATGCCAGTGTTTCACAGAACGATATGCTTTTTTAAAAAGTTGCTTGATACTAATAGATAGATACAGTGGTTGTGTGGGGAAGGAGCTAATTGTTTCTCCTTTTTGGAAACCTTTTCATGTCTAAGATGGTGGCAGGTCTCCAAAATCTACCTAATGAAGGGGGGAGGGTGAATGAATAATGCAGTATCGTGTAAAGTCTGAAGGCTGTTTGTGGTTCGCTTTGGAACGGGCTATGGACTTTTTACAGCTGAGCTAACATTGTGCTGTTTTTGGTATATCCTGATACAGAAATAATTTGAAAACTTTTTCGTAGACCAAGGACAATTGAGAGGGAGGGAAATGGAGGTGTCTGCTGGGCAACAGAGAGCATCCTGACTGGGATTAAAATGTACCCCAACTTCTTCACAGCTTCCTTCTGTTACTCTCAATAGGACGTTTGCTCTACCCAGACTTCATCAAACATGTCTCACTTCCCCAATCTTACCTCATGCCTTTGCGTGCGCTCTTTTTCCTGCTGGTTTAATGGAAAGCCCATCCATCTCTTCTGTGAAAGATTCTCTTCCGGCCACCACCCCTTCTGGGCTTCTATTACATCTCAGTTGTAACACAGACACCTTTCTAAAGATATAGCTTTGTAATTCTAATCAGCATTAAATTCTTTTGACTAAGGGGCTGTTTCCATAGGCAGGATTCAATGTAAAGACCCTTACACATTACTCTATTCCAAAAGTGTTTTTAAATTATTTGATAGATATTCTTCTCTTGGAAAACTGCTAATAAAAGTTAAATTTTTTGCCAATAAAAAAGATGTAGATATATAGAGAAGAAGCCTCAAACCTCTATTAAATGCTTAGTTGTATGAAGTGCTTTGCTGAATCCCAAACAAATGGAATTTCACATAAATTTCAGGAACTAACTTTATCTGTCTTGTGTGTGTGTGTGTGTGTGTGTGTGTGTGTGTGTGTGTGTTTGTTTCTTTTTAATACCTTGAGATCTTGGGACATGTCATTAAACACTTCAAAACATTTTTAACATGCAGTTCATCTTTCTCTTCTCCAATCCGACTCTTAGGAATTTAATAGCTAGGTGAAAAATCTTAATTTTTCCACTTGCTCAGGCATCAATAACATCTCTAGAATTTATTTTACCCTTTAGTAAAAAAGAACTAACAACATCCATCTCATAGAGTAGGTGTTAATGTAAAACACTTAAGGGTGAAAGTGAGAATTAAATAAAATTATAAAATGTTATTATTATTGCTTATTATTGTATATACCCTTTTTAAAGTTTTGAAATCCCCTTACTGAAAATGTACACAGACTAAAGAATGAAGTTATGAAATCCTTAGTCCCAATTCTAGATGGAGGATTCCCTTAGGAATAATATGGATATGAAATTAATAGCACAGTGGATATAAAGCAATGGATGGTAGAGATGGATAGGCTGTATATGTATCCCAATTAATGCACATTTTAAATTTCATATAGATCTTATAATTAACAAAGGACAATTATGTTATATTGATGCTTTGAGCAATTTTAATAGTGTTTATATTAACAGATGTCTGAAAAATATAAAGGTGGAGAAAAACTCTGTTAAGCAATTTGGATGTTCTTAATGTAGAAAATGAGCACCTATTATGTTCTTCTCTCTGTGCTAAGAAATACAAAGATACGTAAAAGCTAGATCTTACCCTTAAGGAGAACTTCCTTTACTCTGGTACTATGAAGAGTGGGATTAAAATAGTGTGATGAGGGGATCCTTCTAATAATAATATTTTTACAGATTCAGAAAAGGTTTGAGAGATTAGAGGAGGTATTTAGAAGAAATAATTGGAGGAAATAAATTGCTGTCTGGGATAGTACTGGTATAAGGAAAAAGAAGCAGTATAGGGAAGGGTTTGATAGCTTGACCTGCTCCCAATTGCTGGGATGGACAAATTTACAAAACTAGGTCAGGCATTGCTGTGGAAAAGTATTTCAAATTATGATTTAGATTGTGACCACTCAAAATGTTTTATGAAAACAATGGGTTGGATGATTTTATTCAGTGTGCCAATTAATTGGAGTCCATTGTACAACAATGACATAGTATGTGGCTCTCCAAGATAGAATATTCAGTGTCGAAGCATAATGATGAGCAGAATGGAAATGTGACCCTACTGATACTACTTGTATAAAAAGTGGTATAAATACAAATGTGTGTAATATATAAATTTATATATGGTGTGTTTTTTTCTGGACAGTAACACAAGTACATACTAACTCAAATAGAATAAATGTTTGGTATTGGGTGAGTTATTATAATTTTTAAGAGTCTCCAAAGTGAATTTTAATGAGTAGCAGATTTCTTCTTCTTCACCAAAGCCATTAGCAGTTTGAGAAATGAAATAATAATGGAGAAAAACTCACTTTCATACAGATTTAGGTCAGTATGGAGCAAGTTGCAGAGTATGAGACTCAAATAGGCCTGCTAAGAAAATCTCAGAAAGAGGCTGACTTTCTGGTAGATGAATATCTTCCTCGTCCCGATTTTTTACCACCTGCGGGAGCAGCCACGCTAAAGAGCCAGTGAGGTGGGTGTTCCTTGAGGATGGAAAGATCCAAAGCTGGAAAGGAGGGTAGAAGAAACTCAAACATGTCTATTCATTCTGGTCAAATTTACCAACATTAACAACTGTATCAGCATAATATTTCCTTAAAAGCAGAGTGAGTAAAGCAGAAAACAGAATCAGAATTTTCTCATGAAGGAAATCTTTCCTCATGGTGGCCAACAGTGTGGAATGATCCCCTCTGGCAGTCATTTGATGCCTTCCTATAACCTTTTAATTTTTACCATGGCAGATTTTACTTTTATAGTAAAGCTAATTGAATATTATTTAATGTATATTCTTACACTTACATTTTATAACCCTGAATAACAATTAGAACTGTCTAAAAATGGAAAGACAGCCATGCAACTCATCCTTTCATTGACTTGCTGTAAGTCAGGAATTATTTAGTTCTTGGAGACACAGGGCTCTTTGGCAGCTCTGAAAAGACTGGGGTGTAGGGGGAAAATAGAAGCAGAGAGGCGGCAATTGTGTTTCCCTTCACTGGAGCTGTCATAAAGGTAGAGGTCTAGGGATCCCCTGGTGGGAGATTTAGGTAGACTAGGATGTCAGACCTGAAAATTACTTGTACTTTGAGGCCTGTCGATGAAAGCTAAGCTCTGTGTAGGATAAATTGAAGTCAGGGAGTGTGATATGTCTAGCTTCATTCTTTTTTCTCAGGATTGCTTTGGCTATTTGGGGTCGTTTGAGATTCCATACAGATCAAATTGTTATTCATGTCTATTCATTGGGATTTTGATGGTGATTGTATTAAATCTGTATATTTCTTTGTATAATATGGACATTTAAAACTATGTTGATTTTTCTAATCCATGAACATCATAGATCTTTCCATTTGATTGTATCTGTTTCAATCTCTTTTAATAATACTTTGTAGTTTCCAATACATAGATCCCTCACATCTTTTGCTAAGTTGATTTATAAGTATTTTATTCTTTTTGTTGCAATTGCCAAAAGGAATTGTGTTTTTTATAATTTCTTTTTTTTTCACTGTTAGATATAGGAATGGTGTGGGGTTTTGTAACAAAATATATAAGGAACTCATACAACTCAACACCAAACAAACAACCCAATTAAAAAATGAAGATACACTTCTCCCAAGAAGAAATACAAATGTCCAACAGAGATAAGAAAATATGTTTAAGTTCACTACTACTAAAAAAATATAAATCAAAACTACAATGAGATACCACCTCACCCAGGTTAGAATGGCTATTACCAATAAGACAAGTACTAACAAGTGTTGGAAAGGTTGTAGAAAAAAGGGAACCTTCATCACTGCTGGTGAGAATATAAACCAGTACAGCCACTATGGAAAACAGTATGGAAGCACCTCACACAATTAAGAATAGACTCAATATATGATCCAGTAACCCTTCTTTTGGTATCTACCAGAAAAACTTGAAAACATTTATTTGTAAAGATATATGCACCCTCATGTTCACTGCAGCATTATTCGCAGTGGCTAAGACATGGAAGCAACCAAAGTGTATTTTCATAGGTCATTTGATAAAGAAGATGTGGTGTTTATATACAATGGCTGACTAATAATCAGCCATAAGAAAATATGAAATACTTCCATTTGTGACAACATGAGTGGATTGTGAGAATATAATGGTAAGTAACAAGTCAGACAGAAAAAGTTAAGAACCATTTCACTCATGTGTGGGATATAAAATGGAAAGCAACAAATGAGCACACAAGACAAACAAACAAAGAAACAAACAAACAAAAATTTACAGACACAGACAACATTATGGTTGTTACCAAGAGGGAAGGTGGGTGGGGAGTAGTTAACATAAAGGGGGTCAAATAACATGTATATACACTTTTAGCTGCTGATAGCTCAATTGATGTTTCTTTCTTTTCAACCAGACCAAGCTTGGAACAAAGAAAATTCATCCTAAAATGCTTCTGGAAATTTGAAAACACAGTTGAAATAGAAATATTGCCTTTAGAATTATTCAGAATGTGTATACATTTAGTTGGGACACCCTGTATATGCTGACATAAAGACATTTGACTTTGGTTGGTGGGCACACAATGCAATATACTGATAATGTATCAATGAATCGTATACTTGAAATCTACGTAATCTTTTTAACCAATGCCAGTCCTATAAATGTAATAAAAAGAAAAGGAAAAAAAAAGAAAGCAAAGCCCATAAATGGGACATGTAAGCTGAGTTAGAGTACTAACAATAGTGAGATACAGACTAGGTGTGCTGATGAAATAGGGGCTGTGTAGTTAATAATCTGAGGAGCACAGTCACAGAATCATGACAGAAACAAAGCTTCTGATATCCAAACATATTTTAAAAAGATGTTTTGTATTTTAAAATATTAGTGAATTAAGTTTAAATAAGGGTAGAATTGGATTTCAACAATTAATACTAGTACATATCTACCTTTGGCCAGAGACTGTCCTAACAACTCTCAGATGCCAAAAGAATAGACAGAACCTTGTCCCTCAGGAACGTATAATATCTTAGGAGAAATAATATAGTTATAAGAATAATTATAATATAGTGATGAATTTAATAAATGATTTTAAATATGTTCTGAGTACTTGTTTACATATTGTTCTTCCCTAATAAACCAAGGGAAGGTCTGTGCTACCTTCTTTATACCCCTCGTGCTTGACAAGTGTTTGGCAGGTAGGAGGTGGTCAATGCCTGTTAAATGAATGATTCAATAATTAAAAGAGACCCAAACAAAGAGAGTAGATCAAAACAGGAAGAATATGTAGGGCAGTGGAAAAGAGCAAAGACTTTAATTTGTTGGGAGAATTTGCTCTAGGTCTTGGAGAAAGGACGGGTTTTTTGACAGGCAGAGATTCAGGTGAAAATGAAAATGCAATCAAAACATTTGTGAGTGCCGACTCTGACCCCTTTCAGGCGTGATAGTTCACTATTAATAATGCCGAAATGGCAGCGAGGAATATGGCAAACAATGAAAAGGACAGAAAATATCAGTGGCAAACCTGCTCTCAGCCTCTCCACAGAGAATGTGAGAAAAATGTGCCTACCCAGATCTATGGCATGAGAGAGTAATTTGAGGTTTTACATTTCAAAAATTTGGATACAGTAGCTAGATGAAGAGTGAACCAATGAACAATATTTTGCATAAATAAAAGTGGCATTCTCCCTAATTTCAAGTGAAATTAAAATGTTAATTAAATAAAAATAGTGGCAGTGTAGGCATAAAGGTGGTCTAGAAATTGTCCCCTGTGGTTTAAATGAATGATTAGGAGTCCTATACAAAGTATTAACTAGGGAATTCCAGATGATATAAAGAAGATATAATAAGCAGAAAGTAGCTTCTTATGGATGAGTAAAGATTAGGAGTCTCAGATGTGTGTTGTATTTTTCCCTGAGCCACGAATAAGGGATTATTGTGTTTGAGTTAGAAAATAACACCTTCTATCCTACTGTTCCTACTAGAAAATTAAATGTCAACATGTTAATATTTGGCTATTCATTTGTTTAGGTTTTAAGATAATATTGGACCTACAGTAAAAAAAATATCAAAGAATTTTTGTCATCCAAAGACAATATTCATGTGGACAATTTAGTTAAAATAATCTAGTTTCTATGTTTTTTGACATTTGGGATTCTGATAATTTTTATTTCAACTGCCAAATTTTATGGACATACCAATAAGAGCCACTTTTAAAATATTAAACTAAAATATATATATTAAACTAAAATTCAGATTCTGGTCACCAAGTTCTGTTTCTCTCGATCTTTCCTTTCTTTACTCCGGCAATACCTACTCTTCTACCTCATTGGATTTTCCAACTCCTACGCATCCCACTGTCTTCTAAGTCAAAATACTTAAATAATATCAAACCCTATATAATAAAAGCATCATATGCAAATCGACCAAATGGCAGAATGACCGGTTGGCATCAGGCGGGGCCAGTGAGCAGGTGGTGCCAGGCCAGCCAAGGTGCATGTCAACAGGCAGAGGGAGGGAACGGTGATGGGAGGGTGGTGACCAGTGGTGGCGGAGAGGCCATGAGGGGACCAGCACCATCCCCTGACAGGCCCATCCAGTCTGGGTGCCTCCCACAGAGGGAGGCCGGGGCGGGGGGTATGTGTGGTTGGCGGCAGCAGTAGGGTGATGGGATGGCACCATCCCTTGATTGCCCATCCAGTCACCTCCTGCAGAGGGAGGCCAGTGGCAGTGGAGGAGCAATGGGGATGGTGCTGTCCCCTGATCGGCTGACCAGGTCACCTCCCACAGAGGGAGGCTGGACTGCAGCTTTAGGCACACTCTCCATGGGGAGCGGGCCTAAGCTGTCACTAGTACATTCCTTTAGGACTCCTAGACTGTGAGAGTGCACAGGCGGGGCTGAGGGACCCCCACCCCTTCCACCCCCAGTGCAAGAATTTTCATGCACTGGGCCTCTAGTTTAAATATAAAACTTAACAAGTGGCAACATTTTATATCTTCCTTCCTTCCTTCCTTCCTTCCTTCCTTCCTTCCTTCCTTCCTTCCTTCCTTCCTTCCTTCTTTCCTTCCTTCTTTCCTCCCTTCCTTCCTTCCTTCTTTCCTTCCTCCTATCCTTCCTTTCTTTTAAGCAGATTTTATTATTTTAGAGCAGTATTAGGGTCAAAACGAATTTGAGAAAGTATAGAGATTTCCCATATATGTCCTGCCTAACACATTCATAGCCCCCTTTATCAAAATTCCCTACCAGAGTGGTGCATTTGTTAAAGCTAATGAACCTACATTAACACATCATAATCACCCGATATCATAATCATTTTAGGGTTTACTCTTGGTATTGTACAGTCTATGGGTTTGGAAAAATGTATAGTGAGATGTATCCATCATTACAATATCTTACAAAGTAGTTTCACTGCCCCTTTAATTCTCTGTGTTCTATCTCCCTTCCCCCTACCACTTGCAACCTCTGATCACTTTACTGTCCCGATAGTTTTTACTATTCCAGAGTGTTATATACAGTTGACTCTTGAGCAGTGTGGGAGGTAGGGACACCAACCCCTGTCAGTTGAAAATCTGTATATAACTCAACTCTCCCAAAACTTAGTTGTTCTCCAGTATCCATGGGGATTGGTTCTGAGGATGCTCAAAACCCCTTATAAATTGGCATAGGTCAAAGCATACCATCAGCCTCTGCATCAGTAGACTTCCAACCATGGATCAAAACCACAAGGTATTTATTGAACCAATCCATATATGTGGGTTGCACAGTTTAAATTCATGTTTTTTAAGGTCGCTGTACTTGGAATTATAACAATGTTCAGACTTTTCAGATTGAGGTCTTTCATTTGCAACATGCATTTAAAATTCCTCCCTGTCTTTTCATGGCTTGATAGCTCACCTCTCTTCAGTGGTAAATATCATTTCATTGTCTAGACTTCCACATTTTATTTATCCATTCATCTGCTGAGGGACGTCTTGGCTGCTTCCAAATTTTGGCAATTATGAAAAAAGCTGCTAGAGCCGTAACCAGTTTGGCTCAGTGGATAGAGCATCAGCCTGCAGACTGAAGGGTCCAGGTTCGATTCCAGTCAAGGACATGCACCTTGGTTGCAGGCACATCCCCGGTAGGAGGTGTGCAAGAGGCAGCGGATCAATGATTCTCTCTCATCGATGTTTCTAACTCTCTATCCTATCCTTTCCTCTCTGTAGAAAATCAATAAAATATATTTAAAAAGAAAAAGAAAAAAGCTGCTAGAAATACCTGTATGCAGGTTTTGTGTGGACATAAATTTTCATCTCTGGGTAAATACCAAGGAGTGTGATTGCTGGATCATATGAAACCCATTCTTTTTTAGGGTAGATTTTCCTACCCTTTCTGTAAAATTTTGCTTCTCAGTATATCTGAATGGTGGTACATTCTATTAAGTTGAATATTTAAGAATTAAAATGAAAAGGTACATAATGTTTCTTTACAAGTGTTGGTTGTCTTAAAATCTCAGAGACACAGACAATAGCATTGTGGATGGGGAGTAATAAAGGGTAAAGGGGGTCAAATATATGGTGATTTACATAATGATTTAACATTGGGTAGTGGGCATACAATATATATATATATATATGTATGTATATATATATATATATATATATATATATCATATATCATAGAATTGTACACTTAAAACCCATATATTCTTACTGTCACCCCAATAACTATAATAAAAAAGTGTTGATTGTCCTGTGTAAAATACAAATAGGGAGTTAAAAAGAAGTTTCATTGATTTCCGAGAGAGGAATGGAGAGGGAGAGAGAAACATCAGTGAGAGAGAAGCATTGATAGGTTGCTGCCTGCATGCACCCTACTGGGATTGGAGCCTGCAACCCAGAGATGTGCCCTGACCAGGAAAATGAACCATGACCCCCTGGGTTATGGGTTGACACTCAACCACTGAGCCACACAGACTGGGCCAAATAGGAAAATTTTATTTCTCTTTGCACAAGTATTTTTCACACCAATATTTATAAGTACTCTTTACTATTCATTCTAATTAAGATTATAAAATTCATCAAATAATTAATTTGCTGTAATTACTATATATCTATTTGTTCTTCATCTAATATCTGATAGGTAATGTTATTATGCACGTAGGTGTTTGTTTCTTCCAAAGTTAGACAGTCAATGAAACCAGTACATATCACTTCAGAGAATGCCCAGTAACTATACAGAGATAACTATACAGTTACATGAAGCTAGCTCTTGACTTCCATGGTGATTGAGAGACAACAGCATAGAAAAGTGGAATCATTTTAGCAGATAGGTGTGACCACCTCTTCCTTAATTAATCCTATTAGCTGATATGCTTACAAGGTAGCCACCAGGCTCATTTGAACTTTATTATTATACTAGAAGCCCGGTGCAGGAAATCCGTGCACCAGTAGGACCCTAGCTGGTGATCAGGGTCACTTCGGTGCCTTCCGGCTGCCAGGGGCCGCCCTTCCCTGGCTGCCAGCTGCAGGCTGGGACCTCTCTTTCCTGGCTGCTGGCTGCCACCTGGGGTCGTCCTTTGTTCCGTGCCACCCCCTGGTGGTCAGCACACATCATAGCAAGTGGTCCATTCTCCCAGTTGAACTCCCACAGGGACACTTTGCATATTAGCTATATATATATATATACATATTTATATATATATATATATATATATATATATATATATATATATAGACACTTGCTACCGAATAAATGCTAATGAGCAAGGAAGCAAAAGGGAAGAGAGAGAAAAGCAATGTTAGTGGAGAGCCCCAATCCTAGAAAATCAGTTCCTGAATAATCACAGCTTGTGATGGTCCCATTGCTGTAAAAATATAAACCCCCATTCTATTCTCATATTGGAAAGAAAAAGAGGTCTTATTTTTCAAATATGTAAATGTGCTGACAGAAATGTTCCATCTAATTGCTTTGTGCCTATTGTTAGGAGGCTGCAATTGAGCATATGTTCCATTTCTAAAAATATATATATTTTTTATTTTTCCTTCAAGATTTTATACATTGTCTTTTTTTACTGAACATTCTTCCTATTTCTTTCTTGTTATTAAGTTGATTATGATTGGCACATCCAATTTGTTCCAGTCTTGCCAAACCTGTTTACTGCCCAGAGAAAGGTGAACTATTTAAATGTGCCTACATTGATTATTAAGCTTTGGGCAAGAGATGCCACTAGAGATTTTTTTTTATCCCTGTCCAAATTTCTTGACTGCAATGTGCTAGTGTTCATGTTGAAAATCCTTCCAATCTTTCTTACTGCCTGAAATAAGATAAACACATATAATCAGGGCCCCCAATTAAATACAAATATAATTTTATTGTAGGAATGAATGACCATATTTTTTTTATTAGTAGACTAATTTCTAGTTAGAAAAATGAATTTTGTTATGCAAGATGGTTATTTGTGTGTGTGTGTGTGTGTGTGTGTGTGTGTGTGGAGTCTTTAGGAGATATATGGTCTCAATGTAAACTTTGTTGACCAGAAATTTAACTTAAAAAAGTCTACATTATATTTATATTTAAACACTTCTATTCCCCAAATAAACACACATCACTTTCCTGCGTTCTTTCAAGTTTCATTCTAGTAACGAAGTGTAATAAAGGGCCAAAATCCATTTTTTAAATTGTTGACTGCTGATAGCTTTTTAAGTCTCACCCAGCCCTTTTGCTTTGCTGTTCCACACCTGACAAACTGAAAAAGTCCGATTACTTCCTTTGGTGCCAGCAGGAAATTCACAAGAACCTTCACTCCAGTCCCACCTTTTAACCATCTAAAAGCCCCACGCCAGTCTCTCTTCCCTGTTCTGTCAAGACATTTTTGGACCAGCTTGAGAGAATTGCGCTGTTCTGCCCAGAAAATGTCATTACGTGAATAATGAATCTTTTCAAATACTTGTGATGTGAGTGTGGTGTCATCAGTCTTGATATCTGAACCATATTTAGGGGTGAGGATTCAGTATGTTTCCTTGGAGTTTTCACAACAATAAAACCTGCTGGCTATAAATCCTTTATGCCTTCATTTGTGCATTCATTCACACATTAATTCACTTACTTAATATGATTTAAAGATGTAAAGTACTGAGTTTTGGCCACCAGGAAGCCAAAATCTATGCAAATTAGAGTTAACTTTCAAACATGCTTTTTAAAGTGTTCTCTTCTCCACTCTACTTTCCTAACTTCTGTTTCATATCTCTGATGAAAAGCCCTTTCTCAGATAGGCTTTTCTGAGCCCACTAAACCTAATTCATAAGCTTCTGTTGTTTTTTTTTTGTTTTTTGTTGTTTTGTTTGTGTGTGTTTTAATATATTTTATTGATTTTTTTAACAGAGAGGAAGGGAGAGGGATAGAGAACTAGAAACATCGATGAGAGAGAAACATCTACCAGCTGCCTCCTGCATACCCCCTACTGGGATGTGCCTGTAACCAAGGTAACATGCTCTTGACAGGAATTGAACCCTTCAGTTCACAGACTGACGCTCTATCCACTGAGCCAAATCGGTTTTGGCAAGCTTCTGTTTTTAATAGCACATGTTCTTTTTCTTTCTTAACTTTTAACACAATTTATAATTACAGTTGACCCTGGAACAAGGTTAAGGTTAAGGACATCAACATCCTGCATAGTTGAAAATTCCACATATAACTTTTAAAATATATATATTTTTTATTGATTTTTTTACAAAGAGGAAGAGAGAGGGACAGAGAGTTAGGAACATTGATGAGAGAGAATCATCAATCAGCTGCCTCTTGCAGACCCCCTACTGGGGATGTGCCCACAACCAAGGTACATGCCCTTGACAGGAATTGAACCTGGGACCTTTCAGTCCACAGGTTGACACTCTATCCACTGAGCCAAACCAGTTTTGGGCATGTATAACTTTTTATTACCCAAAGACATAACTACTAATAACCTACTGTTGACTAAAAGCCCTACCAATAGTATGAAAACTGATTAACACTTATTTTTCTATTATATGTATTATATATTATATTGTTACAATAAAGTAAGTCAGAAAAATAAAATGTTATTTAAAGCAACCATAAGAGGAAATGCATTTATTGCATTATTTGCATTATAATAGTTCACATATAAGTGGACCTTCACAGTTCAAACCAGTTTTGTTCAAGGGTCAATTGTATATATTTGATTTTTTTATTTGTTTTCAAAGCCAGACAGAAAGATTCCATAAGGGAAGGGGCATGCATTTTTTGATCAAGATAGTGACCCAAAGAGGCCAAAAAGTTTATTAAAAAAAATCACACTGTTAGTAAAATGTGGTATTAAAATGCAAATGTTTATCTGTCCAGTCATAATATCCATTTTTATTCTATTCTGTTGTACTCGCAGACTGTCCAAATACCAGGTGATTGAGACCATTTGAGAAGTTTATTCTCACTTTAAGAGTATTATATTGGATCTGACACTATGTCAGCTTATTAACCACTAGAGGCCTGGTGCACGAAATTCATGCACAGGGATGTGTGTCCTTCAGCTCTCAGCTCAGCTTGCACCCTTTCCAAACTGGGACCCCTCAAGGGATATCCAACTGCCCACTTAGATCCGATTGCCCCTAACTGCCCTCCCCTGCAGGGCTGGTCTCCCCTAATTGCCCTCCCCTGCAGGGCTTGTCTCCCCCAATTGCCCTCCCCTGTAGGCCTAGGTCCTCCCCCCCCCCCGACTATCCTCCCCATCAGGTCGGATTGCCCCCAACTGCCCTCTCTTTCAGGACTAATCCCTCCCAACTTCCCTTCCCTGCTGACCTGATCGCTCAAAACTTCTGTCCTCTGTTGGCCATCTTATGGCGGCCATCTTGGTCCACATTGGGGTGGCCATCTTTGATCACATGAGGTAGCCATTTGTGTGTTGGAGTGATGGTCAATTTGCATATTACCTCTTTATTATATAGGACTAGAGGCCCAGTGCATGAAATTCGTGCATGGGGGTGTGTGCATCCCTCAGCCCAGCCTGAACCGTCTCCAATCTGGGACCCCTTGAGGATGTCTAACTGCCGGACAACCCTGTCACAATCCAGGGCTGCTGGCTCCCAACTGCTCTCCTGCTTGCCTTCCTGATTGCACCTAACTGATTCTGCCTGCCAGCCTGACCACCCTGTAACCACTCCCCTGTGAGCCTAATTGTTGCCTAACTGCTCCCCTGCCAGCCTATTGGCCCCTAACTGCCTCCCCTGCAGGCCTGGTCACCCCTAACTGCCCTCCTCTTCAGGTCTGGTCCCCCCAACTGTCCTTCTCTGCAGGCACAGTCACCCCCAACTTCCCTCCTCTGCCAGTCTGGTCACCCCTAACTGTCCTCCTCTGCAGACTTGATTGCCCACAACTGCCCTTCCTTGCAGGCCTGGTCCCTCCCAACTGCTCTCCCCTGCTGGCCATCTTGTGGTGGCCATTTTGTGTCCACATGGGGGCAGCCATCTTTGAGCACATGGGGGTAGCCATCTTGTGTGTTGGAGTGATGGTCAATCTGCATACTACTCTTTTATTAGATAGGATTCCCAAGTCTTCTAAGAAGAAGAACTGCCTGGAGTCACAATCTCTCTCTCTCTCTCTCTCTCTCTCTCTCTCTCTCTCTCTCTCTCTCTCTCTTTCTCTCTCTCTTTCTCTCTCAACAAACTGATATTAAAACACTTTTAGATAAATTGAATATGTGGACACTGAACAAAATATTGGTTTAAAATTGAGCCCATGGATATCTCAGTAAGCATCTCTTAATAAAAGACAAAGTGCTAGTATTTCATTATAGTCTTGAACCCTTAACACACCTCCGTGGGAAAGGCTAAATAAAAAGTAACACAGCAGGAATGCCACTATGAAAGATTTTAGTGCCCATTGTATTTTTTTTTTTAAATCAGGATTTGTGAACCTACTACAAAATCTCTAGGTCTAAATGTAGTTATATAATAAGGGATTATTTTTAAGGCTTGGGTTGATGAATGAACTAGCTAGCAAAAGTACCCATTTTCACAGCCATACTTTTTGGTAAAAATATCTTGTACTTCAACTTTCCTCTGAGAATTCTAGTTTCTGGACTGTGAGATATAATTGTCCCTTATCATACCATATGAAAATTCAAGATTACTTTCATGCCTCAAATGATTTGGTACTAATTTGTGTTTCATTTATATTGGAGGAGATATATTTTCCTCTATCCCCCCTGGTGAATAATTCATGGGAAAGGACAAGGGCCCGCTTTAATAAGAATATATATAGATGGCTTCCAAAAGTAGGTTGTAGAGCTTAATATAGCCCTGAACCTGAAGAAATTTTGTGATGCTTCACTGCACCCAGGAGATGTTGAGCCAACGAGGCAGGCTGCTTGGAGCATGTGACCTGAAAGTGCAGAAAGCAAATAGGAAGATGCTGATGCATGTATGTAAAATTTAGATGATTCTCTCTGATGGATTTCTTGAATGAGAATTAAAATTTTTTAAATTTCAGGTATTTGATATTAAATTTTGAGTCACTTTTCTAGCAAAATGTGTTTTGTATCTAAGTTCTTACAGATAATTATCAAATGAAAATATTTATAAGCTTTATAAAACTCAGTGACTAAGTCTTAGAAAGTATGTTGATTTTTAAAAAGATTGCTTTAGGGACAATTAATTATAAATGCCTCATTTTTGTATCAGCAACTCAATACATCAATTTGGCAGCTGCCTTAAGAATCCTGGCTTACTAATGAATGCAATACTGTTTGATAATGAAAGCATGTATAATATGCTTTTACAGAACTCAGTGAATTACTATTTTTACCCTTTTAAATAGTCTCTTTCGCCAACCATCCCTGGCTAGTAGTCCCTGTGTCATTAGAAGTCATTCCAATATTGTGTCAAGCATTATTTCCTATTGTTGGCTTTCTAAAGAACAGTGTTCCTGGAGAGCTACTGAATATACATCAATGATAGAGACTATTAGCAAGGTATTGTAACTGGTGTTTCCACCCTACTCACAACAGTCAGCTCAGGGGAATGTAACATGTTTTCATTTGACCTCCACACCATCTGTGCAAATTGGCCAGCTTTGTGCGCTCACACCTGCTCTGATTCAGAAGTTGATGTGCAGGCAAGGTGGATTTCTCCAGAGCAAGAAGAATGTTTTCCAGGTTGCTTTGGATGTTTGTCAACTCAAAACGTTACCAAAATGAATTCAATGGCAGGAGAACAGTAATGCGCTATTTCAACATGGTGAAGCTCAGGACTTTAAAATCATTTTGCTCAGAGGACACGACTTCAGGGGTCTAAAAATTGTATACAAGCTTTTTAGTGTTTTTTTTTTTAATTTTTAAGTAAAACATAAATAATATGATAAAATGAGTTTATAATGTAATTTTCTTTCTATACAAAGGTCAGAGCAACAAAAGGGAGGAGGACTTGATGGAATTTGAACCTGCAGACTTCCTGAAATACTAAACGCAGACATTGTTAGATAAAGGAGGAAAAATGCTAAAATACGCAAGGAAAAAAAATCATTGCCATGAAAGTGGTGAATGCAAGGAGCCAGGATATAAATAATGAATTACAAGACATATATTTATTTCTATGCCAGATTCATTTCAAGAGAGATGAATAGGTTTTGTTACAAAGTCTATTGGGACACAGGCCAGGAAATATGTCAGTCTTGCCCCAGGTTGGCGAAGAACATGGGCATTTCTTTTTGACAGCAATTAGCAGAAGAGGATTCGGCCAGCGCCAGCGAACTGAGAGATAAAAGAGGCTCTTCTCCTCTAGCACATCCTGTGGCAGTTACCTTTCTAACTCAGGTCAGCTCTTTGTTGAGTTTGGAGAAGGCAAAATTTCATGTTCAATGCCAATCCAAGAGTAAAAGTGTCAACTTTCTGACATAACTTTAAAACGCTCACACGCACAAAACTGCTTCCCCTCCAGCGAACCATTTATAGTTGTGAGTCCATTAGCTAGTCGTAAAGCACCGGAGTCAGGCCCTTGGTAAGTAGGCTGTCCAGGAAATACTTTAAGAGTGCAAACACCCTTTTCACCAAACAAAGGTAGTCAGAACCATACCATAATTGGATGCTTGCTTTTATTTTTAATTCTACGTAGAAGAGAGAAAAACTAGTTTATAAGGACATCTCTTAATGTTTAAAAAATAAGTAAATTAGTGGGAATTAATCGTAAGTTCAATTTTATACTAATGCACTAAAAACGTGCCACTTATATACCGTAAAAACAAAACAAAACAAAACAAAAAACAAAACTAAAATAAATAAATACAACTTAAAAATATGTGATATTCTGTATTGAAAATGAAAGTGATGTAGATTTCCTCTGGGCAGTCTTTAAAATAGAATAGATTTCTCCTTGTGATTCATGTCTCAATTATGATTCTTTCAACAAATATTTGCTGAGTACTTAAAAGTAAAGGCTCAACTTGGTGGATTCAATGGCAGGGTGAAAGTCAATATATGCTACTTGTCAATTTTGTAGCTATTACTTCATTTATCCTTCATCACTATATTCAGAACACATATAATTCCTCTTCTGTTTTGTAGCTGAGGTGTTTGATTGTGGATCACAGGGAGGAAGTAGGAAGGTTAAGCAATTTGGTAAAAGTATCCAGCAATTTGGTAATAGTATCTTTTAAAAAATATATCTTATTGATTTTTTTTAGAGAGAGAGGAAGAGAGAGGGATAGAGAGTCAGAATCATCAATGAGAAAGAAACATTGATCAGCTGCCTCCTGCACACCTCCCACTGGGAATCTGCCCACAACCAAGGCACATGCCCTTGACCTGAATCGAACCTGGGACCTTTCAGTCCACAGGCTGATGCTCTATCTACTGAGCCAAACTGGTCAGGGCTAACAGGCCATTTAAGAAGTACAGATTTACCAAGTAATCTTGATTACCAGTTAGGGCTTGGTAATAGTATCTTAATGTGGTTCAATGAGGTAATGCATATGAAGCATTCAACATAAGGAATTAAATTAATGAAAAACTGTTGTTATTCAAGTTGCTGATCATTCTTAATTTACAGTCCTTCTGAGTTCCTGGCAAATGTACCGAAAAATGGAGATAAGGATGGCTCTTTTTAACAATAGACCCCATTATTTCAGAATATTGCTATGAAATGATTAACTCATAAAACCTAGCGCAGCAGGAAAATGTTTGTGCTTTCACCATGTCAGCCATCAGACTGGATATCGTTCTAGCTCTGGACTTTAGGCAACTCACTTATTTATTCCGAGACTGAACTTCCCCATCTAAAAAAAATAAATGGAGACATAAATCACATTTCATGCTATTCTTATGAGTGAGATGATATCATTAAACTATGTAAACTGGAGAGGAGCATAAATGGATGAGGATCTTTTACCTTACGTTTATTAGTAATTTCTCAACTCAGGATATAAACATAAATCTTCAAAACTTGATTCCAACTCTGCTTTGTTGGAAGAATAAACATAATGAATAGAGTCCAAAATTTCCAGTCACTTTCCATTATTAAAATGCACCAGTCCTCTTTAAATCTATTAGCAATTCTTCCCTCATCCCTGGCTAAAGTAAACATGCTGACTGCTTGCACGGAAAAGGTGAGGAAAGAGAAGATATTGCTTCCCTACTCCGTTTTCAGGGTTTGTCTACTGTAGGGGATGGAACCAGGGAGAGACCAGGAGTGAGAGGTATCTTCCGATGTGAGAGAGTCATATAGCACTCCTAGAACATGGCTATCGTCTTCCCTAGTTCACTGTATCGGGATGGTCTCGTGTCCTTTGTGGTTATGTGTTGATTGTTTAGGACAGTTCTCAACACCACCTGGGACTCTTTTTTTTGTTTTTGCTGTTAATCCTCACCCGATGACATTTTCCCACTGATTTTTAGAACAAGTGGAAGGGGCTAAAACCGGTTTGGCTCAGTGGTAGAGCGTCGGTCTGCAGACTGAAAGGTCCCATGTTCGATTCCGGTCAAGGGCATGTACATTGGTTGTGGGCACATCCTCGGTGGGGGGTGTGCAGGAGGCAGCTGGTCGATGATTCTCTCTCATCAATGTTTCTGGCTATCTATTTCTTTCCCTTCCTCTCTGTGAAAAATCAATAAACTATATATTAAAAAAAAAGAACAAGTGGAAGGGGAGGGAAGAGACAGAAACATTGGTGTGAGAGAGAGACAGCTATTGGTCCCCTCCTGCATGTGCCCCAACCAGGGTCAGGGATCAAACCTGCAGCCAAGGTACATGGCCTTGACTGGATTCAAATCCGGGACCCTTCAGTCTGTGGGCCAACACTCCATCCACTGAGCCAAACCAGCCAGGGCCAACCTGGGACTCTTGATGTATGAAGAAGCTCTCAGAGAAGTACACTAGCTTTAGTCTTAACAGCAGCACCCAAATCCTCTCCTCCCCGCTTACTGGATAAGGTACCTTTTCATATGATCTGTGTGATGTTATGTGTCAGCCTTCCAGATGTGGTTGTGTGAGTGTTTATAGATGAGATTAGACTTTGAAGTAGTAGACTCGGTAAAGTAGGATTCTCTCCCTAATTGGGTACGCATCATCCAATCTGCTCATGGCCTGAGTAGAACAAAAATTGGATAAAGGAGGAATTTGTCCATTTTTTCCTGCCTTACTATTGATCTGGCAAATATCAGCCCTTCTTCTCCAACCTTTGTGAGCCAATTCCTGCAAAACTCTCCCTTTCTTTCTCTCTCAAATATATAATATAATATAATAAATATAGTATAAATATAATATAAATAATATGTGTAATATATAATATATTTTAATAAAATAAAATATAATATGATACAACATAATACACAGAGTATCCCACTGTTAAAGTATATATACACTTTAACAGCTGATAGCTCAGCTGATAGCGGAAAAAGAAATATATTTTAATAAATGCTGCCTTTATAATTATTCAAAGTGTGTGTATACACTTTTAGGGGACATTATATATATATATACTCTCTCCCACTGATTCTGTTCTCTGGGGAACCTTGACTAATATAATCTACTAGTGGCCCAGTGCATGAAATTCATGCACATTAAAAGGGAATTAATTAAGGGAAACATTTTAATATTGCTATTTGCCCTTTCTCTATAATAGAAGTGTTGGAGATGAAAGACAATAAGCAACATGTATATGAAAATGCCCTTCCTGTCAGAATCTGGGGCACGCTGCAGGACCCAGAGTCAAGACCCCGCCCACCTACATGAGACCCAGACCCAGCCAAACCCACCTCCATCAAGCCCTGCTGGGCTGGGGGCACAGCCTCAGGTCCCCTGTGAAGCCCGGATGGGTGGGGGGTGCAGCTCAGGTGCCCCATCAGGTCCTGCTGGGTGAAGGGCACGGCCTCAGGTTCCCCGGCCCTAGTGCTAGGGCTCAAAGGCGCAATGACTATTTGCATATTAGCTCTTTATTATATAAAATTGTTCATCTTAGAGTCATTCCTTCTTCTAATCCCCTTTCCCCTTCATGTGAAACCATAGACACTACTTTTGCACCCTCTCCTAGGGCCAACCATCCATGGTACCCAGATATCCTGTGCTGCAGTCCTTTATCATCCTGCTTGTGTGGGCTATTCTGAAAAGCTGCCTACTTCAGGAATGTGCAGATGACGGATTTGTTTCTAGGTCTGGGTAAAATCCCCTGGTTTCTACAGATACTTGTTAAACTCTCCCACACACTCCTCATGTAGAAAGTATTAAGTACTAAGGGTGCTAGGCCTCAAAAGCATCCAGTCTCTCCTCCTTGCATACATCTTCTGTTTATTCAATTCATTCTTGTGAAGTCCCGTCTCTCTTTACATGGCCTGAGATAAACAGTACTGATGACCATATGTTGGTTTTGTTATTTTTCAATATATCTTAAGGGAAGATGTCTGGAGTTTCTCAAGCAGTAAATATATGATAGATGATGATAGATAGATAGATAGATAGATAGATAGATGATAAATAGATAGATAGATAGATAGATAGATAGATAGATAGATAGATAGATAGATGATAGATAGATAATTCACTGACATGATTATGAAGTCTGATAGGTTTAAAACTGTAGGGCAGGCTCACAGGCAAGCTGGGGATTCAGGCAGGACTTTTATATTGCCATCTTGAGGCAGAATTCCTTCTAGTCTGGGAAACGTCATTTTTGTTCTTAAGGCCTTCAACTGATTGAATGAGGCCCACTGACATTGCACATGGTGATCTGAATTACTTAAAGTCTACTGGTTGTAGCTGAAACCGGTTTGGCTCAGTGAATAGAGCGTCGGTCTGTGGACTGAAAGTTCCCAGGTTCGATTCCGTTCAAAGGCATGTACCTTGGTTGTGAGCACATCCCCAGTGGGGGGTGTGCAAGAGGCAACTGATCGATGATTCTCTCTCATCAATGTTTCTAACTCTCTATCCCTCTCTCTTCCTCTCTGTAAAAAGTCAATAAAATATATATTTTTAAAAAGTCTACTGGTTGTAAACATTAGTCACATGTACAATATACCTACACAGGAAGAGCTGGGCTAATGTCTGAATAAACAGCTGGCACCATAGCCTAGCTAAGTTGAGATGTAAAATTAACTATTACAAGTACCTTATAACGTGAAATATGCATCATTTTGTACTTAAAACATCTTATTATACTTCATGCAATTTTACAATAACCATAGTAAGTAGGACTTTTCCTTCATCTTCACCATTGTATAGATGAGGAAGTTAATAAGAGATTAAGTGCCTGAAATCATATAAGCAGATAACAGCAAGGTGGGACTTCAACCCAGGATTTTGAATCACAAGTTCATATTTTTCCTTATCATCAGTACCTGTCAATAAATATTTGATGACAACCGACTCACTTATGGATTGCCAATTTATGTCACTGAGCACAATATAAAATATTTTGAAAAAGGAAAGTGGATAAACTAATTTAAAAAAGAACATATCAACACCACTGAAGGGGAAGGAAAAAAGAGTGAAATTTCATTGGCTAAGGGAATACTTGGCTTTAGCTTAAAATCCTGAAAATAAAATTAGATGTCTAACATAGTCTTCTTAACTAAAATTCTGAAAATGGAAGTATTTTCTCCAACTGTGTTCAGATTTCTTAATTATTCTAGACTTGGTGCACATCCCTCACGTTTGGCCTCTACCTTTAGGGAGTATTTATTTATAAAAGATCAATTTCTTTCTCCAAGGTGCTTCTCATGGATCTATTGAGTTGAAGTTGCTAAAATATCCATCTTTCAATCTATAGGAAATCTAAACTTCAAAAAAAACACCTACAGGTTTTTCCCCCCTATGGGATGTTGGGGGATCTTATTGAAATTAACTTTGTCTCCTTCCTCTCCTAAAACTGTCATTACTGAAAGATGTCAAATATGAAACGTTTTTGACCTTTTTCTTTACTTCATATTGACACTTGCTCCCAGCATTACTTCATTCATTTTTGCTGTTCGCGGTGGTATCTGTTAGAGTTTTTTGTGACACTCTATCTTCCCTGGACTTGTCAGGAGGAAGAGGAGTTGCTAATGGCTTTCCTGTTAATTAAAATGACAGCAAGGCAGGAGTGCCAATTAAGATATCAGCTGGAGAAGATGACTAATGCATGCCCACATTGTTGTGGCACAAGAACAAAAAAGTCTGTGTGGTGAGAGTGCAATCATTGTGATTGTCTCAGCGCTCCCGAAACTGGGAACAAATGACCCGTGAGGCAGGCTCCTGGATTCTGGCCTCCTCAGCTGCCCCCAAATCACAGCTTATTTCAAAAGAGAGCAAAGAACATGTCCGTGGTTGCTCATTTGGAAAAGAAAAACACCAGTTTCAAATGATTGTTCCGATGCCACCACAAATGACTCTCTTGACATTCCTGGTTAAAAATATAAGAAAGAGGAAAGAAAAAAAAAGAAGCAAAACATGATCAATGCTTACAGACCAGAAACAACTAACATTTCCCAGTGGTTCATACCTTGTAATGAGGACTTGACACTTTATTAAGCCCTGAGGATACAGTCTGAGTCCCTTCTCAACTCTCCCAAGGACTTTCTTAACAAGCGCCCAGGTGATTTTGTGTACCCTCACAAAAATCAGAACTTTTTCACTTTAATTTACAGGAAAAGATGTTTCAAATACTATATATAGAGAGAAATAAAATACTTATGATGTGTAGAATTTCTGGCCAAGTAACTTAAATGCTAAAACATTTCTCAAGATCTTCATCAGACTAGAATTTTCTTATGCCTAAATATATTTCAAATATTGTTGGAGCTCATGGAGATCCTCATAAAAAGAATTTGTCACCAGAGACAGGACATTGTGACTATGCTTAACTGCGTTTCTAGAACTTTAGGTTCTAATACTCTTTCAGCCTTGCTGTGCAGTCCCTTCCCCATCTGTGTCATAATTTTGACTCAGGGCCCTACCTCACTTTTTTTGCTATTGTTCAGGCATTTGGGCATTTATCAATTTAACAATAATTTTTGAACTGCAGTGATATTACAACTAAAGAGATATTGTGATTATTAATCTTTTTTCAGAAATGAATTAGAGAATACTTTGAAAACTACAGAGCCTGACTTTCTGAAATCTTAGCTATGGGATCTTTAGCAAATTAGTAGCAGTGATGATCTTTAGTTTCATCATTTTTAATAGTGGTAATTAATCAGCATCATGACATTACTGTGACATTGTAAAATCTTGAGTCTAAAGCATGAACAGTAATAATAATTGTTACCATCAATCATATCTTTCCTTTGTCTCTCACCTCTACACATCATTCACTGACTACTTCTGTGAAAGCTTGAATTTACCTTATTTATCGATGTGCAATTTAACCTTCACAGCGACGCCGAGTCCAGGCACACCACCCACTGCCCTGTCATGGATCTCTCATGGCGGTAATTATGAGCTAACATTATAACACCGAGTCCTTGAGTAGAGACCCGGAGAGCTGGATGAAAGCAGCAACAAAACCAAATGAGAATTGACCAGAGAAAGGAAAACCCATGCCCACACGGACTTACATGGCAACATCCATTATAACAATCCAAATGCCTATAAACTGGTGAGTGAAAAAGCAAAATGCAGAATAACCATAAAATGGGACCTTACTTAGAAAGAAAAAGCAACAAATTGTGGGTACATGCTGCAACATGGATAAACCACAAAGCCATTTTGCTGAGTGAGACAAGCCAGACAAAAAGGACTTCATAGTACACAATATCATTTATTTTAAATTTGCCAGAAAGGGCAAATTTATAGAGGCCTACAGCGGATGAGAAGTTGCCTAGAGCTATAGGAATAGGAGTGAAGTTTGACGACAAATGGGCTCAAAGGAACTGTTTGGGGTGATAAACTTTGATTGGATTGTGATGATGGTTGAACAGTTCTACAAATGACTAAGCCCACTTACAGTTGGTGATTTTTATGGCTCCAACATTATATATATATAAAACTGTTAAAAATTACATATGCCAGGCCCTTATTTATACATTTTAGACGGATATTTATCTATCCACTGTTTGTGATAGAAAAAATATCTGAAATCACTTAAATATTCCTTAATGACATCTGGTTAATGAAGTGCTAATAAAAGGCTACGTAGCTACTAAAAAGGATAAGCCATTGGAATAGCAAGTTCTGCAAGATACTAGTATATTGTTCAGTAAAGAAAGCAAAATTCGGAAAATGCAAAATGCTGAACAGATGCAGGGAAAAAGAGTGTACACACCTATATGTAATATTACATAAAGTTGTAATATCTCTGCTGTTCAAAGAATATTGTTAAATTGATGAATGCCTAATTGCCTGAACAATAGCAAAAAAAGTGAGGTAGGGCCCTGAGTCAAAATTATTACACAGAATTTATATTATATAGTGTGCCCACATAAATATTAAGCCTTAACAACAACAGAATTCTAGAAGGATGTGGAATATTCTCACTTACAAACGATATATATATCATTAAGGTATCTCTAAGAGAATGCATAAAAAACAAACAGTAGTATTGGGAAGTTCAAATAGTAACTTGTAGAGTTCTAAAGACTTTATTTCCATATATAACTTTCCATATTTTTAAAATGTTATGTCACTAGCACTTAACACATTATTCTATGCAATAATAAATTTGAAAATAAGTCCATAACATTGACTTCCTCTTCTGGATAGTGTGTAGTAGGTCATGCCAGATAAATACTCCTGCTGAAGACATCTAAAAAAAAACCCCAGAATATGTTAGAAAGATCGTATATTTTTAACCTACCACCGAGCTGTGGCAGCTACAGAAATTGATGGGGTATAACCCCGGGGGTGGGGAGTGGGGGCAGTTATTCCGGTGAGCTGCAGTGGGCTCAGGGCAGCTCTTATTCCCTGAGGGCTGCTGCCAGTTGTGGTGTGGGCTCTGTGACCCCGACAGAAGGAAGATTTTGAGAAAACAAGAAATAAACAATCCTTTAAGGAATTGGACACGACTAGAATGAGCAGACTGGAGAGCTGAAGAATTTCAAGCACATGCTGATTTCTCCTTAAAAATATTGCTGAATTCTGAGACTGCTCAAAAGAATAAAGAACCAGGCCAAACTTCAGAGGCAGCATAAAATGTCAAACCTTCTGACGAACAAAGGCTCCAGGGAAGGAGTCTGAAAACACCAAGTCCTTGAATAGAGGCCTGACAAGCCCTAACAGCCTATTGCCATGGTTCTCCGAGTGGGATTACACTCCGGCAGTGTCAGCTTCATCTAATAACTTGTTAAACACTTGGATTTGTGGGCCCCACTCTAGGCTTATTGAACCAGAAACTCTAGAGTATATCATATATCAGAGTATAGTAAGTCTTACTATTTTGTAAGATTTTTATTGATTTTTTATTTTTTTATTTTTAAAATATATTTTATTGGTATTTTACAGAGAGGAAGGGAGAGAGATAGAGAGCTAGAAACATCGATGAAAGAGAAACATTGACCAGCTGCATCTTGCACACCCCGTACTGGGCATGTGCCCGCAACCAATATACGTGCCCTTGACCGGAATCGAACCTGGGACCTTTCAGTCAGCAGACCGACGCTCTACCACTGAGCCAAACTGGTTTCGGCAGATTTTATTGATTTTTAGAGAGGGAGGAATGAGAAGGAGAGAAACATCAATGTGAGAACAAAACATGAATTGTTGCCTCCTACATGCCCACCATGGAGACCCAGGCTGCAATCCTAGCATGTGCCCTGATTAGGAATGATGCCTGGGACACTGCCCAGCCCACTCAGCCACAGTGGCCAGGGCAACATAAGGGATTATCAAAAAACAGATGGCTGTGCCTCCAACCCTGGAGTTTCTGATTCATTCATGCTGAGATGAAGCCCGAGAATGTGCATTACGAGTAAGTTTCAGGCGATGTTGCAGCTGTGAGTCCAGGATCTCACCTTGAGAACCATTGACCTAGAGGGGATGGGGAATTGAAGCTAGGATAAACAGTCATTATTCACCTCGGGGCACTTATCGATGATCAGCAGGGCTGGAAGCTAGCAAACCTGAGCCTGGAACAGAGCAGAAGGCATTTGCAATGGCACATAAAAACCAGAAGAGTGTTTGCTATTTGTGCAGGGCTGGAGTGATAATATTGGAACCTCGTGGGATCTCAGAAATATGACTGATCTTTCTCCCAATACATTTGCCAAATATTGAAGCTGGCTGGGGAAGGAAGCTACAGAGCTAAGCTGAAAACATCAGAAACCTAGAGCTGCATCACTGCTAGGCTCCCAAACAAAGTTCGGAAGCACCATGGCCTATGAACAGGGATGATCCTGAGGAAACGTTCTCAGTCTTAATGAAATTTAAACTGACTTCAGCTCTTTGATAGGATTAACGTGAAGCCACTTCCTCTGCCTCACCAAAACAAAAGGGGATACCCTCTCCCGTGGAAGCTATTATTTGGGGGCTTTTACACTTGTTTTATACACAATGGCTGACGTATAATGAAATTCTGAGATATGAGAATAGGTAACATGATATGGTCAATATCCAAGAGAAAACAAACTGTAGATGCAGACTTACATGAAATAACTGTAATTAACTCTATAGTGGGGGAAGCAAAGGGCGGCATGTGCTCTGGGTTCTTGCAGTCTCCCAGGGCAGAAATTTAAAAAAGATCACCAGAAACAGATACAATGTCAGGTGCATTGACCGGTGTAGCAGTATCTCAGGTTTTTTACAGTATCTCAGGATAGAAATCAAAAGAGATAATCAGAAACTGATACATAGAAAGAAGGTTTTTTTGAACCCCAGGAAGCCAGCCCAGAGAGTGGGGAGAATTTTCAGACAATGCAAATGTACGCATCATGTATCATAGAAACATATATTTAAAATCTATATGATTGTTTGATGTCATCCCAATAAATACAGTTAAACAAACACATCAATGAGGCTTAGGCAGGAAAAGTGGCATCTAAGTATGTAGAGGTAGGATTTTTTTTTCCTTCTGGCACTTGTGCAGTGTGAGTTGTAGATTTTAGTAGCATGTTAAGTCTCCACCCCGGGGTGTGTCTTATTAGCATTTAAATGAAGGCAAGTCATCAAAAGGACAGCCTTTCTGGCTGGTTGCATGCATGAGCAAAGGGGAGAAAACCCCAAGTCCCTGTAGTAAATCTTATGGAGAGCATCATCTTTCGTTCTAGTCACTCATTGGCTGTAGAAGAATGGAAGACACTAGAAACAACTGATGGGTTCTTGGCTTCCTGTCAGCTGGGCCCAGAGAGTCGCCTTCCTATCTTAGGTACAGTTATAAGGAGGCAACCAAAGGGATCGTGTGGTTATGGGCTTAGTCAGTATTTTGACTTGGGTGGTGAATATATTAATATTTTTAGGGGCTAAAATTGTATAGAACTTAATACAGATCCATATGCACATACAAATGAGTGTCAGTAAAATGGGAGAAATTTGAATAAGATCAATGGATTGAGTCAACGGGTGTAGTGTATCAATATCCCACTTGTGGATGTTATAGTATTTGTGATATTATAGAATATGTCACCATTGGGGAAGAATTGAGAGAAGTCTACCAGAAATCACTCTGTATTATTTCTCATAACTATATGTGTATCTCAGTAAAATTCCAATTAATAAAAAGCATTCTCTCATTTTTATAGCATTGGAGTAGGCAAAATACTTTATAAATAAAACAGCACTCTCCCCCCCCAAAAAAAATCAATCAATTATGCTACAGTTAAATCAAGAACTTTTGCTCTTTCAAAAAAATTAAGATGTAAAAACTTTAAGATGGAGGAGAAAATATTTGCAGTACTTGACAAAGAGCTCTTATCTAGAATAAAATGAATTCTTACAAGTCAATAAGAAAAAGGTAGATAAATAGGAATAATAAAAAAATATAGGTACAAGACCTGAGTTTTATAAAAAAATGATATCCATATGGACAAAAGGTAGAAAAAAATGCTCAATATATTCAATCATTAGGGAAATGTAAATTAAACTAAAGTGTGATACCATAAAACATTCACTAAAGGGCTTTGATAAAGATGGGAGCAATAAGAACTCTCATACTTTGCTTATGAGACTATAAATTGGCATAACCACTTTGGAAAAATATTTATTAGTATTTATTAAAGCTGAAAATATGCATGATTTGTGATACACAATTGCACATCGACATATATGTACCAAAGGTAGGTACAAAAATACCCATAGCAGTACTATTTATATGTGCTCCACAATGGAAATGGCTTGAGTTCATTTGTAGAATGAATAAATATAGAATACTATACACTAACGACAACAAGTAAACTACAAATTTGCAACATGTGTTAATCTTACAAACCTAATGTTGAGAAAAAGAAGATAAATACAAAAATGATACATACTGTAGGATTACATTTGTATAAGTTCAAAAATAGTACCCCCTCAAAACACAACCCCTATAACCTTGTGATGTTAAAGATTATTCTTGGAGGATAATGACTGAAAATGGACAAGAAATTTCTGGGCTTCTGGTAATGTTTTATTTCTTGGTTTAAGTGGGTGCTGATTTTTTTGTAACTATTAATTGAGGTGTACATTTATGAGTTTTTGTATGTATCTTATACTTAAATAAAAGTTAATATTAAAAAGTTTAATATATATATATTTTAAGAAAAGAGGATGAAGTTAAAGAAAAATGCTGTTGGCAAATTAAAATCTGTAGAAAAGAATCAAATGGAAAGGAAAAATATAACATCTAAACTGTAGCAGTGAAGTTGCAGAACATAGAATTAGTGACATCAATAGTAAATACCCATACCAAAACACACTGTGTAAACTGAATGGGAAAATAGATAAAAGTATAATTAACATGAGAAAAACTTCCTAAATCCTTATCCTATATAATAAAAGGCTAATATGCAAATCAACCAAATAGTGGAATGACCAGTCACTATAACGCACACTGGTCACCAGGGGGCAGATGCTCAATGCAGGAGCTGTCCCTTGGTGGTCAATGTGCTCCCACAGGGGAGTGCCACTCAGCCAGAAGCTGGGCTCACAGCTGGCCAGTGCAGCAGCAGGGGTGGGAGCCTCTCCCACTTCCATGACAGTGCTATAGATATCTGTCTGATGGCCTAAGCCATCAGTTGGACATCCCCCCAAGGGCTACCAGACTGTGAGAGGGCAAAGGCTGCACTGAGGAACTTCTCTCCCCCAAGTGTACGAATTTCATGCACTGGGCCTCTAGTGTACAGATAATTTTAATCACAGAAGGGGAGGAGAAAGAGACTGGACAAAAGTTTTATTAAAATAAAGAATGGCTGAGAATTTTTCAACTTTTATATAACTCACAGACTTAACCTACAGACCCCTGAAGTATACATTATCTCTATTATAATAAAGACAAGGAAAATTATACCTAGACACATCACTGTCAAACTTTTGAAAGCTAAAGAGAAATAAAAAAATCTTAAAAGCAGACATAGAAAAAAATACACATTATCTTTAAAGAAGTAATAATATACTGACACTTGATTTCTCAAGAGTAACAATAGGAGAAAGTAGAATGACTTCACAGGGCTGAAAGAAAATAAATGACAATTCAGAATTCCATACACAGTGAAATTATTCTTAAAACTGAAACTAGAATAAAGGTGCTTTTTAAAAATAGTTTTATCAGTTTCAGAGAGGAAGGGAGAGGAAGAGAAAGGTAGAAACATCAATGATGAAAAAGAATCATTGATCAGCTGCCTTCTGCACAGTCCCCCTCTGGGGACTGAGACTGCAACTGGGCATGTACCCTCAATAGGAGTCCCACTGCAATCTCCTGGTGCACAGGTCAATGCTCAATCACCAAGCCACGCCTGCCAGGGAGAATAAAGGTGTTTTTATATCAAAGAAAAACAAAGAGTATGCAAATGGAAACAATCATGTGAAAATGGGCTTATCATCAGATATCAATCTTTAATGAGATGCCACTACAAACTCACTGGAGTGGATTAAATAAAGACTTCAGAAAATTCTGTATTTTACAGGGCTAGGGAGATACTGGAACTCAAAGACACTCTCGATAGGACTGTAAATTGATAAAAAATTTGGAAACTCTTTGGATGTGTCTATTAAAGCTGCAAATCTCATATTCTATGAACTCTATCAATTTCCACGTTTAGGTGTATAGTCAACTGTAATTATCACAGCGGAATGATATACCTGAATAAGAAGCCACCTAACTGTCCAAAAATAATACATTGAATAAGGAAATTTATATATATATATATATATATGTGTGTGTGTGTGTGTGTGTGTGTGTGTATATGTATATATATGTATATATATATATATGTGTGTGTGTGTGTATATATATATATATATATATATATATATATATATATATATCTTATGAAGGTAATTTTGAGCAAAAGAAGGCAGATACAAGAGCACCTACTGTATGATTCCATTTATACAATGTATATACACATGCAAAAACTATCTATGCTATTTCAAGATTGTTTCTGCCACACCTAGTAGGGTCTGAACAGTTGCATAGACTTGAAATCATTGATTTCAATTTATCCATTCCCCTTTCAAGAGAGCACATTGTTTGAGTTATAAGAAATTATTATCTTTCCAGTAAGTCAGCTATTACTGAAGTTAAACTTGTTATCCTGGGGTGCGGGTGGGGGGAGGATTTAGCCTGTGGTTCTTTTGAATCACTTGTTTTGAAGTAATGTTGGCAGCTTTTCCTTGGGTTCTGGTTTTTGTATCAATGGCTTTGCTTCGGATAGAATGGGGAAACCTTGCATAGGGCTCTGAGAAGATCAGTACAATTGAGGGGAAAACGTATGCAACTCCCAGGGCTTAAGAAATGGCCTGTCTTGATGAATATTTCCCTGTTTGTGAGTTTACTGTTGGCCATTTTTAAGTAAGAAGTAAAAAAGGCAATACCTTAATTTTTTTTTCAAAAGTAAGCAATGAAACCATTGTAAAATAAGAAATTTTTACAAAATGAGTTCAAACTCTAGTGGCAAAGACTATGACATGACATGACATGGAGGTAATTTATGAACAGCTGATGTAAGAGCAAATGATTAGCAGGTGTCCTGTACTCTCAGCATTGTAGTCCACAGCAGGGGTGACCCAAAATGCCGGAAATTGAGTTTCATCTTCAAATGACCACAGCAAGGATATCACAGCCAAAGAACTCTTTGGGGAAATGTATCTGGACTCCACTTGGAACACTTAATGTTTGATGGAGAGATTTTAATCAAGCTTAAGCTGATACAGCTGGGCTCACTTGTCTCCCAGAGATACAGCCATTATGCTCATTATTTTTTTAAAAATATTTTTATTGATTTTTTACAGAGAGGAAGAGAGAGGGATAGAGAGTTAGAAACATCGATGAGAGAGAATCATCGATCAGCTGCCTCTTGCACACCCCCTATTGGGGATGTGCCTGCAACCAAGGTACATGCCCTTGACCAGAATCGAACCTGGGACCTTTCAGTCCGCAGGCCGACGTTCTATCCACTGAGTCAAACCAGTTTCTGCCGTTTATGCTCATTATTCTTGCAAAAACAACAACAGTCAATGGCTTCTTTGATTAGACACTGGTTCAGGGCACCTATATACTAACTCTCTCCACTAGAGTGGCTAGTCTAGGGTTTATTATTCTATAAATAAATGAAGGTCATGATTATAGTAATAAAATGCTTCCTATAGAACAGAAAACTTCCTATAAATAAGAAATCACTATTTTTTTAGAACTATTATTTTTGGTTTTATATTCTAAAATATATAGGTATCTATCTTTATACCTTTTCCCCCAGGCATAACATCAAGCGACCACAAACTTACATCATACACATTTTTACATGGTAAAAGATCTACTTTTGGCCTCTAGCTTTTCTCCCCAAGATTAACCCTGAAGTTTTCAACTGCAGAGCCAATTTAAGTGTGTTTATTTTTTCAATAGCAAGGGAGTTCCTACCATGTTATACCTAAATATGCCACCTACGCATGACGATTATTTTGAGAGAAGGCAAACAAGACCCAGCAGACTAAGGAAAACTCTATTTACCTCTTAACTGACTAAAAGAAAGTATGCATTTCCCCATTTGGGGGGGTAATCTACATTTACAAAGGGGATTATATTAGAGAGGGGTCTAGATATAACTTTTTCACCTGAGAGATTTAATCTGCACGGCAGGGCAATCTTTGTTTAATGAACATTTTCTCCTTGTACCTCTCTAGGAAAAGCTACCTTTCCCCTGCCACTAATCCCTATCCTTTCCCTTTTCTTAGCTCAAGATTATATATATATATATATATATATATATATATATATATATATATATATATCAATTGTCCAGCTGTGTTTTTTTTTTCTCTCCCTCCTGTTAATCTGCCCTTTGTCAATTTAATTTTTAGATCAGCCACAGAGTCTAAAATGGTAGAAGGGAAAATTTTCCTTCCCCACAGTCCAAAAAAAGAGAACTTCTGGTCACCATAGTGACACCTAGCCCTGCACACAGAGTCAGAGAAACTCGAGCCAGGAGAAAACATTATGTGAGTACACTCAGTTGCTTTTAGTATTCTAGTAGCCGTTGAAGAGATAAACTAACCAACTGACTAAAGTTGTCTGAACATCTACATCTGTTCTCAGGTCAACTTAGTAAAATGTGGCTCTTTTTTACATTGTTACAAATATTTGTTTGTTTTCTTAGAGTATTGTCTAAATTAAATTTATATGGCTTAGAATAGTCCTGATTTTAACTATTTAAAGCCTTTCTCCACCACTTTTTTTAAAATTGTGGATTCTATTAGTTTTCTATGGCTGGTGCAACAATTCACCACAAATGAAGTGATTTACATCAGAAATTCACTCTCTCACAGTTCTTGGGGTCAGAAGTCTGAAAGCAAGGTCTTGGTAGAGACAAGCACCATAGAAGACTCTAAAGAAGTCTCCCTCCTTCATTTCTTTCTTTAAAAAAAAAAATATATATATATATATATATATATATATATATATATATAATTGATTTCTAGAGAGGAAGGAAGAGGGAGAGAGATAGAAACTTCAATTATGAGAGAGAATCATTGATTGGCTGCCTCCTGCATGCCCTTACTGGGGATCAAGTTTGCAACCCAGGCATGTGCCTTTGGCCAGAATCAAACCTGGGACCCTTCAGTCTGCAGACCCATGCTCTATCCATTGAGCTAAACCAGCTAGGGCTCTAGCTTCATTTCTTTTGATTACACAACTCCAATCTCTGCCACTGTATCTGTGTCCTCCCCTGGTCGGTCTCAGCATTCATGGTAGCATTCATGATCTATCCTGAAGATCCTTAATTTATTTCCATCTGCAATGACCCTTTTCTGAAGTAAGGCTGCATTCACAAGTCTGGTTATTAGGACATGGACATTTTTTTTTTTGGGGGGGGACTATCATTCAATCCACTGCATGGCACAACTGGGAATATTTAATGTTACTGCCCAGAATCATAGAGGAAAAGCAAGAGGCTGAGGAAATGTAACTGGAGTATGACAAAACTGATTCAGCAGTATAATTCCAGGTAGGAAGCATTGTCCTGATCATATGTGGCAGTCACTGAGAATCCGGGATATCCATGGCCATCTATTAGGTGCTATACATTTAGTAGGTCAGCAAGTTTTTGCCATCAGGAAGCTGACAGCCTCCAGAAAACCATCTCAAGATGCCATGGTTTACTCAAAGCATGCCCTTCTCTGAAGTTTATTGTTTTGTATTTCAGTTTCCCTTTTGAAAATGGTGAATGTCAACAATTCCCCTCCCTGAAAACTATCATAATTAAACTAGTGGGCATTCTTGTGAACTCAAATCCATCACACGCTTCTTGAAGTTTTCCTTTACAGAAGCACACCAAAGCTCTGAGAGTTCTTTCAGACGTCTGGCATAGAACATTGCAGCCGAAATAATAAGTCTTTGATTTTTTAAGTCAATAGCATTAATATTTCAACCTAAACCACCTTAATGGCAAATAATCTATAGTGATATTACGTATAACAAGATTGGAGGTAACAGTATCTTGCTTAGAAACATATAACAATATTTCTTGAGTACAAAACAAGCACTACATAAATTCACTGAGATTCACTTATTTCAAAATCTGCCCTGCAAATTTCATGTACTTGAAGCATGTGCTAACTAACCTTGTGTTGTTGTTGTTGGTGGTTTTTGTTTTTTTTAAATTACAGATCCTGTGGATATATTTAGTAAAACCATTTTTAAAACTAATTAATGCTTGTTTTACTTCTCTCTTGGGGCTACTGTGTAAAAAATAAGACAATGTATGAAAAAAGGTTTGTTTTCGATAAAATGCCATATGTGAAATATTCATAGAGTTTTTACATTACTAGAAAAAAATCTCTTCATTTTTGTGACTCTTTTGCTTTTAAAAGGATTTTTTGGAGGAGTTGACAACAGTTCCTGGAACATTATATGGGGTGTTCTATTTCTGTGGGGAGGTGTTTCTTCACATTTCTTCTTGTTATCCAACTTTCACACACATAAACCCACACACATATAACTTCCATGCTGGTTTTAAGGAGATGTTTGTGATAGCTATTCTCAGAATAAAAACAAGAAAGAATGGGGATGGAGTTACTGGTGGAAGGAGGCAGAAATGGAGTTAATCACAGTGTGATAAATACACTGAAAGTGGGAAGTATATTTTAGTTTTTAGTCAACCAAAATGGAAGGTAACAATATCTTGGTTAAAGAAACATACAAGAAAGAAGTCAATTTTTAGAAAATTTTAGAGAATATTAGATATATACCATATTTGCCAGCGTATAAGACAACTTTTTGGCCCTGAAAAATATGCCTCCAAGTGGGGGGTAGTCTTATACGGCGAGTATATAACAAACTCTGTATTTTTAGTGGAAATTTTAGGGGGTCGTCTTATACGCCCAGTCGTCTTATACGCCGGCAAATACGTATTTTTCAGGGCCAAAAAATCGTCTTATACGCCGGCAAATACGGTAACCAAATCAAATGCTGAGTTAGGCTGAGACAGGTCCAAAGAATTTTCTAATGCTCATATTTTAAAAACATAAATAATAATTGTTACAAAAATAAGAAGTTAATAAATAAAAATAGAAAGTCATCTTGAGCACCACCATCTTAAAAGTAGAACCTTTTCCTTTAACTTTCTTTCTTTCCATTCCTATAATTTTATACCATATGCAAGCATTTTCACTATAATTATTTCATTTAAATATATATATATATATATATATATGTTTCCCTTTATATAAGGCTTTATCTTAACATTTTAAAAGCATCATAACATTTAATCAAGTTGACATGATAAAATTTACTTAACTATAATTATATTTTGTAAAATTTAATGGAAATATAAGTAGCTTCCAATTGATCAATGAGTCATAAACCAAAATATTTGGTTGAAAGAAATCTTTAGAGTCCAGGATCGAAAAACAATAATTTTTTTTTTAAAACTTAGGACTAAAGTTATTAGCAAATGCTGGCTCATTTATGGCATAACTTTTCTCTTGGATATATTAAATATACATTTGTTATTTGTTCATTCATTCTGTACATTTTTTTAGACTTTATTCTGGTATTATTAAGTGGAGAAATAATGAAAAAAATTACAAGTTCATGCTGATCAAGGATAAAATTTTCAATTGAGCAGAGAGAAAAAAATAATAACTAAACAGACATCATTATAATTTGGGATAGAGCCACAATAAAATATGTTTTGTGATTTAAAAACTATATACATCCTCCATTTTTTGTTCCCTTCTGTTGTGTGGAAGAAGGGATAGCGATCAATAGCCCAACCAGGACTGTTATTCAGAATTCCAAAGTGAATCAATGTTGATTATAGATCTGTAGGAGAATATTTTAGGAAGAGAAATGAGTAATCCCAAAGCACCAATGAGGACTAAGAGAAAAGCTTTTCTCTTTTGTTATATTTTTTCAGAAGCTGTTTCTTCAGAGCCACTACCTACAGATGATATGAATGGAGGATGACTTATTCTTTGAATATCACTATCAAACACCATGCCTGTCTGAATCTAAAACTGCTTGAGGTACAGAGTAAGTGATAAGATTATTAAGTGCCATATCTAAATGGATCTTAGTGCCAAAATTGGAATTAGATATTCCAGTCTTTGATGACTTATAAGTGCCTAGTCCCATCATGGATTTCAAATCAAAGTAATTTCATTTCCTATTTTGATAGAACCATTACTGTAAAATTAAATTGCATTAGGTTTTTAACTCTCTGAGTCCAGCTTTCAGTTTGCATCCTACAACCTAACACTAACCTTTACATTGTGGGCTTTAGGTTGTTATGATATGTGTATTTTTAAAAAAATTTAAGTCAAACAATCTAACCTTTATTTGGTTACTTTAACTTCAGTTTTCTGGCTGACAGAGAGTGACAGTGTGTTACTGTGGCATTTGACAATGAGTAGAAACTGTAACAGAAGAAAATAACTCACAGCATGAAAAAAAGAAGGGAGAGCTTGTGGTGTAAGGATAAGTGTCATAGATCCACTAAGGACCTTGGAGTCACTCATAACCGCTTGATATAAAAATAATAATCATTAACACACACAACAAAATATTTGGGCTGAATAAAGGCTCTGCCATCCGCTTGATGCCCTCTCTGTGTCCTCGTCAGGACAGCCTCCTTTCTAAGAATGCAGCCCATATGCCTGGCCAGTGTAACTCAGTGGTTGAGCATTTACCTATGAACCAGGAGGTCACAGTTCAATTCCTGGTCAGGGCACATGCTCAGGTTGCAGGCTTGATCCGCAGTAGGGAATGTGCAGGAGGCAACCGATCAAGGATTCTCTGTTACTGATGTTTCTATCTCTCTCCCTTCCTCTCTGGAATTAATAAAAAAATATATATATTTTTTAAAAAGAATGCAGCACACATTTGTCTTCAATGTCACAATCTGCACTTGCTTCATAGAACAGCTCCTGCGATTTGGTGGGCCCAAGGATATCATTCATACAGATGAGACTCAGGATTAAACAGTGTGAGTCTCCAAAAGCAGCGGGGCACTTGGACCCAGGAGCAGGAAAGCAATCCCTCTGAATGAGCAAGAGTGAAGGAGTGGGCTGGAGGGAGTGGGCAGCAGGACTGGATGTGGAGAAACTGTGAAGTACATCCCCAGGTTGGTCTTGATCAGATACGTTAGCTCTCCTGCCTACCATTCCTCTGCCAACCTGCTGTGGAGGGTCAGTGCTTCAGGGAGGGGCATGGCTCTGACTTTGGAGAATGGCAGGGGTCTCCCCTGAGCTGAAGCCTCAGATCTCTGCTGGTGAAACTCCATCAACACTAACGCATACAAAGAAAAAATACTAGGATGTGTAAGAACCCAGAGATCCTGGGGAATAAAAAAAAGCAGAGTGAGAGTCACAAGAGCATGCCACTGGTTAAGTTAGAGGAAAGGGGCCGTGGTGGGCAGCAGAGCACGAAGGGTGTTGGAAGCTGCCCATTGTCTTCACTAGCAGAGAGGTGTGGGCAAAGAACCAGGAAGGCTGGTCAACCTTGAAGCTCTGAAATGTCAGAGCCAAGCACACACTGTCTAGTTGAGACAATGGTAGCTAAAGCAATGTCCACCTTTTAGTTATATGTAAATTCTTGCTGATTGGCTTGCCTGTCTAAAGACTATGGTTATATCCCATAGTCTTAATAAAAGGGATAGCTAGGACAGAGCGGGGTGAAGTCCTTCTCCTTGAGTTGGGCTCCTGCCTGTCCCCCAATATTTCCAAATTAATATTTTCTAGTCTCTTTCATTTGAGTGCGGCCTCCTCCAAAGCCTGACCCTGAACCTGAACCCCGAAGGCCGGATGTGAAAGGGATTCACTGCAGAAGGGCAGCCCAGCAGAGGGGCTGCTCTCTGATCTCCCCTGAGGCACCGCTCCCACTCTTCCTGCACCTCCTTCCACCCACCCCCAGCCATTTCTCCTGGGTCAGTGCTCTTAATCTGAGGCTCTATTGTATATTCTATTGTATATACTAGCAACAAACCTAGAAATATTAGAGAAAATTAATTACAGGAAAATATTGACATTCCTGCTTGTCAACGTGAGTAAGTGCACAGAGCATGCCGATTCTGAGTCAAGATACGCTGTGTTCTATATAATATGACATAATTTTTCTTCATTGATTTGCAAGGCTGGGCATATTAAACCCAGAGTGCACATGGGTAACATTACAATTACTTTTGAGCCTATTATTTTCTTCTCTGATAACGCCATAAACTAAGTAGGGCTGATATTTTAATCCTTTTTTTTTTAATATTGGGGAAATCACTGTTCAGAAAGATTGATGAGATTCAGTGTCTGTAATGATACCCCGGGAACTTAATGCTTTAATTGCATTTATTGTGAATTTTCTATTTAATTTAGGTATTTTGTATGTTTATTCATTTATCTAAATTTCTGATATTCATATGGATTTATATGGTCTGTCTTATTAATACAAAATACCTTAATTTAAAATAATAGATTATAGTAATAAAACTTATCCTCTTGATAAGAATGATCAGGGATTAAATTTTCATTTGATCGTTATATTTTTATTGATTTTATTTACTTTTTTTAATAGAGAATAAGACGTGTTCAGATCCATAGGATTATTTCTAGTTCCTTTAAAAAAAACACAGCACAAAACAAATAGTAGAAGTCATTTCTCTAACTTCTCAGCCAGGGAGGAATCTTTCTGATGAATATAAAGCAAGAATCTAGCATTTTTTTCATTAACTTTCTAATAGTTGCTCTACCTAGTCTACAGACTAAACATTTTTATCCATTTCGAGGGACTTGCTAAAAAATCAGCACTGTAGCTAGAAGTCCTCTTATTTCCAATCTGACAAGAGAGGTGAACAAGCTATTTTGAAGGGTTCGACAACAAGGGAAAACTAATCAGAATGTTATCTAGGGGAGCAAAAAGTAGGAGATAACAAATACTAAATGTTTAGCAAGAAGGAATGCATTTTAATGAAAGCCTCTTGGGCCAGTTTCACATCATGTACAAAGTACTCCTGCCATCTTGTGTGAAGGTGAGATTAGAGGGTCTCTAGGCCCCCTTTAACATGTTCTGTTGGCCAGTAAACCAGGGGCTTTCTTTAACTCCCACGCGACAAATGCCCCTTTCACACTGACCAAACCCTCTGGGACAGCAGTGTCAGCCTTTTGCTTCGTATTCGAGGGTTTGCAGTCCCTGTCGCGTGGCTAACATTTCTAGAACAGCAGTGATGCACCAGGCCCCATTCCAACTGCTTTACAGGAGACATTTCCTAAATCTACTAACCACCTTATGAGATCCGTACTGGGAACACCTTCATTCTGTAGATGAGGAAACTGGGGTACAGAGACTTTAAAGAACTCCCCAGAGCCGCACAGCTGGGAATGGCAAGTGAGGGCCTTGAATGCAGACACCAAGCTCCTACGGCTACACTCAACTCCTTTGCCAATTTCTCCCTACATGCTGGAGGCTCATTTTAGGCGCGCGTTTTACTGCTCTGACTTTTGAGCTAGTTGGCCATATTTATTCATTCACTCGTCGCGCATCATTTATTAGGTGTTTATGAAGAGCCGGTGCCAGGCTAGACCCTGGATAAACACAAGACCTTTCTCTCAAGGAGTGCAAGTCCCAGTGAGAAAGGCCAAAGAGAAAGGCCACAATGTCAGGGCTGGGTAGCAGAAAGCACAGCAGACCTGAGGCAAACGGAGGAGGACCTAGATCTCAGTGGGGCAGGGAAACTCCCTAGTGGAGGGACATCTGAGCAGCAGATTTGAAAAACATAAGAGTGAGCTAGAGAAACTTCCTACCTAGCCAGCTTGCTCAGTGGTTAGAGTGCCGGCCTGCGGACTGAAGGGTCGCGAGTTTGATTCCAGTCAAGGGCATGTACCTGTGTTGCAGGCTCAACCCCAAGCCTGGACGGGCTTGACTGGAAGGCAGCCAATGGAGGCGTGTCTCTCACAACCATGTTTCTTTTTCTCTCTCCTTCCCTTCCTCTGTCTCTGAAAATCAGTGGGAAACATTATCCTCTGGTGAAAGATGAACAAAAACGAAACAAAGTATAACAACAACAAAAGAAGAGTGAGTTAGCTAGAAGGAGTACAGAGGGAACCCTAAGCAGTCTCAACAGTGCATGCAGGGGAAAGGAGGATTACCTCACAGGAAGGCGCCGGCACCTGCAGGGCCGGGTTTGAGCAGGCCAGCGGGGTCCAGTCGGTGGGGCAGGAGGTGAGACCAGGAGCAGCCAGCTTACCATTCCGATGGCATGCCTTCAGTGCTTGCTGCACGCGAGGCCCCGAGGCAGGGCTCAGCATTGAGTCCTGCATTTAATCCTTACCCCTGTGAAGTACACTGCTGCCATATGATTTTACACATGAGAACACTGAGCCCAAAGATGGTAAACCGATTAGGCAAAATCATACAGACAGGATCTGAGCCAAGTAGGAGTCTGGGATTCCTGCTACTTATCCCTGGCTACGCTAACCAATTTATGCAGATTTTTGCATACAAGGCCAATGAGATTGACCTTCTTAGAGTCTTTCTGTAGCAGACACACTCGGACTGCCGCGTGCTAACGCGGACTTCCCTGTGCTAATTTATTTTATGCCTTATTTCAAAATGCCCACTAATAACTGCTATCATTAATCTATGGCTTAGCATTTGCCAAGTGCTACCTAACTTGTATATTATTTCATTTGCTTTCTACCTACAGCAATGATGTAGATACTGATAACTAAGTGATGTGAGTAACATTGTACAGTTACTAGTGTCAACGTCCAAATTCAAACTCAGTTTCACTGATTCTGAAGCATGCATTCGCTTTTTGTTTTATTTACTTTGCTATATTCCTTTCATTCAAGCATTACATTTCCCCCATAAACTTGTGATGCAAGAAAAATATGCATTTGGGACTGAAATCTTGTGATCCATTCCAGCACTCAAGTTCTGAGGTGCGATTTAATTGATGCTGCTCAGAGAAATGTGGGAAGCGCAACTATTAGTGCGTGATTTACTGTTGTTTAAACATTTATGATCTTGTTTTCTTGAAGCAAGTTCTCATCAATTTATAATGTGGTTTCCATGTAGCTAAGTAAGCAAAGTTTTAAAGTGACCTGAAAAGGCAAAGTTCAGAGATTTGCTATATATAGTTACTTCAGTGACAAATTAAATGCTTCTAATCCTTGCATTAGTTAGGAGCAAAGCAGTTTTAAGTAGGAAAACTTCAAATATTCTCTGAGATGTGCAGTGGTCTTTTTCTTAGCAAGACTCTTTGGTATAACAATCCTCATACTATAATTATTAAAGGAACTTAGTCTTGGTTTGAACTTCAGGTCCAGGATCTACTTATCTTAGTCTTTTTTTTAAAAAAAATAATAAAATGGATATGATGATCATAGCCACTTCACTGGGGGGTTGGGGATATTAGGTAATAATGCATATCTTAAAAAAGCAAAATGAAAACAACTCAGCGGAGCCTGACACAGAGTCTGTGTTCCACAAACTTCCCACTAACCCCTTGCGTGTTTGTTTCACCTTCTCCCTCATGGTCCCCAGCATAGTACTTTCACTCTAGCCAACTGTGGCTTCCGTTTGACTTACAGCTATATTGTCAGTCCAATTTCTTTTCATTTTACTTTTTTCATCACCATGTATCCCTCCTATCCCTTCTTCACCTCCACCCATCCCCACCCCCACCCCCGCATTATTTCCTCAAGTATAGATACATCTTTGCCACCTATACTGTTCTTCCCGTTCCTTTTACTAACACATCATTATTATTTCAATGCTCACTTCAAAAGCCATTAAGGTTTTTGTTTCCTCTGAGTATATCCTTACCTTATGTGCGCTTGATGCTTAATCCTAAGTGCCCAGTAGAATATAAACAGATATAACTTTGAAATTGTCTTTTGAAGGAGCATTAACTTGGGATCTTTCCCAATCTGGATCTAATCACCGTTTTGACACCAAGGAACTTGGGTGAGTTTGGGGAAGTCAGGCAATTGAGACCTCATTCCCAGAATCTGAAGAATGTCGAATCCGCGACATTGGTTTCCCTGACTTTGAAGACTGGAGTACAAAATGTAAGATGTAGTAATTCTTTCTCTTAAAATACCTCACTCTCACAGATTCCCCATAGAGGGGTTTCACCTCTATGTCAGTCTCAAAGGGAAGTCCCAACGATTACTATTAATGATGAGTTAGCTCCATTTCATGTGCTGTGGAGAGAACTGCCTGTAGCGTGTAAAGGGAAATGATGAAAGAGGGTAGCTTCCCTGCCCTGATTCTGGCACCGGAAAAGAAGCCCACACACTGAGTAGCCTTTGCTCTGGGCAATATCTTAGAAACCTAGAGATGAGCAATCTGCACTGCCGCCCCAACCTACGTGGGATGCAGGTTAGTCCTAGGGAAAAACTGAGAAAAATTGGTTTCCTCTTTTTCTGTCCTTCATAACCCATTGTCTGTGGGTACTTGTTAATATTTGGCTCCAAACTAAAGTGGATTATGAGAGGTTTAAGCAAATTGAGGATAAGAATAGAGCCAGACATCCTCCATCACTTAGTAAGTAGCTCTGCCAATCTAGGGCAAATTAATAAACTTCTCTGTGCCTTAGTTGTCACATCTCTGAAGTGATGTAATATTATTGTAAGAATAAGAGGATAATATGTGTATAACACTTAGGAGATAGGAAGCACTCAATCATTGTTAACTAGAGGCCCAGTGCACAAAATGTGTGTGTGTGTGTGTGTGTGTCGGGGGGTGTCCCTCAGCTCAGCCTGTACCCTCTCCAATCTGGGACCTCTTGAGGGATATCTGACTGCCCGCTTAGCCTGGATTCTGGTGGGATTTGGCCAAAACAGGCAGTCGGGCATCCCTCTCACAATCCAGGAGTGCTGGCTCCAAACTGCTTGCCTGCCTGACTTCCTGTTTGCTCCTCACTGTTTCTGCCTGCCAGCCTGATCACCCCCTAACCTGCCTGCCAGTCTGATTGATACCTAACTGCTCCCCTGCCAGCCCATATGCCTCCAACTTCTCTCCTCTGCTGGCCTGGTAACCCTAACTGCCCTCTCCTGCAGGGTTGATCTCCTTCAACTGCCCTCCCTTGCAGGCCTGGTCCCTCTCAACTGCCCTCCCTTGCACGCCTGGTCCCTCTCAACTGCCCTCCCTTGCAGGTCTGGTCCCTCTCAACTGCCCTCCCTTGTAGGTCTGGTCCCTTCAACTGCCCTCCCTTGCAGGCCTGGTGCCTCCCAACTTCCCTCCCCTGCTGGCCATTTGTGGTGGCCATCTTGTGTCCACATGGGGGAAGGATCTTTGACCAAATGGGGGCGGCCATCTTGTGTGTTGGAGTGATGATCAATCTGCATATTACTCTTTTATTAGATAGGATTAGTAGTAAGAATAAGGGCAGTAGTTTTCCTTCACACCCGTCTTTCTAGATGCCATCTTACTCAGCAATACCTTGCCAGAAATCCTGATCTGTTTCCAAGCTACTTACCTTTATGAAGAAACCTGCATCATTGATTTTTATTTTATCATAGCCAATAAGAAAACACTTCTCATATCACTATAGTAGTTAGTTGTTTTTTTTTTTTTAACATCTCAGATAATGCAGGCACTTTATTCATATCTAGCTATTAGATCTGTCAGACTGGCCGATGGAGTTAACCTTTTAAGTTACCTGAGTCTATGAGGTCACTCAAAGTATAAGTATACATACATGTAAAGATTTGCTTATTCATTTGAACTGACCAACTATGTAGTCAATGAACATGGTTAACATGGGTGATATAAGGCACAGTGACTTACATTTTATTGCAAGCTGGAAGTGAAAATGAAACTGAGGTTGGAAATCTTTTGGATCTGGGTTCCCCAAATTCACTAAACCGGTAAATGCATGAGGTGCTAAAATCTTGACTTGGATGAATGTATGTGGGGGGATAAATCCATAGCTGAATTCCTCAGCAGATACATTAGTATTGAATATATACATTACTAGAGGCCCAGTGTATGCAAATTCATGCACTGGAGTGGGGAGGGGGGTGGTGTCCCTTAGCCTGTCCTGACCCCTCTCACAGTCCAGGAGCCCTTAGGAGTGGGAGGAAACCTGGCAATCAGGGGAAGGTGATGCCCCCATCACACCTCTGCTGCTGCCATTGCCGGCAGGGTAAGCCTCGGCTGGCCCTGGTTACCTGAGCCTTGGGCAGCCCTGGGCAGCTGGGCAGCCACTATTAAATGCATGCCTGCACCTTGGGCTGGCCCTGAGGGGCTGGGGAGTTGAGGGGACTGGGGGAATCTTGAGGCAGGTATGCAGAAAGGCTGGGCCTGCTTGGGGGCGGGCCTGGCCTTACTATGCTGCCACCCCAGCAGGGCTGAAGGGCCTGGGTGCCACCATCTTATGGCTGTGGGCACCACCATCTTTGAGGGCATAGCAGTCAATTAGCATAATTCTTCCTTATTGGCTGTGAGCACCACCATCTTTGAGGATGTGACAGTCAATTAGCATATTCCCTTGTATTGGCTGTGGGCGCCACCGTCTTTGGGGGCAGGACAGTCAATTAGTAATATTCCCTCCTTATTAGATGTGGGCACTTCCATGTTTGCAACAGTGTGAGGGTCAATTAGCATATTCCCTATTTATTAGGTTGGATAAGTTCAAATTTGACTTTCTTTTGGCATCAATGAAGAACTTATAAGGATGAAGAGTGTGATACTTGTACAACGGTCCAGGGAAGACTAATAATCTTGATCTTGTTAAGATTCATTTTCTTAAACTAAACCATCTACAAAATATTTTCTGACCTGCAATGTTTTTGTTGTCCCTATCTTATTTATCAGTGTTGTTTCTTCTAGTACCAAGTAAACTAGCAACTTATGTATGAGTTTAAACTTTTACCACATATCTTTATGCAATAAGAAACTAGCGCCATGTTTTTGTTTTGTTTTTCTGGACAAAGAGATGAAAAGAAGTTAATATACTTGAAATCTGTGGTAAAGGAGAAGTGTTTTATTAAGACTCAGAACTTGTTCATTGAGAGTCCTTGACTTATTTAACATAAACATACCAGATTCCATGTTAAAAGGAGATCTTTACTTTATATTTTCTTATCCTGGCTCTTCCAGACTCCACATCATTTCTCTCAATGTATTCTGCATGCCATTTTCTCTTCTGGAGGCAAAGCAGTAATGAGAAACAGACTCATAGGCTCTGTCATAGTCAACAACAAGCTTGAAGGCAAGCCACTCTTAGATTTTTCATTCTTGTTTCTTTTTAAACATCTAAATGTATTTCTCTTCAAAAGAATAAAATTCTAAAGTGGCAGAATCTTTTATTTGCTGTATCTACAAACTAAATAACATTTAATCAGTGCTTAATTTAAATGTAAAAAAAATGATGACACTTTATAATTTCCTTCTGCTTGCCATTCATTTTATTTAATATTAGTATTTTTAGCAAACATGGTTTTGAATGTTCAATATCCTCCCCTTAATCAGAGATATCTGAATTTCTTTGTGTTCTTTGAAATAAGCATGAAGAAGCAAAAATTTAAAAATATCTCTCTATTATAAAACCCAGAAGCTTTCGTTTTCACAATTCTCCTTAAAGGCTTACAAAACTCCAAGTATTATGGCTGACCTTAGAGCTGAGGAATTGCAATGCAGCAGAAAGTAGTATAAATTCTGTTCATCAACTATGAGTATTTAGTCTGACAATGATGTTGGCTTTTGTGTGAGAAAGCTGAATTTCAGGGAAGCATCAGAAAGTCAACAGGGCATTTGCCCATGAGCACATTAGCATGCACTCCTTTTCATTGCCTTTATTTCCCCTCCCCCATTTTTTCTCTCTTTGTTCAGAAAATCAGTGATAACATTTTTTCATGTATACAACATCTTTCATGTCAAGGAATCCCTAGAATTTTGCAGACCAAACACTTATATATACCTCATCTATATATAATCATTTTTATGCTTCAATTAAATAGAAACCTAAAGTGAATAACTAATTTCTGCTCCTGTGCTAGGGCTGACCAGCAGACCTTGAGAGAAGGATGAATGATTAATCTGACACAAGTTCCTGTGAAAGAGAGGGCTAAGGGACTGCCTGGCTAAAGGAACCAGACAGCCCCATTCACCTGCCTCTTAGGCTTTTATTGTAACAACAGCTTGAACTAAAATTAACTATTAGATACTATCAGCAGGGTAAGTATTCTTGAGAAAACTCATGTATCTGTAGTATCTTTCAAACAAGGACATTTTGAAGACTAAATATAAAGATTCCAGTAAAACACCTGGAGCTCAGACTTGTTTGGAAAAGTCAAGGCAGTGTCTGCTGCCTTTGGCAAGATCCCCCTAGAGGCCTATGACCTTTCGGAGAATCCTCCTTACAGACTTTCCAACCAAGTTCCGTGCTTCTCCACACTTCTGAGCATGTTGACTTTTGAGGACTGAGAATCCTAATTGTGGTCCTCACAAAGCAAGTGCAGGATCTTCTTCCCTGGTACCAAAACAGTCCCAAAAAACTGTCATGAGAATGAAGTGGTCAAATGGCTGCTTTTGATTATAGTTTGGTACCCTTTGCAATGTGATGACACAAAGGCAGAGTTTAAAGGAGGATCACTCATGTGATATTTAAATATATTTCATCCATATGTTTGAATTAATTAAACTGATATTCTGACTTTCTCTACCATCTGGTCAGATATATATATACATCTTGAAGACTAAATATATATATATATATATATATATATATATATATATATATATAATATCCAAAATCATGATGCCAAAAGGAAAGAGAAAGGTAAATTTCAGTCTTAACATTGTGTTTCTTTTTTCCTCCTATAGCTACAGTAAAAGACACATTCAAAGTTCTACTTAAGAAATCAGTGGGTAGAATGTATTTGTGCTTAAGATCATCCAGTTGTTTTTTTTTAATTTAAGCAAATATCCTGGATCCTTTGAACACAGATATTTTAAACATAAATTCTGATTATCATACTTATTGCGAGATGATGTTATTTGTACACTTCATTATGGTTGAATGCTTTGAAGCACAAAATTATCAAATCCACAGAGTAAGAGTATTAAGAGCTCTCCTGAGCTCAGATTAATCATTACTCAAGTGGAAAACCACTTACCCCCACTGAGATTCCAACACGTTGGTCAAGGATCATGTTTCTTTTTCTTCCTCAGACATGTCAATAGAAGTCAAAACTCCAGCTGCTATCTTTAATTACCTGAACAAAAATCTGTTATGTGAGTAGTTCAAGTTTTAATTTATCCCCTGTTATGATACTAAAGTGTCAAGAGAAAAACATGTGATCCAGAGTATAATATACAGTCTGGAGAAGCTGCTTAGGAGGTAGGTTTGCTAATAGATTTCGAAAACCCGATCATTTGAACACCAGAGAGCATTCAGAGCTCCTTCTGTGACTTAATCAGTTTCATTTCTATTTTGGAATGTAGTTCAGGTGGTTATTGATTTGAAACTCCCTTTTCATATTGCTCACGTTGGAGTCAATTTCTTACTTTAATAATAATAATGTGAAGAAAGCACTCCCTAGAATTGGCCGGGCTATTCCTCAGGAGAGCATTCTAGTCTACCCTGGTTTTTTCTCTTTGTTGCAATGTAGTGCTCCTCTACTCGATACTATTTTTTAAAATATATTTTATTGATTTTTTTCACAGAGAGGAAGGGAGAGGGATAGAGAGTCAGAAACATTGATGAGAGAGAATCATTGATCAGCTGCCTCTTGCACACCCCCTACTGGGGATGTGCCCGCAACCAAGGTACATACCCTTGACCGGAATCAAACCTGGGACATTTCAGTCCGCAGGCCAACGCTCTATCCATTGAGCCAAACTGGTTTCGGCTACTCTATACTATTGTGAAATTCCAAGAATTATGTCTTTTTTTTCAAATTATTAATCGAATTTCCATGTATGATTTTAAAACAGCTGCCTCTATCTAAATGCCAGAGAGAAAAACATGGCTTCATTTGACATGAATAATACAATTATGTGTTAAATAGAAATATGAGTATTTCAAAGATACTGGCAAGTTCCCAAGTAGGCATGCTAATGGTCTGTGACTGGGAGTTGACATTTTTATCAGTTTATTTGTGCTCCCGTGTAATAATCTGGTTATTATTGAACAGGAAAGGAGCAAAAGGGAAGGGGGCTGGATAATATAGGCCTGCCATTTATACAGCTTTGCCAAAAAGCTGCATTTAACACTCCCCAACCTGTTCCCCAGTGATGGATGGGGGGAGGGACTGGACAAAGGCAGTTTAGATGCATGCCCAGGAAGGTCTGAGTGATATGGCAAGGTGCTTGCCCGTCAGTCACACCTACCCTGTTTTCCCGAAAATAAGACATCCTCCAAAAAAAAAGACCTACTCACAGGTTTCCTTCTGAGTGAAATATAAGGCACCCCCTGAAAATAAGGCCCTCAGGCTCTGTCTCAGAATGAAAATTAATTTACCGTAAACTGGCCGCTAGGGCCGCCCTGACTGGTGTCTAGCAATCAGTGACGTTATGCAGAGTCCTTATGTCACTGCTGTGTGAATGGAGAGAAATCAGCGTGGAGACTTTGTGAAACCTAAACTGCAAGAAGTTGTGACTTGGGTGAAGAATTCATGGGAGAAAATCACTGACGGTTGCATTGCCAATGCACTGTGAGCAGGCTACCTTGACAAGAAGTACTCATTTAAAGACAGTGCTGTTGCTAAACATGAGAGATTTGGTCCACTGATTCTGAAAGAAATGGAGTCACAAGAAATTCACCAGAAAATTCAGGAATTGGGTTGTTAGGATGATGTTCCAGAAGATGATGACATGATTGTCATTGAATAAATGAGTAAATTCTTGATACTGTAGGATTCACAGTTTGTCTGGTTTGTGTTGACAACTACCGTACTACCGTACCGTATACAGATAATAAATTTCCTTTATTTTCATTTAACAATAAATGTGTAACATTCTTCCTCATGGAAAAATAAGACACCCCCTGAAAATAAGACCTAGCGCATCTTTGGGAGCAACAATTAATATGAGACACTGTCTTATTTTGGGGGAAACAGGGTAGGAACAAATTAGTGGCCAGAATGTGCAAGTAAGGCAAGCACAAGAAACCTGAACATTTAAACTTCTGGACAAAGAAGCACGCCTTCTTCTCCCTCCGGCACTCTGGGTTCCTGGCTATCCTGCGGCAGGGGGTACACTCATCTGTGTCCACACGACACACGGCCGTGCGGAACTTCACACAATGGACTAATGACTTTAATTAGCTTGGATGCTGAGTTACACCTGGCTGCCACACGGAACAGAAACTCTGGACACCGGTCTTGCTTTTGGCTTTGCTGACTCCACAGCTGCCCCTCCTTCTGGCATAAGTGAGGTGGCTCTTTGGAACCGGGAAATGTAACTCCACATAAATAAAGCCTTTTACTACATCTCATTCTCCCGTGGGGGATTCTGAAAATTCCTATTTCAGTGGACCCCAAAAACCTTCCTCCCAGGAGCAGCAGAGAAGCTTGATTCTCTGGTAACATTTCAATTCTCAAAGTTTGATTTATTTTTTATTTTTTATTTTTTTTACTTCATGTCATGTCACTTTTTCAATATCCTGTTCAAGTGAAAAAACTACAAGACTTTCTCCAGTACCAGTTTAATCTTGTGACGCATGTCAGGGCTTCCAATATGAACTGTCTAACCCCATAGTGTCTCCTCATCCTTCATGAGAATGACAGTGTGAAAGGGCTTCTAGACCCAATTCCAGTGTGTGTGTGTGTGTGTGTGTGTGTGTGTGTGTGTGTGTGTATAGAGGCAGATCTCTGACACCAGCAGGCATGTCGGAGAATTAACTCGATTCTGATGCTATCTTCCCAGAGATAGATAAGATCCCATAGTTTTCAGCTCAGTCCCATAGGACTTCCTCCAGTTCAGATACCAGTTTCAAGCCCAGATTGTTTCCCGTGCCTGTGACCTCTACCTTGGGTTTGATTCCTTTGCTAGAATGCCTCACAGAACTAAAAAACAAAACAAAAAACAAAACAAAACAAAAAACATTTACTCACCAGATTTCTGATTTATTACCAGGATATTAAACAATACTAAGTGACAGTGTGGTTCAAAAAGAGCAACACAGTAGACCCGACAAGCTCAGGCTGCTACGTGGCAGGCCTGTCAAGCTCAGTGACAGAGAGTGACCGCACAGGATGGTCTCATATAAATCTCTAACTGGGCAGATTATGGCAAAGTCACATCTCAGGCCTATAATTCCCTTAGCAAAGGTCAACCTTCAGCTCAGGTAAGCGCCGTCCATTGTCCTTATGCATCTAGTATAACATACCTTTGAAATGCCAGAGTAATTTTTTTCCCCCAGAGCCCTAGGGCAAAACTACAGGCACCAAGCACAGAGACCACAGAAATCCTCATTGTTATCTTGTTCCCCACGCACCTTCTTTATGTGCTGGAAATGTCAATGATTCTGTTCCCACCACTGTCAGAGAAGTATGTGTCTCTCCATTTTCTTTTTTAAACTCCTAGAAATTTCCCCTCTTTTTCTGCCCTTCCATAGTTTACCACCAATAGATTTCATATGACCTTCCTTACCTTTTCTCCTTTGATTCTAAGTATATAAGCGTGAGCTTTGAGACTGCCATTCTCCAGAGCATTTCTCAATCAGCTGAAATTTTTGCCTCCAGGCATGTCCTCAAAACTTGCCTCAAATAAATTCTTATGAAGCTTTCTACAGGTTTGGGAGTTCTTTCCTGGACAACAGCCGGATAAAGAGGCACATGTACAGGGAAAGGTACCTGGAAGGGGCTGGGATCCCATGCTTTCTCCATGCATCTCCACATGTTCAATATCTCAAGGCTCTCTGAACCCTGTCATTGGTTTTTATGAGTTCTTCATTACACTGTCCTGACTGATCCAATTATTGGCTGCTGGCAATTGATTCAAGCCCTCAGCTCCTCCTCACCCTTCTCTCCCCTAGAGGTCAGGTCCAGGGTGGGACTAAAACAGCCAGTTCCACCTGTAGGCTGTTTCCAAAAAGCACTTCATTAATGTAGCAAAGGACTCTTATCTGTCTCACTTGGGAAATTCCTAGGATTTGAGAGTTATGAGCCATAAACAGGGATGCAGACCAATTATATATCCTATATCATAAAGAGCTAATATGCTAATTAGACTCAACTGCAGAATGACCTTCCCATAACCTTCCCAGATGAAGCTGGGGCTGCGAGGGCTGGCCCGGACTGAGAGGGGCATCTGCATGTCCTCCCTGAATCTTGATTATTTTTTTCCTTTTCCAAGTGATTTGTCATGACATAAAGCTGCTAAAGAAAAGTTTTACAGTTTCTTTTCCATTCAGAGGGCTGAATTTCTAGGTCACATGGTATCTTTGGTCTGACCCAGAAGCTGTTAATGAGTCAAAGTCCCACAAGAAAATAACCAACTTGACTCTAAAGAGACATGTAAAATAAGGCAAACGTGAATGGAAATAGCTAATATTTATTGGATTCTTTGCCATATGCCAAGCACTATTCTAAGTGTTTTACATATGCTAAATCATTTAGTTGTTATCACAATTATCTTATGAATAGAGAGGGTATCACATACATATAAATATCCATGTATACATAAAGAGACAAAATGTGTTACAGAACAGAAAGAGTTCATTCACCTGGCTCTAGCAATACTAAACAATGAAAATTGCAGTGGACAAATATTGAGTATTTTATTATAAATGGCTCCACCCAGGAGAATGGAAAGCTAATGCTGAAAAGCCCAAACTTCCCAATAGTGTATAGGTCACAGATTATATAGGGCAAAATCACCAGACACCTTGGGTTAGGAGTTTCAGGTTATACTGAGAACTGGTTGGTCAGAGGTAAGGTAAGGGTGATAAATAATTTATTCATATCTTTAAAAAAATTAATCACAGAGAGAAAGGAAGAGGGGGAGAGAGAGCGAGAAAGAGAGAGAGATTAATTGTTCTACTTATTTGCACATTCATTGGTTGAATCTTGTATGTGTCCTGACTGGGGATCAAACCCACAACTTTGGGGTATTGGGATGAAGCTATAACCAGCTCAGCTATTAAGCCAAGTCTTCAGGACAGTTCTAAGGGTTGCTCTGGTGTCCCTCTCACTGTCTGGTTTCATGGGAAAATAATTAGGGGTCGTTCCACCTTAAGGCTCAAAAGTTAGGTCAATATCGTAACTTTAGCCTGTCAGAGGACCAGACTCTATAGACATTAGTCAGGTCAGGGCTACTGTCTTCTGCTGCCTTGAAGGTTATTTGTTATCTGAGAGAAAGGGGTAGATACAGAGACAGAGATGTCATTTCTAGAACCAGTAGTTCAAGTTGATACCAGCCTTTCCACACAATTTCAGGTACTCATGCACCTCTTAAAGCCCATTCAAGAACTTTTCTGGGGGTCCTGGCATCCCAGTGAAAGGGTTAGCTAGCTAGCTTAATTAGGTAGGTTTAGGAAGCCATAGAGATAAAGGGGGATGGGGGCTATGGAGGAAGGAATACATAATGAAGACTTGAAGATGCCAGGGTGTTTATCTTACTTGTATAAAGAATAAAGAAATGCCACAGGCAATAGAGATATATCTGGTCTGTGCAATTAAGATAGCCATAAACCAAAAGGCTATCTTAATTGCTCAGGCAATTAAGATAGCCTTTGCCTGAGCAATTAAAGTGACCATCAGCTAGGCCAAAAGTAGCCCTGACCTGAATAACTAGGAAGACCATAAGATAAGGCTTTCTCTGCCAACACAATTTGGAGAGTTATGAGATAAGTCAAAAGTGACTCCAGCCAACAAGATAAGGGGGAGAGGAAATGGGGGACACCATATGGGCTTTGAGCTTTGGAAGCTAATTCTATGTAGCAGAACGACCAATTAGAAGAGGTCAGATTCAGACAAAGAACTGCAGCTTATGGAATGCCTCTAGACAAAGAAAGCAACCATCAGTCACCCTTCTCAGGGGCTCCTCTGTCCATCCAGGAAGGATAGAGTGTTAGGCTCAGAACTTAGAATTAGGTTTTAGAGGTAGTGGCTGCTTGCAATAAAGTTTCTGTACTTTTCACCTTTTGTCCGTGGCTTCGTTCTCAGAATCCATCAGGACAAGAACCAGGGAATTCAGGGCCTTCCAGTTCAACTTTCGCATTTCACCAGCTTAAGAATCTCTGTTCATTACAGCTTGGGGAATTTCCACGAGTTTTTTTTCTAAAGATTTGAAAAAGAGAGATCTTGAGGCCCCCGTAATTTGAAATAACAGTACCAATGTTCTAGAATAGTACTTCCTGTGAGACGCCCTGGAGTAGGAAAGCATGAGCTTCTGATATTGGAAAATTCACCAACTGAGTCAACCAAGAGCCATGTAAGCTTCCTAAAACAGCCCTCTGCTTTCCTGGTGGATTCCACAAGGCAGGTTGCCTGTGGTATTTTTAAAATCATGTAGGGAATATTTGGAGGCCGGATCACAGACTACACATTTTAAAATGAGTCATGGTGGTGACCTACACTGGGAGCCATAGAGACACAGCCGTGAGGGAAATCAGAGCTTCTGCAAAGCAGCGTGTACGTTCTGACATGTCATGCTCTCCCAACATGAGTGAGGGATGAGGAGCCATCAGGATGGCCCCTTGAGCTGCACTTTCCAACTGCTTCCAGGTCTCTGGCCGTGGAAGGACTACCTTCAATTCTACTGGGAAGGGGACTCACTCTTTTTTTATTTATTTATTTTAATATATTTTATTAATTTTTTTTTACAGAGAGGAAGGGAGAGGGACAGAGAGTTAGAAACATCGATGAGAGAGAAACATCAATCAGCTGCCTCCTGCACACACCCCACTGGGGATGTGCCTGCAACCAAGGCACACGCCCCTGACCGGAATTGAACCTGGGACCCCTCAGTTCACAGGCCGATGCTCTATCCACTGAGCCAAACCGGTTAGGGTGGGACTCACTCTTATCTCCACGGGCACAACAGAGCTGCTGTAAAACGGGGCACTCCTGCTAGTATATGCCTTTTCCACTAACTCCATAAAGGGAGAAAAGTAGAAGCTAATGACATTTCATCTTATCTTTTACTTTTCCCAACTAACCTTATAAATTCTAACTTGTAATGGCTTTAGTTGGAATGGAACAAGCAAATCTATCTGATACAGCATAAAAATGGATGAGTCCATGGTACTTTAATTATGATGGAAGGGCCTAGAAAAGTCCCTCGGTGACCCTTTTTATTATGTTTGATGTGAATAAAGCAAACACATACAAAATGAAATGGTTCTTTTGTTACCAAGGGGATGTTCTGGTGGGCAAAAAAGTGCATACTGCACAATATGGATAATGACGCTGCGTGTCTCTTGATTATATATTCCTTCCTTCAGAAGTTCATTTCTTACCACTGTGGGGTCAGAGGTACAATATGCTGATGCTGGATGCTCTGTGGATGACATTGTGCTGAAGACATCATAGACATAGAGGGCAAAATGTGTTTTTTAAATCCTTACCCAATAATATTTTTTCCCCTTGCTTTTTAGAGAGAGTGGAAGGGAGGGAGAGGGGGCGAGAGAGAGAGAGAGAGAGAGAGAGAGAGAGAGAGAGAGAGAGATTCATTGGTTGCCTCCTACATGTGCCCCTATGGGGGCTGGGGAACTTGCAACGGAGGTACGTGCCCTCGACCTGGAATCAAACATGGGACCCTTCAGTCCTCAGACCAACACTCTAAGCACTGAGAAAAACTGGCTAGTGCTGACAAAAATTTTAAATGCATTTAGTATTCTAAAAAAAAAAAAGGTCTTTGTTTTTCCCACAGAGAACAAGAATCCTCTCCCAGGTCCTCAGAAATAACGACTCTGATGCTGTCCAAGCAGTATTTTCTTACTTGACTGCAGCAGAAATCTAAGTTTCTCCATTTCTCCCGAGTCCTGTGCTATTTATGAATGCAAATAAGAAACAGAACTTTCCTTCCCTAATTGCACCTGGCAGACAGTCAGAATGGCAGATTGGGAATATTCTTAGTAAATTCCTTAGATAGAGCCAAACGCCCGACTCACAACAATTAAAACTTCACTTCTACCTCCACATACACCATCACTATCACTGTATTCCCTGCAGCCGGAGGGCGTACCTAAGCTGACCAGGTCGGCTCTCCATGCATACGTCTTTACTTCCTAGCTTCATTCTTTTAGTAAATACCCTGTTTCCCCAAAAATAAGACAGTGTCTTATATTAATTTTTTCTCTCAAAGATGCGATAGGTCTTATTTTCAGGGGATGTAGTATGTTTCCATGAAGTAGGTCTTATTTGGGGGGAAACATGGTATTTGTTGGTAGATATACTCTGGGACTTTAAAGTTAGACCAGCTTAAGATATTATATCTATCACTTTGGGCAGAAAATACAATTATATGTTTCAGAATATTTTCTCATAGTCATTGTGAGATTGGTTTGGTGAAAAGAATGCTGATTTTGATCCCTGGTTCTGCCAAGTGTGTGACCTTAGAAAAAACAACTTAAGCTGATGAACTTATGTTTTCTTATCTGTGAAATGGGAGTGATAGAGTTTGTAATATCTTCCTCAGAGTTACTGTAATGACAAAAATTAGATTACATATATTAAAGTACTTGGTAAACTAAAATATGATTTTTAAATAATACATTATTATTTCTACAGTTCATAACTCCTTACCTCTACCAACAAAATAGATTAAAGATTAAATTGACATCTGCCACTTGAAGCATTTTATATTTGTAAAATAGCACAAAAATTCCTTTTAAAAAATAATATGTGTCTTTATCCTCATGACAATTAACAAAAAGCAGCTGGCTAAAGCAGTACTTGGTCAAGTCTGTGAACAAAATCAGTGGAAAGTCTAGATTTAAGATAATGCTATTTTTTACAATATATATACCTGATATTATTTATACTTTTCAATATTTAAAAATTGTTATCATATTTCTTAAATCAAAATGGATTAATTTAATTGCCCTGGACAGGAGGCTCAATTTATTGGAGCAACGCCATGTACATACCCCAAAAGGTGCAATTCTCAATCAGTATATATATATATACCTAGGTTGTTGGGAAATTGATCTATGTTTCTCACATTGGTGTTGCTCTCTCTCTCTTTCTTGCTCTCCCTTCCTTCTTCTCTAAAAAAATCAATGAAAACATATCCTTGGGTCTAAAAAAATAAACTAGTAAATAAAAAACAATTTTTACACAAGACCCAGAACTTTAAAACCTTAGATGGTAATTATCTATAAACCAAGAATAATATTAAAGCTTCCTTCATTGGTGTACTATGAAGACTAAATGATATAATAAAATTAAAATGCTTAGAACTCTTCCAGTAGTTCCAGTACCAACAAGTAGCATTCCTAAAAATATTACTACTGCATTGGTTGCCTTTATTCACTCAACTGCATTGGTTGCCTTTATTCACTCAACTCATTGAATTATCACCTGACATATGTTCAAGGTGCTGTTCTAAGGGTTTGTGGTATAAAAGTTCAAACAATGAACAGAGTCCAGCTGTCCTGGAATCTGTATTCTAGTTTGAGAAGAGGAGAGACAGATAATAATCAATAAGCATAATAAGAAAGGAGTTTCAATTGACAGAGACACCAGGGGGGTGAGGGCATGAGCGGGGGCATGAGTGGAGGGGGGTGGGTGGCAATGAACAGATAAGGACACATATGTAATACCTTAATCAACAGAGAAAATTTTTAAAAAAGATAAGAGTTTGATAATTGCTATGGCAGAAGTGTAGGGAAACTAGGGGCAATCAGGTGTATTGAGGATCAGGAATGGGAGAATTAAATTGAAACAGAGTAGTCATAGTGAGCCTAATGAAAAAGATAAATATAAGGGACAATGTGAAGAAATGTGTTACATAAGTACATATAAGGCAGAAGAAAGTTCCAAATGAAGGGAACCATCAGTGCAAAAATCCTAAAGCAGGAATAGGCCCATCACATCCTATTTAATAAAAGAGTAATGTGCAAATTAACCACCACTCCACTATACTCACAAGCCATGCCCACCAGCCAATCAGGAGAAAATATGCAAACTAATCCCAACCAAGATGACTGTGACCATGGAGTAAACAGGAGGCTTGGGTTTCTCTGGCAATAGAAGAAGCCAAACTTTTTCCCACACCCTGGTGGGCCCAGGCTTCTACTCAAGGTTACAAAGTTTCAATTATAGAAGATAAATAAATCCTAACAAAAATGGCAGCAGCCACAGAGCTGAGGAGAACAGGAGGTTTGAATTTCCCCTGGCAATGGAGAAAGCCAAGCTTTGGCAGCCCTGTTCTGCCTTGGCTTCCACTCAAGGCTACAAAGTTTCAATTATAGACGATAAATCCCATATACCAGGGCCTCTGCTTGGATTGCCAGTGGGCATGGCCAGCCTGCAAACCACCACAGGCCCCTTGCCCAGGCTTCCCCCCACACCTCATGGAAACCCCCACCCTGATCTGGGACACCCTTCAGAGCAAAGCAGCTGGCCCCCATCCATGCACCAGACCTCTATCCTATCTAATAAAAGAGTAATATGCAAATTGACTGTCACTCCAACACATAAGATGGCTGCCCCTATGTGGTCAAAGATCCTGCTCCCATGTGGACAGAAGATGGCTTCCACAAGATGGCTAGTAGGGGAGGGCAGTTGGGAGGGACCAGGCCTGCAAGGGAGGGCAGTTAGGGGTGACTAGGCTGGCAGAAGAGGACATTTGCGGGGGACCCAGGCCTGCAGGGGAGAGTAGTTGTGGGGGAGGACCAGGCATGCAGGGGAGGGCAGTTAGGGGTGACCAGACTGGTCGGGGGGCATTTAGGCATCAATCAGGCTGGCAGGGGAGTGCTTATGGGGTGATCAGGCTGGCAGGCAGAAGCAGTTAGGGGCAATCAGGAAGGCAGGCAGGTGAGTAGTTGGGAGCCATCAGTCCTGGATTGTGAGAGAGATCCCAGATTGGAGAGAGTGGAGGCTGGGCTGAGGCACAGCATCCCCCCCCCCCGCCATCCTCTCCCCCCCCCATGCACAAATTTCGTGTACTGGGCCTCTATAATAATAAAAGCATAATATACTAATTAGACTGGACAGCCAAACGACCTTCTGGACATCATTCTGGATGTTCTTCTGGACGAAGCTGTGGTAGCACAGGCAGTGGCAGAGGTGGTTAGGGGTAATCAGGCAGGCAGACAGAGTGGTTAGGCGGTGGTCAGGCAGGTAGGTAGGTGAGCAGTTAGCAGCCAGTGGTCCTGAATTATGAGAGAGATGTCTGACTGCCAGTTTAGGCCCGATCCCGCAGGAAAACATTCAGCAATTAGACATCCCCTAGGGGTGCCAGATTGTGAGAGGGTGCAGGCTGGGTTAAGGAAGTACTACCCCTCTTGACCCCCATGCACAAATTTTGTGCAGCAGGCTTCTAGGTTAAGAATATTATGGAGATCAATGTGACTAGAGCAGAGGGAGTAGAGAGAACAGTGATAGGAGATAAAATTAGGGCGAGAATTAAAGACAGATTATGTAAGGCCATGTAAATCCCAGGGAAGACCTACACTTGGGAGCAACTGGAGGTTTCTAGAAAAAAAATAATGCCATCTGACTGATGTTTTTAATAAGATCAAACTGTCAGTTGTGTTCAGGATATGTCTTAGGCAGGTGAGGGCAGACACTGGGAAGCCAGTTAGAAAAAGCAATTAGAATGTCTGAGGTGAGAGATGATGGAGGAGGCTTGGGCCGGGGCACAGTAATGGCAATGATGAAAATATTTTGAAGGTTAAGCCAACAGGATCACCTTATAGAAAATAATTTGTACAATGCCTTGCTTCAATTGCTATGCCACAGAGAGCTCCCAGAAATCATCACAGAAACATTTTATTGAGCTATAAAAATCCCGAAGCTTTCAAAAGGAAGGTGGGAATTAAATATAAAGATTAATACAAGCTCTCTACAAACAGCTTCTATGTAGAAAACAATTATTTAAAAAGAAGGTTTGATTATTTTGTGATGGGTAGAGGGGGCTAATATCAGATATTGATTTGGTGGCCCACTACGTCTGTGACTCCCAGGGAGACAAAATAAAATATAGATGCAAACATAGGAGGGAAAGGCAAGTTCTGCAGAGCCGAGGCGGTAGATTGTCGGTTTCGTGCAGAGTGTGCAAGCAGGTTGCTTGGGTGTGAACTCTTGGTTTGCTTCTTACCAGCCCCAGTTTCTTTATGCGAAGAATGGGGATGCTGATAAGAATAGTAAGAACTCACAAGGTTGTTTTAAGGATTAGATAAGTTATTGTAGGAAAAGGGCTCACAGTAGTGTCTAACGGTGGGTGTTTGGAGGGAGGATTTCTGTTTCATGTTGACCTTTTATTGCCCTTTTAGGCTATTATTTCTCGGCAAGTTTGCAAAAGCACTAGGTTATTACGATGTAGGCGACCAGCCTCGGAAGGGCTGAGTCATGGTCAACAAACCCAGATGGATTTTATTCCAAATCCAAAATAACTTATTTTCTCTGAAACAGATACAGCGAAGGGACCATATACTGTGTACATGCCAGCAAGTATAAAATTTTCTTCCAGAGCATGCAAACAACAGGGAAAAAACGTACCAGAAAGCAAAAGGCAGCTGCTGGATGACTTCAGGAACTGTTTTCACAGAGTTGAGGTAACTGGAGAAGTCACCATTTCCTCCTGAAGGGCTGCTTAAAAAGGAAGCAAGGATCTTAGTGCCAATCAGCCAGTAAAGATAATTTCTAGGTAGTGATGGGAGTACATAAAAATTATCATTTCCTCCCCACCCTCCACATCACAGTCTGTATCTCTCTCCAATTATAAGACCCTCTCCATCCCTCTGCTTCTAGTACATGTTGTCATTTCCAAGATTTCAATTTTATTTTATATTCATTTTATTCATTATATTTGAGTTCACAGTTTCCTAGTTGCCTATTAATATTGAGGGCTACACATTCACCTCATTATTCATATACACATGTCATATTTTAAAGTTTATTATTTCTTTGAGAGGAATTTGTGATCAGCTAATTAATTTCATGCATGAATGGATTTTAGTTAGGTCCATTTTAAGAAACTATTTTCCCCCAATTGAATATCTAACTCTGGTCTCTTAAGAGGGCTCCATTCTGACACTCACTCTTTGCTTTCAGTAATTAGGAAAGAAATGGGAGAAAACAAAATAGGGGGCTGGGGGCGGGGGGAATGCCCAGATAAGGAACATGTTTATGCTCATATTTCTTAGTAAGATGGGATTCAGAAACCATTGGAAATTGGACCAAATTTGCAGCTGTCACTTAAATCCGCCAGATTCTCCACAGGAGACATTCCAATGGGCCATGATCTCACTATGACAGCTCAGAGCCCCAAGTGATAAAAAAACAAAACAAAACACAAAACAGTTAGCTTCTTTCAATCATTAATCATTCTTTCTGTAATTCTATATTTTCTCTTTATTTTTTAAGACCCGCCCAGATATTTTTTCTTTCTTTTGGAGTGCTCCCAAGCATTTCTTTTACTCAATACAATTACATTTTACTATGTGACCCACAGGGCTCATCAGAATTTGGCACTGCTTTGAAATTTTCAATCATTTTCCTGGGCCGAGAGGAACTCTGTTGAGAAGATAAAATATGGGATTTTAGCAATAATGATGTTGTCTTGCTTTCTGTAAGTACTGAATTAGTGTTCCAGAAAAAACACACACAACATCAATAACTTATAATAATATTTTTTGGAACAAAAAATCTGGCAGACTTAGCTTATTATTTTTTTGGCTAAATTTAAAACCAAGATATGTGCATAATACAAACTAATAAAATCATAAGGAAACATTCATATTATAAAAAATAAGCACTCAAATGTAAAGTTGATTATTTTTATTCAATTATGTTATTAGAACAATTTGAAATAATGTTCATTGATATGATGCTCTGATTTAATAAGTTACTCATACATATGATGTTTGCTTTAAGGACAAACATCATATCTTGTCAATTGTTGGGAATATAAAACAATATTGCTAACAAAATTCTTCCTATAAGTACAGAAAAAAAACAAGAGTTTCTCATTGGGGAAGCATTATCAGATTTACTTGCATGAAAATTAGCATGAAAGTGACTCCAAACTCGGGAGAGAATTGCATACAAACCTACAGAGCAAATAGGAAAACCAATAAAGACATCTCTGCTCCTTGTTAGGTAAACAGATGCATCTTGTGATTTTTTCCTATGAAGCTCATAAATTAAATATGGAAGTATATGTTGACTGTTTCCAACATCAGAAAGGCCATGGCCTTGCATTGCAGAATCCAATTTTAGGCCTGCTTACTGGGCCTTCATGTTTATGAGGAGACAGCCTAAGGAAGAGTGTATAGGGAGGCAGCTGCCTCCTTCCTTCTTATTAAAGAAAAATAATGTCATCATTTCATCCTTATATGACTAAGAAGAACAATGTGAATAATGTTTATTAAGAAACAGAGTATCTGAGGGCACTCTCTGCATATGGATGTATGTAGACAGGTATGTGTGTGTGTGTGTCTTTCCATCTCCTTCTTTTTTTCTAGATTATTTTAATTACTGGATCATGAGTTATAAATATAATTAACTTCACAAAATTTTAACAAGAGCAGTCAACACATGATTAAAATTCCTTTCCATATATTTGGAAGTCATTTGTTTGATTACATCAACTTTGCCATCTGTTGGTTAAATTAGGCTCAAATAAGAATATGTTTTTGAAACTGACTTACTATGTGCAAGAATGATTTAAAATGAAGATTCCAAACAAGATGCTTCACAGTTCTCTCCTAAAAAAATACAAGTTTTTATATATTAGAACTAAGGAGCATAATTCTTATTATATGTCTATTGTATGGTATTACTTGAAAAAAACATCTTGGATAGTTTAATAAGGTAATGACACAATATTAAGAGATGGATACATTTCCTATTAATTAAAAAACAGCATTGGAAATTTATATGAAAATTGTAATAAATTACCATTTAAAACAGCAAAGCAACCCACTCAGCAAATTCCTACAAAAATATCTGAAAGCCTCACAAAGAAAATTATTAAAATATAGTAAGGGGCATAAGTGTTTCTACAATGGAAAAATATAATATATTCTTGGCAAGGAAATCAACACTGTAAATACAGAACTTTATTACTTTATCTGTAAGTACAATAAAATTCCAGTGAAAATATCAAGGGGATTTTTTTCCTGACTGGACAGTTTTTCTACAGTTCATCTGGAAGTGTTCATTTGGAAAATGTCAGGCAATTCTGGAAAAAAAAAGAAGATAACTTTTAATTCTTTCTCTCTTTTTTTAAAAAATAAGACACACACTGTAAAGCCTTAGGAATCAAAGGAGTGTGGTAATTCAAGAGCTATAGATGAAATAATGGAACAGACTTCAAATATAAAAAGCAATGGATTTAAATATAAAAATTAACATCAAAATTGTAGGAAAAAACTATTTGGAGTTTTTAAGATATAAATCAGACTGGGAATATCTTTCTAATATACCCTTAAGCCAGAAAGCAAAGCAACTTTAATAGACTTAATTACTAAACAAATAAGTGGCAAAAAATATACCTTTAACAAAATTGTAAGATAATTTCTAAACTAAGAGAAAATAATGTTTGCAGCACATATGGTAGAGAATTGATAACCCTAATATGCAAAGAACTCTTACAAATATACAGAAAAAAAGAACCCAGCAGACACTCAGCTGGTTCATGGGAAATGTAATCTTAATATTGTATTTTTAAAATCAACTTCATTAACAGAGAAAAAAAATGAATACAAAATAAATTATTGACTTTCCATCTACCTGATTGACCAATAATAATGAAATAAACAACAACAACAACAACAAAAGCATAATGATATACAAAACCACAAAATGGGAACTATATCCTACCCTGTTGTTAAGTGTGTTAATGCAAACCTTTAAGAAATGACTTGGCAATATTCATGAAGATTTAAATATGTATATACCATGATTCTGGAAGTAATTTCAAAGAGATAATTGCCAAGTGATTAAACATGTATAGTATATGATATTCATTGTTATGAAGTTTTTAACAGTGAGATGTTGTAAATAAGCTTAATGTCCATAAAAATGATTGATTCAATAAACAGCTGCAATATTTGATATTATGTATTTTAATTTGAGTAAAGATGTTCCTCCTGAAATTCTATGAAGCATATAGAAAATGAGTAGATATAGCTATATTGGTAGTGACATGTATATAACTCTCTGACATATTGTTCAATGGGAAAAAAGCAGGTAACAAAATAGTATTTACAAAATGATCTAATTTTTATAAAGTTCTGTGTGTGTGTGTGTGTGTGTGTGTGTGTGTGTATGCGCGCGCGTGCTGGCGAGCACGTGGATATGTCTGAAGAGAGCCATTTGGAAAAATAAGAGATTTTAACATTTCCTCATCTAGTTATCTGTATTTTGATGAATTCTTTAAAAATATGTTCATAATTAAAAAAGACACTTTTACTTTTAAAATTAATACACTTTAGAAATAGATGCTTGATTATATCCAGTATTGTTCAAAGTATGGAGAGTGGTTACTTTATACACTGCTTGTGGGAGCAGAAACTGTTTTTACAATTTCTGAGGTAATACAACAATATACATCAAAGGTCTTAAAACATACAAATTGTTGACTCAACATTCCCAAATCTAATAAATTCTTATAAGAACAGATGCTGTCTGTATCACGAAGAGGCTCGTTGAGCGACATAGAGGTTGGAGCAGTCACAAACAAGAGGGCCACCGATAACTGAAAAAGTGTGTTTGTTTTCTTTTAAATGTAAGCCAACATTTCCATTTTGAGTGTTTCACATAGAAATGATGGGTTCCTGATTTTCCTGAAAATTCAGAAGATTTGGCATACCTGGGCCAGACATGCCCTTGGCCATGGGCAGTTGGAACTAACCAGTGGCTCCCACTTTGAGACCAGGTTTACGCTAGTGGCTTTATCCCCAACCCTACTACTTCTATGCTTGGTCAATGCATTTATTTATCCCCACTTGGCTTTTGGATTTGCAGTTTCCAAGTTAAGATATTTGCCAATCAACCAAAGAAAGACAGTTAAATCCCAGCTCATTTACCAGGGAATGTGAGATAAGCTGTAGATTTGTACAGATTCTATTTTTACATTTATGATTCTTCATTGGTCCCAGGTCCCAGGTCACTGACTTCTCCAGTGGTTTTATGATCTTATATTGCCTAGCCCAAACGGATTTACTTTTTGGTTTGGGGCCTCTGGAATTCTGAAGAGAAGACCTGTGTAGAGTTCGCTGGTTAGTGGAACCTTTAGCTTATCGAATGCATTGCCTCCCTCTGTCGTGAAAGTTCCTGGCTCACCTCATCAGATACTTTTCTAATTACTTTCCTTCATTTCATTATAGATTTGCTTTGGACGGAGACCAGAACTATTAACTTTCCATTTCATCAGGAGTACCCGCAACAGTTTCAGTCTGCCACTGCTTCTCCTTGAGCTATGAGCTTCTATGCTGGGGATTTTTTCCCCCCAAAAATAGTAACATAGCCCGATTTATATTGGAAATCTGTCAAATTGCATTAAGCAGTTCTTGATTGAATTAGCGGCTTCCAAGCCTCTTTCTCACAGCTGTCACAGAGAAGAACTGCACAATCTGTTCAGCTGGTTCCAGGCAGGTGTTTTCGTCTTGACAAAAGTTCCTTCTTTGCACCAGCCTGTCTGGAGACGGAAGCTTTCCTTCGGAGGATTTTGAGAGGAAATCAAGGAGAAGCATTTGTTTTTTTCACACCAGCAATTTCACTTAGTGTTTATCAGTTAACACAAACCCTGTGAGTTATCTGCTTCATAGCCCAGCAAAACTAAAACTATGGTTCCTGAACCGTAGGGCGCAAGGAGGGGACTGATACTGACCACCATAAAATGAGATGCTTTTAAAAGAGGCATGTAAGTAATAGAAAGGTCTCATATTTAAGCATCAGAGTTCTGAGTTAGTATTTGTATCTTCCAGTTTGATGATGGCTCATAAAGATATTTGGGGGAAACAATATTACGGTAAAGGGTTGGACTTGGATACTGAAATAAAATTAAGGGGGATAAAAACAACTTAGTTTATACACAAGGGGATGTATGCCAAAGGAAGTTAAGGGACATGCTACCAGACACACAGAGGCGAATGGGAGGGCCAGGGTAAAAATTCTAATCCTATGCATTCTGGTCATCATATAAATGGTGCATAATTTAAAGTATAAAACTCGCCGAAACCGGTTTGGCTCAGTGGTAGAGCATCGGTCTGCGGACTGAAAGGTCCCGGGTTCGATTCTGGTCAAGGGCATGCACCTTGGTTGTGGGCACATCCCCGGTAGGGGGTGTGCAAGAGGCAGCTGGTTGATGTTTCTCTCTCATCGACGTTTTTAGCTCTCTATCTCTCTCCCTTCCTCTCTGTAAAATATCAATAAAATATATTAAAAAAATAAAGTATAAAACTCCAATTTTCTAAAATCAAGAAAGGACCATAAGACATGTACTGTACACACACGCACACACACACACACACACACACACACACACACACACACACACTGAAACAAACACTCTCTTCCAGATTAACAAGCCCGGGTGAGAATGTACTAACCAACGAGCTCCAAAGTGTCCATCGGATCCACTCACAGGAAAAGAAGCAAGGCCCATTCAAAAGTAAGTGAAAAGTTAACTTTGAAAGAAGTATCTTAGAAATAAAAATGATCATTAGTTATAAAAAAAGAAAAGCAAAACAGTAGATTTAGCATTTGACTAGTGGCAGTTTCTACTGGATGAGACTGGTGAGTCTGAATGTGAAGTATTCTGATAGGTCAGTGTCTGCGGGCTGGAGAGGGTCCTAGGAGGAGCCAAAATTAAGTGGAGGATCTGGGAAAATCAAAATAAAGGAATCCAGCTACAGAGGCCCTAATGGACACTTCTCCAGAGACGACCAACAGACATATAAAAAGATGCTCAAGTCACTATCATCAGAGAAATGCAAATTAAAACCACGATGAAATATCACCTTATACCTGTCAGAGGGCTATAATCAATAAATGAACAAACAACAAGTGTTGGAGAGGATGTGGGGAAAGTGGTACTCGATTGCATTGCTGGTGGGAGTGCAGATTGGGGCAGCCACTGTGAAAAGCAGCATGTCTGTACCACAAAAAATTAAAAATGGAACTGCCTTATGACCCAGCGATCCCACTTCAAGGTATATACTTGAGGAAACCCAAAACACTGACTTGAAAAAAATTATATGCACCCTAATTTTATTGCAGCATTATAATTGACAAGATATGGAAGCAACCCAAATACTCATAAATAGGCAAATGGATTAAAAAGTGGTGGTACAAATTTACATTAGAATATTACTTGGCCATAAAAAAGGATGAAGTCTTACCATTTGTGATAGCATGATGGACCTACTAGAGGGTGTTATGCTAAGTGAAATAAGTCAATCAGAAAAAGACAAATACCCTATGATTTAATTTATATGTTGAATCTAAAGAGTAAAATGAGAAACAGACTCATATATACAGAGAACAGACTCATAAGTACAGAGAACAGCTTGCCAGAGAGAAGAGAGGTTTTTTTGTTTTGTTTTGTTTTGTTTTTGGCGGGGGAGGAGGTGGTTTGGGAGGGATCGGGGAGAAGTAGGTGAAAAAGATTGAAAGGTTAATAAGTACAAATTGGTAGTTACAAAATAGTAATGGGGATGTAGGTTACAGCATAGGAAATATAGTCATTAATATTGTAACAACTATGTATGGTGCCAGGTGGATATTGGAAATATTGGAGGGAACATTTTGTAAAGTACACGACTCCCTAGTCGCTATGCTATATACCTGAAACTAATACAAAATAATATTGAATATATACAATAAGTAATCTATATGCCTAAATTAAAGGGAACTGCAAACAAATAAACAAATACTATAAAGGAACTTGGCTGGTATGGCTCGGTTGGTTGGAGTTTCATCCCTTGGATGGAAAGGATGTGGTTTTAATTCTTGGTTAGGCCAGCACATACCTCGGTAGTGTGTAGTAGGCAACCAACGATCTCACTCTCACTCTCTCTCTCCCTTCCTCCCTCTCCAAATAAATTTTTAAAAATGAATGAATGAATGAATGAATTAATGATAAAAGGAGCCCAGCTATAAAGGTTAGATTCAGAAAACTTCCCAGGTGATACAAAGATTCTCAGCTGGGGTGTTTTGCAAACATCAGATAACAATGTCCAATCTGGGGAACAGAGACTGTCAAAAGAGAAATCCTAGATGTAAATTCTCTTCATAATTTAGGAAAAGAGGACATGTTGTGAGGAAGGCCTCATATATGTAGCAGGCCCCTGCCATTTGTGCAGCAGCTGTGGGGCGGGCTCCAGTTCTGGGGAAGCACGGTTGGCAGGAGGAAGAGCAAAGGTCCAGTCCTCTGGAGGGACTAAGGTCCTGGGGGGAGGAGTTACAGAAACCACTTGTGGATGCATCCTTTGACCATGTGGATAGAGGCGGAAGATGGAATAATTTTAAGAAAGTTATTAGGTGATAGACTGACAATCCAAGAACAGCTCACTGAATCATGCAGGTTTCATGATTTTTACAAGTGCTGATAAGGACAAGTTGCATTATAGGATAATTGCAACTATTAAATAAGATATCAAATGTAAAATGCCTTAAGTAGTTTCCGGTCCACAATAGACCTTCAATAAATGTTAGTTCACCCTGAAATAAGGGCACATATAAATTTCCATTAGCCCTACATTTTTATCAACATATACACATTCATCCAAAGTAAGTTGTTCTATGTACATTTCTTCATGCAGTATTTACTCATGAAACAATATAGTGAGAGATTTGAGCTCATTGAGATAAAGACATGAAATAATTTTATATATTTTAACAGCTGCACAAAAATCCTCCATTCTAGCTATGTAGCTATTCTCTCACTTAAGAAGAGAGGTAGAGATGCTTATCATAAGAAAGCAGGACAGAGGTGAAAAGGGAGACTGGGGGTTAGGAAAAGTTCCCTGAGAGATTATTGCTTTTCTTTACAAGCTCTTCTAAAAAAAGATTTGAGGGGTTACCAGTGTACATACAGTTCTGTGTTGAAAAGAAAAAAAGTTGACATGGTAGAGGCTCAGCTTCATATGGCTAAGCATAAAAGACATTAAAAATATTTAACAAATCCCTTGGCACTGCTGCTAGTTAATATTATATATAAATAAATATAAGCCAAACTTTTAAAATGTATTTTCTAAATCCTTTATTATAAACTGCATATGATAACACATATATGAGTATATGTATGTACATAGATATAAAACACATGCTTTTATTATATATATGCTTGTCAATTGGAAATTTCGGTGTTTTAACCTACTAGCCGCCCAGCCTATGAAGAACTGCATAATCTGTCTCTCATTTAGTTTTATTTAAAATATATATATTTTATTGATTTTTACAGAGAGGAAGGAAGAGAGATGGAGAGCTAGAAACGTCAATGAGAGAAAAACATCGACCAGTTGCCTCTTGCACACCTCCTACCAGGGATGTGCCTGCAGCCAATGTACATGCCCTTGACTGGAATCGAACCCGGGACCTTTCAGTCCGCTGGCTGATGCTCTATCCACTGAGCCAAACCAGTTTCGGCTGTCCCTCATTTAGTTACTCAGCCTCTTTTATTGCCAACTGTGTCCTCTGCTCTTCTTTCTGGCCTCAGCCAGCTGCTCTTATGCTCTTCAAGGTGCCATGCTCTTTCACATCTCCCTGCTTTTTCAACACCACTTCTTTGGCTGGGGTAGACTCTGCTTGGCAAATGTCTCATCTTCTTTCAAAGGTTACCACATGCCATTTTCTCATTAAATACTTTCCTGGATCCAGGCTTTGGATCCTGGTTCATTCTGATCTCTTTCCCATTAATAAGAGAGTTTGTGATATAAGACATCACATAACTCCTACAACAGTATTCATAAGGCTGGGACTCATCTGTCCCAGCAGCTAGACATCTTCACTGTGCTTAAGAGTCTTCCAGTTTTCAATATGTCATGGTGGTCTTGTCAAATGTAGAGAAATCACTTGCTCCTGATGTCATTTGAATGTTAATAGACTAGAGGCCTGATGCACGAAATTCGTGCAAGAGGAGGGCCTTCTTTTCCTCAGGTTCCCTCTGGCACCTGAGACCCAGGCTTCTCTCAGAGCCCTGGCTTCTACCACTGTTATTATTATAGACTAGAGGCCTGGTGCAAAAATCCATGCACCGGGGAGGGTGGGGTGTGAGGGGGTGGGGGTGGTCCCTCAGCCCAACCTGTACCCTCTCCAATCTGGGACCCCAAGGGATCTCCAACTGCTTTTTTAGGCCTGACCTCACCTAAACAGGAAGTTGGACTTCCCTCTCACAATCCAGGACTGCTGGCTCCCAACTGCTTGCCTGCCTGCCTGCCTGATTACCCTTAACCATTCTGCCTGCCAGCCTGATCACCCTCTAGCCACTCCCCTGCAGGCCTGGACCCCCTACTACCCTCCTCTGCAGGCCTGGTTGCCCCACCTGCCCTCCCTTGCAGGCCTTGTACCTCCCAACTGCCCTCTCCTGCTTGCCATCTTGTGGCAGCCATCTTGTGTCCACATGGGGGTGGCCATCTTGTGTATTGAAGTGATGGTCAATTTGCATATTACCTCTTTATTATATAGGATTCTGTGTGAACTATTTGGACAGGGACCTATACTGAAGTCTACTATACAGCCTTATGACCCAGTGATTCCACTTCTGAGTATATATCCAGCAGTTGCTAAGCCAATGTGCAGCCATTAAAATATCCTCCCCTCTACCATTTCTGCTCCATGCCTTCTCAAGGCTACAAGGGAGAATGAACAGAATAACTGAAGGATATACACAAAAGAGCATGCAAAACAATGGAAGGGCACAACCACTTTCAGCAACCCAAAGAGCTTCCTCTTTCCTGGAGAAAGCAAAATAAAATCTTTGCCAAAATATGACTTATTTTCTGAAAAACATTCAAACACCTATGAGGCTAGAATAAAGACTTGTAAAGAAAGAGCAAATGGAGATTGGAAGGCAAGGCTAGGAGACCTGGGAAATGATGCTAATTGCTCTGGTAATAAATTTGATAATGATACCACCAAGATTATTCCATAATAGCTCTGCAAAACTTCTCCCCCAGGATTTCTTTCTACCAAATGACAAAATTGATGCTTTCAATAGCTCTGCAATTGCAACCATTTCTAAATATTTGCTTGGCATGGCACATTAATGATCCCAGGTTTGTATTCACCACAAAATGCAGGGCAAGCCAGATGGGATTCTATTTACAGGAGGCATCCTTCTTTCATTTTGGATTGCTGCGGTGGGAGACAACTTCCAGACAAGCTAGGTTTTCAGCTTCACTTACCTTCCTCCACTCCCTGCTCCCCTTCTCATCCATCACCTGGTGTCAAGGGAGAGGTCTGGGAGCGCAGTGATGGAGTGGCTATTTCAGAAAAAGCACTTAAGCTTTTATCTATTTGCAAGTTGTGATATCAAGTCACAAATGTAAAAGGAAAATGAGTGACTATATTTTGTTTCATGTTATCTCAGAGACAATATTACTTCTTATTCTTCAATGCCTAATACATTCTTTGGAATAATTTTACAATTTTTTTTTAAGGACACGAAGTTTCACTTGTTACCCTGAGAAATGTTACTTGTTATCTTCAGAACAACTATGTCCTGTCCACTTTTCTTTTGACTTTCCTCCTTGTTCTCCGGTAAGATTATGAAGTATTTAATATTATCTAAGTACTTTTATTCTCGCTGGCCCTGTTATTAATAGGTACAGCACCTTGCTATCTTCCTTTCCCATTCTTCTCAATATTTGTGCTTCTATAATACTTGGGTTGAAAGTGGTTCATTTCAGTATTTTACCGGATGCATCCATTTTGTTAAATTCACTTATAAAATAATTTTGGGGCAAAAAATAAAGCTGTGGATATCCAATATTGAGAAAGACAAAAAAAATACATTTAGAAAAACATTTATTTTAATGACCATTTCTTCTGACATACATTATAAACATGGGCAGAAATGGCTCCTTTCTGCCTCAGAGATCTCCCTGGGAAATTTATGTCTCCAGGTATTGTCAGTGTCACACTTCTGCAAAGTACAACGTGATATGGGACACCTTCAGGGATCTGAAAGGGTCCCATACTCTTCTAAATGCGTGTCTCACCAGTCCCCTAAGGGTTTAAATTCCTCTGCTAAAAGCTATGCCCCTAGTTTCAGAAGAAACAGTTATGTTTAAATTTTAACTAACCTAATAAGAGAAGTGGACTAGCTAAAATGGAAAGATACAAAAAATTAATCTCTTTTTTTATGAGGTAAAGTTTGAGGAAGAGAGAGAAGTCAGAAGTATTGTGCAGTTGCAATGGCCTCAATGGCAAGACTTTTCACGCATGAGAAATAACACAAAGTGTGTCTAGAAATGGTAGGAAAAAAATTGTCCACTGTATAGTATTTTTTGATATGTGTGATTTTTAGGATTCATTGCAGGATGTATTTAAGATTTTATTTCAGTAGGTTTTCCATTTGTTTTCTTTTTTAACTAAAAAGAAAACATGGTGGCTACCTGAGTTTATGTGTCCTTTTTCCCCTTTTTATGATTCATTCTTTTCTCCAAAGAGAACTATTTTCTTCATGTCAGAGATAAACATTTTCCAAGTGCTATTAAAGGTGGTAGAGTTTCTAGAAAAAAAATACAACATCCTACACAGCTGGTGTGGCTTGTTGAACACTGACCCATGTACCAAGAGGTCATCAGTTTGATTCTAGGTCAGGGTATATGTTCAGGTTGTGGGTTCAATTTTGATCAGGGTGCATATTGGAGACAACCAATTGATATTTTTTTCTCTTCCTCTCTCTTCTTCCTTCTTCTCCCTATAAAAATCAATGGAAACAAAACATATCTTTGGGTGAGGATTTAAAAAGAAAAGAATAAATCCAGTTGTGCTGACACTTACAATGTAATCTAGAAGATATTAGAGCAATGTCTTAAAATTATTAAAGAAAATTACTTCAAAACTTAAACATCTACATTCAACTATATTATCAATCAAATATATGGATAGACTAATTGTAGTCTTCAGAGGTACGAGATCTCAGAATTTTGCCTCCAATTCACCTTTTTTTAAAAATTAAAAAAAAAGTATTTTATTGATTTTTTTTACAGAGAGGAAGAAAGAGGGATAGAGAGTTAGAAACATTGATGAGAGAGAATCATCGATCAGCTGCCTCCTGCACACCCCCTACTGGGGATGTGCCCGCAACTGAGGTACATGCCCTTGACCAGAATCCAACCTGGGACCTTTCAGTCCGCAGTCCGACACTCTATCCATTGAGCCAAACCAGTTTAGGCCCACTCACCCTTTTTTTGAAAGTTAATGGAGAATGGGCTTTATCAAATTAAAGGTATAAATTGACATAGAGGAAGTCCTAGGACCCAAGATATGGAGGGCCAAAGGGAAGTCACAGGATAAAGAGAATTCTTACGTGTTCTGTGAAGAGACATGCCAGAACAACAGAGGTATAGCAGCCTAAAAAGGCACGGGGCCAGATTTGTCAGGCAGACTGAGGCCTTCAAGAGGAATGGATTCAGCATAAAGAGAATAATGAAAGAAAAGAACTAATGACAGAAGGAGGAGAAGAAATATATAATAAGGCAAAACAGTACTTGCACAGTCCCAATGAATATATATTCAATAAAGTGAGTTACATCTTTAGTGCAATGATTAGGACAGGCAAATAAAGCTAGGTGTGAAGAGTGATACACAAGAATTAAATACTCATTTACTCTTGAAGGAAGTCGATAACTAGTCTCTGCACTGGAGCATTATAAATGAACAGTTACATACGTTATTTTTTTACTGTGGCGGGAAACACTAGAACAGCTACAATTTGGAAGTGATAGTCCCTGTAATGCAAGTGTTTCCCAAACTTCTCTCGTGATGAGAACCACCTGGTGGAGTTGTTAAAACACAAATTCCTGAATCCCAGCTAAGAAGTGCTCAACTAGAATTTTTGGGAACATATAAGTAAAATTGCTCTTAGAGCACTAGTTAAGTATACAATTTTACCTATATGTTCCCAAAAATTCTAGTTGAGCACTTCTTAGTTGGGATTCAGGAATCTGTATTTTAACAACTCCACCAGGTGATTCTCATCATGAGAGAAGTTTGGGAAACACTGCTGTAAGGCAATGTGAAAGACATAAAAATGGACCAAAAACCACCAGGTGACTTCAGCGGTGAATTCTGCATTGCTTAGGCAGGGGTGGGGAAACTTGATTCTTCCAGGGGCCATTTGGATATTTATCACATCATTCTCGGGCTGTACAAAATTAGCCTGCTATATTTGATCAAATATTTAATTAACTCACCTGTAATGCCTAGGCAGGGTCAGATCAAATGATTTCGTGAGCCTTATATGACCTGAGGGCCAGACGTTCCCTATCCCTGACTTAGAGCATATCCTTTCAGTTTATAAGATTTTGTAGGGTTCTGTAAGATGATGTTCTGCCCTTTATTGACTTTGAGTTACTACTATGTACAGGCTCCCATAGAGTCAGGAGTAACATGTAGTAATGTAAATAATTTCTGATGATCTTATGTATATGTCTGGTTTGGGAATTCTCCACACTGGTTTCCTCATTAATTAATGAGTTAAAATCTTTGAGTTATGCTCATTTTATATACTCATGAAAATAGTGATTTTACAACTTTCTGAAAATTATTCTTTAGCATCTCTGCGAGTGACCATTAGAGACTGGAAGAAGTGAGGTACACTTCTGGTTTCCATTCCAAGCCTTTTGCTACTGTTTGACTTTCTAACTAAGTGCACATCATGTTGGTAAAAATAACAATTACATTCTTAAAATAAACTTTCGATATCCATCACAGAAATTGAAATATTAAAAAATGATGAGAATTGTGTACAATGCTTAGTATTCCCGAATGGAGATAATTTTTTTTATGTATAATGGGAAGAAGCAATGAAATAGAGAATAAGGCAGGAGAATGAAGTTAAGAAAATCAGAAACATCAGGACACTCAGTCATTCTTAGGAAAAGCACACTCTTATTAGGAAAAGCACACAATGCTCAACCAATCTAAAATTCTGCCCAAGCCAGAGCTTACAAAAAGTCTCATATAGTTTGCCCAAAACCAAATAATAACCCCATGGACTGACTTTCCTTGTCTCATCCTCCTGCAAAAATTACTACCCTTCTTTTCGCTCCAAATCCTCTTGAATGCTTCCTTCCTTTCCACTCAGGTGCATTGTTTTTCTCACCCATTCTTAGTTATATCCCATGTGACCCGCATCTTCCTTTATGAACCTCAGCACTGTCTTTTCAGCCTTCCAAACTCTCCACACAGTGCACGTCCACAGAACACCACCTGGCAATTGCCCAGCACAGGAAAGGGGGGGGGGGGCGGTCGGGCATGATCTACACATCAAAAGACAATCTTCCACCACACTGGAGAATAAAAATGCTGGCAGGACCCAGGACAAAGTGTTATGGTCATTTTGTCTAACAAAATAAAAGGTATGCAGGGCAAGAACTGTATCTTCTCAATTAAGTTGTGTACAGCGCAAAATATGCCAACAGTGCTTGATCAATAATAATTAATTCCATTCATGGTGAAAGTATGAAGCATATTCCCAACCAAAGGAAAGAAGCAGAATAGCATGGACTCCCATCTCAAAGAATATATTTCCTAAACTATCTGACTTTGGAATACAGTTTTTGACAAATGCTGCCCAAAAAATAGATCTTAAGCAATTTTTACCTATCTGCAGTAGATTGCACTTTATAGGACTTTTTTTTTTTTTTTTAAAGTGTTTGGTTATCTGACAACTTTGCCAGAGACCTAGTTAAAAATGTGCATTTCACATTCACTCCCAGTGACATCAAGAGATCCAAATCTTGTTTTCTCCTTCTTTTCCTTTCAGGGATCAGTGGCAGTCATTTTTGAGGTCAGTACTTTCCATCCCAGATAAGCCAGAGAAAGAGAATTGTTAAGTCAGAGCACCCGCCCGCCCTGCATGGGAACTTTGTTTGTAAACAGAAAATGAGGAGCCCCAGTGAGGATATTTAAAAATGGCAAATGGCTGACCTCGAAGTCTTTCCAAGAGTCTGACTTAGAGGCTATCTAACACCAGCAGCACAGCAAGTGTCAGTAAGGGAGACACTGGAGAGACAGCTGTCACCCTGTGAAACCCTGGAATGGGGGCGAGGGTGGTGCCTGTTCCCAGGCCAGCGCTTCTAACAGGGGCGGGGTTCCTGCAGTTCCAGTTCTGCTTCCTGTTTTCAGGTCCAAAAAATGGACGAGCTGAGGTAAAAATCCTCCTAACATTTTCCTCTGAAGAAAATGACTTTGTATCGTCGTCTAATTATTCTTTAAGTGCTTACATACCTGCAGAGTCTAAATGACCTATTTTCAGGAACTACTAAATGGAGACTTGGGCATTTTTGGTGATAATAATACCCAACTCAGAGGGTTGGTGTAAGAATTAAATGAGTTTTCTCACATGAAAATGTGTTACGCCTACAGAGTGTTTCATCAATTGTAGCCATCATCGTAATAATTATGATTAGTGAGCTACAGTCACTTAATAGACGATATAGTAGATTGTATTTTTCACACTTCACAATTGTGGGATACATGGAAAGTAATATATGGAGCTAGTATTGAAGTAAGGCCCTGGTTTGAAAAGCAAACTATGACTATTTTATGAAAATAAATCCTTGCTAAAATTAAAAATATTAATTGGAAAAATATCTCAGTAAACAGACAAATATTAAATAAAGGGGCATACAAGTTGTTAGGAAATGGTACTAAAGTTTCAATAGGTAAATCAAGAGAAAACATAATATAAAAATCTATATCTCACAATTAAGCATATAGATGCAACTAAAACTGGGTTAATATTTAAAATTACTAAATCATATTTTAATGATACACTCAAGATTTGCAAGGTGCAAATTGGTACACATGCATTGCTACAAAGCATATAAATTATCATGACATTTTAGAAAACAATTTGATAATTTCATCAACACTTTTATAACTGATAATTGTATTATGAAAAATATACGCTAAAAATCATTCAAAAGAATTTTTTAAATACCCTCATGAATATGTGTGTGTTTGTGTGTGTGTGAGAGAGAGAGAGAGAGAAAGAAAGAGAGAGATAAAGAGATAGAGTGAAAGAGAGAGAGAATGTGTATAACACCATTTATTATTAAAGAAAAATGATAGAAAAATGATAGGCAATAGAAATATCTAACAGAAATTTTTTACTTTTTAATTTGTACAACTACAAAAATAATAAAAATTTAAAGTAGGTAAACGCTTTATAATTAAATCTAGAGGCTCGGTGCACAAAATTTGTGCATGGGGGAGGAGGGTGTCCCTCAGCCCAGCCTACACCCTCTCCAATCAAGGACATCCCTCTCACAATCCAGGAACACTGGCAGCTCCTAACCATTCACCTGCCTAATGCACCCAATTGCCCACCCCTGCAGGCCTGGTAGTCCCCAACTGCTCTCCCCTGCTCCCTGCTGGCCTGGTTGCCCCCAACTGCCCTGCTGGTCTGGTTGCCTCCAACTGCTCTTCCCTGCTGGCCTGATATAGCTCCCAACTTCCCTCCCATGCCAACTTGGCCATGCCCCCAACTGACCTCCCCTGCTGTGCTGGCCAGCCACAATGGCCCTCCCCTGTCAGCCTGGTCGCCCCCAATGGCTCTCTCCTGCCAACCTGGTTTCACCCCCAACTGCCTTCCCCTGCCAGCCTAGTCACCCCCAACTGCCCTCCCCTATTGGTCTGATCACCTCCAACTGCCCTCCCATGCTGGCCTGATTGCCCCTAACCCTCTTCCAATCTGATCTCTCCCCTAACTGCTTCTGCCTTGGCCCCCACCACCATGGCTTTGTCTGGAGGGAAGTCAGATGGATGGTTAACCCGGTCTAATTAGCATGTTACCCTTTTACTAGTATAAATAGATTATATAGGATAGGATTGCTTAAATTGGGGGTAGGGGAGCCTTTTTCAGCAGGAGGAGATGCTTTTGGCAGACAAAAATACATAACCCCTATATCTGGACTGATAGTCAGCCATATGCACTATATTGCCAAACAGGTTATTAAAAAAATTGAATGGCTTTCTTACACTTTACACTAAACAGCTGTTGCCCTTAAAACCCCTCCTCAGCCCCCCAACCCCCATCTTAGGTTCTGCCTTTGCAGTTCACCCAGATTTAGTTCTAATTGGTTGGTTCCTATGTCAGTCAGTGTCAAAAGCCCTGCCTCCCATGCAACCATTGGCTCCTCACAGTTCACCAAGATTAGGTTCTGATTGGTTGGTTTCTATGCCAGTCAGGGTCCAAAGCTCTGCATCCTAGGAAAATCCAGAATGCCCTGCTGACAGCTGTTTCTCTCTTTAAGTCCTGCCTCTCTTGCTGTGGCCGCCTTGCCCCACCCACCGCTCCACCAGCCCATCGGCCACCAGCTTTGCTGTGATAGAAGCCTGTGGGCTGTGAGGGAGGGACCAAATGATGCTCATGACCATTAATTTGGTCATTACAGCCATTGGCCTTTTATTATATAGATATTCACTAAACTTGTATTTCTAATTAAATGTTCTTAAAGTGAGGCACAATTCCAATCAATAAATATATTATTTAAAGGTGCTTTTAATTGTTATTTTAAAGGTTTTAATGCAGCACTTGAAAAATCAGTTTTATGAAACTTGAGCCTGTCTGGGTATGGAAAAGAAAGATTTGCAATTTTGGGCATGTTGAGATAAAGGAAAATGTCCCTACTAATTGAATGGTCTGCAATTATCTGATTATTTATCTGTTAAAAAAAACCTTATATTGTAATAAAAATACATTGAAACAAATATTTCCAAATTACTAAGTGTCCATGGATTTCCTCAAGGACTGCATAAAAAGTAATATGTGAACCATAGCATTGATTATTTCCTAGACCTTGCTCTTACCAGGAATGGCCATCTATGTAAAGATTTGGATCATATAATGAAAAGATTCAGCCTATGAACTTGTTTTTTAATGCCAGTCTGAAAGACAGTACAGGCTTTGATTGCCATGAGGTTACAGTCTCATGTGGCCAACTCCCTACCTGAGGTCCAATAGCCACCTCAGACTCACTATGTCAAGGCTTCCCTCTACATCTTCTCACATCTGAAATTTTTTTCTCCTGTGCTTGTCGCAGTTCAGTAGATGCCAGTTATGTTTTGCCACTTCTAGACTAGTCTTTCTCTCACACCCACATCACAACATCCTATTGATTATCCCTTTGAAATATATCCAGAATCTAACCAATTGGCATGAAATCCATCAGCTATCATTCTGGTATAAATTACCATCAAAATTCATTAACTCCCCTCTCCCGATCTCCTAATATAATCACAGTTCAATAACCAGAGAGATAAGTTTTATTTTTTTGAAGACTCAGTACATTTAGTTCATTCATCAAACTCAAAGTTGATACAATATTCTTTTATGGGTCTTATAAATGCAGAAAATGTTGAGAAAATAATACTCTATCTTATCAGAAAAGACTAAAGGAGGTGTTTATTTAAAGAGAATTCTATTAGATATATTTTCATTCATGGGATGAACTAAAAACAAAAATGCAAGGAAAATCAAAACAAACAAACAAACAAACAAACAAAAAAAGAAATCCTCCTACCAAGTTGGAAATGATTCTAATGAAGATATTCATGTTAATGGGAAGTAGTTAGATCACTTTTAGTTTCCAGCTAAAAAATTCATAGTCATCCATGAAAATCTCTGGGAACAGGTTTACCTTGTGCTGTCTCAGCACTAGAGGTGCAAACCCCAGTCCCAGCCCGCCAGTAGATTTATTATGCTGCCCAATGAGAAACCCAACATTCAGTGGAAACCAAACAACACCTCAAAAACAGTGCACACATATGCACTCATTGTAGCTCTGTAATCACATTGTGTTGAAAGGAAAACACATTCAATTAACGTTTGTGAAATAATCACTGGCTCTATTGTGCAAATTCATGGTGGAAAAGCATCCAGTAATCAGAAATCTCATTGATGACTCAATATTCTTTGTCTTCACAAATATTTAAACCCAAACTTGGGGCCCCTGGGTGAATATAAATTGGCTGGTTCTTTCCCATCATTTGGTTCTATTCAGAGTCTGAAACATGGTCTTCATTTAAAATGTGTTTAAATCTAATATTGGAAAATCCTCCAGGGCCTTGTGTTTACCTTAATTTATGTTTTTAATATTTCTTTATCGCTTTTCTAAAGCAATGCTCATGTTTAGATTAGGAAACACAAATACCACACATTGCAACTAAGTATGGGTAAGAGAAACAGTTTAGAATTTAATATATACTAAAGCATTATTATGAGAAAGAACAGACAAACTAAATAGTTTAGAAAAATTAAAGCATTAATTCTGAGTCTCATTATTTATCTGAAAAATCAGAAAAAAATGTAGTGTAATTCTAATGTCTGCACATTTAATTCACTGCTGAAACCACTAGTTGAAAATATGAAATTTTATGGGGAATAGCCAACTGCAGTTTAGTCTTGTGTAGACAGAACTATTAGTTGATCTTTGTATGACATAATTAAAATAAAAAAATTGTGCCACTCTAAAAGATCTGCATTTAATTATATTGTGTAGGTATATTTGGCAAAGTAAGGTAGACATTGTTTGTTCCCTTTTTAAGTCATAAATAACAGACATTTATTTAGTTATCTTATGTATGTAAGGACACAATTTTGTATAAGATATGGGTCTGGTCCCCAATCAACTTAAAAAGCTAGAACAGCCCAGGAAGCAGTATTTTGAAAAATAAAGGAATTTTGGCATGTGATTCATGCCCTATTCTGCCACATACTTGGGACTTTGGGTTAGCTCTGGGACTTTGTGCTAGCTGTTTAACCTCTCTAAGCCATAGTATCCTCATAGATTAAAAAAAAAATGACAACAATACCAGATTGTTTTTGAAGATTAAATGAAATAATATGTGTACATCCATTAACCAAAAAGTTAACAGATGCTAGTATTAATAACATATAATAATCAAGTTTGATAATCAAATTACTAATAGAAACAATGCAATTATTATTAACATAATCTTAAACATTTTATTACTATTAACTAGAGGCCCAGTGCATGAAATTCATGCACAGGAGGGATGTGTGTCCCTCAGCCCAGCCTGCACCCTCTCCATCTGGGACCCCTCGAGGGCAGTCAGACATCCTTCTCATAATCCAGGACTGCTGGCTCCCAACAGCTTGCCTGATTGCCCCTAACTGCTTCTGTCTGCCAGCCTGATCACCCCTAATTGCTCCCCTGCCAGCCTGATCAATGGCTAACTGTTCCCTGTCAGTCTGATTACCCCTACTGCCCTCCCCTGCCGACCTAGTCACCTCAACTGCTCTCCCCTACAGGCCTGGTCCTCCCAAATGCCCTGACCTGCAGGCCTGCCTCCCTCCCCCCACAACTGTCCTCCCCTGCAGGCCTGGTTGCCCCCTACTGCCCTCATCTACTGGCCTGGTCACCCCTAACCACCCTGCCCTGCAGGCATTATTGCCCCAACTGCCCTCCCTTGAAGGCCTGGTCCCTTGCAACTGCCCTCCCCTGCTGGCCTGATCACCCACAATTACCCTCCCCTGTCGGTCATCTTGTGACAGCCATCTTGTGTCCACATGGGGTGGCCATCTTGTGTTGGAGTGATGGCCAATTTGCATATTACTCTTTTGTTAGATATGATAGTCTTAAACATTATCTTTTTAAAAAATATATTTTTATTGATTTTAGAGAGAAAGAGGAAGGGAGAGAGAGAGAGAGAGAGAGAGAGAGAGAGAGAGAGAAACATCAATGATGAGAGAGAATCATTGATTGGCTTCCTCCTGCCCTCCCCCTACTAGGGATTGATCCCACAATCCAGGCATGTGCCCTTGACTGTAATCAAACTAGGACCCTCATGTTTACAAGCCAAACCAACTAGGACAACATTATCTTATTAATATCTTATTTATATCATCTTAAACATTTTCTAAAAATTGTCATGGTAAATAATTTGCCTTGTTATAATGTTATTAATTAATTTATTATTATTACTTTTTGAATCCTCACTCAAGGATATTTTTTCCACTGCTTTCTAGAGAGAGTGGAAGGGAAGGAGGAAGGGAGAGAAACATCAATGTAAGAGAGACACATTAATTGGTTTCCTCCCACAGATACTGAGACCAGGGCTGGGGATTGAGCCTGCAACCCAATTATGTCAGTGTGCTCCCACAAGAAACCTCTGACCAGGTTTCCAACCCCTGACCCTTCTGTTAGTGGGCAAATGCACTAGCCATTTAGAAACACCAGCCAGGACTTCCTTATTTTAATTTTAAACATAAAATTACTATATAATAAAATTTTACACTGAAAAATCCTCAGTGTAAAAAATTCAGACAGTGCAGAAATATATGCACCTATAATAAACTAGAGGCCCAGTGCATGAATTTGTGAACCATTGGAGTCCCTTGGCCTAGCCAGCAATTGGGGCTGATCAGGGCTGTCTTGCCCAGTCCCCAATTGGGGCCAGCCAGAGGGAGTTTGGCCGACCACAGGAGGTTTCTTGAGGGAGCACACTGACAAACTGGGGGCAGCTCCTGCATTGAATGTGGTCAGTGTACATCATAGCTACTGGCCAGTTGTCTGGTACTGGTCGTCCAGTCATAATGGCCACTTAGGCTTTTATATATATAGATTGTTGAAGTCCTCCTACAGTTTTCATCTCTTCATATTTCTCCATCCTTCCTTCGTCTTTCCAAGTCATCATTTAATTTGATCTGGGACTATCCTGCTTTTCTTCATCCATGTATGCTTGTATATATGTGCATATCCATATTTTGTTTTTATGTAAATGATTCATTTAAAAATCCTAGGGTGTTACATAAATTATATACAGCATAGTTTATTTCCCTTTACTGTGCATTTGGATTATTTTGCATTTTTAACAATTTAATGAAGGCTGCAGCGCAAACCACTGCAGAATTATTACTGTGGATGTGGCATCTGTTCTAAAATGAATACCTATAAATAGAAAAGCTTAATAGATTTTAAGAATTTTTAAAATTTAATTGGTATTACCAAATTACCCTTGGGAAGGCTATAAAAATGTGTAATTTACACAACTACCAGCCATGCATGCGGGATACCTATTCCTCATACACTTCCCAACACTGTATGTTTATTTATTCATTCTTTCAATGAAGAGCTGCTGCACAACTAATAGTGCTGAGTACAGGCATATTGCATCTTCCTACAAAAGCTTACATTCTAGTAGTGTGAAACAGACAATGAGAAATACACATGGAAATGAGTAAATAATCTATGCTAATAAAAGCCTGTGTGGTCATCACGCCCTCACACTGTGATGTCCTCATGCTGTCACAGTCCATTACCAAGAAGCTGCATGCACAGCGGGTGTGCACAGGTGGGCAAGGCTGTGTGTGCAGCGAGTTGCAAGCAGGTGGGTGGGGACTTGATGCTGCATGCATGGTGCAAAGGAGGGTCCTGGAGGCTCCTGTGTCTCTCCACAGTGCAGAGAAGGCCTGACTCAGTGGCTCTGCATGGTGAGGCCTGGTGGTCTGTGGTTCCAGCCTACCTTTTTGGGGCAATCCATCGAGGATCCCCAGATGGGTGAGTGGAGCCTACCTCTTTTGGGTTATTGATTGCAGGGCTCCCGCACTATAAGAGGGCATAGGCCAGGCTGGGGCACACCCCCACTGAGTGCAAGAATTTCATGCATCAGGCTTCTAGCCCTATATAATAAAAGCCTAATATGCTATGTGTCCAGTCATCTGGTAGGCCATTCAACCAATCAAAGGGTAATATGATAATGATATGCTAGGGCTACTCAACTGCTCACTATGACATGCACTGACTACCAGGGGGCAGATGCTCTGACCAATAGGTTAGCTTGCTGCTGGGGTCCAGCCAATCAGGACTGAGCAAGATTGGCTGGATATGTCCTGGAGTCCTCCTTTGGTCCCTCCCTATCTGGCCAACCTCCATGTCCCTCCATGGCCCCTACTGTGTACCTGTGATGTCCCTTGGCCTGGCCTGCGCCCTTTTGCAATCCAAGCTGAGGGACCCCCCCTCCCCAGTGCATGATTTTGTGCACAGGGTCTCTAGTATTGTATATTGAAAGATAAGTACTATGGGGAATAAAGTAGGATGAGAAATCGTGGGGTGTGGAAGGACTGTAATTTTAAACAGGGTGGTCAGAATAGATTTAATGAGAAATATGACATTTGAGCCATACCTTAGACAATGTAATGAATTAAATGAATCTATAATTTAGATGAAGTGTTCTATTATTTTATGGCTTCCAGAGTTGTTGACAATAACTCTCTAACCCACTAATACTGCTCCCATCTCACCCAACCCCCAACACATACCTCCTTCTTCTTTTGCTGTTTTTCTTCAATTTATAATTCAACAATATCTCTAAGAAATATTCATGATTTTAAATTATTTTTTTCCTGTGGTTATATGGGTTCTTTCGATCTGCAGATTTTTATCTTCCTTCACGTAAGAACAGTTTTATTTCATTAAGTCATTGGTTATTATTCTTTGCAATCAGCCCTATATTTCTGCATTTATCTTCCTTTCTTCAATAGACATTTTGTTCCTCTCTTCCAAGGTTTTATTTTCTGTCTTCTGTCTTTGGAAGTGTCAACTCTGAGTTTGCTACTTTATTGTATCCTAATGTAGCCCACATTTTTCTCTCTCTTGGATTATTTTTTCATTTTGATGTCATAAATCTGTATGGAATTGTTTCAGATACAGTTTGTGAATGTTAAACTATCTAAAGTTTTCTATAACTAACTTTATTATTATCCTTCATGTCTGAATAATAATATGGCTGTTTATTGAATTTTAACTTAAAAATCATTTTCTTTCCACTTTTAAAGAATATTACCCCATTGACCTATAAAACAACCTTTAATCATGAATATATTTACTGCAAGTTTACAAAGTACCAGATTTCTATGCATTGTTCTCTAATTGACATCATTTAATACTTAAAAGTAACCAATAATATGTCCATATTATCTACTTTACAATTAAAAAAATAGGGCCTGAGAAAGATTGTGATTTTTAATTATTTTATGATAAGTGACACAATTGGAATTAAAACCAGTGTAATCTGATACTAGAAGTCACATTCTTTTTTTAAAAAAATATATATTTTATTGATTTTTTACAAAGAAGAAGAGAGAGGGATAGAGAGTTAGAAACATCAATGAGTGAGAATCATTGATCAGCTGCCTCTTGCACAACCCCCATTGGGGACGTGCCCACAAATAAGGTACTTGAGTGGAATCGAACCTGGGACCTTTCTGTCTGCAGGCTAATGCTCTATCTACTGCGCCAAACTGGTTTTGGCCAGAAGTCACATTTTTTATAACAATTTGATTTTGGCTCCTTTGTAGGTAAGCTGACTGTCAAAAGCTTTAATATTTTCTTTGTATCTTTCAAGTTTTGAGATTTCAACACTTTTCCTGCTTCATATTTAATGGAGAATTTTCATTCTGAAGATTTATTATTTTCTTCAACCTCTGGAAATTTCCCAATATTCATATTATTCTAGTATATTTTCTTCCATTTTTATTGTGTTCTTTTCTTTATAACTAGTATGGGATGGTTCTTGAATCTCCAGAACAGTTCTTTATGTTGTTAACATTTTCTTATATTTTTTTAATTTATTTTTCATATTTTTCTGTATTTTGAGACCTTTTTGTCTTTATCTTTCACAATTTAAATTTAGCAAGTGATGATTCTGTTAGACTTATTTTTAATTTAGAGAACCATCTTTTTTTAAAAAAAAATATATTTTTATTGATTTCATAGTGGAAGAGAGATAGAAACATCAATGATAAGAGAGAATCATTGATCGGCTGCCTCCTGCATGACCCTCACTGGGGGATTGAGCCTGCAAACCAGCATGTATCCTAACCAGGGATTGAACCTCGACCCCTTAGTTCATAGGTCAGCGCTCAACCACTGAGCCATTCAAGGCCAGGCAGAGAAGTATATTTTTGATAAATCTTATCAGTTATCTGCTTTTCATGTAATCCATTTGTTTTTTTCTTACATTAGTTATGCTTGATTATGTTTATGTTAACAAATAGCCTGGTGGATGATTCTACATAGTTAGGAAAGGCTCTTACAACATTTCTGCAGTTCTATTTCCCCAATAGCCCTCTCTTTCACATGGAAAGTGATGAATTCCATGTAATAGATGGGTTATGTGAATAAGCAAGCTCCCCTCTTGTAAACGTGAGAGTGAAACAAGCATGGGGAGCCCCTTCTCTACCTCATTGCTAAGGTAAGAACATCTTTATTGTGCTCATTTCATTTGCAATAAAACAATGTTTCCATTATTATTATGTTTTGTTTCCTATCTACCTCTATTGTGTTTTGTGGCTATTGGAAATATCCCGGGCTTCCCTCTGCTGTGGTCTGTGTCTTTCTCGGGATATCCTACACTCAAACAAAAAGTGTTCTCTGTCAGGCAGTTAGGGTTCCTAACGTTTAAATTTCTTTTTCAGTTCTTACTTTTTAATGCAATTCCTGGGTTCTCTTCTGGTGCAGATTATATCTTTTACGTGTGTGTGTGTGTGTGTGTGTGTGTGTGTGTGTGTGTGTCTTGGGGATAGGGTAATGAAAAGAAATGATCAGAAGAGCTGAGCTCTTTAAAAGATGTCTTCACCCAGAGTCAACCTTTCATGTATCCTTTTTCGAAACCATGAAAATGTTGAGCTCTTCTTCTTATCACATTTTTTTCTTTCATATAAAGCAGTGTTTTAAATTATTTAATTGATCCTTTAAAATCCTACAGTAAGATTAACACTCTCAGAACACCCACCTTCCAGAAAGAACACATCATTGCACCCAGCCTTAGGGAATGAATAATCTACTACTTGAAGGACAAGTAGGAGAGAAGGGAAAACTACAGTAGGTTTTGCTTTTACGAGTATGACCTGGATAAGGCATACGCTATCTGAGCCTCAGGTAGCCAGTCTTTAAAGGAAAGAAGAGTAGCTATCCTAGCCCCAGCACGTGGGATTGCTCTCTGTACCAATACCACTTGGTAAAGTGCTATGCATGTTTATTCTTCTAATCAGAAAATACTTAGTTCCATTTAAGTTCCAAGTCCCTTTTTAGTACTATGCTAGAGGTTTCTAAAGAAGAGATCCTTGGGAGGAATTATGAGTGGATGCGATTTTTAATTGAGAATCAGAAGCTTAGAGAAATTTGAACAAGAAGAGGAATGGGATAGAGATTTCAGGTTAGAAAAGCCACGAGCTCATGTTTCTAGGGATTTGAGTGGATTGGGGTAAGTAGGACTCTCTGATTGGAGCACAAGCTTATTAAGTGCTCTCTCCCCGGGACACATTCTGTACCCATTAACTAAGCATATCTTCCATGTTTTTGAACTATAGAAAAGTAGGATTGCATTTCATTTTCTTATCTAGTCAGTAGGGCATTTAAGTCAAAGTTGATTGTTTCATTATTGTTTTTTTCATTTGTCAACTGACTTATTAATGTCAACATAATATAAGATGCACACTTTCATCATGAAATTTTCCATGTATTTGTGGCCCGGGATGATAAACTGGTTAAATCACATTGATGCTTGAATAGCACCCTCCGAGTTGAAACCAGGCAAACTCTGCTTTCACACCCGAATTTGGATTCCACAATATCGCCGGGGAGCAGTGTTTCCCTAAGGAGGATTTCTATCTCTGGAACCAGCCTCCACTTTATTTTGACAAAAACCCAACAGCCATCTGTTTATGCAGTTGTTTGTCTGATCATGTGGGAGGGTTGACAAATCCAGGCCCAGATAACAGAACTGAGAATCCTTTGTATATCCTCATACATCTTGAAGATCAACAGTATGAAAGTTCTAAAATAATGAAAAAGTTAGCGTGATTACTTTCTATGAGTTGGACAGTTAAAGGACAGATTCAAAATCAAGACACATTCTGTATGTATAAGTTGAAGATCAGCTTGAACTTCTTTTGAATTATAAAACTTGTCTTAAAAAGAAAGAGAAAGAGATTTTAAGAGTTAATGATGCATAAACATACATAAAAACTTAAAATACACCTTGGCTTTGAAACTCTATCTTTATGGTAGTAATGTCCCTTAGGAATCATACTTAAAATTTCACTAGAATAAACTTTTTTTTTACTCTATATTCTCATTCTGCAATCCAAATATTTTATGCATAGCAGATTTTGCAAAACAGTTTCTTTTGTTCCAGGCTAAAAGTGTGGTGATTGTCCCAGCCCGTGTTGCTCAGTGGTTGAGCATCCACCTATGAACCAGGAGGTCAAGGTTTGATTCCCAGTCAGGGCATATGCCCTAGCGGTGGCTCCATCCCCATTGTGGACTTGCAGGAGGCAACTGATCAATGACTCTCTCTCCTCATTGATGTTTCTGTCTCTTCCACTTCCTCTCTGAAATCAATAAATTATATATATATGTTTAAAAGTGTGGTGATTGTGGGAGGTGCTGGAAGAGGTGGAGGATATAGGAGAATAAATGGTAATGGGGAAAAATAAAATAAAATAAAGAAAAATAAGATAGAATAAAAGCACTTTCTTCATTTGCCTTATGAAGTCAGGAGGCATTTAGGAAAAGGGAGATCAAAATGATATAGGAGTGGGATGGCTAGTCAAACTCAGGAGCAAACTGGCAAAAGTTTTAAAATATGATGACCTTTGAAAACACCTACACTTTTAGCTCAGTAGCAGGGAGCTGAGAGAATTTATCACTGGATTAACAAGGCTATTAATTTTAAATAAGAAATACCATTAACTTGTTTGGTTCCCTTAGTGCTAACAGAAAAAGTTATTAACTTTTCAGAAAGAATTTTGTTTATCCAAAATATTGACCATGATGAAATTTGCAACTGCAAAGACTGAAAATACAATGAACCAAAAAATATATATGTGTTTTTCAATCCATTGGATATTTTAAGATTTCTCTTTGAACACCTGCTCCGCTTTGTTATTTCCATAAGCAGGAGTTAACAGAGTGTAAAAAGCCTTTTATCTTTGCAACAAAATATTTAGGTAATAGACATGTTTGATTAAGCAGCTGGAATAAACTTAAGTATTTAACAATCTACAAATACTCATATCAAAAGTCCATTTTCTACTCTTTGTTTGACTATCTTACATCTTCAACTTTTAAAGAATATTTTATATAGGTATTTCAATAAGCAAGCATCTTAGATCACAATAGTGGTAAAAATTTAAAATGTTTCAATGCATTTCTGTTATTTACTAAACAGTGAGCTGTCGTTTTGGTTTATTTTATATTTTTATATTGAACATTTCTTTTCAACCCAAAATTGCAGCTATTAGTAGCAACTGCTTTAAAAATGTGCTTCAAAATGTTGACAATAAATGTTATATTTGTTGACAATATAACAAAATGTTGACAATAAATGTTGACTTCTAGTAAATGTTAATAAATATGAAAATAATATCTACTTAAACTTACATGGCGTGATCATCAGGTTATATGCTTGTGTGACTTTTTGATGAATCATCCTGAGCTGTTATATCCACACCCAATTCTCTCACTCATTTCTATTACCTTCTTGGCCAAAATAGCCAGTTAGTTAATCAACGCATTTTTATTCACAAAGGAAAATCTTTAGCATACACTGAGGCATTCCGTAGTCGGCCCTATTATTTCCATTCTTCTTGAAGATTCATCTTTATGGTTGCTCTTGTTTAAAAATGTTGTGCTTATGGCCTCAAGAAATTGCTGTAATTAATTTCCCAGGAACCTGTAGAATAAGTGCAGGGAACAAAGCGGTGTCTCTTCATTTCATATCAGCTTGCAATCTCCTTTGCTTTTAGACATTAAGGAAGCAGGGGGGGGGGGGATCATGAACAATCATTTTTAAAACCGAAGCTAGATTTCTAAGGCTTCAAAATGTCAGTTATATTTAAGTTCAATCAAATTGAACAAACGAATCATCAGTACTCTTTTTAATCTTGGAATGAATTAATTAGCATTTTCACTTGTGCTTTTTGCATCAGGGTACTCACTCTGCAGGTAGAAATCACTCTGGTGAAATGCTCTGGGGCTGGTGTCCTTTGGAATCACCTCTGGTCTGAATTGTTTAGCTTTTTCCATGAGGTTCAGGTGACAGGGCACAGGGGATTCAGCTGTATCATTTACAAGGTGCAAATTTATTCCTTAGCTAATTCGGAATTACAAACCTTTATGACCCCTCAATGGTGCAGAAAATGGTGTATTACTTTCCTTGAAAATAATCAGTATAGAAAATATAACCCCTCTATAACAAAATAGAAAAGTACCCCGCCCCCTTCTATCCTACTTCCCCAAAACGACTATTTGGCTTCAGTTTCCTAAATCTACAGGAAGGATCTCACAAATTAAAATAAATACGTTCTAAAAGTTATATAGCAAAAAATGTTGTAGTAAATGAAATAATTTCAGGTAGCATATGCATGTATTTTCCAAAATCTTATTTACCCCTAATTCTGTAAGTTGTCAATTTGAATTGTTAGCTTCCTGACAGTTAATTAGAAAGCTTTTGATATCAAAACATCCCTGCGAAGTATAAGATAATATAAATTGAGAGAAACTAGTTATACTACAGGCAGAAAGTTCAGAATCAGGTTTTTAGTCCAAATCTTGTATCTGCCATCTACAAGTGGTAAGTTAATTACATTTAGCATATGCCTTATGTATAGCAAGTAATTAATCATGCTCATGTGACTTAGATTGTATTCCAATCAAAATATGCATGGTATCACCCTAATCGATTTGGCTCAGTGGATAGAGTGTCCACCTGCGGACTGAAGGTCCCAGGCTCGATTCTGGTCAAGAGCATGTACCTTGGTTGTGGACACATCCCCACTAAGGGGTGTGCAAGAGGTAGCTGATCAATGTTTCTCTCTCATCGATGTTTTTAACTCTCTATCCCTCTCCCTTACTCTCTGTAAAAAAGCAATAAAATATATTAAAAATATGCATGGCATTTATATCTGTGTTTATCTAAGAAAGAAAAATCTAATATATTTGTAGACTGGATACAAGCGACCTGTTAGATTTGAGAAGTGCTAGGGAAAGGATGTCTGTGAAGAATAATATTACAATAGACCTGCCATTGAATTGGAGACCTCCATGTATAGGATTAATTGCTTTACACTGGTATACCACCTATGCCAGTTTTTTTCATTAAAATGCAAATATCCCTTTGAAATGAAACATAATAAGGCAAATTAATTTTTCATTGGAGAGAGCTGGCTGGCATCCATCCTACTCCAGCAGGAGTGAGAAATAAATTGGGTAAATTAGTTGGGGAAAAAGTTAGAGTTAGTGATTAGATATGCAAAATTTTTCTTAGAAGTTTCTAGATTGTTCCGATAAGGTAAATAAATTAGTAAGAACTATTTTGCTTATAGAAACACAGAACATAAACAAGCAAGTGAAAAACCATGAACAAAATAGAAAGAGGAAAAGGAAGAAGAGGACGGGAAGAGGGGAAGAGGAAGAGGAAAAATAAGAAATTGAAAAAAATAGTAGGTGGAGATTAAATTAAAAAAACTCCACTATAACTGAGATTCACAGATCTGTATAAAGAGAAGAGTCTCTGCCATTTTTCTGTTTCAGAGTCATGTGACATTAGCTAGACGGATTTTCAATATATTGAGATAGCATGGTTGATATGGTCTAACTTAAAATATAGACTGCATGTACAAGAAAATCACTTTGGAGAACCTTGGGTGGTATGTCAAAAAGAGAAGGTGATCACACATGTTCTAGAGTAGCAGAACTAAGGTATGTGAGGCCCGTGAGTCTCTATAAGCAGAAAAACAAAGCAAACAAATACTAATTTCAAATATGACTACCAAATCGCAAGGCACAAGGACAGATAAATGAACAACATTGGCTTATCAATAAATTGCTTCTCATTTAACAAATCTCTTAATTATTTAGTGAATGGTGGTTAATGATTATAAAATCTCCCTAATACTCAAGAAGAAAAATAGAGCAGGAATTATATCCATGACCTAATACATATATAGTTTAATTATATAATGTATTGTGCTCAATATATATAGTTAAGATCTTTTATATATCGCTTATTTACTCCCAACCTCATTGCAAAACTATGTAAATAGTTTATGAAAACACCTAAAGTATAACAAATTAGAAATGATTAAGACTATATTAATATTACACAAAGGAATGCGTAACGTAAAGAAGAAAAAGAGAATGTACTTGCAACATTAAAACAAAAATTTCTGTTGCAATATTTGGTTATAATTCATATGGCATTTTTCTAAAACTTCAAAGAGAAATAAAAGGAAATTACTATGAAAGTGAAAAATAACAAATCTGAGGCTTTTTAAAATTAATTTAATTTAATTAATTTAATTTTCTTTATTGATTAAGGTATTACATATGTGTCCTTATTCCCCCATTGTCCTCTCCTCCCAACTCATGCCCTCACCCCCCTGGTGTCTGTGTCTGTTGGTTATGCTTATATGCATGCATACAAGTCCTTTGGTTGATCTCTTCCTCTTAGCTCCACCCTGCCCCTATCTTCACTCGAGATTTGAGAGTCTGATCGATGCATCTCTGTCTCTGGATCTGTTTTTCTTCATCAGTTTATGTTGTTCATAATATTCCACAAATGAGTGAGATCATATGATATTTATCTTTCTCTGACTGGCTTATTTCCCTTAGCATAATGCTCTCCAGTTCTATCCATACTATTGCTAAAGGAAATATGAGGTTTTTAATACCTACTTTTGGAATGAGGGTCTGTGGGAAAAGACTATGTTCCAGGCTACAATTAAGCAAAACCTCTCTAACCTTAAGATGCCTACAGAGGGAAGAGAATCCCTCTTGTTTCTCACTGATTGAGTGTGGAAATGGGAAAACCCCACTCTAAGCTACCATTCAGAACTGACACATAGAGAAAAAGACCAGGCAAAATGGGACCTTGGGAAGAAGGAAGATGCTAGTGGCAGCTGGGATATTCTTAGTGGGAGGTTAGAGTGGGGACAGGCAGGGAGATCTCTTACAGAAATAATTGGCTCCTGAAAAAGAATTGCTGTAAGAGGAATGAATGAACTAGTTTAAAACGTGTGAGTGGAGTAAAGGGAAACTGATGAGAAATGGTGCCGCACACTGACTCTCAGCCGTGGGAGGGTGCAGCAAGACTGAACCTGTGCCCCAGCACTAAATATTCTCACTAAAATCACTGTTCTGACCTCTAATGCTATAGATTAATTTTACCTGATTTGAACTTCATTTAATAGGAAACATTCAGTATTTATTCTTGCCTCTGGATTCTTTTATCCATATTGTGAGTAACAATATTATTTTTCTACTTTTTATCAACATTCCATTGATACCACAGCCACAATTTATCTATTTCTCAATTATTGGTATAAGTAACACTGTTATAAATATTCTATGTAATACTCTATGTATGCATTTGGTGGATATACGAATTTATTTGTTAGCTACATGCTCACCCACATATAATATATGAGTGTTTCAAATTTCACATTTTTTAAATGTTTTTGTCAATTTTTTAAGTTGTACCCATTCTGTTGGGGTGTAGTGGCATATCAACATAGTTTAAATATGCATTTTGTTGTCTTTTCTTATTCATTTGGAATTCTTTACATATTTTTGATAAAAGTATTTTTGTTGGATACATGTATTATAAATATATTCCCCCAGTCTATGGCATAAAATAATTGTATGCATTAAATTAAAAAATTGTATGCATGGAGATATTCTTATTTTTATGTCCTTCTAGAAGTCTTATGATTACATTCATACTTATCTCTATGATCCATCTCAAATTAATTTTTGTTATAGTTGGAGGGAAAGGTCAATGTTTATTTTTTTCTCATATAAATATTCAATGTCACCATTTTTTAAAAAAATTGATTTTATTGATTTTTTTACGGAGAGGAAGGGAGAGGGATAGAGAGTTAGAAACATTGATGGGAGAGAAACATCAACCAGCTGTTTCTTATACATCTCCTACTGGGGATGTGCCACAACCAAGGTACATGCCCTTGACCAGAATCGAACCTGGGACCCTTCAGTCCGCAGGCTGATGCTCTAGCTACTGAGCTAAATCATTCAGGGCTCAACATCACCATTTTTAAATGAGACCCTTCTTTCTTCACGAATTGAAATAGCAAGTTTGTCATAATTTTGGTCTTCACATATATGTAAGTCTTTTTCTAAGTTCTGCATCCCTGAACATCCCCAAAGTGCCTTAATTACTCTGGCTTTAAAATAATATTGATGCCTCCACCTTTGTTCTTCCACATTGTTTTTGACTTCCATAAGCATACTAGAATTAGCTTGCAAATTTAAATTATAATTTATAGGGTATCCCTCATTAAGTAGGGGAAATAATCACAAAGATTTAATGGAAGTGAGGGAGTTAGTTAACCCTAACCCTAATCATGTGCAGACCATGATCCATGTAGAGAGAGGAAGCCTTCCTTCAACTACACTTGGTCTGTATGAGGATCAATGAATGAGCAGGCAGTGTGGCTGCAGCTGAATGGGTATGGAGGAGAATAAATGATGAGATAGGAGGGCAGACCATGAAGATTGATTGAAACCTCCCATCAACAAATGAAACATATTCTTCCCTGGCCAGTGTTACTAAGTGATTAGAGCATCTGCCCATGCACGGAAGTTTGATTCCTGGTCAATGGCATGTACCTGGTTTGCAGGTTCCATCCCTGGCCAGTTCTGGCCTGTGTAAAAGGCAACCAATTGATGTGTCTCTCACATCGTTATTTCTCTAGCTCCCATTTTCTTTTTTCTTTTCCTTCTCTCTCTCTCTCCCTCCATTCCTCCCTCCTTCTACTCACTCTAAATGGGAAAAAAAGTATACTTGGGTGAGGATTAACAAAAAATAAAAAGTAAATCATATTCTATAAATGCTGAATCTAAGTTGGAGTTTGGACTTGCTTTTAGCATTAGAATATGGCAAGTGATATTGTCTGAGTTCTAAGTCTTTGTCTCAAGAGGCCTTGGTACTTTCACACTTGCTCTCCCCAAACCCTTAAGATGTCTAGGCCATGTGAAGATGTCCAGATTATTCTACTGGAAAACTTATGTGAAAACGAACCAGGTATCCCAGCCAACAACAACAATCCCCGAAAAACTGCCAGATGGGTGGCACCAGACAAGACCAGCAGAAGAACCTCCCAACTGAACACAATGAAAATTAAAGAACCATTAATTTTTGGGGGGCGGCTTGTTACACAGCAATAGATAACAGACACACCAGTGTAATAATTTTTTTAATTTTACTCAGAGTTAAATAGAGGCACATTTTTGTTAGGTTCAGGGGAAGAATGACATGACCTAACAGTTTAATATGTGAGAATAAATGGTAGAGGGTCAGGTACAAAAGCATGGAAACCAGTGAGGATCTTATTGAAGTTAATCTAGGATAGAGAGGCTGGTGGCCTGGACCGGGGCAGAGGGGGTGATACACAGTCATAATATTCGCATTTTGAAAGTAAACAAGATTATTAAAGGATTAGATACTGAAAATATTAAATGTTGGGAGTTAGAGAGGAGTCAAGATTAATACATGATTTTAGGCTCTGTGACTGAAAGACGCAGTGATATTTTACAGAAAACATTATACCACATTGTATGAAAAAGGTAGAAAAATTATGTGTGTGAATGCATGTCTATGTATTTACATTCATATAAACAGATAGTGTGAGGACAAACAAGAAATAATATAAATGACCTCGTAAAGGGAAGGAAGGCAGATGGGTAAATGGCCACAGGAAAGAGACCAAAATATCTTAGAGTATTTATTTTTTTATCATTAGGATCTTTGAATGTTTTATATGTAAAATTATTATAAAAATAAAAGTAAAACGAGAAGATGAGACCGCCAGCAATCTTTTAAAAAATATTTATTATGTGCCAGGCATTATGCTGAAGCACTCTACCTCTCTGGCTCCCTCTCTTTTGAGTGGCGGTGATATATCTACTTTGCAAGGCTGGCCTATCTGCTTCGCAGATATTAGAAATAATAGATCTTAGCAAATGTCCAGCGCGTAGCAAAAACTCAGTAATTTGTGGCAGCCATTACTATTGTCCAAGGTCGTGGGACTAGTCAACATTGGGATATAATTCAAACTAGATTTTTCTGGCGGTAAAGTCTCTGGTAACTACCCCCTCTGCCATACTGTCTTTTATAAAAAGCAACATAACAGCTGTCTCTAATTTTACTATGCCAGGTGTGTGGGAGTGATGGAATGCAGATATAAGAAAAGTCACTCTCAAGAGGACCAGGAAAAAAAAACTCGAAACAAATGTTTGCAGCAAACATGGAAGTGGTCCAACCCTCAAAAAATACCAGGGGTTTGACAATACATGGAAGGCAGTGAGAACTCAGCCAGAACTCATCCAAGTGTCCATGTATCAGGTACACACAGATCCTGAAGTTCAAGTTAAGGCAGAGTCTGCTACCAAGCAAGCCAGCAGAAGCTGTAGTAGATAAAATGAAACCCTTTTTTTTTTTTTGGTCTTTATCCCAAGCCAAATGTTTGCCTTCTGCTGGAGCTGGAATCAGTCCCGGGTTGTAGAGTCCAGGGCCCGGTCATGTGTAACTTGGTGAAGAAGAGCCTCTGATTTTGCTGGAGCACAGCTTAGGCGCAGAATGGGCAGAGTGCCCAAGAGCTTTTTAAAAATTGGACTATACTGCTGGTCTTTGAGAAAACCCCCTTTTAACCGAGATTTTGAATATATTGAAGAATAAAGCAAATGACCAATGGAAAATGCAAGCATAACCGTGACAAAGACCAAGATGGAGGACACAACTAACATGGCAATGGGCTTTCCAATATCAAATCTCAGAATTGAACAGACTTCCACACCCAGGCCAACTCCCTGACTATCACCTCAAAAATAGAGCCTGGTCCGAGAAAATGTAGAGCTCCTGATCTCTTATGTTGCTCCCAAAGGAAAAGAGCTAAACCAAGCATGCTGGTCATTCTCTGGGTTCTCTAGACCTCAGGGTTTTTATTTGTTGCCTCCTCTGCTTGGTAATTCTTTGTCCCTCCTCCCCAGGAGCTTAACCAACTAATACTTTAGGGTTTTTTTTTTTTTTTTTTTTTTTTTTTTTGTGTGTGTGTGTGTGTGTGTGTGTGTTTTAATATCCCCCAGAATTCTTTTTTCACAGCACCTCTTCCTGTTTTCACAGCACCCTACCCTTACCTGCACCTAACCTTTCTCAAAATACTTATCCTACTTCATTGTAATTGCCCAGTTACATGTCCATGTCTCTCATAAGACTGTCAGCTTCCAGATGACAAATACAGTATCTTATTCTTCACAGCATGGCTTCTGGCACATGATAAGTGCTGATTTTATATATTTGTTGAATAAACATCTGATTTCAACTACTTTTGGGCCAGTTTACTGCTATGTCCTCCATCCAAGTCGGTCTCATTTATCTCCTTGCTCACTGTCTGCTTGGATGTGGGGTGAGAGGAAGTCCAGAGTTTTGTTTTCCCGGCATGAAGATGGGTGTAGTTTTAGTTGTGTTTATTTTGTGTGTTTGTTTTTTTCTGAAAGTGGCACCTAGTCCTTCTGAGTTATCCCAAAACTCCTGTGTTTCAGAGAACTTTTCTTTATCAGAAACATGACCTCACCATTAAACATTGATATTTTGCTGTGAAATGTACTATATGACTTTTTTTTTTGAGTGAAGATAACAGAAATTCCTACTTTAAAAATACCCACAAAATAAATATTTCAGGGGAGAAAGCTCATGTATCAGGTACACACAAATCCTGAAGATTTCTTCTGAAGACTTCATCTTGTGGAATATTTTACAGCTCTTTGTGCCTTTACTCATGCCACTCCTCAAGGTCTGGGGTGACTGGATTATGGAGTATACATAAGTGTGTTCCTATCCTATGTAATAAAAGCCTATTATGAAAATTGTCCCCTGGACTGGAAGTTCAACCAGGAATTTGACCGGGAGTTTGACCAGGGGGCAGGGCCGCCTGTGGCAGCATGCAGCCTGGGTAAGGGAGGTGCCTCAGCTGGCAGCCAGCAGCTGCTTGGGACCCTACACATGCATGAATTTTGTGCACTGGGTCTCTAGTTTATAATAATAAAAGTGTAATATGCTAATTAGACCTGATGTCCAATCTAGACAAAGCCAGGGCTGTGAGGGAAGCCCAGGTCCTGGGTGCCAGAGAGAAGCTGGTGTTGGCAGTTGGGGGAAGGAAGGCCTACTCTTGCACACAGGCCTCTGATTAATATATATATATATATATATATATATATATATATATATATATATATATTCACACACACATATATATATATATTCACAGAACTGGGCAAAAGTAGGTTTACAGTTCATATGGAAAAATACATTAAAGTCTTTTTTACACATTCTTATCATCTACTTGCTAAATAAACTGTTTCATCTACTTACAACTGTAGACCTACTTTGCCCACCACTGTATGTGTGTATATATATTTTATTAGATATAAATAAAATTTTTAATAAATAAAATATATACAAGCAGGGTCAGGTCATGAAGATTATTATAAGCTATGCTTGGAAATCATTCTTAGAGGAAAGGGAAAGGGGGCAATAAAATGTGTTAAGCAGATAGATGACAAGATCATCACACATGTGCTTTTAAAGGGTCAGTGGCTACAACATGGAGCATCTATAAGAGAAGGATCATCTTAAAGTCAAGATCTCTGGTAAGCCAGTGGGAAATGATTGCACAAAACAATTATTTAGAAATAAATTCAAGCAGGATTGGAGGTTGTTGGAAGGAAATAGGAATATTGTAACGGTATATCCACTTATAAAAATGAGTCTATAGCTATAACTTATAGAAGGTAACTGCAATGATCAGGTGTGCAGTTTATTTCCAACTAGTCAGAGTTGTTTCTTGGGAAAGTGGAAGGGGTTATGTGGCTCTGGTGTTAATGTCTACCTCCAAATGGTGTGTTGGTGGTATTCCAAGGATTTACACACCACTTGGTTCATACTGGCAAAGTATACCTGCTCTTGATTCATGAAACAAATAACATCACAAGCTACTGTCATTTTTGTGTGAAGACAAAACACATTTGTTTTATTAATGCCATGTCTAAACTAAGCCAAGTTTAGTTTGCAACACGGTACTTCAGAAAGCAATGATTCTTTTCATGTTCCTGCCATAAAATAACTTTATGGTTCACAGAAAGATGTGAATTTACACATTTTGCTTAAACCATTCAACTAACATTAGCAATTGTTTGGGCTAGGTACAAGAAATTCAACAATGAAGAGGATGCAATTTCTGAATGATGGAATCACCATCGAATGGAAGCACTTAGGTATCAGCCGCTGAATGGTTCGGTTTCAAATGTGGAGCTATCTTGTATACTCCGCCAGGAAAAATTTCAAGAGCCTCTTCCCAAAGTAAGAAAATAAAAATGTTATAAAAACTTGTACTTGCTTCAGCAGCACATATACTAAAATTGGAATGATACAGAGAATAGTAGTGTGGCTCCTGTACAAGGATGACATGCAAATTCATGAAGCATTCCATATTTTAAAAAAATAAATGAATAAAATAAAAACCTCTCCCTTTCTCATTACCACGCCTGAAAGAAAAAAATAACATCAAAGGTTGCTATGTTTAGAGGAACAATTAACATAATATATATATATTCTGATAAAGCTGTAGAGTACAAATATTATATTATGAAAGATGGTTTTAAAATATTCAAGATGATGTGAAAAAATGTATTTTAATATATATTAAATTTCTAATATATATGTAATATGTTAAATTTAATATTACATTTATTTTTTATGTATATATTAAATACAATTTTTTACTGTGAAAGTGGCCATGGAGCCCATATCAATTACGTATTTTTATTATGGACTACCAGCAAAATGTAAAATTTATGTAGACATATAGAAGTGGATATTATGATGACATTCATTAAAATGGGAGATTTATCTGTATTTTGGGCTTTCTGTAAATTATATTAACTGAGGTACATCTTATTTTATGTAGCAAAGCTAATAAAAATTTCAGACAAAACCCAGAACACTTGGCCAGCATTCTATCCGTTCATGCCAATGACTGTTATTTTTCTCATAAACCCCCTTGGCTCTAGGGCTTTCCAAGTCTAAAATATTCATCAGTATAATATTTATGATAATGACTGAAACAATAAAAGCCTAATTAGAGTAAAACAGATTTAGTGCATTGCTTTTTGGACCCTTCCTGCTTACTAAAATATCTCAACCATATTCGATAAAGCATCTCGTTGAATGTATTTGCTTGTAATTGCTGGACAACATTAACGAGGGCACAAAATTTACATGTACTGGGATGTGGTGAGGAGAGTAGTAGAAAAGTCAGTAAATGTTACACCACAATGATTAGAGACTAAATTCTCCTTCAAATAGAACCCAAACTATTATTTAGAGGAGAATTCCCTTAGTTTACTTAGTCCGTCTTTCTATATTCTTTTTTTTTTAAATATATACTTTATTGATATTTTACAGAGGAAGGGAGAGAGATAGAGAGCTAGAAACGTCAATGAGAGAGAAACATCGACCAGCTGCCTCTTGCACACCCCCTACCGGGGATGTACCCGCAATCAAGGTACATGCCCTTGACCGGAATCGAACCCGGGACCCTTCAGTCCGCAGACCGACGCTCTACCACTGAGCCAAACCGGTTTCGGCCTTTCTATATTCTTAATACCTAAAAATAGATAAATTAAATAAAATACATCTACAGGTTCTAGGGGAGGGTTTTAGGTGAGAGAATGTGAAGATAAGCTGAAATCCAAAGTCTACAGGTAATAAGGGAAACCTGTATCCCTTCTAGTATATTGTGTCAACAAAGTTACTATATCAATCATAATGCAAGATCTCCCTTATACTATTCACTCTTACGGGGAAATTCTAGTCTCAAATTTCTCCCCACATTTTCTGGGGGTACCTTAGACTTTCTATTTGTGGTCATTACATTGCCTGCCTGACTATTTGCCTACACTTGTTTGACTTGCTGTTGAGAACTGGTGTCTGTGCCTGCTTACCAAAGGTGTACCCCTCTGTCCACTAATATCTATCTGCCCAGACTAATGGATGCTGTGTCTCTTAACTACAAAGCCATAGGTAATGATTCTTTGCAAGATGGAAACCGTGACGTGGGCTCTTCTGTAGCAGAGGCTCCAGCTTTTGCAGATTTCAGTCCCAGCCCCTATTGGCCCCATGATCCCATTTTGTTTTGCTTTTAACGTTGCACTTTAAGTCTCAAATATCAATCTACACACACCAATCCAGAAGATGAACCATGAGACATTGCTGCCCAACTACCCCTCCACTCCTAACTGTAGTCCATTTTCCTTTCTTTGACCCACACACTGATGCAACTCACCTTACTCTTACGGTTTCAACATAAATATACTTTTCCTAGGGTAGTATTTGCTGACCTCCTTCTCGAAACTAGGTTAGGTCCTGCTATAATATGCTTCCATAGTACTCTATATTCTTTGAAATGCTTATTTCATTTGCTTATTATCTATTATCTCTGATGTTAGAAAGATTGTGGCTTTTTGAGCCTGACACATTGACACATAGTTAGAACTGAGTGAATGAATTATGCAATCAGACTTAATGCCTCATACAACTAGATCCTTGCTTGTAACATCTCTCTCCAACAGTCTTCCTGACACTCCCAGCCCTGTCTGACTCTAGGGTAAACACATCATAAACTTTTGACCTTTGCTATGTGAGGTTTTCTAAGTAGATGGTGGACCCATGTTTCATAGCTCATAGTTGACTCCATTTTCAAAAGATCATGTTATAACCAAGGAGAGTAGGCAACAAACCGACAAAGACATCATCTCAATAAAGTTTGAATTTTTGTTTGATTTCATTGCAATAAATGGAGGCATTTCAGGTAAAATTACAGAAGCTGGGCAAATAAAGAGATGAGAACAGAAAGCTACAATAAGTGACTCATTCACCTCCACAGGTGTTCTCAAGGTCCTTGCTGGGTGCTAGTCACTGAGGTAGAACAGGTGACTCACACCCTTCAGGAGGTCACAGTTTATAACCTGTAGATCCCTGGTTCTATTTTAAGAAAGTGCAGCTGCCTGCCTCTCTGTAGTGGCTGCTGTGGCCAAGGTGCCTGCCTCAACAAGGAGGGAGAGGATGGCTCTTTTTATTAAGACAAAAGAACTGCAGTATCATTTGTTCACTTACCTCTGTTGTTTTTCAGACTAACTTCCTAATAAACATCCACTGGGGGCCTGTCTCTGCTGAGTGAACTGAAGTTAGGAGATATGGCTTCTTTTCAGTTTTTTTTTTTGTCATATTCCTTTTTTATGGAAAAGTAATGTCAATATAAATTCATATTAGAATGGGGTTCTGTGTTATGTTCTATTCATAGATATCAGCCAACCAGGACTTATTGTTGAAGCCCTGCTCTGTCAGGTTTATTCCAGACATACTAGAATAGAGAAGGAAATCTATGATTGCTGGCCACCAGGAACTTAGTACACTGTTGAAGAAACAAGAAAACATGTAAACAAACAAACAAACAAACAAATAAATAAATAAATAAACAAGGGTCTTTATCCCTTTTCTGTTAGTAATTTCTGCAAATCTAATTTAAAAATCTTTCCTCTCTCTCTCTGTGTAAGAAACTGAGCAGGCAGTAACATTGAAAAAAAAAAAACTGCCTTAATATTCTTTTGTTCTTTTTTGGTGGTAATGTTTATTTCATTGGGAATCTTATCAGTGTCAGATTTTACTCCCTACGAACTAATTGACTCTTGCCCTCATCACCTCTGCCTCCTTCAACCCTCTTTGCCTTCATTGGTTGCTGGTTTTGCGAACTTAAAGAACAATCATTTGAACAGGCTGCCAACGCTAAATCATAAAGGTTCTAATCTCTAGAAAGAGACTGGGTCTTCACAAATGTTTGTTAGCAATGGTGTCCATTGAAAGGAAGGGCTCCTGGTTTTTGTTCCTTCTCAATCTGGGGTTTCCTTTTTCTCAGGTGGCCTTAGTCATCTGAATAAACAAAGCTTTTTCATATTTATTGTTTCGCTAAGATTAGCAGTATGCTCAGTCATGGGTGTTCCAGCATCTTGGGGAATTGCACTTTTTCACTTTAAGGCAGGATGGCTTTGTGATGGATGGTTCCCTGGGCTCTTTCAGCTCTGCTTTCTGCGTTCTCTTTCTCTAGCTCATTGCATGCCGCTGTTCACCTCGCAAAACGTCTGACATTTTGAGAGCTGAGACAAAACGCTTAAAGAGTGACAGAGCTGGGAAGAGAGAAACACTTCAAGTGAATTGACACGTTCCTGACGACATGAGCTGGTTACTGACTCAAGTTTCAGACACTGTACCTACATTACCTTATTTAGTCCTCACCATAGCTATGCAAAATAAATGTATTTTGCAGATAAGGAATTGATGCTCAAGGCAGTTAAATATACTGATCAAAGTCACATGATTCTTGAGGAGCAGAGTCTGGATTCAAGACCAAATGAGCCTGAAATAGTTGCCAGTCCTCCAACACCCCGTGGACCCTTGTCACAGAGTGCCATTGTTAACTCTTTCCTTTTCTTTCTCTTCGCTGACCTCTGAACTACTCAAGAATGCAGATGCTGTCTTGTTATTATCCTGAGAACCTACTTCAGTTCCTGGCACACTGTGAGTGCTGGATAAACACTTATGGAGAGAGTAAATGAGTGAATGCATTTGTTGTTCTGCCTATCACAGAGACTGTAACCACCAGATTGCATAATGTAAATGAGACATTTTTAAATAATAATGTAAATATAGCTATTTTGTTTTGTTACTAGATTTCATCTTTTTAAATGAAATACTGTATTCTAGTGATTTTATTTGTCTTCTATATTACCAAGCTGGATCTTAATAGTTGAAAACATTTGATGAATACTAGTTGATTGAATTAGTTTATGATGATTTGTCAGAGTAAAACATGAAAAAGTCCACACCAACCCTTTTGTTTGTGAAAGATCAGTCTGGCAAAAGGGAAAACTATTTGGGAAAAGATAGGTGTAAATATAATGGAAAGACCAGATCAGATGCAATAGAGCAGTGTTTTCCAAACTTTTGACATATGTGTACCCCTTCTATAATTTTCATAATGCTGAGTACCCCTCATCAAAAAAATGGGTGTATTTTAATAACAATAAGAATATATTTATTTTTTTCTTTTTTGGGGGGTACATACACAAAATAATAATAAACGAAAAATAACATTATTCGTAATAAAATATAAATAAAAGTTATATTATAAATAACATTTATTTGCACACCGGACCATCTCACGCCTCACAAGACTGTCTTGATTTGACTCATGAGAACATAGAATTAGGCGCAGCTAAGCACGGTGCAGTGCACATCCCCACCAAACGCTGGTGCAATGCGTACCCCCACCAAACTCTTCCTGTACCCCTGGGGGTATGCGTACCACACTTTGGGAAACACTGGATAGAGGATAAATGATGAAGTCTTGGAAACCTCCTCAAAAGTGTCAAAAGAAGTTGAAGCAGTGTTTTTATTTTCTATCTGCTTAATTGGGAGCAAGGCATACAATAAAAATGTTTAGGAATCAGAACAATAACTATTAACATGTCTGGAGGCACTGAATACTTTTTAGTTGGTCACAAATTCATTTAGTAATATTTTAAAAATAAAACATCTTTAAAATACAAAAATAATTTTTTAAAAATAGGTATTTTTTTTGTTTCAAAACTTTTGCAAAAAAAAAAAATCTAGCCTAATTAGCGTTCAATTTTGTAACAGTGAGTGGGAATGGTAGGTTGCTCCTTTTGCTTAGGATAAAGTTCCTCGGGGACCTTCCCATATGCTTCTGCTTTGGTTTGAGGCAATTTCTGCATTTCAATCTGCATATGGGTTCTACTTCCATTTCATGTTCCAATTGCCTTGTGTACTAAGAAAATGCTAAATCTAAGAACTGAGAAATGAGATGCCATAATGATAGTTCTGCTTCATGTGTTGTCATAGAGCTCTAAATATTAAAGAAGAGATCTGGCTAAAAATCATTCTCAAGGTATTGATGCTAATATTGCTATTAAAGAAGGCACCAAAATGTTTATGTATCATTCCACAGTGGGCAAACAGATCTACGATATGGTTTCAGAATATCTTATTGACTGTGTCAAAGAAATAACAGAAATATTCTTTAAAAACAAAAGTGGTTTAATATTGAGAAGTGTTTATTTATATGGACCCGTGAAGGTGAAAAAATGCCCACATGCTCCAATTCTTGCTTACAATTCAGAAAATTTGTCTTAAAATAAAAGAGGACAATATGATGAACACCTTTAAGATAAATACAAAAAAGAGATATAAATAATAAAGATGGTGAAAAATGATGGTTAAAGATGAGATTTGACTGTGCCCAACATATTTATACACATACCCATATGCTTTCAAATAATAATGTTCATTTGGGGGGCTGGGGGACAACACCTGGAAAATATGCATTTGAAATGAATTGATCATTTTTATTTTGCTTCATGTTGTTTGCTCTTCGCTGTTTTGCTAGAGACCCACTAGTAAAAAAGAGGGATATTTTATTAAAAGGCTCTTTAAAGAAGAATCTCAAAGTTTCTTGGCAATATTGATTAAGTGCTCTCATTTTATTGGGATAAAACTGATGCTCATCATGCATGAAACATCTTCCAAGAGTCAGACATTACCAGAGCTGAATATTAAATGCATATTCTGTACCATCTCAGTCATGGTTCTTTACTCAATTATTTTGTCTTTGAAGGAGCCAGAGTAGCATAGCTGGAAATTACTAGTTTAGGAGATTAAAAAAAGAAAAAATGTTGTACTGAGGCTAGGTTCTCTACCTGACTCAGTGGATAACCTTGAGAAAGTCTTGAATTTTCAGGACTTCAGCTTCCTTGTGTAAGTAGAATACCTATTGTGACAAAGTACTACATGAGATACGATCATTTTAAAGTGGTGATTTGCTGCAAAAAGAACTTTAAATGTTCAGAACTGCAAAGTAATTTTCTGTTATCCTCAATGCATCACTATAACACTGATATAGAGAATTCTACCCTACGTGAGAAAGTACATGAGACTCCACAGGAATGAAAGATCACTTCTTTTTCTTCTTTTACACACATTCACTTTTATTCTGAATAAAAGCCTCCTTCATTTTAGTAGAAATTTGTTAATCAAAATATACTGAAGATGTGAGAGAGAAACCACTGGAAAATTCACAGAATCTCAAACTTAACATCCTCCAAAATAAACTTATCTTGAAGTTTGTTTAAACCTTCTCCCCAAATATAATTTCTTAAAATATGTTTTTCCAAGCTTAGAAGCATCATCTTTTATTTCTCCTCTCTCTACTTCCCAAGTCAAGCTGTACTACTTGTATTGCATGAATTAAGCTGTAACTACTCTTTCTCATAAGTGCATTATTTTCTTTATTCACGTCCCCTGTCATGCCTTTACCTCCACAGCTGTCCAATATTTATTTCATCAACGAGCCTTTAAAGGGGTCCCAACTAGTCTTCTTTTTTAAAAAAAGATATATTTTTTATTTATTTTTATTTAAAAAAATATATTTTATTGATTTTTTTACAGAGAGGAAGGGAGAGAGAGGGATAGAAAGTTAGAAACATCGATGAGAGAGAAACATAGATCAGCCACCTCCTGCACACCCCTACTGGGGATGTGCCCACAGCCAAGGTACATACCCACAACCAGAATCGAACCCGGGACCTCTTAGTCCGCAGGCAGACGCTCTATCCACTGAGCCAAACCGGCCTTGGCAAGATATATATTTTATTAATTTCAAGGAGAGGGTAAGAGAGAGATAGAAATATCAATGATGAGAGAGATTCACTGATCACCTGCCTCCTGCACACCCCCTACTGAAGTTGATATCAAGCCTGAAACCTAGGCATATGCCCTGACCAGAAATCAACCCAGGATCTGGCTCACAGGTCAATGCTCAACCACTTAACCAACACTGTCTGGACCCAACCAGTCTTCTTACCCACAGTCATTCTCGTCATGGTGAACTTCCCGTTGTGCTCTTTGCCTACCAAATGAATATCCTAACCAGTGGTCGGCAAACTGCGGCTTCTGAGCCACATGTGGCTCTTTGGCCCCTTGAGTGTGGCTCTTTCACAAAATATCACGTGCGGGCGCGCATACAGTGTGATTGAAACTTGGTGGCCCATGCACAGAAGACGGTTTTTGGCTCTCAAAAGAAATTTCAATCTTTGTACTATTGACATTTGGCTCTATTGACTAATGAGTTTGCCGACCACTCTGCTAACCCTTTTTCTCATGATCTAAGAGCCTTGGCTAATCAGGCCCTAAACTATTTTCAGACGTTGACTCTGAAACTCTTAACTTCATCTGCTCGCTTTTTCTTTCCATCATCCACAACCACTGAACCACTGGCTACAGTTCTCATTACTCCTGAACGTCATGTGTGTTTTTTTGTGTGTGTTTTTTTTATGACTCCTTGCCTGTGTACATGTTACTTCTGTATGCAGTGCTCTCTTCTTGCCAACATTCTAGTAGTTTTCTTTACTTTTATGATCCATTATTTATTTTTTAACTTGGGCTATCATTGTTCTTTATCTTTTCGCTTTGCACTCATTATTTCTCAAGATATAACTTACTTACTGTAAAATTTACAATTCTAATGTGTATACTTCAGTGGCTTTTAGTATATTCATATAACTTGTGCAACCATCACCATTATCTCATTCCAGAACATTTTTTATCATTTCTCCTGTCTCCAGAGAACCTCATACTCATTAGAAGTCACTCTCCATTTTCCCCTATACTCAATCACTGGCAACCACTAATATATTTCTATCGCCAAGGATTTGCCTGTTCTCATTTTATATAAATGGAATTATACAATATATCACCCTTTGTGTCTAGCTTCTTTCCCTTAGTCTAATGTTTTCAAAGTTCATCCATGTTGTAGTATTTCATTCCTTTTGTAGCTGAACAATATCCACTGTATGAATAAACCACATTTTGTTTATTCACTAGTAAATGAATATGTGGGTTATTCTGATTTGGATGTTATCATAAATGATGCAGCCATAGCTGCTCTGGCTTAGTGAATAGAGCATCAGCCTGCGGACTGAAAGGTCCAGGGTTCAATTCCAGTCAAGGGCATATGTCTGGGTTGTGGGCGGCTCGATCCCCAGTGTGGGGTATGCAGGAGGCAGCTGATCAATGATTCTTTCTCTCACCATTGGTGTTTCTATCTCTCTCTCTCCCTCTCCTTTCCTCTCTGAAATCAATTAAAATAGAAAATAATAAATACATAGTGTATATTATACTTATTTTCAAATAAACTTAATTTGCTTTACTAATATTACTACAAAGCTTCTAATAAATGCCTTTATACTTGAACCCCTTTCCAGAGGAAACCATTTTTAACTTTTAGCTCTTTCTTTTGATATTTACATTCATTTTCCAAAGTAACCTATAATTTAATTTTTCTTTTTTTTAAAATTGTGATAGTATTGCAGATGTAGTACCCATTTTCCCCCTTTGCCTCCTTCTACCCAGCCCCCACCCCCTTCCTCTGGGCATCACCATAGAGCTGTCTGTGTCCATGGGTTATGCATATTTGTTCTTTGGCTTTTTAAAAATTTTAGATACATTCTCTTGGTAGTTTACTAGAGAAGAGAAAAATTCAGTATTGTTTTCGCCTATCCATACTTTTCCCCCTCTCCATTTTCTAAATTTTTATTGCCAAAGTTTTTGTTATTGTAATAGCCAGTGTAAAATTAATTATCATGCAAATAACTTCCAAAGCTGACTGAATTGGGTAGGCACAGTATTTATAAAGATAAAATACTTATCTCTAACATAGATAACTCCTATAGCTGAATGCATATGAATGTGTGTGTGTGTGTGTGTGTGTGTGTGTGTGTATGTGTGTATTATTCACAGCTGACCCAGTAGGTTTACAATAGTCTATTGAAAAGTTTGAGCTCATTCTAATTCCTGCTTTGTTGGTTTTAATATTTTTGGCTTTTTAAAAAATATTTTTCTTTACTTTTTAGAGAGAGAGGAAGGGAGAGGGAGAGAGAGAGAAACATTGATGTGAGAGAGAAACATTGAATGGTTGCCTCCTTCATGAACCACAGGCACCAACCCTGTCACCCCAGACATATTCCCTGACAGGGAATCTGGTACACTTTCAGTTCATGAGACAATGCTCAACCGAGTCACATGGCAGGGGGGGCCTGTGTTTGTGTGTTTGTTTATTTATTAAATTTGTTGTTTTTTTTATTCTCTCTGAAACCTCTTTAAGGAGCTTCTCTCTTTCCTCCAGAGTTATGAGAACTATTATGTGTATGTTTTATTCATTGTGTTGGTTATAGAAATTTTTCTCATGTTATTATTTGATGATTTTTCTTACCTTTATTATTCTGATTTGAGATGTTTTAAATTATCCCATAGTTACCTTTTTGTAGTAAAGATCTTAGTCTTTTTTCTCTATTGTCTGTGAAAATTCTTTAGCAGTTTCACTGAACCCTTCTTTTGATTTTTGAAACATTTTAGTTATCCTCTTTTTAGTTTTTAAAAAACCTTGTCTTAAACTTTGCCCTTTTTTTTGCTACTTTTCTTAAAGAAATAAAATTGTCTGGTTTCATAGATGCATTCTTTTTCTGGGATTTGTTTTTCCCATTGTTTTTTTCCTTTTGGTGTCTGTATTTCTGGGCTTCCCTCACATGTCTAGTAATCCTTAGCTGTTCATTCATGACTCAATCAAAATAGAAGACATGAGATAATCTCATCTGTTCCATTTGCGGGGTGGGGGGGGAGGTAGGGGAGGGAATCCCAGATGGGGACATGGTGAGGCCTCTTCCACTGGATAAAAAGACTGATCGGAATTCAGTGATTCAGTATCTCCAGCTTCATCATGGTCTTTCCACACCTTCCCATTCCAACTTTTAGGATTCCATTTGTTCCCAGTGAATGGCCCTCTCTCCAACAGCAGACACCCTTTAAGGTTGGGAGTTCAACTTTCTTATTCAGCTAGTCAGCAGGATTAGGTTGTGTGTTTTTTCAGCAATCCTTTGGGGACCAGACAGAGCTGACAGACCTTTGCCAAGCATTCAAGCTGGAATGAAGCCATTGAGCTCCTTCTTTCCTTTGCCCACTTTGTTCAGCGACATTAGGAGCAATCAGCCAATCTCGTTTTACTCATTAGTGTGCCAAAAATATTTGGAAGTATCATATACATAATCACCCAAATCCTTGCTTTACAACAGATTGATAAGGAGTATCCAATTGTGATATTTTGTGAACCTCTATTGCCAAATCAGGCCATGGATCAGTGCTCTCTTTACTACAGGAAAGGTGGGCATTTGCATCTTTACTCAGATTAGAAAGGCAACTCCAGAAATTCAGGAATAATTCAGAAAATTCATTCTTAAAATTTTGTTCTCTAGAACTACTCTATGTACCAAAATATATTAGTTAGTGTTCTCCAGGAAACAGATTATATATATATATATATATATATATATATATATATATATATATAGTAGTCCAATGGCTGGAAGGCTCAAGATCCAGGAAAAACCAATGTTTTAGCACAAATCTGAAAGTAGGAAAACAAACAAACAATAACCCTCTTTGAAGACAGTCCAATAGAAGTAATCCTCTCTTATTCTGAGGAAGGACCAATCTTTTTATTCCATTCTGGCCTTCAACTGATTGTATAAGGTCCATCCACATTAAGAAGGGTAACTTACTTTCTCAATCCATTAATTTAAATGTTAAACTCATCCAAAACACAAACAAAAACACCACAAAACACCCTCAAAGACACACCCAGAATAAAATTTGACCAAATAATTAGGCCCAGTCAAGTTAACACATAAAATTAACTATTATACCTAGTAAATTTTTATGGCAGATGTTTCATTTAACCTTGCTGTCTGCTGAACGTTTTTAAATATAAATATGTATTTCTTTTGTTCTGGGATGCAGATAAGCTTCCTGGAAAATTTTTATCTTTTGGGCTTTTTTTGTAAGAGTTGTTTGGGCACGGTTTGTAGTAGTGCTCATAATAGCTTGAATTATTCTACACCATTGAGGTAAGACTCCTCTGTACTCTACCAAGGCTCTGTGAATCATGCATTTCCCGCCTCTCTGCTTTGTGAGCGTGCACGCTATTTTTCATCCTGTTTGAGGACCAGGTACTATTAATTTTCTGAAAATTAACTGAAACTTCAAATACATTATCAAGTGGGAATTCAAAAGCATAAATTAAAGGCCCAAACCCTGCTCAGATTTTGCATTGTCCTCAATTCCCTGTTGCTGCAAGTTTTATCATCTGTTATGGAAGTACGGGCTGCCTTGCGGCATTGCTTAGAAAAGCACGTGAAAACTTCCCCCAGTCTCCAGGATACCTGACCACTGGAAACAGTGGTTAGAAAACAGGTTGGAGCCGAAACCGGTTTGGCTCAGTGGTGGAGCGTCGGTCTGCGGACTGAAGGGTCCCGGGTTCGATTCCGGTCAAGGGCATGTACATTGGTTGCGGGCACATCCCCGGTGGGGATTGTGCAAGAGGCAGCTGGTTGATGTATCTCTCTCATTGACGTTTCTAACTCTCTCTATCCTTCTCAATTCATCTCTGTGTAAAATCAATAAAAAATATATTTTTTTAAAAGAAAACTGGTTGGAAAATTGAAAACACAAGATATTACTATTCCAGTTCAACAAGAAGAGAGAGATGGCTTAAAAACTCACGAAAGAGACTATTCTATTGAGGTTTTCAGGCTACCTGCATAGAACCAAATATGCTCAGGCACACATAGAACTGACTGAAAAGTAAGGGTCAGATTACTTTCACACAGAATAAAATTAGGTACAACATCTCTCATGTGGAAAAATTAATCTGTCTGGATGGGAGCCGTGCAGACCTATTTACTCTAAAGGATGTCTGCTTTTACAAATTAACAACTGAAACTACTTTTCAGCATATCATTTTCCAAATAACATACGTGGTGCTCTTGATGTCAACAGGAGAAAATCAATGTGCACTTATGGTAAAAAAAAAAAAATTCAATTAGTGGATTTCAGCAGGAAAATACCAATTGGCTTTTCTTGCACGACCCAAGGGTTTCACTTCACTATGGATTATATTCTGTATCCCTTTAACTGTTTTCCATCCTCAGAAGTCCTCCCCAGTTTTGATATGGGAATTGACTTTATAATGATCACTTGATTTGCATAGAGTTGACGCCATTTCTACTCTGTCACCAAGTTTTTATTCGCAGGTAGTCGATGGGGAAAGTCTGCAGCTGAGCTATAAAGGGCAGACTCTCGGGCCATCAGAGGAAAGCTGATAACTCCCCTGCGGAGGCTTCCTGAGGATCTGCCTAGGAACACTTACCTCTCAGAAGCCGCTTTTAAGTATAATTAGCCACGGACACCCCCCCCCACACACACACTCCCCCAATTTTTCTTCTGCTTTTTGTTCTTTGAATATAATCAGCTGTTTTAACTTCCTTAGACTAAAACCTCTTTTATGTGTTTTGTCCTGTACATCACAGAATATTAGAGATGACTTAGGACTGACATTGTCTAGTGCTTTGTTCTAATTGTTCCAAGGGGCCCTTTGAGGCAACGAAAGGACCTGGATCCCTGCCCAGTTCCCCTCTCCCCCAGCCTTATGATTTCCTATGAAAAGAATTTTCCAATAAGAAAAATTTAAAAGCCTCACCCAGTCCTCTAACTTTATGGATGAGGCAACCGGGAAGGCTAATGATGGATCAAAGTTCACCTGGTCAGTGCACGGCTAAGACCACCAGGTATGTAGGCCTTGTAACTTCCCATCAGCAATCTTTTCACCACCATTCACTGCCTTTGCTTGTGTATATGACATGTATAGGGACAGCTTTGATATATATATATATATATATTTCATATTAGTTAGGACTCTGCTTCTTGTGAATTTTGGAAACCCCACTAGAGGTAGTTTTAGAAGAGAGGATACTTTCTTGGAAGAACAGGGGAGATGAAAGTATTTCACAGGATCTAAGGCGCAAGAGAACAATCAAACGTAGGGAGGAGCAGAGACCTGCTGTAACCCATCCTCTGGAACAATTGGAGCCGGGGACCCGAATGCTGAGCACTTTTCTTCATATGCAAGTGGTCTTTGCTTCTCTCTGCATTTCTTCCTTATTTTAAATACGGTGGTGCTACACAATTCTCTTCCCTATTCTTTCTACATTGTGGAAACAGTCTGGCAAGGATGTGGAGAAAAAGGAAATCTAATGCACTGTTGCTGGGAATGCAGATTGGTGTGGCCACTATGGAAAACAGTGAGGATGGTCTTCAGAAAATTAAAAATGGATCTGCCTCATCACCCTGAGATTTCACTTCTGGGTATATATTCAGAGGAACTTGAAAGAATAGAAGATACACTGCTATGTTCATTGAAGCATTATTTAAAATAGCCAAGCTATGGAAGCAACCCAAGTGCCCATTAGCAGACAAATGGATAAAAACATTATATATATAAAATATTATTTGACCATATAAAGAATGAAATCTTACCATGTGTGACATCAAGCATCATGGATGGATCTGGAGGGTATTATGAAATGAAATAATTTAGTGAGAGAAAGACAAATACTATAAGATTTCACTTATATGTAGAATCTAAAGAACAATATAAACAAACAAACAAAACAGAAACAGACTCATAGGTACAGAGAACAGATTGATGGCTGCTAGAAGATGGGGGGTTGGGGCACTGTGTGAAAAAGGTTCAGTGATTGAGAAGTACAGATTGGTAGTGACCAGATAATCACAGAGATATAAAGTAAAACATAGGGATTATCTACACTAATAAAAGAGAAACATGCAAATTGACTGTACCTCTGCTATGCCCACAAGCCACACCCATAAGCCAATTAGGAGTGAGTATACAAATTAACCCAACCAAGATTGTTGTAGCCATGGAGCGAGCAGGAGACTTGAGTTTCCCCAGCCATGGAGGAAGCCAAGCTTCCTGGCTGGCCCTGGCCTCTTCTCAAGGGTACAAAGTTTCAATTATAGAAGATAAATAAATCCCAGATAACAGGGCCTCTGCTTGGGTTACTGAGAGGAGTGGCCAACCTGCAAACCACCACAGGCCCTTCACCCAAGCCACCCCATGCTCCAAGGGAACCCCACCCTGATCCAGGACACCCTTCAGGGTAAACAAGCTGGCCCCCACCCATGCACCAGGCCTCTATATCCTATCTAATAAAATAATAATATGCAAATTGATCATTACTCCAACACATAAGATGGCTGCCTCTATGTGGTCAAAGATGGCTGCTCTCATGTGGACACAAGGTGGACACCACAAGATGGTTAGCAGGGGAGGGCTGTTGGGAGGGACCAGGCCTGCAAGGGAGGAAAATTGGGGGCAATCAAGCCTGCAGGGGAGGAGAATTAGGAGTGACCAGGCCAGCAGAGGAGGGAAGTTGGGGGTGACTGGGCCTATAGGGAAGGGCAGTTGGGGGGACCAGGCCTGCAGAGGAGAGCAGTTGGGGGGACCGGGCCTGCAGGGGAGAGCAGTTAGGGGGGATCAGGCCTGCAGGGGAACAGTTAGGTGTTGATCAGGTTGGCAGGGGAGTAGTTAGGGGGTGATCAGGTTGGCAGGCAGAAGCAGTTAGGGGCAATCAGGTAGGCAGGCATGCAAGTGGTTGGGAGCCAGAAGTTCGGGATTGTGAGAAGGATGTCCCAGATTGGAGAGGGTGCAGGCTAGGCTGAGGGACACACATATCCTCCCTGCCCCCCGCCTCATGCATGAATTTCATGCACCAGGCCTCTAGTAGTCAATAAAATTGTAATAAGTATCTATGGTGCCAGATGGGTACCTAAAATATCAGAGGAACACTTTGTAAAATATATGATTGTCTAACCACTATGTGTACAGTTGAAGCTAATACAAAATAATATTGAATGCAAACTGTAATTTAAAAATAAAACTCAAAAAGTATCCTCCAGAAAAAAAAATGCTTTTAAATAAAAAGACTAAAAATATTTCTCCAGTAGTATATGTCTGTGATCTGTTCACATAATCAAGGGATGTTTTAATTCTATAATTCTTTTTGATTTTCAAAGCTCTTCTATTAACAAAATTTAGGAGTAGCTCTGCCTGCTGCCGTAATATCCTTTATCTGCCAGTTTCTTTTCTGTTCTGTACCCACCCCCCCCCTTACCACTTATTCTTTATTTAAGGTGGGTTTTTTTCTCTCTCTCCTGGTGGTTATTTTCAGAAATTTCATGTGAGGAATGGATCCCATACTCTGACCATGTTTTTCATAAGAATTATTTAGCTATACTCATAGCCAACAAGGAGATGTATAACCATGAACCCCACCCCACCCCGTCCTAATATAAAGATTCCTCTTTGTCAACCTGGTCTTGTTGCTATAAACTATGGCTTTTAGTTTTACACTTCAGTGTATGCTTCTCAGCCTTGTTTTTCCTGAATTCTGTAGTCACTGCCAACCTTCCCAGGGTGGTCTCTTTTTTCCCTCCACTTGCTTTTATGTGCTCACCTGGTCCATTGCTATTCTGTTGTGCATCATCCCAGCCATTTGTCAATCAGGAGTTTTAGTTGACACCTAGTTTTGCAAAAAATAGATTTTGTTGTTGTTGCACATCTCTTTGTTGTGCAGGAATAATTTCCCAGAAGAGAAGACTAAAATGCTGACATGCTGTCACCATATTGTAAATGAGGTCTAAACTGTTGCTTTAATAACCCATCCTATAATGGTTTGTTACAATGATATCAAGCGTTTTCTTGGCTTTAACAATGAGTTTGCCTCTTTGTTTACAGTTTTCTGGTGCCCTTTTCATTCTTTGTCATTTCCTAATTTGCTGCTGTGACTCTGAACAATCATTTTTTGCAAATTCGTTCAGCAAATTAGCTTGTTATGTATTGGAACCAGATATTTGAATTCTTTGCAAGCAGATTTCTTTTCAGTTTCTTGGCAAACTTTTATTTCAATTTCTGTTGTATTGTATTGGATCTCTTTTTAAAGTTCTATTTTTTATTTTAATTTATTCGCTAGGAAAGAAAAGCAGAAGCAAAATAAGAATAAAAAGGCCCTGCCTTCTCACTGTCATCTATTAACAATGTTATCTTCCTCATGCAGCACACTAACCCTGTCTGTGAAGAGGCAAAGAAACCTGATTATAAAAGAGAAACCTGTCTTCTTCTATTTTTTTTAACATTCTTATATTGTTCTCTAAGCACTCACAAAACGAAATATACATTTTGGCAACCCTACCTTAAGTGTTTATTATTAACCAATGATAGAATTAACATTAAATTTCAATATTTTATACAGACGAGTACATTTCTTGCTCGACATTCTTACCATATACCTTTTATTACACAGACTTTGTCATTTATTCTCTTTACTACACCTCTCACCGTCATCCAATCTCTAACACACCAAGATCCTGGACATCAGTGCCTTCAGACTCTTTCCGGACTGGGTGAAGTATATGGAAGACACTCAGAGACATCTCCCGGACAACAGGAAGGGACAGGAGGGATAGTCAGCGGGGTGAGGCTCCTGAGCCCTGGGTGAACCAAGATATAGCCCCATAATTTTCTCTACCATGGACTAAAGTCGTCATGCAAAGAGAACACCCAGATATTTAATCAAGCCACGTGTAGCTCCGAAGATACTAGCAAGAGTTTAATTAAGTGTTAGCGAAGGACCAAAGCACCCTCTGAGTACCTTGATATCATATATTTCTCTCTGCTCCACAGCCCAATGCCATTTATAAGAGGAGTGAGGGAACAAGGAAGTTCTCTGCCAGATTGAACAATTTTTCCAGAGCAGTAGTGTTAAACAAGAGAGTCCATTTAAACCATTAGATTCGACTGAATTCTGAACCTGATTTGACTCAGTGTGTGTGTGTGTGTGTGTGTGTGTGTTTACTTTTACCCAATAGGTGGGAGAGTCTCTTGAGAAAGATCAGAAACGTTCTAGAGAAACAAATGAGGTAATTAAAAAAATACAATATGGAGTATGGTTTGAATAAAATTGCAACATTGCTAAAAAGATAATGACAGAATTGTTCTGATTAAATCAGTGGTAAAGAGTATATATTTATTTTTCTATATTTTTCCAATAAAATTGCTTCTATTTATATTTACTTCTTTTTAAAAGAAATCCTCACTGAGAATATGTCTTTATTTATTTTGGAGAGAGAGGTGAGAGAAAGAAACATTACTGTGAGAAACATCAATCAGTTGCCTCCCATACTCACCTGACTGGAGATCAAATCCACAGCCTAGGTATGTGCCCTCACCAGAAATTAAACCTGCAAACTTTTGGTGTATTGGACAACACTCCAACCAACTGAGCCACCAGGACAGGAACAATTATATTTACTTTTTTACTTTATGTTTGTTTTTAAAGATTTACAAAATATTTCAAACACAGAAAAGTGAAAAAATAATCCCTGCTTTTTGCATTTATTTCTGTAACTCAATAATCGTATCTAATATTCCATCAAACTTCCTTCACCTATTTTCTTATTTATTTAATTTTTCAAATAAACTGCTATATTTATATAGTATTGTTTTATTTATTCAGAATTTGAAAGTGTCCTTATTGATAAGTGTCCTCTTAATTTCTAATATTTTCATTGAGAGTTATTGTTTTGGCTAGTTCAGTGGTTATAATTTTATAAGTTTTTAAAATATATTTTATTGATTTTTCACAGAGAGGAAGGGTGAGGGATAGAGAGCTAGAAACATCAATGAGAGAGAAATATCAATCAACTGCCTCCTGCACACCTCCCACTGGGGATGTGCCTGCAACCAGCGTACATGCCTGAGACCCGTCAGTCTGAAGGCCGATGCTCCATCCACTGAGCCAAACATGTTAGGGCAAATTTTATAAATTTTGAGTGGTCTAATAAATTCCATTTTCCAAAGTTTTATTATTTTTAACATGTGATTTTTATAGAATGCGTGTGTTTTTCCAGAAAACACTAGGTTATTTGAGAAATGCCTATATACACAATTAGAAAGGAAAATTAATAAGATTGGTGTCTAGCTCTATTTTTCATCCCCAAAATCAAAACAAAATATCATCTTTCTTGTTCATATCTAGAGACACTCCAACTTGCAATCCACCTAACTCTCTGAATCTTTTTCTCATTCACAATAATGTGAATTCTATTCTGTCCTTTCAAATACCTTAGTTATTTATTTCATACTCTTCCTGCATTTGTCTGCCGTAGAGACAGATCGTAGAGAATACACAGTAGAAGAAAATGAGCCACATGAAGGTATGACAGGCAGACTTCAGGGACACACTATATACCTCTTTGGTTGGCATCACCATAGTCACACCTTTGGGTCAATAATGTGACTTCCTGATTAATAGGGTGATGTGAAGCCTGGCTGGTGTGGCTCAGTGGTTGAGCGTTGACCTGTGAACCAGGAGGTCACAGTTCGATTCTTGGTCAGGGCACATGCCCTGGTTGCAGGCTCAATCCCCAGTGTGTGGAGTGCAGGAGGCAGCTGATCAATGATTCTCTCTCATCATTAATGTTTCTCTCTCTCTCTCTCTCTCTCTCTTCCTCTCTGAAATCAATAAAAAAATTTTTAAAAAGTGTGTTGTGGCTGAAACCGGTTTGGCTCAGTGGTAGAGCGTCGGTCTGCGGACTGAAAGGTCCCGGGTTCGATTCCGGTCAAGGGAATGTACCTTGGTTGCAGGCACATCCCCAGTAGGGGGTGTGCAAGAGGAAGCTAGTTGATGTTTCTCTCTCATCAACGTTTCTAGCTCTCTATCTCTCTCCCTTCCTCTTTGTAAAATATCAATAAAATATATTTTTTTTAAAAAGTGTGTTGTGGAGTCAGATTTCTGGGTTCAAGTCCTGAACTCAGAATATCCTGGCTGGGTGATTTTAGCCTAATTCCTTACTCTCTCTAATCTTCAATTATTCTGTCTTAAAAAAAAAAAAAAGATTCACCTTCCCCTTAAGATTCTTGTGACACCTACTGTGATATTCATTGAAGTAATGCACATAAAACCCTGGGCACATACCTGATACATAGTGAGGGTGAAGAAACATTGGCTGTTATTAGTGTTGTATGAACTTGAATGCATAGTTGGTGCAGGGGATGTTCATGATCTTCTGAAATGCAGCTTGGGACTGCTGGGTGAGGCCCAGAACATAGCCACTCTAATATGATAAGTAATAGAGCACAAATAAATGAATTTAAGTTGTGACCTTCATTTTAGAAAGAACATATTTTTTAAAAATGTATTGTTACAGTCATTTAAATGTACCTTGCCTTATATCTACAAGAACTCAAAATGGGATCTCTTGGCCTCATGTTCTTCCTCCTTTCATGCTCAGTGTTGAAAGCGGATTTATCTTGTATAATTGCTTTTGGCTAACCATTGTTTGCCCTTACCCTCACCTTTCTTTTATAAGCGATCACTCTCACAAGAAATGGCCTGCTGCCACTCAGGTGCACCCATATTAGCAGTCTGAACAGCCCCTGTGAAAGCAGGAATGGAAATTGGGAAAATTTTGTAGTCTTTCACATACGTGTTGCCAAGGAAACCATCTACGTACTAGCTCACAGTCAGGCTGGCTTTTGTTTTGTGTCCTTAGTTCATATGAGGAAGATAGAAGGCACTCAGATTTCCTAAGGATGCCTCATGGACAACAGTTAAACTCTAATTAAAAAAAAAAAATAGAGATCCCACCACTATCAGAATGCAGGCAATAGAAGGGTAAGTAGACTTTTCAATACCAAACAAAATTTATTGTTACACTTGATAAAAATGCATCTGAGATTTTAAGTACTACAGCCAGATAGTTTACAGAAAGCAGGGAGCTCACATTACAGCCAAGAAGAGGTGTGGCTGATTTATTTTCAATCCAAAGTGATTGTTATCATGAAAATACAGTCAGCTAATAGATGAAATGTCAGGAGACTGGCTCCTTATCCTGAAATGACCCCTTAACATCTTAGAGACTCAGTCACTTTAGGTTTAAAATGCGCATGAGGATATCTTCTCCAGCTGCCTCAAGTTAGAAAATAAATGTGAAATACACTATAAACTGCTCAATTTGATTACTATTTAAATATATACATATATGTGACTTTTTATAATTTCCCAAAATGTTGGCCAAATAAAAGTCAAAGTATTTTTTAAGGATTAAATTGAATATTTTAAAAACAAGAAAATGAATAAGTAATAAGAATTTCTAAGACCAAAAGTTTAGAACTTTATTTGTAAGGAGACTGTCCAGAGCACAAATAATCAGGACCTAGAGATTATAATAGTCTCCTAGCTGTAGTTTCTGAGTCCAGTCTTTCTCTGCTATTGTTTATCTGACGTGATTCTAGCAGAATCATCCTGTTATTGCCTTGACCAATGACTTATGTTATATAGAGAGATCTAGAGAAGGAAAGTGAAAGACACATTCCAAGGAAGGGGAAGGGTATGGAGCCTTCAATTGCCCAGGTCCAGCTCATGAGTCAACTGGTCACATCCTTTTTAAAAAATATATACATTTTATTGATATTTTACAGAGAGGAAGGGAAAGAGATAAAATGCCGATGAGAGAGAAACATCGACCAGCTGCCTCCTGCACACCCTACACCGGGGATGTGCCCGCAACCAATGTACATGCCCTTAACTGGAACCAAACCCGGGATCTTTCAGTCCTAAGACCAACGCTCTACCACTGAGCCAAACTGGTTTCGGCAGGCTTTGGAAATTTTAATAGATCCCTAAATTATTCGATTATCTAGTGGTTCCCAAACTTGGCTAGATAAGTGAATAATTTAGGGATCAAACTTGGCTAGATAATTGAATAATTTAGGGATCTATTAAAATTTCCAAAGTCCCAGGCCACATCTTATACCAATTACTAGTGCATCACAATCTCTAGAGTGGAACAAAGGCATTAGTAGTTGTCAAAGCTCCATTGATTCCAAGGTGCAGACATGTTTGGGAACCACTGTAGAGGAAATATTTTAATTGAACCTCATGCTGTCACAAAGATGGTGGTGCTCACAGCCAATAAGGAGAGAATATGTTAATAGACTGTCCTGCCCTAAAAATAGTGGCACCCACAGCCAATAAGGAGGGGATATGCTAATTGACTGCCACATCCTCAAAAATGGTGGCACCCACAGCCACAAGATGGTAGCGCCCAGTCACCTCAGCCCCACCAGGGCCGGCCTGAGGCTCAGGTAACCAGGGCCACCAGTTTCATGTACCTACCTCCGAAGTCCCCCAGTCCCCTCAGTACCCCAGCTGCCCAGAGATGGCTTGAGGCATAGGCAAGCCTAGGATGGCAACTGCCCAGGGCCGCCCAAGGTTCAGGTAACTAGGGCCAGCTGAGGCTTGTGCTGCTGGCAGTGGTAGCAGCAGAGGTGTGATGTTTTGTCACCTTCCTCTGATCGCCAGGTAGCCTCCCACCTTTGAGGGCTCCTGGACTGTGAGAGGGAGCAGGCTGGGCTGAGGGACCCCCCCATCCAGTGCATGAATTTTCATGCATTGGGCCTCTAGTGTGTGTGTGTGTGTGTGTGTGTTTGTGTGTGTGTGTGTGTGTGTGTGTGTGTGTATACTGATAACTTCTTTAGGAGGTGACATGAATGATTCTGAAAAGGTAGATACTATTAGACTGAGCAATCATTTATGAAGATCCTAATATATGTTCAGCACTATTTGCCTTGTGTAGTAAATATTCAAATTAAAAATGCATATTCCATAATGAATAGAGTAAAAATGATTAGGACTTGATTTTGGAGTATGATAAAGTGAAGATGCTGAAAATAAAGAGACACGAGGCTGAAGAGACTGAATTAAATTATGCAGGGTTTTAAAAGCCAGGCATTCAATGAGTATCTGTATTTTAAATAATCTAGATTAGTTTGCAGAGTGATTTTTTTGGGGAAAAGTTGTCAATTGCTAAGTCAGAATCACAAATAGAATAGTCTCAACATGATGACACACATCGTTCCTTTTGGAAATTAGCATGAGCTATTTAGACCTCTCTAGTCAGCCTAGGTTTTGAACATAGGAGTGGAACAGTGGAACAGTTGTGGTCAAGATAATTTCATAGGGAGATTTACCTCACAGCTAAGAAAGAGATAAAGATACTCAGAATTCTTTTTGGTGTTTTCTCTTACCACCTCCACTGTATACTCTCTACCATGGACAATTCCCCAAACCTTCCATACTCTCACAAGCCACTGTACCATTATATATGTGCTTTCCTCAGACTTGAATGCCCCTTCCCTTGGTACAATTGATGAACCCTCACTCATTCTTCCTATTTCATTTTCTGTTCTTGCACAACACTTTATGCAAGCCCCAATTAATCAACTTCTATAATTTTTAAAATATGTTGCATGCCCTATCATTCAATTTTGAACTTCCTGACATAATTTATTATGCCATATTTACTTGTTTTGTTTTCATGACTTAGTGCTATGCTTCACAGTTAGTAGTCAACCAATGTTTGATGTTTAACAGTTTAAAATAGCTTTATTTTCCATCTTAACTAGGATAACTATGACACAAAACCCAGGAGTTAATGAAAAAAGGGGGGCCTTATATTGATGAAAGCCCTAAAAGAAGAGACTTTGACTAAGAAGATGCTTAGGGAGGCAGAGCTACAACCAAATTAGGACCAACATGAGATCAGTTCAACACCCTGAAATTCAAAGAGAAGATAGCTTTGTAGATGTTTCAAATCTTCAAGTCTCAAAACAATGTGAATTAGTGTGAAGAAAAAAAAGAAAACATCTGTGCATTCAAAAGCTGTACAAGGAAGCTGAAGCTGGCATAAATCAGAAAAGCTGGTGCAATTGGAAAGTTGGAAATTCATATGGTAACTGCACATGGGAGTATTTCTTCCCAAACTTCAGTGATTAGTTTGTCATATTTCTTGTGCTATTGCATTTCCAGTGAAAACCTGCCTTTGTTGATGCCAATCTTGAATTTTTTAAACTTTGATGTTGTGACCCAGCACACAAAATTTTCTGCTATTGAGAGGAATATAGCCAATCAACACACTGCAGAAATACTCTAAAAACAAAGAATGACTTTTACTGTTGTATCTGGTGTATTCAGTTCCTATTTCTTGCCATTATGAATTACCATGAACTCAATGGTTCTAAACAACATCAATTTATTATCTTAGGGTACTGTAGGTTAGACAGCCAACATAAGTCCTCACTGGTTGAAGTAAAAGTTTAATAGAGTTGCATTCCTTCTGGAAGCTCTAAGGGAAGATCCATTTTCCTGCTTCACTCTAGCTTCTAGAAGCCACCCCCATTCCTTGGTTCAATTCTTTCTTTCCTCATGTTCAAGACCAACAACACAGCAACTTTGAAACTGCTTCCATTGTTAACATCTCTATGGCTCTCCGGCCTCCTCCTCACTTTGTAGAACTCTTGTGTTATATTGGGTCCACCCTGAAAAATGGAGGATAATCTCCCTATTACAAGATTCAATATTAGAAACCTTTATTCCTCTGATATTTTGATTCCCTTTTGACATGTAATGGAACATATTCACAGGTCTCAGGGTTTAGGATGTAGACTTCCTCGGAAGGCCTTTATTCTGCCTCACACACCTGTTAATTTAGTCCCCTTCATAAACAACATATGGCTTAAAAGAGGTTATGAGTTTAGGTAGCCAATGATGTTAGAAAAGTGTATTTCTAGCCAGGATCTTCAGACTTAAGTATAAGTTAAACAGTTGCCATATTTCTTTACTTCATATTTGCTGCAAAAGTCCCTATGAAACCCTTACCTTGGCCACATCTTTTTAAAATATATACTCCCAAATAATGCTGTTCAGAATGTTCATGGTATCTTTTTTAATAAACTCAACAAAATATTGTAGGAAGATTTTCACTCTTGACCGAACTGATCTAGAAATAGACCTGCAAAATGCTTCTGGTGCTAAGTAGAGCACAAGCAATCATAATTCTAGTTGCCATCCTCTTAAAATTTAGTGAAATTTAGATCATTATCAAATGAAAAATTATGTTTAACTATTACAGATTTTCATTAAAAATGTACTCTCTTATATTCAATTGTGTTTGAAAAGCTCAAAGGAGAAAAAAGAGAGTCCTTGTGTGTGGAAAGAAACAACAGAAAATTAATGGGGCCTTCATAATTAAATTAAAACAAAATCCCATATTTGAGAAAGACTATTAAAAGCAAGTCACAATGCAAACATAAAGGGAGTACTTTGTAAAAGTCATCATATAGTTCATTGACAAGGACTAAAAGCTCCAAACAGCAGGCCATGTTTGATCTTGTTTGTATGAAGTTAAAGTAGATAGACATAAAGCAGAATGTTCCAAAGAAAAAGGAAAGATATTATAGCAATTAATTTCTGTGCTCTGATAAGCAGTCTGAAGTTAGAAATATGAATTTATAGGTAAATAAGTTTTATTAAAATTATTTTCTATCTAACTGAAAGAATAGTTATTTCGAGTTGAAATGCATTATTCATACTTATCTGTCCATTTAATACTAGCTATCCAGAAGAAAAACAATTATCTTAAAGAATAAGAATACCCACATTATTTAGTAAATATATAACTTTATAGCTATGCCATTATACTCCATGTTTCAAATCAACCAGACATTCGCCCTACCTTCACAAACTCTGTAGTTGATTAAACATTCATGTGGGTATTTTTTACAATTCTTTATTGTTTAAAGTTTTATATATGTCTCCTTTTCACCCCATGTGGATATTAATGAAAAAAAATAAAGTTTAGAGTACCAGAGATAATGTACTATGAAGAACACAATTCAGTATACATAATATATATCAGTACATTTGAGATTTCAGAGAGTCTTACTCTTACTAACTCAATTTAAAGGGTGTTATTGCAGGAAGGTAGAACAAAGAACAGCCTTTGGAGCTGCATGACCAGGTGTCACAAAACACTGAAACATTATTCAGATTACTGCGGTGACTATAAAAATCCTCCAATCCCAGAAAGCTGCTCAGAAGACCTCTCTTGCTCTTTGCTCCAGTTCCTCAACCTTTACAGCGACTCAAGTATGCTTTATCTACTATCGACACCAGTCTTCTTAATGCTTTGTGTTTGCTTTTGCCTTACTCTTTCTGTACCTTTCATTCATGTGCCCCAAGAATAAGAGAATCTGAATGCTTGGTAGTTACATCCAATATAAATACCTTTTTCTCATCAATACAGATGAAAGCTTTCACAGAGTCCTTTCTCATCACGGCTCCTTTCAAGAGCCCCTGCTGTTTGTCTTTAAGTCCAATGCACTGTGACCAGGGAGTGGATTTGTGTGGCACAGATGTGAAAGAAAGCACCTGCAGCTTTCTTGGTTTCCTTACCGAAGGTTGTAAAGGTAGCAGGAGGTCAGAAAGCTTTAACTTGTTCATAGGTAAGAAATATTCGATGGAGTATTTAGGAATTGTAATGGCCTAGAAATTTAGAATTTCTAGAATGAAAGCCTCTAAAACTTAATATTCACATACTAACCAGGTAGAAGCATAATACAATTGAAGTGGTGGTGACAGTGGTGGTGGTGGTGGTGGTGTGTGTGTGTGTGTGTGTGTGTGTGTGTGTGTGTGTACGTGTAGGCATTATTCATTCACTCATCCTTTATTGGGCATTTATTAAATTGTGGCTACTATTCTTTATGATGAGGGCATAGTGATGCATTAGATACTCTAATTTGGGATTTTTCCAAGCTCAACGACAGCTTGAAATCTAATGGAAGAGACAACCTTTTACCATGAAATAAAAATAATTATTTCAAATGTAATAAGTGTTATTTTCTCATGCTGCCATTATCAAATGTATCCAAACCTTCTGTTTCTGTATCTTTATACCCTGTTTTCTCTCCTGTTATTGCATATCAATGACCCATGCTCCTTCTAGTAATGTCTTCAAGTTGTGCACTGGATCTCCCTCCCAACTCAAGAGGTTTTCTCTCCCAGCTCATTGCTTTCTTCCTCTCCATTTAATTATCCACATTAACATCAAAAGATGCTACTATTTTTTACATTTGAAAAAACAAATGTTCTCTTGATCCCACACCCTTCCAGTTATAGCCCAATTACAGTAAAATTTTCCAAAAGATGGTCCATATTTATTTCTCACTCCTCTTTTTTCATTCTTTCTTGCTGTCCAGTTCAGCTATTCACCATTTCACTGAAACTATGCTTGTGAAAGTCTCCAAAGACCTCCAACTTGTCAAATTGTGGGGTCAAATCCAGTTTTCATCTCATTTGCCTTATCAGCAACATTTCCCATCATTGACCACTTTTCCTCTAAAACATTTCTTCACTTTGCTTCTGGCATACAAATTTATTTTGAGTCTTTTTCTATTAGACTGACCACTCCTCTGCCTCCTTTGCTAATTGTCATCTCCCCTGCCTTACGTGCTTAGTCCTAGTCCTTGAGTCTTATTTCTATCTATACTTACTATTTATGTGTGATCTGTACAGAGATTAATGAAAACCCAGTTCTACTCTTATGAGTGGCATAAGAAGGAAAAGAAAATGAAGAGTATCTCAGGTGTTAGTGACCCAACTAAATCCCTGTCTATTATGGCCTATTACATATATTTCATTTTGCTCTTAATCATCGTGATTTCAACCCAAAAAAAAATTATATATATATATATATATATATATATATATATATATATAATTTTTTCTAAATAAATATAGTATATATCTATATATCTATATAGATATAGATATAGATATAGATATAGATATAGATATAGATATAGATATAGATACTGAGAGGCCAGATTATTATGATCTCTGAATGCATAATAATCTGGCCACTCAGTGTATGTCCTATATAATAAAAGGCTAGTATGCAAATTCTCCCCTTGACCCGGAGTTTGACCAGCAGGCAGCACCCACCCATGTTCCCTCCCCCTGGCCAGGCTGGCCGGACCCCACCCATACACCAGGTCTTTAATACACACACACACACACACACACACACACACACACACACACTGAGTGGCCAGATTATTATGTGTTCAGAGATCATAATAATCTGGCCACACAGTGTATATATAGGCATTAGAGGCCCAATGCATGAAATTCATACAAGTATAGGCCTCCCTTCCTCTGGCTGCTGGCACCCAGGACCTGGGCTTCCCTCGCAGCCCCAGCTTTGTCTGGAAGGATGTCCAGTCTAATTAGCATATTATACTTTTATTATATATATATGTGTATATATGATATACACACATGCATTTTAGTGATATACACACATGCATTTTAATGAGTTATCTAGATTTCAGAGATGGTTATGCAGGAAAAACACGGAAAGAGATTTCTAGCCAGTATTTTTCATATGGTCACACAATAACTTTAAGCAAACCTGGAAAATTATTCTGGGCATCAATGAGTCCAGTTAAACCCTACAGTTTCTATTTATCAAGAAAGAAGAAGAAATTGATAATTTGGGGAAACTAACTCACTCTGATCATGTGACTATCCACTCAAAGTAGTTTATTAATATTATTCTCTGGAAAATTAATAATATCCTCCTTTAAATTTTGGTGAATATATTTTCTATGGTATATTTAACTTATGAATACATGTGTATGTAAGTATATGTTTAGGCATATTTATATGTATGCCTGTATTTATCTAGTTTCTATCCATTTCTCTATAATCTTTTTAAATATCAAATTAATTTATCTATTTACCTATATATCCATCTAATTATAAAGGTAGCCAACTATCAATTTTTTAAAGCTACGTCTATATGTCCAACTTTCTCTGGGTAGTCCAATTCTAAGATGTTTTGTTGTTATCAACAACTAAGCAGGTTGTTTAGAATGAAAATAAGGGCTACAGAAATATTGGAATTAGATGAGGGGTATTGTCATTACTAGCACATGGGATTAATCATCAAAGTTTTGAAATCATGTGGTGACAGCCATAGCCCCTCTGCTGCTGTATAATGTGCTTGGTACCAGTCAGATAAATACTTTTGATGAAGCTAAAGCAGCGCATGTGATTCTGATGAGGACACACAAGAATATCTCATCAGTACCAGAACAGTTCCTTGATTAGAGGCATAAATTTACAGTATTTCCTATTTTGAGCTGTGTGAAGAAATTGATTGATCTCCATTATTATCCATAAATGTCATATCTCTTTTTATTTGCAAGAAAATGTAAGTAATTGAAGGTAGATCATGGCTTCAGAATGTGACTCTTTATTTATTTATTTATTTGTGAAATTAGCAAGCAAGAGCTGAAAGCCTCTTTCCCCATCATTCCTCTGCTCATATTTCATTCATTTAAAAGAAAACTAAGTGCACTGTTACACTCAGATGTCACAATCCCAGACCACAAGCCATCTATCTGAGTGAGAGAGAATGGAAATGACTAATTCTTATCTGTGGCCAGGGTGTTATAGATACAATCAATGTAGTTATTAAAGGTATTGAAGCTAATGCGAAGGATGTCTCAAGTAGTAAGTGAAAAAGTAGAGTAAGGTTTTGTTAGTCTACACTCCGGGGAAGAAAGTAGGGGGGTGAGGGGAAGAACACTTTTTCAAGATAAGAGTTTATTTACCTAAATATGGTGAAAGGTAGAATTTAAACTCATGTACTAGTTTAGAAATGTTTAAATAGCCTGGCTGGCATGGCTCTGAGGTTGAGCTTCTATCTATGAACCAGTTCAATTCTTAGTCAGGGCACATGCCCAGGTTGTGGGCTTGATCCCCAGTGTGGGGTATGCAGTAGGCAGCCAATCAATGATTCTCTTTCATCATTGATATTTCTCTCTCTATCTCTCTCCCTTCCTCTCTGAAATCAATAAAAATATATTTAAAAAAGAAATGTTTAGATAAACTGGAATGATAGTTATTTTTAAAACACTGTTTCAGATATAGAATCTAAACTCCATGGAAATGTTAAGAAAAGAGACCGATTACTACTGTGTGTGTGTTTTTTAAAAAATAATCAGAAACACATTTCACAAATTTATTTGTAAAACAAACCTTATGGTGATCTAGATTCTTAAAGTTTCCTGTTATTTCAAATGGATTACAATTATCAATCTTCCTTGCTAATTATAATTAGCTCATACCATTTCATTCTGTGGTCTTAAACCACCTAAGTGGCTACTTGAATGTTCTTTATTATATAGGAGAATTACCAATTCACAGTCTTCATGCTCTCCCTCCAGCTGATTATTAATGGCACTGCTGATATTAACAAATAATTTGTCTTTAAATTTGGCTTTGTGAAATTGGACTTTTATAGTTGATATACAAAAATCATTCTCTCCTCATCTGCACTTATTCCTAATTTTGTATTCCAAAGTAGGAACCTCCATTTCTTTGAACTAAATAGAAAGAAACATGCCATCACCCTTTCCAAATTCACTTCTCCCTAAAAAAAAAAAAACACAAAACTTTTTGGAATTGGAGAACTGAGCATATAGAATTCTGCCCATTATTTTTCTTTTCTTTTGGACCTGCCAGCATGCATAGAGGATACATTTAGCTCAAATCCTGGTGCTATGTGGTGAGTATACTGAGGAAGGATCCAGTTATATCTTCTAGAATTAGGTCTGATGAAGTCTGTCGTCCTCTCTTTCTCTACTATCTGGTCTATGTGGTTATAAGACAGCCAGTCTTGGTGTCCCCAAAGCATAAAATTGCTGTTGCCAAGAAGCCTCATATGGCTCCATATCTAAATCCCACTGGTACTCTTTTTCCCCCCAGTAGTTTGATCTTTAGTGCTCAGCTGCAGAATCAAGGATAATAGGAGCTATTCATTATTTATTGTTTCATGTACACAATCACAAACATTCCCCCCTTTTCTTACTAATTTATAGAGAACCAAGTCAGTAATGGTCAAAATTTTAATATAATCCCAAAGTGATAGAATATCAAGATTTAATGGTAATAGAGATAGAATAAGGATGAACATACCTGTAAGATAAACTCAGCGACAGATGGGATTTTTATTTCTTCTGATTGGGGATAGTGTAAATTACATGGGAGCGTTAACCAGTTTTACTTATTTTTGTCATTGTTGGCATTGGGAACTTTATTGATAGAAGCATGTGCATAAATGCCGAGCAAACAAAGGGGTTGACTGTATTTTAAGGTAGGAGCACACCCGTTTCGTTTTTTTCAATGTTCCCCTGGTGTCACAAGGGGTAGCAGGAGAAAGCACTTTTCCTTTACAGCTAGAATTCTGGATGTGCTTTGGTTTAACCCACGAGATTTACTCAGATAAGATTTGGAAAGTGTAAATGAGGTGGGAACCATCTTACATGACTGTGGTAGCTAACTATGGTCTGACAGTGACAGTGTGTGATGGAATATGAGGTCATTATGATGTCAGCATAATGACATCATATTGGTAGAAGCTCCAATCTTAGTTTCTCACCTCAGGTCACAACTAGGGTGATCTGAGAAAACCAGTTGTCCTTGAAAGCCCCAGACTCACATCTCTTCTACCTATCTAACAACTTTGTAAAGACCTTTATTATCTCTATTAAATTTCTTTTTGGTAGAGATATCTAACATGTTTTTTTTTATTTACTACTTGTTATATTTTGACACTATCTATAGGACATCGAGGAAACCCCAGTCTCCTCACTGTGAAGTGCTGATTATGGTATATTATGAGGTTCTTTGAGAATTAGAAAGTATGCAAAGTGCTGAGCTCCAGTAAATTCTCAATAAAGAATTGCTGTTTCACCAACTCTCATTAGTAATACATTTTTATTTGAGTATAAAGTGCATGACCACTTTATAAATGCTGTTATATTGCTAGATCAAGAAGAATGCTACAGATGATTATCATTTTTTGTATTATGGTCATTTCCACTCATTATAATTAAACAAAGCTATGGTTTCCTGGAATATATTAAGATATTTTCTTTGAAATTTGTGTGATAATTTCTTGACCCTCTACCTAGCATGTGATCTTTCCAATTATAAATCAGATTGGAGACATAATAATATTTCTGATTTTTATAGGATGACCATTCAGTACTCCTTTGTTCATAAGAAGATTCTGAGTGAAAAAGAAGACTAAAGCCTTTTATGCTATTTATAGATTTGGAATTTTTCCTCTGGTGATTTATCCAACATAGATTTGTCACATTAGAGGGAAATGTCATTGAATTTAAGCTTTGATTGTGCATGTGTGCATGTGTGGGTTGGATTGCAGAAACAAAGAAATTTCCTAAATATATTCTCCTGCAATATAGTAAAATCTGAAATAGAAAGTGCAGCTTCTTAATCTTTAAAATACCATTTCCGAGTGAGGTCTGCATTCCTTTGCTGTAAGATAGAAAATAAAGAAAAGTCTTTGCAGACTCCCGGGTGACCTTTGACAGGAATCACAGCGAAATGGCCTGGGCAGCAGCAGGATGTATTGTTCAGAGGTTGGTGTGCTGCCAGGTGGAAATAATCACCAAAATAAACACCTCGGGTTTTTAAACCAGTGTTTGCCTTTTCATTGTGCTTATTCTGGTTCTGATTTGTTAGGTATCCCACCAAGTCAGGGTAAAAGGGTAGAAGAATGTTTGGGATGGGAGGAACTGTGACTAGTTCTAGGTCTCCCTTGATTTACAAAAGGATGCTATCTTTATAAATAAACCACAAAGGGTTTCACAAATTTACTTGTAGATATGTTGAAAACCCTCATTTCAGGTGGGTTTTCTTTCTCTGCTCTTATTCTCTCTGTAAACTACGGATTCTTGAATTTCTGTAATCAGTCAGTCCAACTGACAATTCTGACTTATTTGAGGATCAGTAAAAATCTGGGCTGAGTTCTTTGGTTGGAATACATTACTGATGAGACCTATCAGGGCCCAGAAGTCATGATCTACAGATGTAGCTTTACTTCACTCACCCCAGCAATTTAGAGAACCTGCCAGAGAGTCAGTGGTAAACAGAATTTTATATCCAGCAAAATTGTACTTCAAAAGTGAGAGAAAAATTAAGACATCGTTAGATAAACAAAAGATAAGGACTTTGTTACCTGTCCTGCAAAAAAAATGTCAAAAGGAGTCCTGCAGGTCGCCAAGAAAGAACACTAAATAGAAACTCAAAGCTGTATGAAGAAAGTATGGTCTCATCCTGTCTGGTTTGGCTCAGTGGATAAAGGGTGTTGGCCTGTGGACTGAAGGGGCCTAGTTCAATTCCAGTCAGGGGCACATGCCCGGGTTGCAGGAGGCAGGCGATCAATGATTCTCTCTCATCATTGATGTTTCTCTCTCTCCCTCTCTCTTCCTCTCTGAAAGCAATAAAAAAATATTTTTTAAAAAGAAAGCATGGTCTCAAAAACGGTAAATTCATAGGGGGTTATAACTACTAGCATTATTATAACTTCAGCTTGTAACTCTACTTTTGATTTTCTTCAGTGTCTTAGAGATACATGTTAAAAATCATTAGTTGAAAAGCTAGTATTACTGTAAATTTGCTTTGTAACTCCACTTTTTTGTCTTCTACCAAAAATTTTTCTTTTAATACCCAAGTATTAAATTTTTTTTTAGTTTGTTTTGTACACAAATGTATAACATTGTAAATTGGTGACATTAATAACTGAATGTGGTTGAGGCTAGAAAGGTATAGGTACAATGTTTTACATACTATAGAGGTTAAGCTGGTTTAAATTCAAATTAGAGTGTCCTAGCTTAGCATGTTAAATGTAATCCCCATGATAACAACAAATAGAATTGCTATAAAATACACACAAAAGGAAATAGGAAGGAAATTAAAACATTTAAGTATAAAAAATAAACTAAATACAAAAGAAGAGGTAAATGTAGGGACCGAGAAACAAAAATAGTACAAGACATTAAGAAAACAAATAACAAAACGACAAAGGTAAATCCCTTCTCATCAATAATTGCTTTAAATTTAAATGAATTAAACTATTTATCAAAAACAGATATTGGCAGAATAAATTAATAAAACATTATCCAAATATGTGCTCTCCACATGAGACTCACTTTTAACCCAAAGAAACAGATATGTTGAAATGAAAGGATGGAAGTAGATATTTCATGCAAATAGTAATCAAAAGAGATCAGGGGAGAATATACTAACAAACTAGACATTAAATCAGAAAAGCTTACTATTCAAAACATCAAGAAGATATAGTAATTATAAATATTTGCACACCTAATAAGAGACCATCAAAATATAAGAAGCAAAAATGGACAGAATTGAAAAAAGGAAGAGCTCTATAATGATAGTTGGATGCTTCAATACATTGCTGTCAGTAACAGATAGAAAAACAGATAGAAGCAGAAACTGGTTTGGCTCAGTGGTAGAGCGTCGGCCTGTGGACTGAAAGGTCCCGGGTTTGATTCTGGTCAAGGGCATGTACATTGGTTTTGGGCACATCCCCTCTGGGGAGTGTGCAAGAGGCGGCTGGTCGGTGTTTCTCTCTCATCGACGTTTCTAGCTCTCTAGCTCTCTCCCTTCCTCTCTGTAAAATATCAATAAAATATATTTTAAAAAAAAGAAAAACAGATAGAAGATTAAAAGGAAATAAAAGACAACACAATAAAACAAGACTTAACAGATTACTCTACCCTAAAACAACAGAAGACATCATCTTCTCAAGTGCAATGGGACACTCTTCAGTATAGACTTTATGTTAAGATAAATTAAGTCTCAATAGATTTAAAAAGATAGATCATACAAAATGAGTTCTCAAAACACAAAAGAATGAAGTTAGAAATCAATAACATAAGGAAAACTGGAAAATTTGCAACTAATGGATAAAAAAAAATTACAAAGGAAATTTTAAAATAGAGGTGAATGAAAATAAAAAACAATTACCAAGACTTAGGGGACACAATGAAAGCAATGCTAAAAAAAATTATATAACTGTAAGTATTTACATTAAAAATATATTAATCAACAACCTACATTTATAACTGAAGAATTTAAAAAGAGAAGAACAAACTACACCTAAATATAGCAAAATAGAGGGAATAATAAAGATTAGAAAAGAGATAAATCATATAGAAAATTTTTTAAAATTGTGAAAATCAACAAAACCAATTAGTTCTGTATAAAGATCGACAATATTGATAAACCTTAAGCTAGATAGATTAAGAAAAAGATAGAAAACCCAAATTACAAAAATCAGAAATAAATGTGGGACATTGCTACTGATTCTACAGAAATAAAAAGAGTATTACACAAGAGTATAATTTGTACATCAACACATTGGGTAACCTAGATGAAATGGACCAATTCCTAGAAGCACAATGCCTATAAGACTGAATCATAAAGAAGCAGAAACTTGGATTAGAACTATTCTATCTAGTAAAGAGGGAATATGCTAATTGACCCTCACACAATCATAAGCCACAAGATGGTGGCAGCCAATCCCCTCAGCCCCACCAGGGTGGTAGGTGCCTGGCAAGGCCGAGTCTGCCCCAGGCAGGCCTGTCAGCTCCATGTGCCTGCCTCCAGACTCCCCCAGTCTCCTCAGGCCCCAGTCACTCAGGGCCAGCCTGAGACACAGGCAAGCCTTGGATAATGACTGCCCAGCTGCCCAGGGCCACAGGAGGCTCAGGTAACCAGGGATGGCTGGGACTTGCACTGCCGGCAGTGGCAGCGGCAGAGGTATGATGGGGCATCACCTTCCCCTGATCTCTGGGTTGCTTCCAGCCCCTGAGGACTGTGAGAGGGGGCAGGACTGGCTGAGGGAAAGCCCCTCTCCTCCACTCCAGTGCATGAGTTTTTATGTACCAGGTCAATAGTAACTAACAAGGAGATTAACTGGTGAAAGCAAGTGAAAGCCTTGCTTCTGACTTAGAGAAAAAGTATTTTACCATTGAGACTGATGTTCTCTATGGGTTTTTCTTAAGCAGATTTTATTATTTTAAGGTAATTATATCTATCCTTAATTTTTTTATTATTGAAGGGCATTGAATTTTATCAAATGCTTCAATTGAGATGATCCTGTGGTTTTTAGTCTTCACTAAGAGATATATAGAATGCATCTAATTTCACTTACCCATTTTTTGAGCTTCTTAAATCTAAAAACAAATAACATAATTTAATATTAGCAAATTATTAGCAATTAACTTCCTTTGGACTATTATCTTTCCAACCTTCTCTGGGATTCTGGAGTTTCAATTACTAACTGTTAGATTTTCACTCACGATATTTCATGTCCATAAGTATTTTTATCTCTTTTTCTCACCCTACTTTATTCTGCATAAACAATTAAATCTATTTTCTAATTTATTATCCCTATTCAGTTAAGTTTAATGTTCCATATAATATGTTCTTGTGTTCTTAATTTTGATAATTATGTTTGTCATTCTGAGATATTTCATTTGGCTCTGTTCCACATTTAGTTTGTTTGTTTTTTGTTGTTGTCATTCTTACATTGTGGATTTGTACCTTCTTGTAGTTTTAAAAATAATTTTAAACATTAATATTAATTAGTCATATTTAGACCATTTTATCCATAGTTTTTTAAATGTGAATTCTTACAATTGCTTCATTTGTTGACTCTTTTTGCATTATAATTACATTTTCTGTATAGTTTGACCTTTTTAAAAATGGTAATGTCATCTCCAGGAAGGATGCATCTTTCTTTTCTTTTCTTTTCTTTTTTTTTTTTTAACATGCAACAGATTTTATTTAACATAGTCAGTCCCAATATTCAGCACAAAATATTTACAGAGGATAGAAAGTACATTAATAAAAGCCAGTGTTTATCAAGAGAAAATAGAACAGGGTCACCAAATACTTCCTTCATGCCAGGCATGCCCCCTGGAATCTTTCCATACCCATCCTGAGTCTTCTTGAATCCTAATAGTTACCTTGGCTGTTCTTACCCACTTGGTGGTCCACATCTGCCACAAAAAGTTCCCAGTACCCTTCCCAGCCTCTTGTGACCACTGCTGGTCCCAGTAGGGATGGCTAATCAGTGAGGACACCTTCCAAGCTTTTCTCATCTAAGGGGTCAGTGAAAAGCTTAGATGGCAGACGGAGGAATGGACAGCACCCAGGCAGAGCACAGTGTTTTGAAATAGACAGAGGAGGACCTGAAATAAGGTCATCAGAAACTCGAAGAAATGATTAACTGTTTAGATCAAGAAGCAGCTGAGGTTGATAAAAACATAGAACCTTTGAGAAAGGTTCTGGAGAAAATGGAAAATCAGTCTGAAAACAATGATATTAATGAAGTTATCATTCCCACAGCTCCACTATATAGGCAGATCCTAAATCTATACATAGAGGAAAATGCTATTGTAGACTCTATCTTTTACCTGAGAGGAGTCTTGAGGCAGAGTAATAGACCTGGATGTCTTCTTAAAGCATGTTTTCTGTCTGGTAGACAATTCCAGCTAAGAGCACTAATGCAAAAAGCAAGAAAGAATGCCAGTTCCAGTGACCTCTACTGCCTTCTCTGATATCAGCTGGAGACTGAGCTCTTCTTAAAGCAGTCTTTCCTTCTCTTCCTTTCTCTGATCAGTAGGTGCCGAGATTAAGTTGTTGCTGTTTATCATTTAAGTATAAAATATTTTTAATTAAAGGGTGGATTTTCTTTGTGGGAGTCTCGTGTACTGTGGGCTGTAGATTCTGTTGGGAGCAATGGTAATTTATGAATCTCAAGCAAATTACCTCATGAGTAGTGAACATTCAGAATTCAGAGCATCTGATTTGTAATTGGGATTTTATTTTACTGGGGTTACATTTTTTTTCATTATGGATCTGGTAATTGGCATGATTCCTGATGCTTCTCTTCGTCTGTGGCTTTTCTAAGCCAATGTCCACAGCCATCCAATTCCTTTTTTCTTCACAGAGAGTTCCATTCTAGCTAAATACCTTAGACAAAGCCAAAACCACAGCTGACTCAATAAGAAATATAAGCAACAATTCTCTAGTCTGTCAACTTTATCCCAGGCCCCATACCTCTGATCTACTTTAATAACAGCCTAAAGTTCTATGGTAATGTTTCTCCTTCAGGAAGTCCCATTTCTTTTTTTCTGGTGAGTTTGGCTGTGTGTTTTCCTACTGTATTTTTCTCTTGGAATTTATTATTATTTTTCTGTAGAAGTATGGTATTTGTAGGAATTTTGTAGCAGAACAGAGCAGAATAGTGTTAATGGAAATTTGCTATATATAACCTCCTTTACCCATCTCGTAATAAATATAGATATATTTGCAAGTCTATTGTATCATTTTCACTGGCTTAAAACTATATATTATACTTATGTGTCCTAACTTATCCAGCTAAATTCATATTTTGGTTATTTTCAGAATTTCTCTCCCATGATTCTTTTCTCATATAAAACGCATTATATAATTTTTCATACATTCTGTAAAAAGAAAATCAAAGGATATACATAAAATAATAACCAAGTAAAAAGAAGTTTCTAGAAAATAAATAACAACAGTAAGGAAAGGGTTAATAAATGAGAGGGAGTACCAACATGTTCTTTTCTCTGTGACAATGTTTTAGCTATATCCAAAGGGTTTCTTTGCTTTTTTAGAAAGGTTTATTGGTTTGTTTGTGACAGCCATGAATGGCCCAGAAAAATGAAAGTATCTTGTAATAAACCAGGACCAAATTTTTCTGCTGGCACTGTTCTTGAAATGTGACTGCTATGCTCTCAGAAAAACATTAATATGATTGAACCATACATCACTTTCTCTATTTCTTGCTGACTTCTTCCTACTTTGAGATGCCTAGTGGATGGAAACTTATTGTATCCTAAGAAACATCACTTTATCAGTCTTGGAAAAAGGTAGAAGTAATGATTAGGACACCTCGGCTGAAACTGTGGTAAACTTGGAACCAATTCCCCAAAGTGTTCATAACACCATTAAATGTAGAATTGCTTATCAAAGTTGAAGCAGTCTAGCACTCCTTACAGTTTCCAGAACTCTCTTTCATCTCAGAAGCAATCTATTCTTATTAAACTGAACAGAGAACTATAATTAAAAACTTCCAGAAGCAAAATAAAATATTTTCTAAAAAATGAAATAAGAAACAGACTAACTGCAAGGAAAAACAACACATAAACCAAGAATAATATATAATATTCAAGACAAAATTGTTAAAATAAATGAGAGGAACAATTAGTTTTCTAATGCTAATTTTTCTGGGAAGAAAAATTAATGATATTCATTGGAAACCAACTCCATCCCCTTTACAATTAAGGTTTCTTTATAAACCGGCAATAAATCCAAGTACTTAATAGCATTTTTTCCCCTGCTAACTGTGGTATCTATGAAGAGAAGATCTTCTAAGATACTTTAAGTTGAAGGTATGTACTTTTTTTCTATTTAAAGGTCCTAGTTTTATTCCCACAGATAATGGAAAGCTAAGGCTGCCTTCAGCTATCAGTTGGTTGGTTAACTGATTTGATTGTCTTTCAATCTCACAAAATATTCTTCGTGCTTCCTTTCAAGTTTAATTAGCCCCTAGAGTGTTATGTGAAATAGAGCACTGCTTACCCATGGTACCCATAGAATTGAACCAAGCAGGACTGAGTCTTATAATTTTCTATTTGGTCAATAGAGTTCAGATGAGTTAAGTGACTTGTCAGATTGGTCACACTGTCCTCCCGGTTGTTCACGGAAGCCCTCTTATGGGACATAAATCCTGACCAATTTTGATATACTAGAAACATGCACTTTAAAAGGAAAAGCATATTGACATAACTAATGGACACAGACACTGGGATGGTGGGGGCTTGACTGGCATGGGAATGGCTGGGGGAGGTGGTATCAATCAGAGGGAAAAGGTGACAAATGTAAAATTTTAGACAATAAAAAAAGTGTGTGTGGGGGAAGCAGACTAACCTAAAAGGAAGAAATAAAATTTTATATTTTTATTATTGTAATTATCAAAGGAAATTTTAAGAAAATGGATTTTAGGATCATATTCTTTTAGATGAGTATATCTTAAGTCATAAGGTTTTGAAGAAGCATGCCATCAGAGAGATCTAATTTTACTCCTGACTGCACTTGGGAAAATTCTAAAAGTGTATCTACTAGTTATTTGGAACACGTTTCCTGATAGCTTGATATTATTTGTCTGGGATCAGGTATGGGCATTAGAATTTAAAAAATCAAAAAATTTGTCATTGATTCCACTCCACAGCCATCACGGAAATCATTGACTCTGTCACTGCAGAAAACTATGTTGAGGGTGCATAACTAAATCCACCCAGGAAAGATGGGTAGAGTTTGGGTTGGTGGATAGAATAGCAGAGCAGAAATTACACATTTCAGGCCAGCATGAGGAAAGTGTCAATGTTTTTAATATTTCCTTATAAAAAGCCATGCCAGTCACTTAGGAATTTAGGAAAATTATGTGTACACATCCCATCACCAATTCCACTTCCATCTTTGGTGTTTGGATTTCTTGCTTTCCTCTGATTACTTATATTCAGATTCTTGGTTTTTTTTAGGGTCTTTCACGGAGCAGTTATAGGGGCCTCTAATTGATTTCTCCTGCATCTGTCTCACCTCCTCATACTTCAATTATGTGTATATAGTCAATTCCAGCCAAATATTATTTAATTCTGTACCCAACCTAAGTTTCAGTGCTACTACAACCACCACCCACCACCCCCTGCTTCCAGGGAGATGGAATGCCATGGACCAGTGGTCAGCAAACTTATTAGTCAACAGAGCTCAATATCAACAGTACAATGATTGACATTTCTTTTGAGAGCCAAATTTCTTAAACTTAAACTTCTAATGCCACTTCTTCAAAATAGACTCACCTAGGCCATGGTATTTTGTGGAAGAATCACACTCAAGGGGCCAAAGAGCTACATGTGGCTCGCGAGCCGCAGTTTGCTGACCACAGCCATAGACAAAGCTTAATAAAACCAAAAACTATCCAATATAGAAAATTCTAACTATAGATTATGAATCTCCAACTCCTTTAGTCTAATTTATTTTATGTACATATTTTAAAAAATTATTTATTACTTCCAGCTTGTGGTAACCATTCTCTTTAGACATTATTTCACTTTTACCTGGATTACCTATTTTCATACTGTTCAAGGATTAGCTCCAAATTCCCGGTTAAGTTGTCCAGCGCAGATAGAGCTGATTGGAAAAATGTCAAAGTTGGTAGAGAGGCACTATAGATACAGTCTCTGGTTGGCACTTTAAAGCCCTTATTTATTAGATAGTCTCTGATTTAAGCTCAAAATGACCCTATGACAATATCTACTATTTTCCAAAAGTACTTGGAATTTAGTTAACTGCTTATTTCAATAGTGTTTTTTCCCCCTCAAAATTGCCTTTCTTTTAGATTCAGGTCATTTTATACTGACTCTTTTCCAAATGTGCTATACATGAAATCTCTTCTCCAGAGCGTGGCCATATAATTATGTTGATTGCATTCACACTTCTTTATTTCCAAAGTGCAGCAGGTAATTGTAGAGGTGCAGCTAGTCTATGCTAGGTTCAAGTTCATTTACTGTGCTAATAAAAGGTTTAACCCTTTGGTATTGGCAGCTAAGTAACTCTCTCTGCAGATATGCCTAGCTTTTGTAGCATAAAGAAAACTCCGAGAGCTAAGTTATTATTCAAAGCAGAATTATCAATGGTATTTCTTAAAGATTAAATGCTCAGATTTGCTGCTGCCCTTTCACTTGCCACCAGACACACAGTCACTAAAGCAAACTTAATTAGAAAATAGAACATTTTATAGGACCTACCAAACACAAGGAGAATCACATTTCAAATGCAAAATATTCTAGAGTCTATTAGGTATAGAAAATATGACATAGAATTTAAACAAGAAGCATTTGCAAATTAATCATAGTTATAAGTGCTGAATACCAAAACTTATTTAAAAACAAAGCTATGAACTATTTGAACTTGTACATGCTTGGGCCCATGCAGGCAGATCCTGCACAGATAGGTGTTCAGAGTGGATGATCTGAGTTTGTATCAACATATAGCTCACCCTGTATTTTATTGGCAGAAATCATTCAAAAGTATATGAACTAAAAGTTTTGACAATAAGCCCTAGGATCACAAATTATAAGTATCATAAAATTGGCAAATACGTCTCATAAAACTTTTGGAATTGCTTTTAGATCCAACTTGACATTCAGGAGTCTGAAACTTAAAAAAACAAAAACTAGTTTGTCCTTCATCTTTTGGCCCAGAATCAAACTGTACTATCTTTAACTTGATTTTTTTTAATTACAAAAAGGGAAATAGAAAATGGAATAAGGGGAGAGTATAACTATATAAGACACTGAGCATATTAAAATGTCATTTTAATCAAAGAACATTGCACTGATGTAGGGAAACACAGAGAGATTAAGTTAAAAAATGGGACTAAATATGCTGTATGTGGACTTTAGCATATAAATGTCAGTGGGAATGATGAAGTATTCAATAAATATTATTGGTACAAATAGCTAGATAGTAAATAAACCTGGATCCCCTTGCCATCTATTATACCAAAATAAAATTTCCATGGCCCAAATGTTTAAATATTAAAAAAATATAAGTACTAGAGAGATCAAAGAAAATAATCTTTAGGTAAAAAAATGTCCCTTCTACAAGAAAGAAAAAATGGAAGCTATAAAGGAATAAAAATTTTTACTGCACAGTTTTAAAGTTATGTAGAGCAAAATACCATATATATATATATATATATATATATATATATATATATATATATTAGCCAAAACCAGATTGGCTCAGTGGATAGAGCGTCGGCCTGTGGACTGAAAGGTCCCAGGTTCGATTCCGGCCAAGGGCATGTACCTTGGTTGTGGGCACAACCCCAGTCGGGGGTGTGCAGGAGGCAGCTGATCGATGTTCCTCTCTCATGGATGTTTCTAAGTCTCTATCTCTCTCCCTTCCTCTCTGCAAAATATCAATAAAATGCATTAAACAAAGATTTTAATCTAGAAAAATTACTTGCACATATATAGATAAAGCACAACTTGTCTTCAGATATAAAGAACTCTTCAAATGAACAATAGCTCCACAATTTCACATCTAGGAATTTTTCCTAGATATGCAAACATAAATGGGAGAATTAAGTTTACTGAAACATTATTGATAATAATAAAAATATGAGATAAATCTAAGTACCAATTAATAGGAGATAATTTATTACATTATGGTATAGCTAAAAAATATGGTACAGGCAAATAATTTATGGCTTAGTAGCAGTCATAAATGAATAGTGTTTATCTCTGTGTATTGATATATCCAATATATTCAATAACAAAGACAAGATTCAGAAAAACAGGTATAATATTATCAAATGTGTGTATGTATGTGAAAAGAATGGCATACATATTTGAGTAGGTTTTGTGAAACGATATGAAATAAACTGCAAATAGTGATTACCCCAAGGAGTGACACTTGAGGAACTAGTGATAGGAAGCAGCAATGTGCTATTTACTGTAAATCTATCTGGACTATTTTACTGTGCTCAGATTTGAAAAGGGGAATGAAAAGACTCCAAAGGGGACCAGACAAACACATTGATTTCTTCTGTTGCCCACTGCTTAATGTCCAGATATTTTACTTAGATCCTTACTCCTGGCCGACACGTCTCTTTGGCCTTGGTATTGCTCGTTACATCAATGGAGCATGTTTTTTTAGAAATGGGCCCTGATGTTCAAATTTTATTTTTTTCATTAATAACTGCAGCCCAGGCAAACTAATTCAGCAAGCTGATATGAAGGTAACCACAGAGTAAGGCAATTAGTTTTTGGCAAGGACATATTCATTCACCATGAGTGTTCAGTACAAGCGACATTTGCCAAGCATGCTACTACTGCCAAGGCTTTGCATGGGATAATAGCCTTATTCAAGATGTCTGCCCCTTGAGCCAAACCAGTAGCTGCTTTGTAGCACCCTCTTGGCTGACATTGAGAACTACAAAATTTTAGAGCCGAAGGAGACCTTGAAAATAATTTAGTCTAATTTTTTTCACCTTGTATGTAGGGAGTCCAAGACTCAGTGATAGTCTTCCTGGTCACTCAGCTAGGAGAGGACAGAGATTAATGTTTCCTGACTCCTAGTCAAGTGCCATTGACACTTGATACATGGTGATAGAAATCCAGTAATTTTCAAAAAGGTAGACAGCTAACCATTTTACCTCTTTTTTTTTTTTCTCCCGGACATTATTGACACTCTATTTGAATGGTTTTGATGGAATTTTAATTTTCACATGATGACTCATAATAACCGCACAAACCCCATGCCATCAGAAAGGTCCACAGATCTCCATTATTTTTGTCAAGGATTCCTCTGAGGCATAATAGTCAAGGACAAGGATTGTAGAATCACAGTGTCTAATTTTGTATCTTTGCACCATAATTCACTGGCTGTGTAATTTTGGGTGTACTATTTAATCTCTTAGTACCTTACTTTTCTCATATATAAAATGGGAAAAAGGATAATACCATAAGGTGGTTATAAAAATTAAGTAAAATAACACATGTATGTATTAGAAAAATAACTGGTATATGAAGAGAATTCAGTAACTACTAGCTGTCTCTACCACTAATGCTATTATTAATACTAGTTCCTAGAATTTTTACTTGTTCTCCTATTGTGAGTATATGATCCAAACTTTTATCTGGATTATTGAAGTGACTTCCCAGCTTTCTCTCCTGACCACAATCTTTCTTATTCTTTCTCATTATTCCCAGTGTTATTAGTATGAGCTTTATGTAATATTAAGTATGATAATGTTATTGTCCTTGTAACACCATTCAATGGTGTCCTATCATCTGGTTAAAATCTAAACTCCTTGGCAAACCACAAGGCCGTTTGTGTTTTGAGAGAGAGGGTAGGTCATGGTAAAACAGTGGTCCCTCCCCACCTCATACATGATAAAATTATAAGGAAGGAAGAATGGTAACTTTTTGTACTTGATCTATCTTACCTTATAACACAGCCTCTTTTATAATGTTATCTAATGGCATTTAAGTGTGGTCACCTGTAAAATTTTAGAGATATTCACATTTAGGTTCATAAGTTATTAACATATTATCTTTTTAAAATACATTTTTATTGATTTCAGAGAGGAAGGGAGAGGGTGAGCAAGGTAGAAACATCAATGATGAGAATTGTGCTCTTGACCAGAATCAAACCTGGGACCCTTTAGTCCATAGGCCAATGCCAAAGACAATATATTCTCTTTTTAATTTAACTTAATTCATTGTATTTAGATTAAGTAGGTCTAGAAATACTGCACAATAATGCTGAAACTATACTACAGTTATTTGGTTACATTGTACATTTTATAACCTTTTTCAACAGAGTAGGAGGCTAATGGTAGCACTGAAATCCTTAAACATTGGTCCAGAACTAGTCCAGAGCTGTCTTCTCAGATGTTTGATATGAATGGCCACTGGACATCTCCACAAGGAAATACCATGGGTTTTTAAACTTGACAGTGAAATTCTGCTCCACCTCCTTTACTCTCTGCCCTGTACCAAGCATCAGCATATGCCCAGTTCCCCCATCAAAACTTGGGATGGACTTGATGTTCTTCCTCACTCACCTCAAAAGTCAATCATTTACAAATTCCTTCCTGATTGCTTTTAAAACGGTTCTATTCTCTCCCTTCTAACAATCATTACTCTTCTCATGCCTCAGGTGCTCATCATTTCTTGTCTGGATGATTGCAATGACCTCAGAAATCTCCCTGCCTCCAGGCTCATCCCTATTGAATCCGCTATCTCCACATTTACCAAATATAAATATCGAAAATACAAATCAGAACCCTTTACTCCCGGCTCAAAATCCTTGTAGTCTTCTCATGAAGCCTTATGACAAAAATCAAAACTCCTCCATCAAAGATGTAAGATCTTTCATAAATCTTCTCTGACCCACCTCACTTTACTTACTCCTATATTCTTAATGTATTCGTCATTCCATCTCTACCTAAGCAACTGTATTTCTCTGAATGCTGTGCTGTTTCATGCTTTATGCCTTTGCACCCTTAATCATTTTATCTGAAATACCTGTGTCCTTTTCCTCCTGGTACCTTCCTCGTTTGCTTGACTCCTTTCTGCACATTTTAAAAAGTAGTGTCATTGTCCCTCCATTTCTAAGAAGCTTAATTGACCCACCTGAATGAAAACATAGTCTGGGCTCCACTAATTCTCCTGTGAATACCCGTTTATAACGCATACCATGCATGCTTTCCTAATATTATTGTGTGCCTCCTTGAGGGTAGGGGCCACATATTACTTCTCTTTGTGCTCTGATGCTCTCACAGTGTCTGGCATTTAGTCCGTAAGGGAATCCTAAGGTCGGCGTGGCAGTGACAGCAAGAGAGAGGGAGCAATTCTGGGAGGAAAAGAGAAGCCTGTGCACCCGTCCATTTTGAACTTCGTCTGGGCCCTATTCCTGCAAGGAAGCTGGGAAGTTTCCTTATATTGTCACTTATTTACTTACATGGACCTGTATGTCAGGAAATGCATGCGGCATGAATGTATGCATGAATGAGTGGATGACAAGAACGGAGTCCTGCTGGGGAAGCTTCGTACCTTTTCCCATATCCCTGCCCCTTCCCAGGCAGCATACTTTCAGATTCAACAAGAAGGACATCCCAGAGGAAGGGTGCAATTCTAAATCCGTTATAATAGACTATTCACAGCGCGTGGAATCAGAGGATTCTAAATCGCTACACGGGTCTCTCAGGGGGCTGCTGAATGTACAGTAATTCCCAAAGACAGTTGTGAGTTGAAGACAGATTCAATCTCCTTTTGCAACAGCGAAGGAAAATAGCATTTGTTTGGCCACAAAATACTGGTTTGTGTGTGTGTGTGGGGGGAGGATGAGGACACATATGTAATCACTTAATCAATTAAGAAATAAAAGAAAATACTGGTTTGTTGAGAGTCATTTTGTTCCCTATCAATACCTACCTCCTCCCACATGTAAAAATATCAAAACCTAGAAGTTTAAATTTTTCTCTTATTCACCTAGTTAAATGTGTCCTATTTTTACTCACCAAAGAGGCTTAGTAAGATAAGAGTGCTTTTATAGCAATTACCTGAGGCTTGCTTTGGCACAGATACTGGCCTATGTGAAGGAGAAAAATGTCTCACAACTGAATACCCCATCATAGATTTAATGAGATATCAGTTCTGGTTTGAAAAGGACTGTTTCTCTTTATGTTCATAAATCTTCTCATGCTCAGAGAAATGGATGACTTATACACATTTTGATGGATTTTAATCACTTAAAAGAAAAAGAATCTGTGTGGAAATCTTGTTAAAATGCTAATGCAGATATAATGTTCTCTTGAACACTGACCAAAAAAAAAAAAAAAAAAAAAAGATAAGCCTCTTCAATGTTAAAAATCTGTAGCTCTGAGCATGGCCAGTGTTGCTCAGTGGTTGAGCGTCAATCTATGAATCAGGAGGTTACGGTTTGATTAGGGTCGGAACACTTGCAGGGTTACAGTTTCTATCCCTGGCAGGAGGCAGCTGATTAATGATTCTCTCTCATCTTTGTTTCTATTTCTCCCTCCCTCTACCTTCCTCTCTGAAATCAACAAAAACCTATTTTTAAAAAATCTATAGCTACAAAATAAAAGATGATAAGGCATGTTTGGTTACATTTACTAAAGTCACTTAAATTTAGTCATATTTACTCTCCTCCCAACCTGATTATTTAGTTTTTATTTTTTTTTTATTTTTTACAATCTATTACCCAAGCGGTAATGATGTTAATTATGCTTCTCTGTCATTCTCACTAAGAAGGAAGTTCCATGAGAACAGAAAGATGTTTCTATTTTTCTGTTCACTGTTAAATCACCATTACCTTGTGCAACTTTGTGAAAATGGTGGATTCTTATCAAATATTTGTTAAGTAAATAAATGGTAACCATTGAAGTAAAAGGTACAGAAGTTAGGAGGACAAGACACAACCCATCCAGTAAAGTTAAAGAGGGAATGCTCTATTAACCTATTTGGCTCCCCACACAGGGGGTACAGTTAATAGAGCAAACAGAACATAAATAAAGCTGTCCACACTAATATATGCACTCTTGTGATTTTACATTACCTGTACTCTTAGGCTAGATTATACAATGCCAAACAGGCAAGCCTATAGGTATAAAATTCTGTTAATATATTTCTAGGAGTATTAAGTAGAATTGTCTCTGAGAAAATATGTTTAGTATGTAAATGCATTTAGCCAGAAGCAAGGAATATTTTATGACACTGGTTTCTGGGGAAAAGTATTCACTTTTGAATGTACTAGCACCTTCAATTCAGTAAGTCTTTGCTGAGTAAAATCATGCATGGGGCATAGTCCTGGGTGGTGTAGGGGAGAGCATTAAAATTACTCTTTACCAGTCCCTTCAAAGGGGCTTTTTGTTCACCTTTGTTGGATCATCTTTATTTCTTTAAGTTGAAAATGTCATCTTTAAAAATGTAACTTTGTCATACTGAGATGAAGCAGGACCTTCTGAAGTCATTCCGGAATGTCATGCATTGCTGACTTCAGTGATCATGACATTACTTATGTAGATCATTATGTTTGAAACCCTTCCACAGCATAGCCTGCATAATATATGTATGAGGAGAAATCTCATAGCAAATTGAATTTTAAACTAAAAAAATGTTTAAAGCAGAATTCTTCTTTTTGGGTGATGAATGTCAAACATTAATAGAGGCTCTTGCTGTTTTTTGTTTTTAGAAGCTCTTGTTGATCACTATCTCCATAGTAATTTATGATAAAGTTCTCTGGATGCGCAGATGAAAATCCCTGTGCCCTGTGACTCCTGAGGATATAAATATAATTGCTCTATTAAATACAGGACAGTATATAAAGTATGCTTCATTATCACCAGGCATTCATCTTATATGGATTCTGAACCATTTGTTTAAGATATGGACTTATTGAGTACCTAGCCAGTATCAGGTCTTGACTGGGCTCTGTAACTCAGTGATAAAGAAAGAAAGGGAGGAAGGAAGGAAGGAAGGAAGGAAGGAAGGAAGGAAGGAAGGAAGAAAGGAAAGGAGAAAGTATATTATAGTACAATTAGAGGCCCAATGCATGAAATTCCTGCAACAGTAGGCCTTCATAGCCCTGGCTATCTTGGCCCTCCCACTCCTAGCTTCATCTGGAAGGTCATCCAGATGGTCCTTCCCTTGTTCGACCATTTGCTCAATTTGCATATTATGCTTTTATTATTATAGATGTAAAAAGGTAGTTCAGGAGCACTTAACAGGGTATATGGGACCAGGGAGTTTGTCCAAGAGCAAATATTAACTAAAAATGAGTAGCCAGGAAAAGGGAGAAGAGACAAAAACATTTCACATTTAATGTATTGAAAGGTGAATGGTGTGAGTGTGTGTGTTTGTGTGTGTTTGAAAAAAAAATAAGGAAAGGGGAGAGGGAATAAGACACGATGCTAGACATGTAAATTGGAATCCAAAGGCTGTGATGACAAATTATACTTTTTTTAAGGGCAGTAGAAACCCAGGATAAATTTACTAGGAGAACAATATCATCAGACTGATGAAAATCCCAGGCTATAGCACACAGAGAGGCTGGCAGTGATTGACAGAGAAAGAAGGGAACTAAGTTAGATAGCAGTTGTTGTCCTTCAGGTTGGAGATAATGGTGGATTCATAAAGAGTGGTGACAGTGGAAAACGAGAGAGTTGGTGGATCTAAGATGTAGAATAGATAGATAGGAAAGACTGAGTGACAAGACATGGAAGAAGATGAAAAAAGGGTTTAAAAATGATATCTGGATTTCTGGATTGAACATGTGTATCATTGTTTACAGAGCTAGTACTTATTTCCTTGTTTTGTTAAAAGCAAGAACCAACATTCTTCTAACTTCAAAGTCGCAACAGGGCTTTATCCAACAGACAGCTTCAGCATATGCACTTGTCTCTCTTATTAAGGCATTGATGATTCCTGGGTAGACAGTAATTCAGAACAGTGCTAGGTCATGGCAAATACACAATCTGGACTTTCAACAAATAAACCTGAGGTATGAGGTATATGAAAAAGTGGTGGTAACTAAGGTCATTAAAAAAAACCCAAAATAAGGATGAATTTGGTGAGAGTATTTTTATGAATAGCTTCCCATTTATTCAAAAATATGATATTAAAGGTATTTGGGGAAAATTTCTTAAAATTCTGTGTCAGTCAGGTATATGACCATAGATAAAACTGAATTGACTTTGTATTTACTGATATTTCAGAATACACTGTCTGCCTTATCTTTCAATGCATAGTTAAATGAAGTGTTGTTTTAACACATGGTTACTTAACCACTTCTAGTTCATTCAAGGACTCTACAACTTGAATGTTAGGTTTAAAATTAAGTCAAAAGTTTTCAAAAGCTTGATAAGAATAGGGTAGAGGTAAGAGGAAGGAGGTTTTCTTAAAATTTGTTTTCCAATCACAGTATACATTTGATGTTATTTTATATTAGTTTCAGGTATACAGTTTAGGGGTTATGTGGCAGGATAATAAGAAGCTAGGAAAATTCCTGGGCAAGTATAATGAGGAAACCGAGGCAAGAAAATTAAACAAGACCAAATCGTTTGGGCAGTTTACAGCCAGCTTATGAATCACAAGAACTTATATTCCCCAATCCAGGACACTTGAGAAAAAAATGGTTTATAACTCTTCTTCCTAACCAAAGAACACATAGCTTAAAACACACTGGCTTGGGAAAATATAGAGCAAAGACCCAACTAATGCCATTTGTGCCAGCTAACCCCAAGGACAGATAAAGTCTAGAGGATAAATAACAAAACCCAAAAAAGCATTTAGATGGTATCACTAGAGGGAGAATGTTAGGCAAGAAAGATAGAAAAATAGCTGCAAGGGCAGGAGTGGGGGATGGGGGAGGGAATTTATCTCACCCACTGAACAAAGAATTCAGCAGTCTTGGAATCTGTCAAGATAAAATCACCAGATGTTCTCATAAACTCCTGGAAAAGCCATAGCAATGTAAAAGGGGACCTTGAAATCTATTCTATATTCTAAATCTAATATAAATTTATTCTTGAAACTTATAAGGGGGAGAAGTATAAAACCCTTGAACCCTTGAACCCCCACCAGGTGGTATGCTCTGACTAAGTGAGTTACCTGCTTGTGCTTTATGCCAACTGCATTCTTAATGAATTCATTTGCGGGGACCCTTTCCCCCTCTCCACATGGGGTTCTGTACTTGTTCTTCAGTAAATCTCCACCTTTGCTATATGGTCCTCTGTCCATGGAGTCAGTCTTTGACTCTGGTGGACAAAGAATCCGGGTTCCAGTCCAAAAAGTCTGTTTCACTATTAGAGGAGAGGAGAAAATGGCGGAAGAGAAGATGGGCGATTTCTGAGTCTTGTCCCGAGGAAGAGAGAGAGAGCAGCTGAGGATCGCACTAGGAGTGCTCGTCAACAAGCCAGGAGACTGGCAAACACCAGAGGAAATTTGGGGTCTGCTGATCAGGGAGCCACCAACAGTTGACCACCCACAGCTGGGTCCCTCACCGGAGATACTTGCCAGCGCAATGCGGACGGGAAATCTCGCCATCTTGGAAGGGAGGAGGTTCAAGTCGGAGGCCTGATTATCCCCAGCCCCAAGGAACACCAAATGAACATAGTCGGCGCGAACCCTTGATCTCAGAGGAGCTCAGATTTCGCAGCGATCCAGCGGGTGAGTTCCCCTCGGACCAGTAGTTCTGACTGAGTTCCACTCAGCGCAGCAACACCCCCCCCCCCCCCTGCGCACCAGCTCGCGCAGCACACAGAGGCTGAGGGTCTGGTCGTGGATTTACAGGAAGCCCCAGGCTTCTCAGCTGGAGGCGCGCCTGTCTGTGGACAGGGCTCCTAAGACTAGGGATATCTAAGGAGCAGCACAGCTGGATCTGAGTCCAAGAAGTAGCCGCAGAATTACAGGGGAGTGCAGCCAGCTCCGGACCGCCCCACCCCCAGCCATCAAAGACACAGAGAAGGGGAAAAAGATAGAAAGGCTTTAGAGTCCTGGAAGTCATCCAGAAACACTGCCACCCAGAGGCTAAAGCACATAGGGTCTCTAGATTGGCTTAAAAATCAGGTCTTGTAATCAACACGGAGGAACGGTGAAACACAGTGAACTGCAACTACCGCCCAGACTGGGAACAGGCGTGCGAGACATAGCAACACAGAAAGTGAATGACCTTCATTACTATAAATTTTGTTTAATTTTTAATTTTCAATTTTTATTTTTTTAACTGTTGAATTTTTGTTTTTTACCTACTTTAATTGCAAAGTTTACTCAAGAAATTTTTTTCATCTGCCATCACTAGATTTTACCTTTTTAATTAATTCATTTTTATAGGTAATCAACATTATTACTACTACTATTTTACCTTTTTTAGCTTTTTTATCTTATTTTCTTTTGTTTATTTTTATTACTACTTTTTAAGTGTCATATTATAATCCTTTTTTTTGCTTTCTTTTTTTTTTTTCCTTTTTCCTCTATTTCTTTTTTTCTCTATTTCCCCCTTCGGGATTACTATTCTAAAAACTATTCATACCTTGCCTTCTCCAACGCTCTATTCTATCTCAAACCTACCTTTATGACATCTCTCTATTCCTAACCCTTTACCTTTGGTGTCCTGCTTATCTTAACCCTTTACTGCTATAGATTTTCCTTACTCTTTCTGTTTACCCTCTCCAAAATTTTCACCTGACCTGTGTATATATAATTCCCAACCCCCTGCTCCAATCCCATTCACACCTACCTTGTCACTGCCCCCCCACCAAAAAAAAAAAGCCTTCTCTCTACCCCTTTGTTGTTGTATGTTGAATGCTAACTATATCAAAGGTTTATGCTTTTTTTTGTGTGTGTAAGATTGGTTTGCTTATTCTTTTTATTGGATTGTATGTTCTTGTTATCTGGGTTCTAGACACCTTTATTGGAGGATATTAATATTGCAAACACATTTCTGTCCAGTGCCTTGTGTGTTGTACCTGGTTGTGTTGTATTTTGTGCCTTTAAATCAAAGCAGGAGGGAGAGAATTACGTAACCAGGCACCCTATAAAGAGAGATCATGGGGAGACTAAGAAACAACCCGCCTGTGAAAGAAAATCAACCATCACCAGAAAATGAAGTAAACGAGTTAGAGGCAAGCAACCTACCAGAGCAAGAATTCAGAGTAATGATCATAAGTTGGCTAAAAAGAATGGAAGACAAATTTGACAATATGAATAAGACCCAAGAGGAAATGAAGAAGACCCAAGAGGAAATGAAGGAGACCCAAGAAGAAATGAAAAATGACATCGCTACTATGAAGAACTCAATAGAAAGCATCAAGAGTAGACTAGATGAAGCAGAAGACCGCATCAGTGAGCTAGAAGACAAAATGGAAAAAAAATACCCAATTACAGCAGTTGCTAGAAAAAAAAATTAAAAAACAGGAGGAGAGCCTAAGGGAGCTTTGGGACAATACAAAACAAAACAATATTAGAATAATAGGGGTTCCAGAAGGAAAGGAAACTGAGCAAGATATGGAAAAAGTATTTCAAGAAATAATGACAGAAAACTTTCCTGAGATAGAGAAGAAAAAACCAACACAAATCCAAGATGCTCGAAGGGTCCCCAACAAAATGAACCCCCAAAGATCAACACCCAGACACATTATAATTAAACTGGCAAAAAACATCGACAAAACCAGAATCTTAAAAGCAGCCAGAGAGAGACAGAAAGTTACATATAAAGGAAACCCCATCAGACTAGCAACTGATTTCTCAACAGAAACTCATCAGGCCAGAAGGGAATGGGATGACATATACAAAGTCATGCAAAGGAAGGGTCTGAACCCAAGAATACTGTACCCCGCAAGGCTGTCAATCAAAATTGAAGGTGTAATCAGGAGCTTCACCGACAAAAACAGACTAAAGGAATTTATCTCCAACAAACCAGCAATGCAAGAAATGCTAAAGGGTCTACTGTAATAATAAAGAAATAGGAAGTGAAGAAGGAACACAGGGGGATAGAATAAAAATGGCATCAAATACCTACCTTTCAATAATTACTTTAAATGTAAATGGTTTAAATGCTCCAATTAAAAGATATAGGGTAACAGAATGGATAAGAAAGCAAAACCCATTCATCTGCTGTCTACAAGAAACCCACCTCAGAAAAACAGACGCCCACAGACTGAAGGTGAAAGGATGGGAAAAGATTTTCCAGGCAAACGGAAACGAAAAAAAAGCTGGGGTAGCAATACTTATATCTGACAAACTAGATCTCAAAGTGAAGGACATAACAAGAGATAAGGAAGGCCACTTCATAATACTAAAGGGTGTAATCCAACAAGAAGAAATAACCCTGGTAAACATATATGCACCCAATTTGGGAGCACCCAAATACATAAAGAAACTGCTGGAGGACATTAAGGGACAGATTAATAGCAATGCAATCATAGTAGGAGATTTTAATACTCCATTGTCACCTCTGGACAAATCATCTAAACAAAAAATCAGTAAAGAAACGTCAATTCTAAATGACGTATTAGACCAGATGGAATTAATTGACATCTTCAGAACATTTCATCCCAAAGCCACAGAATATACATTCTTCTCAAGTGCACACGGGTCATTCTCAAAGATAGACCACATATTGGGACATAGGCAAAGTCTCTTCAAATTCAAGAAGATAGAAATCTTATCAAGCATTTTCTCAGATCACAGTGCCATAAAATTGGAAATCAACTACAATAATAATAAGCCAAAGAAATTAAACACATGGAGACTAAATAGCATGCTATTGAACAAAGAATGGGTTACCAGAGAAATCAAGGAAGAAATCAAAAACATCATGGCAACTAATGACAATGAAAACACAACAATCCAAAATCTATGGGGCACAGTAAAAGCTGTTTTGAGGGGGAAGTTCATATCCCTACAAGCCTATTGCAAAAAACAAGAAAGATTGGTAACAAATTATCTTACCCTACAACTCAAACAGTTAGAAAAAGAACAGCAAGAAAGGCCCACTGTAAGCAAAAGGAAGGAAATAATAAAAATCAGAGCGGAGATTAACGACATAGAGACCAAAGACACAATACATAAGATCAACAAAACCAAGAGCTGGTTCTTTGAAAGGATTAACAAGATTGATGAGCCTCTAGCCAGGCTAACCAAGAAACAAAGAGAGAGGACCCAAATAAACAAAATTAGAAATGAAAGAGGTGAAATAACAACAGACCCCGCCGAAATACAAAGGATTGTTACAAAATACTATGAACAACTCTATTCCAACAAACTGGACAACCTGGAGGAAATGGACATATTCCTAGAAAAATACAACCTTCCAAAACTCAATCAGGAAGAATCTAAAAATCTCAATAGACCAGTAACTTGGGAAGAAATTGAAGCAGTCATCAAAAAGCTTCCAGCAAATAAAAGCCCAGGGCCAGATGGCTTCACAGGAGAGTTTTACCAAACATTCAAGGAAGAACTAAAACCTATCCTCCTCAGACTTTTCCAAAAAATTCAAGAGGAAGGAACACTGCCAAACTCCTTTTATGAAGCCAGCATCACCCTAATACCAAAACCAGATAAAGACAACTCAATGAAAGAGAATTACAGGCCAATATCCCTCATGAACATAGATGCCAAAATCCTCAACAAAATTCTAGCAAATTGGCTCCAGCAGTACATCAGGAAGATCATACACCATGACCAAGTAGGTTTTATACCAGGAATGCAAGGATGGTATAATATTCGCAAATTAATAAACGTGATACATCACATAAACAAATTGAGAGATAAAAATCATATGGTCATATCTATCGATGCAGAAAAGGCATTTGATAAAATCCAACACCCTTTCCTGATAAAAACTCTCAACAAGGTGGGAGTACAAGGATCATACCTCAACATAATAAAAGCTATATATGATAAACCCACAGCCAACATCATGTTCAATGGGCAAAAACTAAAACCATTCCCTCTAAGAACAGGAACAAGACAGGGATGCCCACTCTCACCACTCCTCTTTGACATAGTACTGGAAGTACTCGCCATTGCAATTAGACAAGAAGAGGAAATAAAAGGCATCAAAATCGGAAAACAAGAAGTAAAGCTGCCACTATTTGCAGATGACATGATATTGTACATAAAAAACCCAAGAGACTCCATCAAAAAGCTAATAGACTTAATAAACGAATTTGGCAATGTAGCAGGATACAAAATAAATGCCAAGAAATCAATGGCATTTCTCTACACCAATAGTGAACTTACAGAAACAGAGACTAAAAAAGCAATCCCGTTTACCATCGCACCAAAAAAATTAAGATACCTAGGAATAAACTTAACCAAGGAGGTAAAAGACCTATATGCAGAAAACTACAGGACACTGAAAAAAGAAATAGAGAAAGATGTAAACAGATGGAAGAACATACCATGTTCATGGATTGGTAGAATCAACATCATCAAAATGTCCATACTTCCCAAAGCAATATATAAGTTCAATGCACTCCCCATGAAAATACCATGGACATACTTCACAGACCTAGAAAGAACTCTCCAAAAATTCATTTGGAACAATAAAATACCCCGAATAGCCTCAGCAATCTTAAGAAATAAGAGTAAAGTAGGAGGAATCTCAATACCAGATTTCAAGCTGTATTACAAAGCAACTGTTCTCAAAACAGCCTGGTACTGGCACAAGAACAGACATATTGATCAATGGAATAGATTAGAGAATCCAGACATCAACCCAAATCAATATGCTCAATTAATATTTGACAAAGGAGGCACGAACATACAATGGAGTCAAGATAGTCTTTTTAATAAATGGTGTTGGGAAAATTGGACAGATACATGCAAAAGAATGAAACTAGATCACCAACTTACACCATACACAAAAATAAACTCAAAATGGATACAGGACTTAAACATAAGACGGGAAACCATAAAAATACTAGAGACATCCACAGGCAGCAAAATCTCAGACATATGCCTAAAGAACTTCTTCACTGATACTAACCCTAGGGCAATGGAAGCTAAAGAGAAAATAAACAAATGGGACTACATCAAAATAAAAAGCTTTTTTACGTCAAAAGAAACCATCAACAAAACAACAAGAAAACCCACTGTATGGGAGAACATATTTGCAAACGATATCACTGATAAAGGTTTAATCTCCAACATCTACAGACAGCTTATACAACTCAATAAAAGGAAAATGAATGAGCCAATTAAAAAATGGGCAATGGACCTAAATAGAATCCTCTCAAAAGAAGACAGAAGGAAGGCCAAGAGGCACATGAAAACATGCTCCAAGTCACTAATTATCCGAGAGATGCAAATCAAAACAACAATGCGGTACCATCTCACACCTGTCAGAATGGCCAACATCAACAAAACAACAAACAACAAATGTTGGCGAGGTTGTGGAGAAAAAGGAACCCTCGTGCACTGCTGGTGGGATTGTAGGTTGGTGCAACCACTGTGGAAAACAGTATGGAGCTTCCTCAAAAAACTGAAAATGGAACTCCCATTTGACCCAGTAATCCCACTACTAGGAATATACCCCAAGAAACTAGAAAGACCAATCAGAAAGGATATATGCACCCCTATGTTCATAGCAGCACAATTTACAATAGCTAGGACTTGGAAACAGCCTAGGTGCCCGTCAGCAGATGAATGGATCAGAAAACTATGGTACATCTACACCATGGAATACTATGCTGCCATAAAAAGGAAGGAATTCTCATCATTTGCAGTAACTTGGATGGAATTGGAGAGCATCATGCTGAGTGAAATAAGCCAGTCAATGAAAGAGAAACACTACATGACCTCACTCATTTATGGATATTAAAGATCATTATAAACGAATGAACAGAAAGATTGATATAGTGACAGTAAAACAACAGGCAGTCTGTCAAATGACAGCGGGGGTGGGGTGGGGGGAGGGTAGGGAGATCTGGGGGAGATAAGAGATCAACCAAAGGACTGGTATGCTTGCATATAAGAATAACCAATGGACACAAAACTCTGGGGAGGGAGGGCATCTATGGGGGGGGAGGGGGCAATGATAAGCTATGTATACAGATAATACCTTAATAAAAAAATAATTAAAAAAAATTCATTTGCTTTGCTTCCTCAATAAATTCACTTGCTTTGCTTCAACACTGCTTTTTGTCACTCATCTGAATTCTTTCTCATGGGTGTGACAAGAGTCAAGGTGGGGAGAGCTCCCTCAGACTTGGGTGGCTCCCTGTTAACAATTAGATAATAATATATTTTACAAAGTGGTCCCCCAGATATTTCAAGTACTCACCTACCATCATTTTTTTTTATTAAGGAGAGTATGGCTATAGATATAAGGCACATGAAAAAAATCAGATTTAATTAATGACATTATAATTATTTTCTAAGACTTTGAAAAGACTGTCAAGATTTTTATCCCATAAAATGGCTGATAAAATGTATTAGTTTGTTTGATTAATTGTGCAAAGTACAACAAATATTTTTTATTCTTTCATTCTTTAATTTGACAAACACCCAAGAATACTCAAGTTTAAAGACAAATAATTGTTATTTTTTTCTCAAAAAACAGAAGTGTTTTTAGAAGCCATTAACTCTAAAACAGCATTATGTCATAAATAATGTGACCAAGAATGTATAGAATAGCCCTAGCTGGTTTGGTTCAGTGGATAGAGCATTGGCCCAAGGACTGAAGGGTCCCAGGTTTGATTTTGGTCAAAGGCATGTACCTAGGTTATAGACTCAATCCCTAGCCCTGGTTGAAGCACATGTAGGGGGCAACCAATCCATGTGTCTCTCTCACATAGATGTTTCTCTCTGTCTCTCCCCCTCCTTTCCACTCTCTCTAAAAATCAATGGAAAAATGTCCTTGAATGAGGATGAGCCAGAATGTACATAATAGCAAAGGGGAATGGGGAGAAAGGCTATGTTTTAGCAATAAAACTGAATTAGATGAAGAAGGGGGGAGTTAGAAGAATAAAATTTTTTAAGTGAGAAATCTACTAACTTAAAAGTATGATGTTCAAGGGCACTACAAAAAGTTCCAAATAATGAAATCAAAGGTTATGTGAAGACGATGATGGGAAATGAGTCTGAAATAGGAGGCAGAAATTGGATATGTCATTAAGAACCTGTAAGCAAAGGGATCTGATTTTATTCTGAAAGCTATGGGGAATTATTGAAGGATTTTAAGCAGAGATGTGATGCAATCCAATTGACATCCTACCTAATAAAACAGTAATATGCAAATTAACCAGCACTCCCCTATATCTACCAGCCATGCCCACCAGTCAATCAGAGCAAGTATGCAAATAAACCCAACCAAGATGGCTACAGTCACAGAGAGCAGGAGGAAGGCTTGGGTTTTCCAGGCAACGGAAGAGGTCAAGCTTTCTGCCTGCCCTTGCAGGCCTAGGCCTTCACTCAAGGCTAAAAATTTTCAATTATAGAAGGTAAACAAATCCAAACAAAATTGGCTGCTGGCCACAGAGTGAGCATGAGGGTTGGCTCCTCTCTAGGCTACAAAGTTTCAGTTGTAGAAGGTAAATAAATTCCAGATACCAGGGCCTCCACTTGGGTCACTAGGGGGTGTGGCTGGCCTGCAAACCACCACAGGGCCCTTGCTCAGGCCACCTCATGTCCCAAGGGAAACCCCACCCTGATTAGGGACACCTTTCAGGGCAAACCAGTCAGCCCCTATCCTTGCACCAGGCCTCTATCCTATCTAATAAAAGAGTAATATGCAGATTGACCATCACTCCAACACACAAGATGGCTGTCCCCATGTGGTCAAAGATCCTGACCTATGTGAACACAAGATGGCCACCACAAGATAGCCAGCAGGGGACGGTAGTTGAGAGGTGCCAGGTCTGCAAGGAAGGGCAGTTGGAGGTGATCAACCCTGCAGGGAAAGGAAGTTGGGGGTTAACAGGCCAGCAGAGGAGGAAAGTTAGGGGCAAACAGGCTGACAGGGGATCAATTAGACATCAATCAGGCTGGCATGGGAGTGGTTAGAGGATGATCAGGCTGGCAGGCAGAAGAGGTTAGGGGCAATCAGGAAAGTAGGCAGGCAAGCAGTTGGGAACCAGCAGTCCTGGATTGTGAAAGAGGTCCCAGATTGGAGAATATGCAGACTGGGATGAGTGCCCCACCCCCACCCCCTGGTCCCATGCACGAATTTCATGCACAGGGCCTCTAGTTATATTATGAAAGTTGGCAATCAGACACAAAGTGATAGCCAGTTTTGAGAAGATGGAGAATTGTGCTTGCAAAAATCTACCAAGTATAAGACATGCAGGTTACATTTCATGAATTACACTTAACTACAAAGAAGAATACACAGAGCATCCACAAGGCAGGGCTGGCCTTGGCAAGGAGTTGTCAGGGGTTTACAGGCTGGTCATGCCCTGATCAGGGTGGGGGGCCCCCAGTGGGGAGCGGGGCTGACCTGAGTGAGGGGCTGAAGGCAGTTTGCAGGCCAGCCATGCCCCTGGCTTTGCCAGGAAGGATGTCCAGAATGACATCTGGAAGATGTTCAGTCTATTCAGTCTAATTAGTATGTAACCCTTTTATTAGTATAAATATAGACAATAGTCTTTGGACTACATCCTAGGGTATAATAAGCAACTGAAGTAAATGTTTTGAAGCTGAGCTGTCCAGAAACTGCTCTTAGATTTTAATCACCAGAAAATGCCCTGAGGTCTTATTGTCAATCTCAGATACTGAGAAAAAAAAATAACTAAAGGTGTATTGGGGTTTTAGTTGGCCATTCAAATGTAATTGCCAATGTGGGACACTTCCAGACACAATTATTTTCTCTTTTACTATCTTGCAACACAAACACCCAAAGCAGCATAGTCTTAGTTTCATGTAATATTTAGCTGAGAGATAATGAATTTTTTAAAACAATGATGGAGGAACTTATAGTTCTAAATCATGCTAATGGCCTTCCTTATGGGTCAGATGCATACAATGTTCTCTAATAATTTGATGCATTTACTCAAGTAAGTTATAATATTTTAAATTTTATGAAAACATTTTCTAGTAAATGTTTTTTACTAGAAAACCAGCTGAAAGTGAATTAGAACAAATTGAAAAGTATATGAAAAAAAATGTAAATCATGTATCTGTTTTATTTTATAAGTTTATTTTTATTTATTTCATTGCTTTTTATTTAAAAACCAGAGGCCTGGTGCACAAAATTTGTGCATGGGGGATGTGTCTCTCAGCCCAGCCTGCACTCTCTCCAATCTGGGACCCCTCACGGGATGTCTAATAGCCCATTTAGACAACTGCCTAATAGGCAGTTGGACATCCCTCTCACAATCCAGGACTGCTGGCCCACAACTGCTTGCCTGCCTGTCTTCCTGATTGCCCCTAATCATTTCTGCCTGCCAGCATAATCACCCCTAACCACTCCCTTGCCAGCCTGATTAATGACTAACTGCTCCCCTGCCAGCCTGATATCCCCTAACTCCTCTCCCCTGCAGGCCTGGGTCCCCCCCCCCCCCAACTGCCCTGCTTGGTCGTCCTTAACTTCCCTCCTCTGCTGGCCTCCCCTGCAGGCTTGATCACCCCTAACTGCTCTCCTTTGCAGGACTGGTCCTTCCCAACTGCCCTTCCCTGATGGCCATCTTGTGGTGGCCATCTTGTGTCCACATGGAGGCAGGATCTTTGACCACATGGGGGCAGCCATCTTGTGTGTTGGAGTGATGGTCAATCTGCATATTACTCCTTTATTAGATAGGATAGAGGCTTGGAGCATGGGTGGGGGCTGCTGGTTTGCCCTGAAGGGTGTCCCAGATCAGGGTGGAGGTTCCCTTGGGATGTGGGTGGCATGGGTGAGGGGCCTGTGGTGGTTTGCAGGCCAGCCACACCCTCCCCCCTCCTCCTTAGGTGAACCAAGTGGCCCTTGTATGTCAGATTTATTATCTTCTATAATTGAAACTTTGTAGCCTTGAGTGAAGGCCAGGCTTGCCAGGAAGCTTGACTTCCTCCATCGCTGGGGAAATCCAAGCCTCCTGCTTGCTTCAGCTGTTTGGCCAGAACCATTTTGGGGGGAATTTATTTATCTTTTATAATTGAAACTTTGTAGCCTTGAGCAGAGGTTGGGGCCGGCCAAAGCGGGCGGGAAGCTTGGCTTCCTACATTGTTGAGAAAACCCAAGCCTCCTGCTCGTTCTGTGGCTGCAGCCATACTTGCTCCTGATTGGTTGGTGGTGGGCGTAGTGGAGGTACAATCAATTTACATGTTTCTCTTTTATTAGTATAGATATAGGGATATGTCTAAGTTGTTTATGAAACCAATGATAAGAATTATAGAGAATTGTGAAATTTCATAGAGTAACTAATATTCCAATATAGGAAAAACAACCATCAGAGATATTCATGTGGACCATGCAACAATCCAGCCAACTTTTTATCTTGATACACTTGCTATTTACTATATTTTGAATTTAATAAATATCAATCTCCTTATGAATTCACCTTTTTTCCTAATTTCTTCTGCCTCTGAACATAGGTCAGCACATGGCTCTCTTTGCCAGGGACCTGCCTAAAAACCCATGCCAATGCTTCTTTTTGCAGAGAGCTAACAAACTCATGCCACAATTGTCCCATTAAAAAGTGGTGGGTTAAGAGGGAGTTTGGGTGAGCTGCTGTGACTTTCAGAAATTTATTAGCCCTGGCCAGTGTGGCTTAATTGGTTAGAGCAGTGTCCCATACACCAAATGGTGGTGGCTGGATTCTGGGTAAGGGGACATACCGAAGTTGTGGGTTGTATAAGAGGCAACTGATTGATGTTTCTCTCTCACACCTACCTCTATTCTCCTTTTCTCTCTCTAAAACAATAAATAAATACAAGCTTTTAAAAATGTTGGCTTCTATAGATCAGAACAATGTTATTTTCTAGACTTTAAAAAACAGTTTTGTTGAAGTATAGTCTATATACCATAAAGTTCACGACTTACAAATAATGAAAAATTAATTGATTTTAGGAAACTTAGAGTTTTTCAGCCATAACTATAATCAGTTTTAGAATATTGTCATGTTTTGTTGTGTATTATCTGGCAAAATCAATGTTTGAGACCTTTAATAAATAGAATAAAGTAAGAGTATCAGATGAAACCTAGGCAAGGTCTACCACTGGGCTCAAAAAATCTGAGGTAACCTGGTGTATGGGAGGATTGAACCCCTAAAGTGGCATCCTATCGAGGAAATTCATTCTGAAGAACTAAAAAGCCATAAATAACCAGATTTATCAAATAACAATGTTAGCACCGGGACCCATGCTTCTGACTCCAAGCTGGTGAGTATTGCTAGGGATTCGTTGCTTCTTCCACTCCCATATTTGATTCATGCCCAGTGGCTTTTTTTCATATACATACATGGTAGGAAAAAAATGTAGGTTTATAGTTGTTCCTATGGAAAATAATACAATAATAAATAAATAATAATATGAAAGAATAAACTCTGTTTTATGTACCCACAACTATAAACCTACTTTTGCCCTGCCCTGTTTTAGGCACTATGTAGATATTTGTTGAATGAAATTCTTTTCAATAAGATAATTTGACTTATACAGAGCAGGTTTTGGGACAATAGGGAATGTACCACAATTTACTAGAACACATCACAGTAAGGGAAAGGGGGCATTTCCACCCACTCTGCAGTAAGACAGAGAGCAGCTTTGGCATATGACGATTCCATTAATGGGATGCAGTAGGAAACCACATTACCTACAGAGAGAGAGCAGTACCTGTGAATGAAGTTGAACTTAGGAGATGTGGTTTGGTGAAGGATCAAAGAGGCATTATGATGAGTGTGTCATCGAATTACCCGAACATCTCAGTGGGTTTGATAAATCTGAGACCTGTGGGGAATTAGTGACCCTGCCCTCCTTCCACACCTCATTCTGTTCCGTCCCTGCCTTTGCTCACTAGGCTGTCACCAGAGTGGCTCTTTTGTTCTGGTTTTCTTCCATGACGAATAGCTTCTTCCTTGGAACCTTTTTTGCTAGCTGTTTCCTCTTCATGAAATGTTCTTTTCTCCTACAAATTGGAGATGAGTCTTTGCTTTCAGATTTCCATCTAAAATAAGCACCCAAACACTTTTAATTATATCACTCAGTTTATTTTCTTCATTGTACCTTGTATAAAATATGATATATACAGAGTGGGGTAAACAGAGGTTTACAGTTGTAGGTGAAGCACAATTTACTATTGTATTATTATTTACCGGAGGCCCAGTGCATGAAATTCATGCACTCAGAGTGGGGGGGTTCCCTCAGCCACAGGACTGCTCCCTCTTGCAGTCTGGGAGCCCTCAAGGGATGTCTGATTGCTTCCAGGCCTAAGCCATCAGTCAGACATCCCCATCCTTAGCGCTGCTGTGGAGACAGGAGAGGCTCCCAACACTGCTGCTGCACTAGCCAGCCATGAGCCCTGCTTCTGGCTCAGCATCACTCCCCCGGTAGGAACACACTGACCACCAGGGGGCAGTTCCTGCATCGAGCATCTGCCCCCCATTGGACAGTGCATGTCATAGCAATATGTTGTTCTGCTGTTGGGTGGATTTTCACATTAGCCTTTTATTACATAGAATAATGTTATATTATAAGCAAGGCCTCTAATTCAATTTTTTTTTAGGTAAAGGGAGAGGTAAAATTTCACTTGAGCCTGAAGCTAAAATTGCCCTTAGCTCAAAAATCTGCATACCACTGGAACACATCTTGGTGAGGCTCATTCTGAATCCCCACACTGCCCTGTTATGTGTATAACTATTGGGAACCATCTTATCACTTTAGTGAAAAGAACCTTTTCTTATGTTACAAAATAACTAACTTTATCTCATGAGTTGTGTTTTGGCTTCCAGCCTGTATCCCATATTCATGCAGCAACTTCAGCCCTTCTGTTCAACATTTACCTGGCATATCTTCTATTTTCTTTTCTCTACATCTTTCTAGATTTTTATGTAATCGATTATTGCGTTATTTTCCATATGAACAACTGTAAGCCTACTTTTGACTCACTGTTATGCTTATGAATATGATATGCTTACATATAAATGTATATATAGTGTATATTTAAAATAAATGCAAAAAAATGGCTATTTTATGTATATACTAGAGGCCCAGCACATATGAAATCGTGCACAACTAGCTCGCTTCGGCTTGCCTCAGCTGGCTGCCCCACCCATCACTGCTCATAGCTAGTGCCCCACCCTCTACCCTCTTAGCTCTGCCACTAGGGCTCTGGCACCGCCCACCATAAAAGCTGCTGCTCATTTGTTTGTGAAGGGTGTTAGGGTGTCATGGCCACAGGCCTTTTATTAGTAAATATAAGCATTTTTAGAAGAAGCATGACTAACAAAGCAACATCGGTTGGCTTAAAGCTTTAAGGTCAGCTTAAAAAAATGTATTGCTAAAAACTTCCTCCAGGAGGTCCTCCAGCTCTATTGCTGAATAGGCCCAGGAGGAGAAGATTTGATTCTCTAGGTCAATCCATTCTTCAGTTGAAGAATTCTAACTTTAAAACATTTTTGCATATTGGTACAGAATATGTTTCCTTGTAACTTTCTTACTAATCCTACTCTTTTCCCCTTTGAAATTACATAAAATATATCTACCTACCATATTTACACATTATTTTCCCCCAGTATTTGATGGGATATGGGTTATTGCAAATTCAATTCTTTAATGGGCATGAGAACATTGCAATGTGAAGGGAAGATGGTTTCTTGAGAGTTTATTAAAATATTTAGGAAACAGTAACCAAAGCAATGACATTATCAGACGAAGAACAAACAAAAATTTACTGAAGACACTGAAATGTGAAATGTTTGGTTGGTCTTTGATGTCGCTGCCCTGGAAATGGGTGGGGTGGGGAGAGGGGAAGCTTAGGCCTAGAACAGAGCAGATGCAATTCCAGGAAACTGGGTTTGACTGGTGGATGGGCGGCTCAAGACTTCGTTTTGAAGTTTATTTAAACCAAAGGGTGAGAAAACATCAACCGCTGAGAACAGCCCAAGGTTTTCAGAGATATTATTTTTCATCTATATGAAAACTTGTCTGCAAAATAGTATCTTTCTATTGGCTTGCGGCTGTACATTGAGATTCAAGGAATGATTTCCATTTTGAGAGAGGAAAACAACACGGTCTGTGAAGCTATTTACAAAACAGATTCCATTAAAAAGGGATCAGAACAGTGTGAAAGCTCTGTTGAGCTTCATGTTTTTTTTCTATATAAGGTAATAGAGTGGGTGAAATTAAAAAAATTTTTCAAGTTATATGGTATGCTCAAGATTCTCGACTATTTCTGTAATGTCAACTCACTGGACTTTAATTTAGTTTAATTAGTATTTATTGAGTACTGAATGTGTAGCAGGCCCTGTGCTGGTATGGGAAATGAACACAGAGATGTAGGCTCTGACCTCAGGAGACTTACTATGTTGTGGAAAACAGGCCTGTAAATGAGAAATATTCTGCCCAAACCCAGTTATGAGCAGGAGTCTGAGCGCTGGGCCCCGTGTGAGCATACACAAGGGACATCTACCCCAGTCTGAGAGGCTCAGGGAAACATCCACAAGGAATTGATGGAGAGTGGCAGATGTGAATGAACTTACAGGTGAAAGATACCATGACCCCATGAGACACAGCTAGTAGTTCAGTGTGGCTGAAGCATGTATCAAAGCTGGGAGAGAGAAAATTAAAAGGGCCAGACAGATGAACAGAGAGCAGATCTTGAAATGTTCCATCTTTGGTTATAAACTAAGATGGAAGAAAATGCAAATGAATTCTCATTCATATTCTCTGATGTCAGGTGATATTGTACCTATGTAAGGCCTTAGTTTTTCCTATGCTATATTTCACCATTACAGTAGCATGAAATTCAATAAATATTTGGATGAATGGATAAATGAATTTTGAACCTTGACTCTACTATTCCTCTAAAATCAGATACTTGTTAGTCAATTTCTTTTCTTGACACTTACATCCTCTTCCCACAAAAATATTATAGTATTGGTTTTTAGGGAATTTATAGAAGGGAATACAATGTTATAGCAGTAAGACTGCAAACGTGTTCTATCCCCAGGGAGGAATATCAGAATGGTTATTCTGACCTTCTGCAAGCTGCAGAAAAAGAGACATTGATTCCTATTAATTCAAGGAGTACAGGAAAGCTTTGTGGAAAGCAGCATTTGAGTTGAGTGGATGAGCAGAATTTTGATAGTTGTGGACAGAGGTTTCATGTGAGATAGTGCTTTGTAAATGCTTAAATGCTAAACCAAAGTCATTTACTATAGTTTAGAAAATAGTTACATGAAATAGATGATAAGCTGTAGGCAAGATTTTGAATATTTATGTATTCCTTCTTAGAAAGTTAAATGGAGTTTATTCACCAACTGGTGGGTGGATTCTGAACTAAAACACAAATATGTAATAACGACATGTCTCCACATTTCTTCTCCACAGCCAAATTCATATTAATCAAATCCTTCTCCCTTGTTGCTAAGCAGAAGCAAGGATACATTAAAAACCATAAATATTAGCATAGTAGAATTTGCAAGTCAACTCGTCCTATTACAAATGCAGTTGCAAAGTTCTAACCTTCTCTGCTCTTGTCCACACTCTGTGCAGGCTTGAATACCTCCCCCGGATGGATAACCAGCACTAGGAAAGACAGTAAACGCTTGTAAGCATTATCATTCCTTCTGTCCTTGTTTACTGACCTCACATTGACTGTTGACTACACATATGCAGGTACATGCATGAGTGAAGGCATGTAATCATCTCCAACACACACACATGTGCACCCACTTGGAAATACACGATGCACGGATTCAATTCAAAGGTGAGAATACAGTACACTCTTCCAGTACTGAAAATCTAAATTCTTATTGCTTTCATTTTTATGGTAGACTGTGGTGCACCACCCTGTTTTAAAGGAGTGTTGTATTTTGTTTATTTTTATTTTTATGTAGTATACTTGGTCAAAGAATATTTCAAGTGCAAGATCCTGTCATTTGTGACTATCCTGAGTCAGGACCTATAGCTATCAGATGCCTCAAAGCTTCATTAATCTCCTCTCCCCTGCTGCCTGCCTGCCTTTTGACCACTTCCCTGCTAATTAGCCTGAGAGCAGGTGGAGAAAAAGATGCTGCTAATCTCTAATCATGCTCTTCCCAGTTCTGGTTCATAGAAGGAAAAAATAAATGTGGGAAAAGTATTGTATGCTGCTGTTTTAAGATTTCAATGTCTCTCAGTCTTGATATATTGAGATTTAGGCTTATCTTAAAATATTAAGTTCCTAATGTAACATTCTTAATGACTTTTCCTTCAATTCACTATCAATAACTCAACGGATGACCTGCTAATACAGACATCAAACAAGAAGTAATTGACAGGAGGATAAGAGCAGTTTGTTGTCTGTATTAGCAGGTCACACACTAGCAATGAGGGCACATAACAAAGAAATTCAAAGACATTCACCGAACAATGGGACTCTGGGTTGTTCTTCCATTTCCCCCCTATCCTCCTGGTTCTCAGGTCAAGAAAGTGGTGAGAGTGTGTGACTGGTTTGGAGTAATGACTAAGTTAATGACCTGCCTTTTTAATAAGAAGCTAAGGTTTTTCACTTGCTGACCAATCTCCCAGAAGGCCCTTGAATAGCTCAGTCTATTAAGTTCATTAAGTAATCTCCTCCCATCATGCTTCGGAGTGTGCCCCAATTAAAATAAATTTTATTGAGAGAACCACAGGATTGTGCTGTAAGGAGCTTTAGAATTATCACTCCAATAAATGGATGATGAAAATTAGGTTTAGGTATTTAAGTGACATTTTCCCCCAAATCAGTTAGTCAGGATGAAAGCTCAGGTCTTTTGACTCCATTGTATGGCATGTAAAAGTGAGTTATGCTCCTTCCTACCGGTGAAGCTTCTACAAGTTCTATAACCAGCCTAGATAAAAATGCCCAGCACATATATAATCCTTTGGATTTAGATTTCAAACCATTAACCTAAAACTACTATATGTCCTCAGAAAATAAATAAAAAATTAAAGGTACCTATAATTCTTCATCTCTCCAGACTGTCATATGATGACCTAATAATCCATCAATGTGTTTTGGGAGCTCCATGTAATGTTTAGGACTTTGAAAGTTTGTTCTTGACGAATTCAAAGGGGTTTTTAGTGATTGTTGCTTTTTTTATCGGGGCTCCCCACTTTAAAAAAAAATAAGTTTATTGATTTTTCAGAAAGAGGAAGAAGAGAAACATTGTTGTGAGAGCCAAACATAAATCAACTGCCTCCTACACAGCCCCTTCTGAAGATGGAGCCCACAGCCCAGGCATGTGCCCTGTAGGCAACCTCTAGGTGCCCGGGATGACGCCCAACCAGGGCTGGGCTCGCAACTGGTTAAAGAACCTTCTGGAGCCCAGTTATTTTCTAAAGTGCATGTCAAATGTTCTCATCTCTAAATTATGGAATATGCCTTTTGCTATGGTTGACATGATAGACTAATGGACTAATTTTGTTAATTTTAAGTACATTCCAATTTTAATATTTTAAGTATTTTTAAATGTATTTTATTGATTTTAGAGAGGAAGGGAGAGGGAGAGAGAAGCATCAGTGATGACAGAGAGAATCATTGACCTGCTGCCTTCTGCACGCCCTGCACTGAGGATCGAGCCCACAACCTGGGCATGTGCCCTGGTCAGGAATTGAACCCGGGAACCTACAGTCCACAGGGAGACACTCTATCCACTGAGCAAAACCAGCTAGGGCTTTTTTACTGTTTTAAAAATAAAATTGATAACTAAATAAAAAGTGTGCTATTTAGTTATTTGTCAAAATTATTTTTGTGGAAATGTTAAGAGTTACCAAACTTGCTCTCTGTCAAAATAACTGAATCAGTTTTATAATTTCCCCTAACTTACTTTGTAAGATGAAGATCCCTGAAAGAGGAGCTATTTTTAAGCCAGCCCTGAGCATATTCCTTCCCTCATCCTTCTTCCTAATTTGTAAGGTCAATGATATCGACCGCGTGGACTAATAGCAAATCCTATCTCTATGAAATCAGCCTATCTAAATACATTAGGAATGCTCAGCAGCCTGTTTCATGGAAATTAAATTAGTGAATAACTTTGTGATGAGAAAAATCATGAGGTCATGGCCACTATTGCTTGAAACGAAATGAGCAAATCTTTAGAACACTGTGTTTTTGCTCTTTCCATGGGAAGACCTCAGGGGCCGTGTCTCTCGGAGCATCTGCAAGACTCCGGAAGCAAGAACAATGCAGGTGATGGTATCAGGATGGTTTGATAAAGTGTGAAATAAGCAACAACCCTTCCTTATATGAGATTTGAAGATGTTTCCTTCAAAACTGTTCAGAGTTCTGTCATATATATAGAACACTGTTTGGAGACTTCTGTTTATTATGTTAGCATTTTTTTTCTTAAATTACATACAAATATTTTCATCCAGTAAGACATCGTACTGTATGAAAGAATTGCTGGGAGTCACATTAATTAAAAATTAATTTTAATATAGGTATTTACCCTACTCTCCATTGGAAAAACACTTCTGCTTGGTGGGTCCTTACTCTGGTTGTGAGACTGAAATCTGAGTTCTGAACATGGTTAGGATGACCAGCTAGGAAAAGAGTGAACAACACAGCCCCCAGGCTTGTACTGTTGTTTCTCTCAATTTCCCTTTCCCATCTCCAAGAGAAGCCCTTTCTAGCAGTTTTTCACTCAAGTCTTCCCTTATCCAAGGGAAAGGAGAGCTTAAGAAAAGATCTAATGACGAAAATCCATTTAGAAAAACAGCAAGTTGGTGCAAACTCTTACATCCGTACGTTTATAAAATGTCTTATTCATTTTTAAAAGTTCCAGGTCTTTCATCTCAGCTTCTCTCTATATCGTGTGGAATGAAAGTTTTTGCTGTTTGGTTTGCTTTTCCCCATTTAAAAAAATATTTTTTTTATTGTTGCTGGTTTGTATGTAACTTTCAGGCACTAGCACAGGAAGCGAAGGGTATTTGGTGGGAAGGTGGAGAGGGGCACACAGCAGCAGCAGGTAATCCACGGCATCTTTCATTGCACAGCCCCTAACGGCAACTTTCACGACATGAGGGAGTTACAACCAATATTTGCACACCTCTGCACAACTCTGCTCTCCTTATAGTCTTGGATAAATCTCTCAGCCCCTTCAGTCTCAGTTTCATCTTTTAGGCCAGTGGTCGGCAAACTCATTAATCAACAGAGCCAAGTATCAACAGTGCAACGATTTAAAGTTCTTTTGAGAGCCAATTTTTTTCAACTTAGACTTCTTCTAACGCCACCTCTTCAAAACAGACTCGCCCAGGCCGTGGTATTTTGGGGAAGAGCCACACTCAAGGGGCCAAAGAGCCGCCATGTGGCTGGTGAGCTGCAGTCTGCCTACCACGGTTTTAGGCAATGACAAGACAAGACGGGGTATTTTCTAATCTTACTCATAGAACTAACATCACCTAGGTTTCTGGTAATTAACAGCCATACAAAGGATAGCCCATTCCCATGGCTAAGAATGAGATTTTGCCATTTTCATGGCTAAGAATGAGATTTCTCCATTCTTAGCCATTTACCCCTGCTAGGTTTGGGCACACTTATTTAGATAAAAAGGGCATATCTTTCACTTTCAGTTATCAATTCAAAGAAAATCACTGGTGTTTGACAAGAAAGAAAGAAAAAAAGAATATTGATTTCATTTATTTTCGTTATTTTGGACTGATGAACGTAAATAAAAAATATGTAGGTTAATAAACTATACTGACATAAATATTTAAGCTCAATTAAGGAATTCATCAGACTCCATGTCATTATGAATAAAATGTACAGAGCAAATAGTTATCCTTTTAAATATTTTAATACATAGTTAAAAATGGACACTTTAATATTACATAATTATATAATATTGATACTGTTAGATATGTGGATGTATACATTTTTCTTTTCAGTAAAATAGTTTCATGCTTATAAAAATCACCCTAAGTCAACTTGGGGACAAAGAGAACAACATACCATAAAAATAAATCAAGTAGTAAATATATAATCAAGGAAAAATATTATAAAGCAGTTACATTGTTGACACAAAAGAAAAAAATAAATAAATACACTTTTCTATTATTTGAAGGCAATTCACAATCATTTCCAGGAATTCTGTGAGAATTTAAGGCCATTTGTTCTAAAGAAATGCTTTAATGTGGACACAACATCACAAAATTGTAATTCTTGTAAAAACTGTACGTGCAAAAACTCTTTACAATTAATTGTGGACAGGCAGATTCGTATATAGGAGTAGGTTATTTCACAAATGTGTTGTGCACTAAGTCACATGGTTGTGTATATTTCACTGGGAATTTCACAAAAAGAACTTCCAGCTTGTGCACCCTGTGTGGCAATGTGGAAAGGTGATAGGAACTCAGTAAGAGAGACAGTATATCCCTTTGAGTTAAAATATCTAGACAAGATATAATGGAATAAAAAGTTTTAAAACTTCTGCTACATGGTTCACAGTTAAATATTTGGGGTCTTAGTCTTTCTAAATAGCATTATAATATAAAGATGCTACTTTTTACACAAATACACAGCATTTTCTGTGCATTTACAGTTCACAACATTTTGACTTTTTAAAAAATGTCTACTTAGCAGCACAAAACATAAACGGACTGCAGTCTACATTGAGAACCCCAACTCCATGGAAAGTGCATGTTCTTACAGGATACACACCTGCTAAGCTGAAACTCCTATCCTTGGCCAATGCAGAGGAACTGATTACTGAGCAAATGCATAAGACAACTCATTCCCGGCAGAAATATGCAAGCATCTTTCCTTTCCTTTGTTTGCAACTGTATTTGTCCAGACAGTCATTCAAAGAGATATTGCTCTTGTGATTATAGCTATTGCAATTTAGAAGACAAAGGATTCAATATTCAAAACTCTTGATCTTAAGAACAGTTATAAAAGTATTGAAATTTAAAAAGTAGGAACATGTAAACATTGATACAGAGAGACTGCTTCCCTATACACACAGCAGTCGAGGACAATATTTGAGTTAAAAACATAGTTTGTGCTTTTTCCCAACAACACATTGGAAATTAGCTGTTTCGGTCCAAAACAAAACAAAACAAAACAAAAAAGTAAAGATTCAGAGAAAGACATCCATATTTTGCTTCAAGCATTCAAACAATGTTTCTGTTGCTCATGCAACAACCATATTTACAGTTTTGGTTTAGGAAGAGAATAATTTTGGATCCCAGAAAGCCTATTAACCAGGACTGCTGAAACCAAGCGGAGAGAAGGTTCCATTCCCTGGTTCGTTACAGAGCACCAGGACCAAGCCTGACTCAGCAGTTCTAAGTGACGTGTAGTTAACGTAAACTTTTCAGAGCGCGGTCATATCTGAGTCTGTAACACATGTGTAGGTGGGGTGTACGGGGGAGGCGCCGGCGATGGCTTGATTCCTCGGGCCCTCATGTAAGAGAGAAACTGCTCGGGGATCTCAGCGAGGACATCCTTAGCCAGCCTAGCCATGCTCAGTATGTGGTTGCCACTTCTGTCAATATAATCCCGGAAAGGCACGAACTAGAAAGCAGAGGTGAAACAAAGTTAGTTCAGACTCTAGCATGCTATTTAGACACAAAAATCAGCACAGGTCAATATTTGGTTGTAGGAGTATCAGAAAAGGTTAGAGTTATGGTGAGGTGGACAATAATTACTATGCATGGTAAAGATATTTGGTTTATTATCAACAACTATAACAGGGACCATAACTTTCCAATATAAACTTGACCTAAAAAGGGATGAAGCCCTCGTTGGTTTGGCTCAGAGGTGAGAGCATCAGTCCATGTACCCAAAGGGCCATGGATTTGATTCCTGATCAAGGACATGTGTCTGGATTTCTGGTTCAATTCTGGTTGGGGCTGTGTGGGCAACAACCAATTGATGCCTCTCTCTCTCTCTCTCTCTCTCTCTCTCTCTCTCTCTCTCTCTCTCTTCCCTACCTTTTCCTACCCTTCCCTTCCCTTCCTTTTCTTTTCCTTTCCCTTCTCTTCCCTTCCTCCCTTCCTTTCACTCTCTATAAATCAATGGAGGAAATATTCTCAAGCGAGGATTAACAGCAACAACAATAAAACTGTGTACTTGTGTTCTATGTCCCCTGCCCCCCAATAACTCGTCTCTTTGTCCTGATACCTCCATCACGTTGCTACATGTGTTTTGCAGTTTTGAGTTCTCTACCTAGCCTGACTCCCAATAGGATGGAGCACTGAGCCTCTTCAGGGCTCACTTTCCTGTCAAATGGAGTTGATTCATGTCTAATTCAGATTTGAAAGCAAAACTACTACCCAACACAGGGTTAAAAAAAAAGTATATCGTTAAAGACTCCTAAACATGTGTATTTTTCATTATAACTAGAACATCAAATCATGGGGACATGAATATGAAATTCATAGTTCGTATTAGTGGGAACTTGAAATATAGGATGGGGCAAAAGTAGGCAGAAGCATACCTATAGGATAATAATTTTACCCTCTATATATGAGGAAGAAAACACAATTTTTAGAAAAGTGTGCTAGAAAGGTGACGAATCTTACTCTTATCCTGCAAGTAGCTAAGTAAGGGTAAGAAAAAAGCTAATAGAATATAATTTTCAGCTGAGAAGTGGAGGATGTGAACTTTTGTAAAGTTGTATTACCTAACTATGGACAAGACTTGTTTTTAATTAAAAAAATCAAAGAGGTGCAAAAAAAGTTTAAGGTCTATTTTCTCTAGGCAAACTGTGATTAGACAAGTGAGATAATAGAAATCAACATAATTAAGGACTAATGAAAAAGTATGTCTAATTGTAGCTACAATTTATTTCATCCTTATTTTAAAAAGGTACACTATTTTAAAAATTAATATTTAGTAATGTTAGTATGGTTTTGTGTACATCTAATTATCTTTTAAGCTGTTTCTTAAAGGGTTCATTCCCCCCTCCCCCAAATATGTAGCTAATACCCGCATTTTAGGGAAATGCTGACACCTCTGGTAAATAGTTGATACTGCCTTAAGGGAGAAGGAAATATGGCCTGCTTTATCTTTCTTCTACCTAGAGTTTGCCTTGTATTTTTATTTAATTCTTTACCTTTCTTCTACACCAGAGGTATTATACTCATTTACCTTTTCACCTCTATTCTCACAAAGCCTGGAATTATATTTCCTAGGTTCAGAGACTGGTTCTTCTATTTATTAGCTGCATGAAATTGGACAAGTTATTTTTCACTATTTGCCTCAGTTTCCTCTTTTATAAAATGAAGACAGTAATACCCATTTATTAGGTTGTTACCATGCAAAGTGCTTACAACCATACTTAACTCATAATATGTACTATATATACAGTAGTTGTCATTATTACCATTATTACTCATCAATTTATATGTAATTACATGTTGAATATAAATATAAAACTATCCTCTTAAAAGTTTTATATTTACATTCTTATTCAAAACAGGGAACATTCTTATCAAGTTGATCTCTTTCAGATTTAAATACAATACAGTATTATAATCTAAAATAGTAATTCCTTTTCGTGATTTTAAAACATCTGTTAAAAACCCTCAAGATAAAGGGGCCCATTTGCACTCACTGTCTCTGGAACATACTTGGGCCACCCCTTCCCCTTTCCCTCCCCCATCTTCTCCCCCTCACCTCCCCCAGTACCTCATGCATCACCTTTGCCTTTCCCTCTCCTAAGCTCCAGGGGCCCTTCCTTTGCTTTTATAACTTTTCTGGGCCTATGCAGCCCAGCTGTCTTACTTTTATTACCTCTGTAACTTTCTAAATAAACTTTCTCTTATAATTTGAAAAAATGCACAGCGCCCTCCCCCAAACACCTGTTGTTTCACCTTTCCAGATGTGTCAAATTTTTTATTACATTAAAAGGTATTCTTTTTTTTCTTAAAATATACTTTATTGATATTTTACAGAGAGGAAGGGAGAGAGACAGAGAGCCAGAAACGTCGATGAGAGAGAAACATCGACCAGCTGCCTCTTGCACACCCCCTACTGGGGATGTGCCCGCAACCAATGTACATGCCCTTGACCGGAATCGAACCTGGGACCTTTCAGTCCGCAGACCAACGCTCTACCACTGAGCCAAACCAACCTCGGCATTAAAAGGTATTCTTAAGGGTGTTACAATATTCTGGAATATCAAAAGTAAGAACGATGATCACTGTTCTCACAATGTATACAGTTATGCTTACCTAAAATACTTTTGTAAACAACAGATAAAAATTACACATGTCACGTTTAACATGCTTGTTAGGTGGCAGCACAGATATGCCCTTGAGTAATAAGAGACTGTCCTGGGATTGAAAATCATTGTGATAGTAGGTTGGGTGTCATGTGCATTGGGTGCAGAAAAAAACATGTTGAGAATGTTCTACTCATAAACCTAGATTATCTAAACCTTTTCCAAAGAGACATTCATCAACTCAGTCATGTCAGGAAGTACTCTGCTGAGAACTGAAAAATGACAAGTCACTCTTCATTTCCTCTAGTTGGTACTAATGTTCAATCTTACAGTTTTCATGAAAAATATATGCCCTCTTTCTTAAACTATTGCTCAAACCCTTCTACGGTCACAACTTTCCGCCTACCATTCCAGACCACTCTGTTTATCCTCTCTTTTGATCACTCACTTCTGATCACCATACTTGGGGACCTGCTCTTCAGAACAATGTCCCCACATTTGGGCATGGAGATCGCTGACTATTATCACAAATTAATCTGGACCCTTAAAGTGCTTGGGTTAGAGGAGTAAATCAATTTTCACTTGCACTAATGTATCACATTCATATGAAGAATACCAATAAACGCATTCTGTTCTGTAGGAATATACTATGTCCTTGATGCTCTGCATCTTTCTCTTAGCATCCATCCACTCTAAGGAAAATGTTCCACACAGCTGCTCTAATGGCCGGCTTTGACTATTTGTGAAAACAAGTTTAAATTAGTTTGGGCAAATGGGCTTTTAGTTGCTGTTCTGCTCAATTTTACTAGATTGTTCCTACTGTGCAGAGCTCCATTAGTGATTTTCAAGTCTAAATCTTCAAGGTCATTATTCTCCATTTAATGGAAAATATGATTTAAATATAATTTTCAAGGAAATGATAGGGTGGCGAGCATCTGTAGGCAACCAGGACAAATGACATTGCTTTATACACAATGGCCAATCCATAGCCCAAGCCAGCAAACAAATACATAGAATTGATTTAAGAAAATAACTCACTTAAGTTTTAGAATAGCAACCATAGGATCTTACCCTAATTGCTGTTTATACCATAGTCATACGAGATTCAATACCGAGACAATGAATATAATCACACATAAGGCTGACCAGTGTCATATGTCAAGATCCAGTCACTATGAAATAGTGAGCTAAAATGCCTTCTGACTGGATTATGCCAACATACTAACTACTAATAAAAACTGATACTGACATTAATGCGTTTGTTAAGCAACTGGCCAGAGATTTTATTTAATTTTTATAAGTATGTTATCCATATTTTGAACTTACAGAAGAGGAAACTGAAATGTAGACAGATTAATTAATGTAACCCAACAACATCAGATAGCTATAAATATCCGTAATTATTTAAACCCAAATTAATCTTACTGTTTTACATTCACCCAGATAGTAATATGAAAGGAGAACAGATCCTAATAATCTTCAATAGAGAGTAGGTCTAGTGATTACAAAAAGGGCAGAGGTTTTGGAATCAGAACTTTGTTGAAAATTTGGATCTACCAATTTATGGTCTAAACAACTTTGTATAGGTAAACAACCCTATACAAATTGGGCTTCAGTTTCCTGATTTATAAATTATTACAAGGCAAAAACTGACCAGTATTTTTATGAAGATATAAAGTGCTAGGTGAATAAAGTGGGGGAAAGAGGTGAGGCAATTAGTTCGTGTGTGGAGAGGCCAATACAAAAGGCAGTATGCTGGGAAATTTTAAAATGTAGAATTTTAGTCAGCCCAATGAGGAGGGAGATTATCCCAATAAAGTGACAATAAAAAAATAAGAGAAAGAACAATAGAAATGTGTGATGCAAAGATAGTTAATAGTCCTATTTGTTTAGACAAAGTGTGTGTGTGTGTGTGTGTGTGTGTGTGTGTGTGTGTGTGTTTAGCTAATGAGGAAGATTGGAGTCCAGGCATGGAGGCTCTTAAATGCTATTGTAGGATTTAGAATCAAAGTTATACAGAATATTTATTAAAAACTTTAGAATTAAACATCTCAGGATTAAATCGTGACTCTAATTCTTACTGGATTTGTGACTACAAACAAGAGATTTAAACTTCATTTCTTCTTTTTAAAAACATGGCAATCAAAGTACCTGTCTCACAGTCAATGAAGGACTGAGTGAAGTAATGCTATAGCTCTTATCCTGCCTAGCACATGAAGGACTTAATAATTGATTAAACAGAACGAAGTTGGGTGCCACTTAAGATTTGACAATATAATGAAAACCCTATCTATTACCCCTAATTAGCTACTGAAATTCAGCTGCCTGCTATTATTTGCAGCCTTGGGGTTTTGTCCATTTAAAAAATGTGGGCTTTTGTTTGCTGTGCATTAACTTAATTAGCCTCAACATGTAAAAAATTGAAAATAGTGAAAAGGTAAGAGAACCTAAATAGACCCTATTTTATGATAGTATTTTAGCCAGCAGAGTTTGTAGCATTATGATGGCTTCGATATTTTCTGATGATGGGAGGACTGGCATTGTTATTCTTGGTGTCTGTTTGCAACTCCTATATCCCCAATTACCCAAGGAAACATCTTTTTATTTATTATTTAATTTTTTATCCGAATTCAGGGATATATGCTTTTCATTGATTTGTTTATAGAGAGAGTGGAAGGAGAGAGAAGAGAAAAGAGAGAGAGAGAGAGAGAGAGAGACAGACAGACAGACAGAGACAGAGAGAGAGAGAGAGACAGAGAGACATCCGTTGGTTGTCTACTGCTTGCGCCCTGACCAGACAGGATCAAACCTGCAATCAAGGTAGGGTCCTTGACTGATAACCAAACCCCAGACTCTCTGGTCTGAGGGCTGAGATCTAACCACTGAACAAACTGGACAAGGCTCAAGGAAATTTCTACTCTTGAATATAAATCATCTAAAAACGTTTAAAACATTACATATAGGTAAAATTGTATACTTACATCATGTCATCTAAGCTTAGAGCACTAGTTAAATATACAATTTTACCTATATGTCTCCAAAAATTCTAGTTTAGCGCTTCTTAGTTGGGATTCAGGAATCTGTATTTTAACAATTGCACCAGGTGATTCTCATCATGAGAGAAGTTTGGGAAACACTGATTTAGATAATAGTACGAGAGAGTTGCACTAATGGGGTCACCTCTGCTAGCTTTGTAAAAATGCATTACGCCAACAACACAACACATTCTAAAGGACTTCAAATTCATACTTCACTTTAGTAATTTAATTTTTTGAAACTGTGAGCCAGACATTATGGAAAGCTTTCAGATAAGGTGTAATTACTTAAACCTATAATTATGCTAATGAGGTTCAGGTGAATAATCATGTGTCTAATTATGAAAACAAAACACCATGGGATTCTTAAATAGATGACCACATTACCACATTCCCTTTCTTAGCTGCTTTTAACCTCATCATTCATGTGTGTGTTCGGGCACGTGTGATTTTTACTCTACTAAGAACATTAGGTTTAAAAATATGTCATATTTAATTATCTTTAAAAAAAAAGCTTATAAAAATGTTTCTCATTGAAAATTTAATTTTGCTGACAGACTAAGAACAATGCTTTTTAAAATTTAGCCACATTAATCTTTACAAATTGCTTTATGTTATATTCTCCCTGAAATCACTTTAATAGTTTTTGTTGTATTTTACTATTTCAGGAATGTATTTCATACATGTTTTCTCATTTGATCATTACAACAATGCCAATGCACTGAACTTAGAAAGCTTGTCCAAGTTATCATAGTTAGACAAGCCAGGATTTGAACCAATTTCTGTCGAATTCCAAGTTATATTCTCTTACTGACTATATTATGGGTGAACATATAGTTTGTTAATTAAGAGAAAATGCTGAAGTCCATTGTTTGCTTTGCCCAAACTTTCATGTCATGGGCTTCAATGGTACTGACACCTTCGTCCCTTTTCTATTCAGGAAGGTAGACTTCACAGTCTTTTTTCTCTTCTGGCACCCTAACAATATGGAGGCTGTAATGTATGCAGAACTTTAGTTGAATTAACTCTTTGTCTTCAACAATAAATTTTAATTATATTGGTTACTAATTTTTTTGCTTTCAAGCCATTCCTTGAATAGTAGGCTTTAGTTAAGTATTCTTTTAAAATTTTAACAAAATTGTGAATCATATTTTATGTTATATATTATATCATGTTATTTATTTGGTTACATATAGTTTACATATAACATATACACAATTTTAAGATGCATTTCTCCACTTTTCTAATCAATCTACAAGGAAAGTATGAAAATATCTATGTTTTTGGTTCACTTATACTAAACTTATCTACTCTAAATATATATCAGCTTTATATTTATATTTATAAGTATAAATATATATTTAGTCCTTGTTGAAGACTAAATAATGAATAGATAAGCATTATTAAAAAGTTTGTTATGTTTCTAGATTCTAATTTTACTAAAACCCTATTTTCTGGTAATAAAATAAAGTAGGGAATAATAAAATAGTTATAAAAGTAACTTACTGACAATTTATTTATATATTATGAGCCTAAAGTCCAGGGACAAGCATGGGTACTTTTTCTAGGCCCTAATACTTAACAGGCATCTCACAGAGACTCCACCCATTAAATTAAACAGAACCCAAGACTCATCATTTCAATTTACAGTTGTTTATTTAATGAGAGCTGTTCATTATGAACAGAATAAATAATTTTCATTAAATCTCTTACCTGCACAATGTCCCTTTCAGCATATTTTCCTCTGGAGGAAACTCTTACATCATCTCCATCCAACTCAACCATTGCTTGAAAATAAAAAAAAAAGAATTATTTATCCAGTATATTTTAGCCATATACTACAACAACGTAGGCAATACAGAAATCAAGATGTATGAAGTAGCAAAATGTCCCATGTAAAGTCAAAAAGCTGTTGATCCCCTGCATCTTCTCAAACATTCCTCCAACAGAACTTGACTGAGGGTAAATTTCACAAATGAAGGTAACAGGCCAGCACCTCAGGTGACCCTCTGAAAGATGAGACGAGGCAATGCAGTAGAGCGCACGCAGTCTTGAGGTGTATCTCTCCAACCCAGAGGTTCTCAATTCAGGGTCATGTGCTTACAGGACTGTTTGAGCAAGTGATACTAAAACCTCCTGCATGCCCCCTACTGGGGATGGAACCCACAGCCTGGGCATGTGCCCTGACCCTGGCCAGGAATTGAACAGTGACCACCTGATTCATAGGACAAAGCTCTACCACTAAGCCATATAGGCTGAGATGAACTTCATTCTTATCAAAACTATAACAAAGCTATATATCCATATTGCCCAATTCCCACTTTTAAACATAGATTGAACAATAAAGAGACATTTGCTCTGCCCTTTTACTGATTGAGTAAAGTATGATTTTTCGGAGGCATGATTTTTTGTTGGTTAAGAGAATTTCAAGAGCACATAGATCAGAGGGTATTTGGGGATGCTATCATATAATGGTTCATCTGCTGATACAGTAATGTTATGCTGCAATTAAGAACATTTTCCAGAGTTTATTAGGTTTTCAGGGAGAATTCTCTAAATAATTAATTACATAAGGAATGCTAATTTGTGCTTAAAGTGTAATTTTATTGCTGATAATTCATTTTGTATACATAGGACATTCACTAGACTCCAGAGAGCCACTTGCAATTATAATGTTTGCCTCCTGAACCTCCAAAACATTGTTCAATCAGAATACAATTCTCACCATTTTTAAAGATTAAAAAAATATATTTTAAAAGATTTAAAAAATATATTTTATTGATTTCAGAGAGGAAATGAGAGAGAGAGAGAGAGAGAGAGAGAGAGAGAGAGAGAGAGAGAGAGATCAAAGAATCATGGATCAGCTGCCTCCTGCATGGCCCTCTACCTGAAATCAAACCTGCAACTTGGGCATGAACTTTAACTGGGAATCAAAGGGTGACGCCTGGTTCACAGGTCAACCCTCAACCACCGAGCCACCAGCCAGGCTTTTATTATTATTTTTTTTTTAGTGCATGGATAATGCATTTGGGTTAAAAACATTGTTTACCTTTTCTATACATGTTCATGAATCAGGGTCTGGGATAAAGCATTGCCACTACACACAACTGATGGAGAGCCATCACTCAGTTTGCTTAAATATACAATATATGTCTTGATTTAGAAAAATGTATATATGACTAATAACAAGGTAATTAACTTATTTTATAAAGGACCTATTTTTTTTTCTCTCCTACTCATTAGGAATGTTAATAAGATAATTCATTATACTCAAATATTTTCAAGAGTTAACTCCTCTTTTTGGTCTAGGTTTGTTTTCAAAATTTTCATACTACTCTGAGACATAAATTTACATCGATGATGACATGCCAGCAAAACATCTCCTTTATTATCTAATTTGCTAATTAAAGGAAATGACAGCTATTCAGGCAATAATGTACTAGAATAAGATCCTATAAAGGACCCCTCACTTTCTAGCATATCTTTTGGGTTAAAAATCTGTATGTAGCAAGACTACACTTTTGCAAAAGCAAATTAGTGACTGAAGAAAAAAGCATGGAGCGCCGAAACTGGTTTGGCTCAGTGGTAGAGCATCGGTCTGTGGACTGAAAGGTCCCAGGTTTGATTCCGGTCAAGGGCATGTACATTGGTTGCGGGCACATCGCCGGTAGGGGGTGTGCAAGAGGCAGCTGGTCAATGTTTCTCTCTCATTGGCGTTTCTAGCTCTCTATCTCTCTCCCTTCCTCTCTGTAAAATATCAATAAAATATTTTTTTAAAAAAGAAAAAAGCATGGATTATTATAACCTAGCAATGGGTGAAGTTTGTGGATCTCTGTCTATTAATGCAAACAATCAAATGCACAAAGCATTAAGAAGAAAGATGTGTGTTAGCTTTCCTGACTCCAGAGAAATGTGTCATGTTGATGCCTGAAATATGATGCAAACAGATGTAAATACCCAGAGACAGAAAATATTAGCAGAAGCAGCAGCCATCAGACTATATGACTTTTGTTTTAGAAAATGGAAGATCATAATGATGAAAAGAATGACTAGCCAAGCATAGAATCAAAGAAAGGAATTTTCGGAGTCACCAATATAACTTTCCCTGTGGTTCTTCACCTGAGATGCACAGATCCGTACCACCCTTACAGAGAAGGCACGGGTGGTTAATGGAGAATCAATCCAGTGATCATCATACCCAAATTAGTACCTGTATGCCTAAATTACCTTGTAACATACCAGAGGTTGTTCCAAATATTCTAAATTTATTTTCATTTCCAAAGTGCCAAGCTAAAGAAAGTGTTACTATTCATCGAAAACACCTGAATCAGATAAATTTTACGAAGTCATAAAGGTGCTGTCCAGTATAAGTTCTCTTGAAGGACTTTACCAGATAAATAGTAACAGACTATCCTTAAAGAAGTTTGCCCAGATCACCAGTTACACAAACACCTGTCACCTAATTAGCATTTGAACAAGGCCTAAGCCCAAACACAACTCCCAGGAGTCAATGTAGCATAATTATACTATTATAAAATCTCCTTTAATATTAGATGGTCAGTTCCATGTTCATTCTGTTCTTTCATACGACAGAACTTATTTATAAAGCTAAGGTCTATCAACGAGCCAGGGTCTGAAAATCCATTCAAGTAGCATCCTATGCTATGTTAACATTTCTATTCACAGCCTAGTGGTTTATTAATTTAGTTTTTATTCCTAATGGTTTTTAGGAAACCCAGAGAGTAATTTGCCTTGGGAACAAAAACTCAATTTATCACTCTGTGAGTCTTTAAAAATATTATGTTTACAAACCATCTCTACTAAAATGAAAAAATACATGTTGCATGAATCTATACTAAAAAGATAATGCTCTACTCAGAAGACAATATTTTAATTCGCTCACCTAAACAGACTTCATGGTGAGATATTTATATTTATGTCTAGTGCACATGGATATTATATGCAAATCTATGTGTACGCTCACACTCAAAATTTTTTTTAAAAAGTGATAGAAACTTAAGAGCATGATGACTCAGATTTAATAAACTCCCAAGGTATACTATTGAAATTGTGTTACTTACCATCAAATTCTGCTGGTCCAACACCAACAATAATTATTGACATTGGAAGTTTTGAAGCCTTCGAAAAGAATACAGTTAGTTCACAATTAGGAAATTGAGTTCTTAAGAAAAGAATTAAGATTTAAGAAAAAATTAATATTCTGTTTTAGTTTATATTTTTCACAGATGTTCATTGAAGTAGTTTTGAAGGTACTTAAAACAACTATAAGATAATATATTTAATTCCATGCTAATACCAACTCTGTACACATGCTGATTCAGTGGGACATTCCTCAGGAATGACCAGTTTTGGATAATATAAAAAATAAAAAAGTATTGATCTTTAGCTTTTACTTGCTACTATCAGCCAAAATCTACATAAGACGATGTTGGGTATCCTTGATCTCTCTCTCTCTCTTTTTTTTTTCCTCTTTTTTTCATGTTTTCTCTCCTCTAAAACATCTTTTAGTTGCTAAAGGAGAAAGGGGTACCATATTTATGAAACAGTAGTATTCTATTTTACCTCATTTATTGAAAGTTATTATAAGTATGATTAAGTTATGTATTAATATCCATGAGCTTGTGAGGGATACTGAATATGTTGTGGCAGGTTTCCTCATTATATGTATCACTTAAATGACATCATCACATTAAATAATTTAATGATAAAAATGTAAGATCTAGCAATAGATGGATGCAATACTATAACAATCACATCTTCATCTATGAAGGCCATTGAATTATACATAATTGTTCCTCAGTGCATCATGACTGTTAATTAGTAAGTCCGTATTTTAAAGTGCACACTAATGACACTGACCAGAAAATTAGGAAAATCAAGATTTAAAAATAAGCAAATAAATATGTGAACTTTTACACCTCCACTTTATTTTCATATTTAGTTTTTCTAAGCACATGTATATAAAGTATTTGACTTTTGACCATATATGAACCTATTTTCTCACAACAAATAGCTAATTATATTTTTCCATACTATTAATAATTATGAGGTATACTAAACATTCATGCAACTCATTTTTATTAAATGTCTACTCTGTGCCAAACATTGCTAAACCTGAGTATGAAAGGGGAATAAAATCAGAAATAATTTTATTAATTACTAGAGGTTGGAGTGCATGGGTGGGGTTCCTTGGCCTGGCCAGCGATTGGGGTTGATCAGGGCATCTTGCCCAGTCATGATTGGGACCAATCAGGGCCGGCCAGCTGGCTGTGGGGAGGGACCACGAGAGATTGGCCAACAGTGGGAGGTTGGCTGTGGGAGCTCACTGACCACCACCAGGGGGCAGCTCCTGCATTGAGCATCTGCTCCCTGGTGGTCAGTGTGTGTCATAGCAACCGGTCGACCAGTAGTTGGGTCGGCCGATCATAATGGTCGCTTAGGTTTTTATATACATAGATAATCTAGTAAATGTAGATTTTATAGATTACAGCTAATAAAGAAGAAAATAAAAATCATTAATTATAACACAATTAGGAATGATAATGTGAAACATGGTTTTGAATCAAGTCTAGTTTCCATCCAGTTCTATAGAAATAGAAATTAGCAAAATTCTCCCGTAACTGAAATGTGAATATAAAGAACTATTTTCTGCAAATTGTAAAATCATGTACAAGTACATCAAACTAATAGAGATAAACACACTCATGCACATGAAGGTAGTGCTAATACCTTAAAAATTTTTTTTTCAATAATTTTGTACAGCTCATGTTATCCACACTCTTAGCTTAGTCCTTATGTATTGATGGTACAAATGTGTCTGAGTTTTCTAGGTAAAATTAAAATGTAATTGGTTCCAAAGGCATGGACATTTCATTTCACTGTGAAGTCAACTAGGCTCTAGTCTCAACCTGAGTAGCACCATGCTGTCATGTAGCCAGCCCAAGACTGAATGACTTCTACTTACATTAACTATAGACTCCTTCGTTTGAGCCATATCTGAGATAACACCATCTGTCACAATCAGGAGCACAAAATACTGGGAGCCATCCTTTACAGAAGAAGCATATCTGAAAGGCAAGAAGAAGGTAAAAATCACCACAGAAAATAAAACAGTCCCTCTCTATGCAATGGTTACGAAATACAATTTGAAATAGTCAACAGACGTTTTCATCTTAAGAGTATTTAAATATGTGTTAGGAAACTTATAACATGCAAACTCTTAAATATGTACATTTTCCTAAAATAGTACACTAGAATAATAGCAACATTGCTGCATGCTGGCACTCAGAAATGCCTGGTTGCCTTAGAAATTTATTCACTAACAAAAAGTAAGATGAATGAGGGTATGTTTAGCACAGTGGAATGGATGTAACTTTTGGAAATAGACATTGTGGGTAAGCAACATACTGCATATATGATCTTCAGCAAATTACTTTATCTGAACTTTATCTTATTAGTCTTAAAATTAAGATACAACTTTATATTGTTAACTAGAGGCCTGGTATATGAAATTTGTACACACTCGGAGGAGGGGTGTCCCTCAGCCTGGGTTACACCCTCTCACAGTCCAGGACCCTTCAGGGATATCCAGCTGACAGCTTAGGGAGTGGGCCTAAGCTGTCAGTCAGACTCCTTTGCACTGCCACGGAGGTGAGAGAGGCTTCTGCCACCACCGCTGCGCTCGCCAGCCATGAGCCCAGCTTCCGGCTGAGTGGCGTTCCCCCTGTGGGAGCACACTGACCACCAGAGGGCAGCTCCTGAGTTGAGCGTCTGGCTGCTGGTGGTCAGTACATGTCATAGTAACAGGACATTCCCTCATTCAATTTGCATATCAGCCTTTTATTGTATAGGATATTGAAACCACATGTATGGTATTCAATGTACAGTATAGTTCTCTAAATTAGCAATAGTCATAAACGCCTTTTGTTTTGGAACTAGACAAAGTTGATGGTTGCACAACACCAAGAATGTGTTTAATACTACTATACTGTACACTTTAAAATGGCTACTTTTGTACTATGTGAATTCACTTGAATTAAAAAAAAATGCAATAGAAGAAAAGCTTTTTGAAACATCCATAGTTCAAGTTCTTAACACATGTCAAATTAATGAAAGCTGGGACTAAAAAAGATAAAAATTAGGCATATAAGGCTATTAAAAAGAAGGAAATCTTACATTTTGGGACAGCATGTATGGATCTGGAGAATATTTTGCTAAGTGATATAAACTAGTCAGTGAAAGTCAAGTATGATATGCTTTCACTCATACGTGGAATCTTAACGGACAAAATGAATTAACAAAATAGAAAGACTCACAGCTAGAGGGAACAGGTTGTCAGCTGTCAGTGAAGGGAATGAACAAGAAAATAAACTCATCGACAGACAACAGTATGGTGATTACCAGAGGGAAAGTGGGGTGAGAGGAAGTAGAAGAAGGTAGAGGGGGGATAAATGGTGATGGAAGGAGACGTGATTTGCATGGTGAATACAATCTATATATATATAAAAGCCTAAGCTTAGGAGACAGTACACAAGAAGACTTGGGTTGATTCTTGGAAAAAATCATTGAGTGAATCATAGAAAGACTGGGTTTAAAAAAACTTCCATTGATTACCAATGAAATACCTTCACAGCCTAAAGGATACTAAGGAAGCAAGTTTGAACAGGTCAGGGACAGATCAGTAGCATAGCATTTCAGCATAAAATTTCTTTCTTGGAGAGCAGAATTAACTACCATATAAAACAAGAAAAATAGTTACCACTTTGCCATAGACTGGTGAAACTAATAGTTGCTCATGCTACTGATTAAACAATTTTATAGATTCATGAAGAGACTACAGTAAGTGGCCTGTTCACCCCCTGTAAAGATAGTGTTGAACTGGTCAAAAATACTCCCATGATACTTGAACATTGATCTTGGACAACAAAAATTTGTATTAATTTGATGGCAACGCAATGAATGGAAAACAACCCAAAGCAGATATGAGCTTCTTCTATTTTACCTTAACTTTTTTTTCCTTAATAAGCAAAGTTGATAATTTCCCTCAGGAATTTACTTTTTAAAATTTTTAAATACTCATTATTTATTTATTTTTCAATATATTTTTATTAATTTCAGAGAGGAAGGAAGAGGGAGAGAGAGACAGAAATATCAATGATGAGAATCATTGACTGGTTGCCTTCTGCATGCCCCTACTGGGGATGGAGCCTGCAACCCAGCTATTGTGCCCCGAAAGGAAATCGAACCCAGAACCCTTCATCCGCAGGCCAACGCTCCATCCACTGAGCCAAACCGGCCAGGGCGTACCCATTATTTTTCAAAAAGTATTTCATACTGACTATGCTTCAGAAACATAGGATTTTATATTTTCTGTGATTGATGGAAGGCTATAAATAGTAGTAAGAAAAGCTTCTATGAGTATAACAGTAAGGCTTTTATACTTTGCTTTCCCCGTGATGCTCTTAAAATAACAAACTTCTACCAGGTTCAAAAGCAATATGAAAAGTTGGGTATTATGCAATCTTGTAAAAACCACTTTAAGTGGTGTAACGGCCTACCTTTTCTGTGTGTGTGTTTACTCTTTATTCTCTTTCAATGCTTCTGGTTAACTACAGGGAAATTCTCAGTTGTTAGTATGCCTCCCCCCTGTTCCCCCAGCTTGAGGTATAATTGGTATATAGAAAATTGCAATAAGTACTATAATTAATCTGACGAATTTGAACATATATGTACACTTGTAACCATCAAAACAATCACGGTAATAAAATACGTCTCTCACCTCTGAAAGTTTCTGTATCCCTTTTTTTTGTGTATGTTAAAACCATTTAAAATAAAATCTAGCCTCTTAAAATTTTAAGTGCATAGTACCTTATTATTAACTACTAGAGGCCCGATGCACGAAATTCATACAAGGGCAGGCCTTCCTTTCCCTGGCTTCAGGCACCGGCTTCCTTCTGGCACCTGGGACCCAGGCTTCCCTCCAGCCACCAGCAGGCACCCAGGGCCCAGGCTTCCCTCCAAGCCCTGGCTTCCTCTGGAAGGACGTCCTGCCTAATTAGCATATTATGATTTTATTATTATAAATAGGTACTATGCTGTACAGTAGAGCTACAGAATTTACTCATCTTGTATATACGCTCCTTTATTCCCACTGAACATCTACTCCACATAACCCTTTCCCAACCCCTGGTTAATACCATTCTATGTCGATTTCTATGCATTTGACTATTTTAGATGACTCATCTAAGAGGAATCATGCAGTATTTATTCTATGACTCTCTTATTTCACATACCATAATGTTTTCCAGGCCCATCTGTGTTGTCACAAGCAGTAGGATTTCTTTCATTTTAAAGGTGGAATAATATCTTATTATATATAATCTAGAGGCCCAGTGCACGAATGCATGCATGGATGGGGTCTGGCCAGCTTGTCCCGAATGGGGGGGATCAGGCCAGGCTGGCTTGGAGGAGGAGCTGTGGGCAGTTGGTCGGCTGGCCCCACCCCTGATTGGGGTGGGGGAGCTGACTGGTGGTAGGGCTGGCCTAGGGTAGGGGCCTCAGGTGGTTGGTTGGTCAGCCCTTCCCCTTGTCGAACTCCCAGTCAAACTCCAGGTTGAGGGGAAATTTGCATATTAGCCTTTTATTATATAGGACTAGAGGCCTGATGCATGAAATTCCTGCACTTGGGAGGGTCCCTCAGCCCAGCCTGTGCCCTCTTGCAGTTTGGGAACTCTCAAGGGGTGTTTGACTGATGGCTTAGGGAGAATGGGCCTATACCATCAGGCAGACATCCTTAGTGCTGCCACTGAGGCAGGAGAGGCTCCTGCTACCACTGCCGCACTTGCCAGCTGTGAGCCTGGCTTCTGGTTGAGCAGCGCTCCCCCTGTGGGAGTGCACTGACCACCAGGGACCAGCTCCTGAATTGAGCGCCTGTCCCCTGGTGGCCAGTGTGCATCATAGCGGCTGGTCCTTCCGCTGGTCGGTTGATTTGCATATTTGCCTTTTATTATATAGGATATAGTTGGGTCTTGTTTTTTTTAACTACTCATTAACTGTCTTTGGATTGGTGAATTTAATCTACTTATATTTTGGTTTTCTTTTTAATCATTAGAAAGTATACCAAAAAGAACAGGAGAATATTTGATACAACCAAGAATGTTAGAGTTAGATCCTGAAGCAGACAGTAAACTAGGAATTTCTCTTTAAGTTTGTTGTTTTATCTTAAAATTCATAGAAATTTTGCATTTTACCAGTAGTTTATAATAAATATGACTTGTATTACATTTCTTAACTTTGAGAAAAATTAATACTATAGGAAGATACACGAGTTTACAATGTTCTCACTTCTGCTTAGATATACTGCTTTAAAAATAGATTCTACATAAGAACTATTCAATCCAATTTTATATTTATTTCCATAAGCATCGTTAGTTATTTTAAAGTATTCATTGTTTCTATGGTGTTTGTTCTACACATTCTCATATTGTGGCACTTGGCAAATTAATCTACATTTCAAACAAAATCCTATTTTATACTAAAAGTATTCTATGTTTATGAAAAAATAATTTAAGTGCTACAGAAATGTCTAAAATAGAAAACAGAGGCTGTTTGAACCCACAACCCTGGCATGTGCCCTTGACCAGAATGAAACCTAGAACTCGTCAGTCCGCAGGCCCACATTCTAACCACTGAACCAAACCAGCTAGGGCAAAACTCTTATTATTGAAAGGCTGCTGTCTTTTTGTTCAAGTATAGGATATCTTTAATTTATATTTTAATGTTATATGACAAGTCTGAGGGAGAGGTTCACTTTGTCAGGATTTTGGAATCCAAGCACATTTCTTTGGAGTCTTTGTCAAGTACAGTTCTGGGATTGTTTTTGTAGACTCATAAATAGCTGGCTCGGATTTTGGGACATTCTTTTAGCTCATTACTAGTTCTCAGGAATAAAGAGAGCAAGAAAAAAGATAAACTGACTGATAGTCATAACAAGCTAAAAATACATGAGACTTCTAATTGTATTGGAAGAGATCATTCCCCCAAAGCCTTATCTCTGTGTTTCTTGTTTTTTTCTCATTAAAAATGATAATACTGAACTATTAGATGACAGATTATTTTCTTTCTTTAAAAAGTATTTGTATTGATTTTGAGAGAGAGAGAGAGAGAGAGAGAGAGAGAGAGAGAGAGAGAGAGAGAGAGAAGGAAAGGGAGAGAGAGAAAAAGAACAAAACAGCAGTCTGCTGCCTCCTGCATGCCCCCAACAGGGATGGAACCTGCAACGTGGGCACCTGCCCTAACCTGGAATTGAACCAGTCATTTCTGGCCATAGGATGAAGCCCAACCAACTGACCCACGCGGGCCAGGGAAATAACAGATTATTTGAAAGAGGCCAAAACCGTTAGCTGGCAATTACACCTATGTGTGAGAATTTTAAAAACGCTGGACCGAACATAAAAAAAATAGTAATAGAGCAGGGTGAAAGTCTGTAGTTTTTAAATGGCACATCGAAATGCACCTAGAAACTTTACATCTAAATGCTTAACTTTTGTAGTAGAGATATAACCAGACCAAAAAAAATGTAAAATTAATTTATAAGCACTGGTTAGAATATCTATAACTGGCATGAACTCAGACAAAATAAGTTCTATCGTTTTTCTCTTATCTTTGTATATATAACACTGATCTGGACAGCAGTTTGTGACAGGAAGGGAGAGTCAACTATAATTCATCTTGTATTAATATTATTTTGACTCTGCTTTACTTGGCAGCCATAAAAAACAGTAGGAAAATGGTGTACCGATAACACCGCTTATACAAGCTAATACAATAAGCTAGGCTGTGTTTTTCAAATTACAGGCAATGACCCATTAGTGGATTTTGAAATCAGTTTTGTGGGTCAAGACCTGCATCATAAAAAAGTAATAGGAACAAAAAAGACGCCATGGAAATAAAAAGAAAATATAAGTATTATTCCGTAATTTTTTTATGTTGTATGTTGAGATATAAAACTCATACCTTAGTACAGGGTGTGGATAAAAATGTTCAGCAAACCTGAGTTAAAGGGTCACACTCAGAGACTCATCGTCGATGTATCATTGTCAAACTGAGATGGAGTTTCACAGGAGAGGTCCCTGGGGTTAGCCCTGGGTAAGCGTTATTTTAGCATCTTCTCTATGTCCCAGATATTGGAAAGTAGAGCACATTTAAGTTGCTCATGGTGTGCAAAAAGAACATGGTAAAGTACCAGATCCTTCAGAGAGGGAACTGAAGATTCGTGTTGCCATGGCACACTGACAAACTGATCTGAAAGCAGTCATTTTTTCTCTCTCAAATGTTGACTACATATTAGAAAGAATGCAAAAGCCATACTTGTTTGACGATCTGAAAGTTGGCAAGGTTTCATAAGATTTGCACTGGGCCAAGCCAAACGTATGAGTATTTCAAAAGTGATATCTAATTTATTTTAGGCACTCATGAAAAAAATGATAAAGAAATGTATATGGATTTTTACATTAAATTTTTTTTCAGAACATGTACTTGGAGTCATAGCAATTATATTCTGATCTCAATACTATGTATTATAGCTGAAACCGGTTTGGCTCAGTGGATAGAGCGTCGGCCTGGGGACTGAAAGGTCCTGGGTTCGATTCCAGTCAAGGGTATGAACCTTGGTTGCGGGCACATCTCCAGTAGGGGGTGTGCGAGAGGCAGCTGACAGATGTTTCTCTCTCATCGATGTTTCTAACTCTCTATCCCTCTCTCTTCCTCTCTGTAAAAAATCATTAAAAATATTTAAAATATATATATACTATGTATTATATATAGGTAGAACTCTGGGCATTTAGAATATTAACAAGTCTATTAATGTCAGAAGGGTGAAAATAATGTGCCCTATACATCACTGCAAGGAAGTCATCTGCATGGAATTCAGTTTCTTATTACTTCTATCTCCTATCCAATGCGATATTAGACCTGAATCATTTACACAGATGAGAGCGTGATTAATCTTGTTATTGCTCTCACGAAGGCCTTTTCAGAGAAAATACATTTTCCTTGGTTGGACAAATGCAGGTCCTAACATAGCTCAGTGTACGTTGCTTCCCTTGATATTTTGATGTGACGTTTTAGCAGCGAAACTCACTGGCTACTTTCCACTCCATATCAAATTTTACCTCCATTTCTTGGGGGTAAGCTAGAAGAAGAACCTTTCATCTGTGAGGGCGTTCTAACAATAACGCAATGATTTCACTGTGATCTGGTGCAACAGAATAAATAGCTCGTGGACTTCCAGCTTACCTGGCTACGTGGTTAATCACAGGAGCGAAGTTGGTTGGCCCGTACAGCTGCACAGACTTCAGGCTCCTGTAATAAGCCTCCATGACGCCCTCGATGCCATCACAATAGGGGTTCTGAGGGTTCCCATTCTGTAGAACATCACAGAAAAAAAAAACAGTAAAAAAATTAATAGTGTCAATAGAGGTCAAATGAAAAAAGAGAATAATATGCATTGATACTCATTAAGAATTTTTGAGCCGAAACCAGTTTGGCTCAGTGGTAGAGCGTCGGTCTGCGGACTGAAAGGTCCCGGGTTTGATTCCGGTAAAGGGCGTGTACATTGGTTGCGGGCACATCCCTGGAAGTGGGTGTGCAAGAGGCAGCTGATCGATGTTTCTCCCTCATTGATGTTTCTAGCTCTCTATCTCTCTCCCTTCCTCTCTGTAAAATATCAATAAAATATATATTTTTAAAAAGAATTTTTGGAAGAATATTCATTTATATATTTATTATTGAAAAAAATTAAGTGGCCAATAATAGATTACAATGTATTTTTTAGACTGTGGTATTATAATAAATAAATAGATAAAACATATTAAAAATAGATACGTTTAAAAACAATGGCAGGAGAGGAATTTAAGTGATCTTGAGAAGCTGAATATTACGTTCTATAATCGATAGTGTTAATTTTACACAAACCTGGGTACAGATGGAGATGGAAATGTAAAAATCCTGGAGACAAGTTAACTCTGAGTGGTGACATCACTAGGGGCTTTTATTTCACTCTTTAAACAAGACTATATTTTTTCAAGTTTCATGCAGTTAGGTATGAAAATCAGAAAAAAAAAAAATGCTATCTCTGCAGTTTTCCCTTACAGAAAGAAAAAGGTAAAACAAGTGCCACACGCACATCTTCAGGCCAGACTTGACAACTCTGACTGGAGAAGGGGTGGGAGGAAATGTAATTTGGTGTCAGAAATATCAAGAAAAGGAAAAAGGAAAAGCATACAAAGAAGTACGTCCACGCTGTGCAAGGGAAGCAGAGCTGCCACCAGGGAATGGTTCTGAAAGACAGCGCCTAGAAAGGAACTTTAAACCTGGAGACCGGTCCAGCCTTTCCAAACCTTACATGCCGTTATCATTGGGTTTAATGCTCCTCGTCCATTTTCCACAGATGGCGCACATACGGCAGTGTATTAGTTACCTATTTCTATGTAGCAAATTATCCCAAAAGTTAGTGGCAAAACAATAAGCATTTATCATCACACACATTGTTGGGGAGTCAGGAATCCAGGAGCAGTTTAGTCAGGAGGTTCTCACTAAACATCTCTCCTGAGTTCGCAGTCAAGATGCAGACCTGCGCCAAAACCTGTTTGGCTCAGTGGATAGAGCATCAGCCTGCGGACTGAAAGGTCCTGGGTTCGATTCCAGTCAAGGGCATGTACCTTGTTTGTGGGCACATCCCCAGTGGGGAGTGTGCAAAAGGCAGCTGGTCCATGTTTCTCTCTCATCGACATTTCTAACTATCCCTCTCAATTCCTCTGTGTAAAATCAATAAAATATTTTTTTTTTAAAGATGCAGACCTGGGCACCTGAAAGGTTGACCAGAAATAGAGGATCTGCTTCCAAGAAGGCTTACTTATACAGCTACTGGCAGGAGACCAACAAGAACCCTCCACAGGGCTACTTGAGTGCTCTCACAACATGGCAGCTAACGTCCCCAGAATGGACAATCCAAGAGAAAGAGCAAGCAGGAGGTCCCAATGTCTTCATAAGCTAGCCTCAGACATGGCACACTATTACTTCTACTTTAATTTGTTTGCTAGAAATGAAACACTGAATATAGTTTACGTTCAAAGGAAGGGGAATCAGGCTCCACCTCTGGAAGGGGGAAGGAGATATAAATAAAAGTTGTGGATATATTTCAAAACACTAAACAGTAACAATATTTAAACACAGCAATCATTTTAGCATGTATGTGTTTGAACCATCACAAGGAACTGCTAATGTGTAACAAAGCTCAGTATACAGACCTGCTGTATACTGACCTTTATATGAAAATATTTACATACCTTATTTAGTTTTTATAACCACCCTAAAGTAAACTAGTGTCATGTTTTCCACTTTACAAATAGACTAAGACACCGAGAGCTTAAATACTGTGCCCCAAAGCTACATAACAAAAATGAAATAGCCGATATTTGAACCCATGCAGTCTAATTCCAGAACCCGATCTCTTCACCGCACTATGCCACCACGTTAATAAAATCCTAAGTATATTAAAAGACTGGGGATCTTAGGAAACTAAGCCAGACATTATCAACCACTTCAATTTTGCCATTTTGTGAGATAAGAATGTATACCCATTTTCCTTTTAATTTTTTTCTTTATTAACTAAACCTCAAGTAAATTTTAAAAGCATAAAACTCATAAAGACCCCTTTATATTATAAAATTGGTTATAGCAGTTGATTAAAATTAAAATGTAAAAGTCCAATATTTAGCACAAAGCAGGTAAGGATGGTTTTGATGTTAGTCTGAGCTGACTTACTTAACCTTCCCTTAGTTAAAATTTTACAGTGTTCTTTTCCTTTGATAACGTATGAAGCAATAAAAATTAAAGCTCATATTCATTTTGGGCATTAAAATGTATAATATATCTTCCCTGAAGAATAATACTGAGGTTTACAAACTAGGATAATCCTGAGCTTTTTGTCTTTTTAACATTTGAGTGAGAGTTTATATTTCTATAAAACTATATTTTTTCTCTGTTACTCTGGAATTGAAATTACAAGGTCACCATTTTTCTCACCACCTAATTTTCTTAGTGGAAAGATTTTCTTCTTAATGACAACATTGTAATGAGTTATAAAATGATTTTTAAGTCTTTTTAAAAACTCATTTCTTAAAATAATTATGTTGGAAATTAGTTTTTGCTTGTTAAAACAGACTAAAATAAGCTTGTGTGAGTATCTGGCACACACACTCAAAAATCACAGGACATTTTTTAAAATAAGAGGATTCATTTTCGTCTTCCATTAATGAAGATGGCAAAGGAGGCTCTATTTTATATTCCCTTTTTAATTAACAACTTTTCCATTTATAAAATAATGGATGTCAATGGGAACACATAGAAATATACAGAACAGAATTCAAAACGAGCAATAATCCTACTGAGCAGACTTCAGTGGGGGAAAATGTCCAGCTCTCACCTCACCCACTTTCCCGCCATTTGGCTCCTCTCGGGACTGTAATTGGGGAGTTATACTCAATTCTGGGCAAGAAGCCTAAGTCTATTGTTACCCACAGCCTGTAATATTCTCCAGCAGGGCTAACACACCGACAAAGTGCCCTCAGGAGCCCGTGCTTTATTCTTTGAAATGTGAACGGTTGCTGCCCAGAGACTGCTGACTGTGGGGAAAAGCGGAGAGAACTTGCCCTTTTATTCAATAAATAAACATCTATGGAGCTGCCATTTAAGGCACACAGGGGCAGAGACCCTTGGCGGTTAAACTGTTATGTCTAGTTTAAAGAAAAGGCATACACATAGATATTAAATTGCATCAATACTTATAAATGCCAGTGTAAGTGAAAAGCATTCAAATTCTTTTTAATATGTAGTAGGAGAAAGGGCTCGGACAGGTGCAGCATTTCTCTGTGGATCAAGGCAAAACACCTGCTTGTCCGGATCACTGGCCACACAACTCACGATGAGAACTATGACCCCTGAAGGCCCACCCTATTAAATTTTCAGTTACAACCCCGTTAGGAGTCACCAGGAATCACTAAGATATTGGCACGATGACTCATCATTTTCACGACCCGAAGGGCTTCACAAGTGATGCTAGGACTTTTTCTTTTCCCAGCCCCTTCTCTGATGGGACTACATCCATATTTCACATGGAAACCCTGGGTTTACCTGGGATCTTTTTGATGCAGCAAAGCTCAATTTCAGCTTCTGAGACAACCCCAAACTCACCAAATAGGGAGTATTTAATTTTTTTTTAAAAGGCTTCCCTTGCCACTTGAAAGATTACATGAATTTAGCGTGGATAAAAAGATGAATGGTTGTGACTACACATCACAATAATTACCAGGGAAAGCTGAGAGTTTGTGCACATTAGGTGGCACATGAAGTGCTGTACTGATATGGGACTGAGGTTTTTGTATTTGCCATGTTGGGCACTTATAGAGTATACACTGAGTGGCCAGATTATTATGATCTCTGAATGGATAATAATCTGGCCACTTATTGTGTGTGTGTGCGTGTGTGTGTGTGTGTGTGTGTGTGTGTGTTTTAGAGGCCTGGTGCAAGAATTTGTGCATGGGTAGCATCTGGCCAGCCTGGCCAGGGGGAGGGGACACGGGCAGTTAGCCGGCCTGCCTGTGGTCGAACTCCTGGTGGAGGGGACAATTTGCATATTAGCCTTTTATTATGTAGGATATAAAATGAGTGGCCAGATTATTATGCGTTCAGAGATCATAATAATCTGGCCACTCAGTGTAAATTGCAGTTATTTATGATGAGGTTAATTCGGAATAGTTTCCTATAAATCAAGACAAATTCTACATCACTAAAGACTTATTTAACCTTTGTCTGGCTTACTTTTATAAGTAAACAGAAGTGCTTTGAAAAAAATTTAAGTGATATAACAATTAAGTAATATTAAAACTGAAGTCTTGCCGGAACTGGTTTGGCTCAGTGAATAGAGCGTCGGCCTGCGGAATGAAAGGTCCTGGGTTCGATTCTGGTCAAGGGCATATACCTTGGTTGCGGGCACATTCACAGTGGGGGGCGTGCAAGAGGCAGCTGGTCGATGTTTCTCTCTCATCGATGTTTCTAACTATCCCTCTCAATTCCTCTATGTGTAAAATCAATATATATATATATATATATATATATATATATATATATATACATATATATATATAAATAAAAAATAAAAAAAGATTATTGATAAAAAAAACTTAAGTATTATCAGCAGCAGCACATCTCATTGTTTTCATAGTCATTTGGGAGATTATTTTTTATAAAGTTAAAGTGGTATGACTATCCTATAAGTATTTGAATTGAATTGAAAGAACAGTTCAAGATGCAAATATGAAAAAAAGCCTTCCTTAGCTGTAGTTATTGGCATAGGTTTGGATACAAAGAATAAATGTGGAGGTAAAAAACAAAGAAAAAACAGAAGAGGGGGGAATTAGAGAGAGAGAAAAAGGAAGAAAATCATATACAAGTGTGAGAGGACACTCATGGAAGGAAAAGTAATACACCTCATTTAGTTTAACATAATTATTTCTTCTCTTAGGCTTAAAATAGCTCGTGACCTTTTTCCTGAGGCATTTAAGACTTAGGATCACATGAGTGATTTTCATGGTCTTATAAGATTCTGGGAAATGTTAATTCTCAAGAAGCAAAATCCCAACAGATACTGATTTTTATTTGACATTGGGGGTGTGGCATGTGGCCTATTTCATGGAAGAAAGAATTAAACCCTATAGCAACCTTTTTATGAAATTGTGTGGATGATAGAATAGAAAAGCAAAAATAAGTACAGCAGTAAAAATATTAAAATTCTGTTATAAAGACAGTATTTTATGTTATAATAATGGTGTTAATCAAACACACTTCTGAGCAGTAGTATGACAGGTATTTTATAAAATGTGGCTTGGTAGTGGTTATGACAATGGATTCTAAAATAGGATGATCTGGGTTCAAGGACTGTCTGTCAAAACCCTAGTTACTCCTCTGAGCCTCTGAGCTGAGTGATATAACTTTGGATGCAGTCTTCTTACCGTATTCAATATGAGTGGCACTTTACAGCAGAGTAATGTGAGAGGTATGATATATCTACCACACAGAAGTTTTACAAAGACCGAATAAGAAAACTAGTATAAAAGACTTAGAGCAATACTAAGCAATTACTTAGTAAAGATAGTATATGTGTTTATTTTTGTCTACTCTGCTTATAGAAATTTAAAAAATCCCATAATGAGCATACAGTGCTTTTTTAATATGAATAAAAAGAAGCAACAAAGACCTACAAAATATGGGTGACTGGAGTGATTATCTACCTGTTATAACATGTAGTGTAGGCTAGGGAGATACCATTATTAGGAAAATCTAACTTTCCCCAAAATTAATAGCTCACCACCATATATTGATTTCCCCATTATTTATCAGAAAGTGCCTGTAAGAGTAAGGCTGGCTGGGCCTATCAGCATTATCTATGGGGAGTCTGTTTTGAAGGTAGACTGCAGCACATTGCTTACCTGCAGTCACACAAATGAAAGTGGGTCTATGCAAATTAGACATTAACTAGAGAAATGTTTTTATTCCATTCATATCTACTCCAGTATACTTAAATCTTAATTAATTATAGCCATAAGTGCTGCTTCACATTTGAAAATAAACAAATTCCAGCCATGACTAGTTCTTTAAATTTGAAATGCCATTTTAAAAGAAGCTATTTAGAAGATTCATAAATCTGATGCATTTTAGATAGATTCATTATAGATACACATTCTTTGATCTGCCTCCCATTTGGGCTGGCCTTCGTGACTTGTTTGACCAAGAGAATGTGGCTCCAGGAGCTTTCCAGACTTCCAAGGCTAGCAAGGCTGTGGTCTAAGGAACCTTGTAGTCTATGTCCCGCCTTACAGAACATTCATTGTGGGGAAACCAGCTGTCATGTAAGAAATCTGACTACCAGGAGACCCCAAACTGAGGAAGCCCATGATGACCACAGGGAGAGGTTGTGTGTAGAAAGAGGGAAAGATGTCCAAGCAACCCAGATATCTCAGCCATCCCAGCTCAGGCATCAGACACGAGCAAAGAAGCCACCTCAGGGAGCATGCCAGCCCTGGGAGACAGGACATGAAGAACAGAAGAATCCAATTGATAGCCAGAATCAAGAATATGGTTGCGTCTGGACAATTCTAGCTCTCTCTAGCCAATCAAGCCATCCTAGGAGAGGCCCCAAAGGTTACAAATCATTGAACAAAACAGCATGGTGTTGGTTTACACCTAAAACTTCTAGTTCTTTTTTTTAAAATTAAGGTATTATATGTGTACATATTTTTCCATTGTCCTCCCCTCCCATACATACCCTCCTTCCCCAGAGTTTTTCGTCCATTGGTTTTGCTTATATGCACACATACAAGTCCTTCGGTTGATCTCTTATCTCCCCCATATCTTCCTATCCTTCTCTAGGGGGGTTTGTTATGTATCCATAGAAAACCATAACAGACCCCTTACTTATAAATCATATACACTTCAGGCAGAGATTTATTGCTGATCTATTCAACTGTCTTTGTTTCCATTCATACCACATTCCTAAGCCAATCATTGAGCAGATTAAGCAGTCTACTGTCACAAAAGCCTGCAACATGACTGACTAAAGCAGAAAGAGGGAACCAACATTTAAAAATTCAAGGTGTGTTTTTGTTTTTTCTTTCAAAATTGTGCAATCCTTGTGTCATATTCTTACCAAAGCAAACTCATGAGATATCCTTCCATCGGGAGGCAGTTTTGCACCAAATCCTAGGGCCGGGAACATTTTGTCACTGTCGTAATCCTGAACGATTTCTCCGACTGCTTTTAGTGCCATCCCATAGGCGTTCAGCTGGTAAGGGTTCATGTAGTGGAGAGAAGTGGGCTGCGCAGGGTTGCCTGATGACAAAAAATATATATATATATATTTCAAACATGAGTGATCAGGCTAAAGATACAATCTTTTGGTCAACATTTTTCTTGATATCTATTTCAGAATAAAATATTTAAAAATTGTGGGTTTTCTTCTGCCTATACCCATGGTGTGTCAAGTATAGTTGTTGTTGTTACTGTTTTGGTTGGGGGGAGGGAGAATGGATATTAAAACAGAAATATTTATTACAGTAAATTCAACCACAAATGTTGACAATTTCCCAAAGATATGCCAAAGTATATGCAGATTTTTTCAGAAATCTTTATTGTCAATGTCAAAGGCTATTATTGAAATTCAGTTCCAGAGTAGTATATAAAAGAACTTTTATTAATTTTATTTTATCATAATATTTAGTTTTTTAAGGGAAAAAAACCACACAAAAAATGTTCCTTTAGCTCGAATTCTTATGCCTATAATCAGAAGACCCAACTGAATTAATAGCCTTGAATAATTATGAGGTTTTCCTAAAGTTGTATCACAAAAATAAACTGAATATTTCAGAAGTGTTCCAATTTATCATTTTTAAAAAGGAGAGCATAGTCGTTTTCAAATTCGAGCTAATTTAAATATCTAGATCTGAAAAATGTTTCAAAGTGTCTAACTAGACATTAAAGTAGGAGGCAGAGTGCCCAAGATTGAGTCTTGCCATTTGCAGGACAATATTTTTAAAATGCCTGCGATAAATCCTACCACAGTGTTTACTGGGAGGACAAGATGAGATTATGTGTGTGGAAGTGATTAAAAACAATAAAGCACCCTGGAAATGAGAGGTTTAAATGCTTCTGTTATTAATGTTGGGTCATCCACAAGGCCCTGAATTTTCAATATCTTATACTATGTGGGATGCTGCCTGTGACTAGAGATGAATGTGAGAGAAAGTAATATATGTGCTGCCACTTAAACACATTGAGATTCACACTGAAACGCCCTAATTACCAGCAGTAGGAAGCCTGAAAGTCCATTAAGTTTCCTAAGCGAAAATGAAAAAGTTAAATGGAATCTCTTAATAACACATAAAACCCAATTCTACTTTAAGACATTGCCTGAAGAAGGAAAGCCTCAAGGCATAGTTCTTTTCTGCTAAGGAAAAATAATAATAATAAGCACTTGAGATCCAGAGAGACACAAAATCGAGGATAGATCTTCCCTTGGTTTATAATGCATATAATTATATCAAGAGCATTTCTGGTCTAAAAATAATTCACTGTGTAAATGCATTTCTAGTTCCAAAGGGTTACAAGCATTCAAGGGCCAGTTCCACATGACGTCATTTCTGAAACAAAGCGTCTTCTGACCAAGATGGCCTTAATATTCCCCTCAGTTTGACTAAACGTTAGATAGTTTTTTCTCCTGACTATAGGCCTGAGCTCCCTTTACTCAGAGCACTTACGTTAAAAAACTTGCAACTGTAAATTCTCCACCCTCTGAGGTCTAAATCCCCTACAACCCAGGAATGTCTTTCTCAAGGATTGGGACCCAGCCCTTTAAAATGTCATCATGAGAAAGAAAGAAATATCACATGATCTCACTCTTTTGTGGAATATAATGAACAACAGAAACTGATGAACAAAAAACAGATCCAGAGACATAGAAGCATCCAACAGACCATCAAACCTCAGAGGAAAAGGAAGTGTGTGTGTGTGTGTGTGTGTGTGTGTGTGTGTGTGTGTCTGTCTCTCTCTCTCTCTCTCTCTCTCTCTCTTTCTCTCTCTCTCTCTCTCAGAGGGGGGGGGGGTAGCGTAAGAGATCAACCAAAGGACTAGTAGGTATGCACGTACGCATAACCAATGGTGACAGACAATAAGGGGGTGAGGGCAAGTGCTTTGGGGGAGGGGTGATGGTGGAAGCAGCCAGGGAGAGGTCAATAGGGGGAAAGGAGACATATGTAATACTTTAAACAATAAAGAATTTTAATAAATAATAAAATAAAAAGTGATCTTTTTTTAAAAATTTGATCAAAAGAGAAAGATACCATCCTTGTCACCTAGAGTCTCTGTGGGACAATAGAAGCCTAACTTCCAGAAATATTAATTAGCAAATAGAGACGGCAAACTCACACAAACCACCTCTTCTCTAATGCCCCCAGGACTTGCCTACTAGTTCACCACAGCACTTAAATTCCCTCCCTTCTTTTGTTTTGGAGGAGGTAAGTCAATATCTTTCTTCTATTGTAATAGTGTTGATCCCAATGCAATAGTTCTGAATACAGTCTTCCTAGCCTGCTTAATTTGTCTGGAACAATTCTTCTTTGACAATTTTCTTTTAAAGTAGGAATTTTGCCATAGTCAGAAGCCCACTGGAGCCACAGATAGGCAATGCATTCCTTGACTAAGTGGTTATCTAGTCACACTCTCAAATATAAGAATTGTTACCCAATGGTTGCAATATGGCAACTAATACAATTTCACTTAGGAAACCACAACCTAAAAAAAAAGTACCACTAATATACCCAGCACATCTAAACAACAGTCTCATGCACAACCGGGCTTGCTCCTACCCATTCAAAGATGTTGCTTAACTCTTTCCAGCAACTTCATCCAGACCAGTCTTTCCACCGGACCGCTAATGGTATCTTCCTTCCTATCATGACCTCTCAAGTTACCACTCTTACTGAAATTCGCTTTCTTCTCCTCCAGCTTATGTCCTCCTTGTTTCTACCAGCACTTCCTGTCCTCTCTTACTGCACTTAGTGTACTCTTAGGGCCCGTGTGTTCTGCACCACAAAATACAGCTATTTGCCAAACTGAGTGTCAATTCCTGAATCTGAGGCCATGTTTGTACCACCTCTGTATCTGCAACAATGTCTATGAAGAATGAATTTGTAGTAGGTTGATAACATCGGAGCCCAATTAATAATAATAGTAATTATAATAGCATGGAATCTAACATGCATTGAACTCCTTATTTCATATCTCTTATTCCTTTTTAATGATGTATGGGTTCTTTTATCATACCTACTTTTTGGATTACATACTTTACAGATTAAATAACTTGCTCTAAATCACACAACAATACTTGGTAAAACTAGAATATGAATCTAAGCAATCAGGTTCCATAGTTCCTACTCTTAGCTATAACTCTTACTTAAGGGTCTTATAATATATTAAAGCCTGAATATTATCAAACTGATATCTAATTTTGCTTTAGAGATTTACACCATGCCTTTGTAAAATAATCCTACTTGGATATGATTATTTTTTAAGAGCTCTTTTTAAGCTTTGTTGAGATATAATATAACTTACAATTCACCCTTTTAAACTATGCAACTCAATAATGTTAAGTATATTCACCATCACCACAATCAATTGTAGAACATTTCCATCACCTCAGGACTTGTTTGCTGAGCCCACACAGGCCAGCACACTTACTTCTTCTAAAGCTCACTTCTACAAAGTGACTTTCTAAACAAATTTTCACTTGTGTTTTGTTTGTTTGGTTTTTTTTTAATTAAAAAAGAAGAAATTCCATAGCTATTCACTATCATTTCCTTGTCAGTCCATTCATCCCAGCCCTAAACAATAACGAATCTACTTTCTGTCTCTATTAATTTGGGAATTCTGAACATTTCATGTAATTTGAGTTACGTATGAGGTGGTTTTTTGTGACTAGCTTCTTTTACTCCATAGGCATTTCAAGGTTCATCTATGTTGTAGCATGTTTCACTTCATATTTCATTCCGGTTATTACTGAATAGTGTTCATATCAACATACCACGTTTTTCTGTCAATTTATGAGCTCATGGACATTTGGGTTATTTTCACATTTTGGCTATGTGCTAAAAATATGTGTGTACAAGATTTTGTATGGAGGCATGGTTTCATCTCTCTTGTGTTTGTATCCAGGAGTGAAATTGCTGGGTCATACGGTAGCTGTAATAACTTGAGAAACCGTCAAAGTATTTTCCAAAGTGGCTGCACCATTTTACATTATCACCTGCAGAGTATGAGGATACCAATTTCTCTATATGCTTACTAATACTTATTAACTGATTTGTAGATTATGGCCAACTGAGAATTGTGAACCCCCCCACCCCCTCAAGTCTGGTTTCAATTGGTTCAGTTTCCCACTTCCTCAAATTTTGATAGAGACTAAATTGAAGCTGGAGATAAATTTGAGAAATATTACCATCTTAACAGTGTCGAATTTTCCAATCAATAAATGGCATGCTTTTTCCACTTATTAAGACCTTTCATCTTTCAACATTTTTTTTCTGAATCATTTTTAGAGTATAAGTTTTATACTCACTTTGTTAAATTTACTCCTAAGTATTGAATTCCTTTTGATACTATTACAAATATAATTTTTTTGTAATTTTATTTTCTGATTGTTGATTGGAAGTATGTAGGAAAATATATTTTATATATTGATATTTTATCCTTCAATCTTACTGAACTTATTTGTAGGTTCTAACAGATCTGAATAGGTTAATTAGGAATTTCTATACACCTGATTATGTCGTCTGCAAATGAAAATGGTTTAACTTGTTTATTTCCAATCTGAATATATTTTATAACCTTTTCTTGCCTAGTTGCTCTGGACACAAGCTCCAGTACAGTGTTGAATAGAAGTGGTAATAATAGACATTCTGTCCTATTCCTTATCTTAGGGGGGAAGCAGCCAGCTTTTCACTATTAAGTATAATGTTACCTATGAGTTTTTCATTTACTCCCTTCTCTATTAAGGCAACTTCTATCCCAAGTTTGTTAAGTGTTTTATCATGAAACATGTATGAAAGTATATTGGACTTTGTCAAATGGTTTTTCTGCATTAATTGAGATGACTATGTGGTTTTTAAATTATTTTCTAACTATCTTAATTGATTTTTTAAAATATTAAGACAATGTAGTGCATTTCTGTGAAAAATCTTAGTTGGTCAGAGTGTATAATTCTATGTATTGCTGAACTCAATTTACTAACATTTTATTGAGAATTTTTATATCCATTTTCCATAAACTATATTGATCTTTAGTTTTTCTTTTCTTGTGATATCTTTGTCTGGTTTGGGTATCAAGGTAATACTGACCACACGGAATGAGTTGGGAAGTGTTCTCTCCTCTTCTATATTTTGGAAGAGTTTGTGAAGAATTTTTATTAATTCTCCTTTAACTATGTGGTAGGATTCACCACTGAAGCTATCTTCCCACTAACTCTGTGGGTAGTGTTAAAATTTTATTACAAAATTAAATTTCTTATTAAGGGTCTGTTCAGATTATCTATTTTTAAAGTCAGTTTCAAAAGGTCGTGTCTTTCTATTGAATAGATTCTTGCTCTTCTTGCTAATGTTCATCAGTGAATAAAAGCCAACATTTTAAACCAGTGGGACTTTAGGTTTTACTTCTATGTTCCATATTTTACTGAATAAAACACATGAGTAAAAATCATTAACTTGAAGTCATAATGCTAGAGAATAAATTTAACATGCAGTGTAAGGTTCCTGAATTATAGTTTGGTTTCCCAGTCTTATTTCTAACTCAAGAATTAATAAGCCAAGATGTATTTATTATGAAAAAGATATTCTGGATCATTTTCCCCCATTGTATAAGAGGACAATTGCAATAAGTGATTTACAAGGTGCTTTCTTACCTAAAAATTCTATTATTTTGTGATATGTGAGTCATTGTGAAAGAAATGTGAGGTAAAGAAAATATAATGTGAGGAACATAATAAGCACAATAAATAATTTGGAAAAAACTCCTAGATAAATATAAACTGATGACAACTTCTGATAAAAGTTAAATAATGAGATTTGTGTTCTAATAATATATAATTGATATCAGATGACTTTCCTATTTGAAGTAAAGTTACTTCAAAATAAAATTAAAAGTCCACTACTTTTCTTTTTAAAAATATTTGATATGCAAATTATAAATATCTGCACATGAACTATTAGATGACACCTTGTCTGAATTAATTAAATATAAATGTGTTAGCATGAATAATCCTTTCTTTTTTTAAAATATATTTTATTGATATTTTACAGAGAGGAAGGGAGAGAGATAGAGAGCCAGAAACGTCGATGAGAGAGAAACATCGACCAGCTGCCTCTTGCACACCCCCCACAGGGGATATGCCCGCAACCAAGGTACATGCCCTTGGCCGGAATCGAACCCGGGACCTTTCAGTCCGCAGACCGACGCTCTACCACTGAGCCAAACTGACCTCGGCCAACATGAATAATTCTTAAAAATAAATATTCAAGTAAAAGTAAAGCACACCTAATAAAGTACATGTACTTGTATTACAGATTATCTATTTTTAAAGTCAGTTTCAAAAGGTCATATAAATTAATACACATACAAATACTGTAAAAATTAGGACTATAATTAAGCAAATTTCAGGATTGTAATTATGTATGGAGAAAAGGGGAGGATAGAATACATGGGGTGGGGTATATAATGGGCTTAAGTAAATCTAGAATTTTCTCTTTAAAAATATGCAAAACAAAAATGACCATATTTTGATATTGAATAAATTTGAATGTGGCTATTGTATACTTTTGTTACATTTCTCTCTATACCTGAACTAGCTCATAATGTTAAAAAGAAAAAGGAAAATTTATCTGAATATCTGAATTTTATATGAAACACTTCAAAAGTATGAAAATATAGAAATAAAATCTCAAAGCATCATGAAAATAAATATTTATATTTCACTTAGTTGCTGATCATTTTTATTAAGGGTAGTCATAATACTCACCATTTGATGCTGTAAAATCAATAGCCACCGTGAAATTGATTTGTGTTCTAGAATATAAGTAAATAAAAATCATTAATAATGAAATAATTTCACAAAAAGTTTGATTTCCATTTGTGTTATATTTTTAACATAATTAATTTTCTTAAATATTACTGGCAACTATGTTACAGTACACACAGTATAGCATCAGGTAGGCAGTTTTCAATGGTAAGAACTTGGCAAAATACCTTTACAATTGTACCTTGTACAATAAAACATAAGGTGCCTGTGATAAAAAATGAAGTCAAACTGCAAATAATTATTTGCTACTCTCCAATGTCAGCATTCATTTTTAATTTGCTTTCAAAACTATTCTAAAATCTATGCTAAATTATTATGCCCTTAAAAGTGTGACATGGCTAAAATAATATTTAGGATTCTAGTAATATCATTTCTTGAACTTATTCCTTCCAACAATCATAAAACACATGATTTCTCCTGCTTTCCTAAAACACTGAAATATTTCAGACACAGATCCATCTCTCAGTGATTACTGCCTTCTGGTATGTGTGTGTGTGTGTGTGTGTGTGTGTGTGTAGATATAAATGTTTATATAGATGAAATTGGTTGCATATACTTTTAGCAATTGATAATTAATCCAAAATAATTTGGGGGAATTATATTGTTACTTTTTTATATAGAAAGATATACCTGTGAGTCTTTCTATAAGTAATTTAGCCTATTTTTTCACAAAATAAGGCATAAAAACACAATTATATGACAATGAGATGATTACTGGGATAATTTGCATCATATCTAATTTAAAAATAATATTAATTGAAAAAGCAAATAATTTGAAAACATGACTACTTCGACTATTTTTATTAACAAATTACTTTGACACTTGTACAATTGATTTACCACTTCAAGTCTAAAAGTGTTTAAATGGTGGTAGTGTTACTGGTGGTGGTGATGACGATGATGATGATGTTAGGTATTTCAACATAGGTCCCTTTTAGTTTTCTTAGCACAAACTATAGTAATATTTCCTTTTGTCTTTAAAAATTAAGCCTGAAGAGCACTAACTACTATTAAGTTAATGAAAAAGAAATCATTTTTTCCTAAAGAATGTATCTTTTATGCTTTACATTTAATAAAAAAAAAACTAATAAAGATTCTCTTTATAGCTACATGGTAATTTCTTCTTAGATTAGAAATTAGGTTTATAGGCTAAGAATATAGGTTAATTTGGAACATACACTAACCAGTACGAACCAAAATGAGTTTTAAAATTTTTAGAAGAAGAATATAGGGACATACTTGGGATACATTTTGAGATAATAAATCTTTTTAAGGAACTTGAAAGAACTGTCACCACCGGTGAATTACTTTGTCTTTGTCATTCTGGTGAAAGGGATTGAACTGACTGTACTACAGGGAGTATGGTGTATTAGAAAGGGTATAGTTTTTGAGTCTGAAAAAAACTGGGTTTGAAATCCAACAATCTAGTTACTGGTATCAGTCAAGTTTTAGAGCTCTCAGAGGAAGATGCCTGGCACAATAACTCTCTCTCTTTTATTAATCCTCACCTGAGGATATTTTTTCATTGCATTTTACAGAGAGAGGAAGGAAGGGAAAGGATGGGGGAGAGGGAGAGAGAGACAAAGAGAGAAACATCAATGTGAGAGATGGGTTGCCAACTGCAGGGCCCAGATGGAGGCGGGATGACCTATAACCCAGATAAGTGCCTTGGACTGGAATTCAACCTGCGATTTTTCAGTGTGTGGCCCAATGCTCTAACCACTTTGCGTAAGGGCCAGGGCTCAGTTCTCTTTTATAACAGTGTTTGCACAATGCTTTCCACATATTGGAATGCACACCTGGTGGTTGATTGAATTCAAGATTTGATTAGCTCTTTGCCTCATTCTGCATGTCAGAAAGAATCTTACTATATTACCGTTTTGAATCAGCAGTATGCAAATCAGAAGAAAAATATAATAGTTCATTACACAAAATGTTTCATGGTTGTGAAAATCCCTTAGCCTGTTATTACACCATTTGGATTTTTCATTTAAAAAACTATAATTCAACAATTATTTATTGAGCATTTTCTGATGGTCAAGCCCTGTGTTTGCCTAATAAAGAGAAAACAGTAGCAAACCAAACACTCATAGAGTTTACAATTCCAGCTTCTTACTATTAAAAAAAATGACAAAAACAGCACAGGAGTTTATAACAATTCATAGTTAATAACATAACCTAAATCTCAACTGTGCATTTAAAATTCATCCATTCCCATGATTTCTAAGAATCTGACATTAATATAATAATGTATACTTACTATATACCAAGTGTATTTTGAAAAATAATTAATAAAATATTTTTTTTTGTGTGTGTGTGTGTGTGCGCGCGCGCGCGTGTTTTTTTTTTTTTAAGTTGCTAGCAAAACCATAACTTTAGACTATCAGGAAGATTTCTTCAAGGATCTGATAAATTATTTATGTCATAAGATTAAGCCAGACAAAACATCTTCATTATTAATCTTATTACCCCTTTTCATTCTTTTAAAAATATATTTTATTGATATTTTACAGGGAGAAAGGGAGAGAGATAGAGAGCTAGAAACGTTGATGAGAGAGAAACATCGACCAGCTGCCTCTTGCACACCCCCTACCGGGGATGTGCCTGCAACCAAGGTACATGCCCTTGACTGGAATCAAACCCGGCACCCTTTAGTCCGCAGACTGACGCTCTACTACTGAGCCAAACTGGTTTTGGCTCATTCTTTAATATGGTTTGAATCACGTGTCAAAGTAAGAAATCTGAATTTACAGGCAATGATTGACAGATTATTCATAAAACTATCACATGTAAGTCTCAAAATGTTCTGTTAAAGAAGTGTCACTTTAGCTGTCATTTTGCTTTACTATATTCTACATTTATGTTATATTATATTCTAGAGTATAAAACAAGGCATGCCTGCCAAATTTCATGAGTTAGTAGTAACATCTTATGAGACTTCCCAATTCATACATCCTACTACTGCTAAAATACATACTTGGAAAAAGTCCTTATTTTACTCTGCCACATTTCCAAAAACTGTGAATGACAGATAAATCAGATGTCAAGATGGAAAATTTAACTAGGAAAGCAAAGATCCATAGAAAACAAGTATAGGTGTGCGTATCGAAGAAAACTGCACATATGTCTGCACTCCCACACACATGCACACGCAGAATAATACCATCTAAAATAACTTTCCTACAACCGTCTTTGAACATTAATTCTTGAGAACTAACAACTGTGCTGGGGGTGTGCAGAGGGATTGCATTATTTTCTTCCCAATTTCAAATTCTGTTCAGTTGCACAAACTTGACATTATTAACATGAAAGATAAACTTTCCTCCCTCCTTCTTTAAATGAATATTGATAAATGCAGATTCTGATTCACAAGCTGTTGGATTCTAGAACCCCAAAATGCAGGTGAGATGCCCGCCCGTTCTTAATATCCCTCTTATGATTGCCATGCTGGCACCAAGACTTTGTTTCTGCCTTGATTTATTGGCTATACAATCAGGTTCCTTCTTCAGTTCTAGAATCTGCCCTACACCTGTTCACTTGCCTCTGGCATTTTCATTAGCCTATTGCTGCATAACCCCAGCTCACTGTGGGCTAAACCTTGAATCTTTTTTTGTCTTACTTTTTTCCTCTTTTCGTAAAAGTAGTTCAACTGCCTAATTGGCAACACAAACAGCAGCCAGATTTTAAGTTTTGCTGCGTCTTCACAATCCCTGCTTCCCATGCCCATAAACTTTAGAGGATTCATTACCCTTGACAACTGAGATCTGCTAGAATGAGGGCAGGCTTTGAGATGCAAATTCAAATATAAATACTTTCACTACTTGCAATGTGATCTTGGGAAAGCTATTCAACCTCTTTGCACCTCATTTGTAGTAAGTTAAGAATAAAACCTCTTTTGGATTATTTATCATAAAAACTCATAGTAAAGTGGGAATAGAGGGGACATATCTCAATGTAATGAAGGCCATATATGACAAATCCACAGCCAGCATCATACTCAATGGGCAAAAATGAAAAGCATTTCCCTTAAGATCAAGAACAAGATAGGGATGTTTGCTTTTATTCAACATAGTACTGGAAGTCCTACCCACAACAATCAGACAGGAAGAAGAAATAAAAGGCATACAAATTGAAAAGGAAGAAGTAAAACTGTCATTATTTGTAGATGATATTATACTGTATATAGAGAACCCTAAAGATTTCACCAAGGAACTACTAGAACTGATAAATGAATTTAGTCAAATACAAGGATACAAAATACCCAGAAGTCAGTTGCAGTTCTATACACCAACAATGAATTATCAGAAAGGTGAACTAAGAAAACAATCCCATTCACAATTGCATTAAAAAATACCTTGTAATAAATTTAACCAAGATGTAAAAGTCCTGTACTTGGAAAATTATAAGACGCTGAGGAAAGAAATTGAAGAAGATACAAATAAGTGGGAGTATATACCATGTTCATGGTTAGGAAGAATTAACGTCATTAAAATGTCCATACTACCCAAAGCATTCTCTAGACTCAATGCAATTCCTATCAAGATAACAATGGCATATTCCACAGAACAATAACAGACGTTCCAAAAATTTATATGGCACCAAAAAAGACCCTAAATAGCCAAAGAAATCTTGAGAAATAATAACAAAGTTGGAGGAATCATACTATTTGATATCAAGTTATACTACAAAGCTGCTATACTCAAAACAGCCTGTACTGGCATAAAAACAGACATACAGATCAATGGAACAGAACAGAGAGCCCAAAAATAAACCTATACCTTTATGGTCAATTAATATTTAACGAAGAGGCAAGAACATGAAATGCAATACAGTCTATTCAATAAGTGGTATTAGGTCAGATACATGTAAAAAAATGAAACTTGACCACCTTCTTACACAGCACACAAGAATAAATTCAAAATGGATTAAAGACTTAAATGTTAAACTTGCCATAAAAATCTTAGAAGAAAACACAGGCAATAAAAAACTTGGACATTTCTCATAGCCATATTTTTTTTTCTAATAAATCTTCAGGCAAGACAAACAGAAGAAAAAATAAACAAATGGGAGTACATCAAACTAAAAAGCTTATGAGTTATGGAATGTACATGAGAACTCTGGGCTATGGAATGTACATGAGAACTCTGGGCTAATTACAAATTCCCACTAGTTCTGTCTTATTGGGCTTGAGTCCCTTTGCCAGACTCTGGCCCTTCATGGACGCTGGGTATCAGAGCAGATATGAGTAGTTGTAGGCTAACAGGAGAGTCTTTATTGCAGACCACGTAGCCATTAGTAACAAGGAGCTATCAGATAGAAAAGCTCTTCAATGTAGCCTTACAGAGCAGGGGCTGTGCAAAGCAGCCTCAGCAAACATAGGGACCACTCTACACAGCGTCGGCCTGTGGACCAAAGGGTCCCAGGTTCTATTCTAGTCAGGGGCACATGCCTGGGTTGCAGGCTTGATCCACCATGCAGGAGGCAGCCAGTCAATGGTTCTCTCTCATTATTGATGTTTCTATATCTCCCTTAACTCTCTGAAATCAATAAAAATATATATGTATATATATATATATATTTTTTTTTACAAAGCAGCCTTGCCTTGGCTGGTCAGTAACACACCTTTATACCAACTTAGACAAAAGATGCTTCTTGCCAAATAGTGACATCAATACTTGGGTTACAGAAATGCACGCCTATGCAGTGCATATATAGTACAATCATGATGTCCTTGCTTTTGCACCTGCGTATGGTAAGTTGGACTTGGTAACTTGGCCTTGAACATCCAGCATAGTCTGGTCAAGGCTCCCACATGCCTCCAGAGCAAGAGCTCCAAACGTTATCCATGTTTTAACAGCCCCTGGATCCTGAGCCTCCCACACCTGGTTCCTTTGCTCACCCAAGATTTCCTTTCCCAGCATGGAGGCTTGCTGCTTAAGAGACATAAGCACACAGCCTGGGGGTGAAAGGTGCTAAGATATCCATGTCAAGAAGCACCCAAGAAGTACCTCCCATGCTAGGACCTTTAATGAACTCTTAATATAGTGATGGAACTGTCAGCCTCTTTCTCTGGTTTTGGCCCCGGGACATGTTACTTCACAGGACTGGTCAGTGGTATGATGATGGGGCAATGAAACCCCAACCAGTACAGGCAGTAAGGAGTGTCTGCAGATAAAATCAATAGTGTAATCTTCTAACGTTCAATTTACATTCCAATATCACCATATATCAGCAATATAAACAACATTAGTAATAAATTCTCCCACTCTACCAAAACCTGCCCTTGGTAAGCTACCCTTATTTTATCTGTTTCTTTTCCCCAGCCCAACCTTTCAATTGCCCACCAAAGAGAAACTATTTTAGAGATAGTATGGCTAAAACTGTACACTCCAATCGTGAAATATAACTAAGAAGCAGCCCGATACAAAAAAAATTATCGATATTTGGCTACACCAGCCGTGGTTATGACGATGATACTACATAAGTGTCCTCTGACTTTGAAATAGGTAGCTCTGACAACATCATTTGAAAATGAACAAACTGGCAATCCCCCAAGATAACTGGACATCGCTAGACTTCTAAAGCATGCATTTGACATGTTAAAAAATTAGAGTCAAGAACTAACCAAAACAATGTTGATGAGTCTTAATATGTATGAAAGTGTCTCTTCTAAGTCTTAGGTTAGATGAGTTTAGTTTATGTCTGGTAATGTTCTATGTGAATGTACTTATATGAAGCAGAATGGCTTTATTTTCATTAGATTTATCCCCATTCAGTGCTGCAGGGTTTAGCTCTCCACTGATTTGATGAAAGCAAAACACTTGGGTGCCACCACAAGAAGCACTATAAAAAATCCTGGACATGTATATTCAGTTTTCAAATAAGAAATTGGATTTGGAAAAAAACCCAAAAGCCTTATAGTGTTTCATGTTCTGGGAAGATGTACTCCCTTAGGCACCATAACCAATATGCTGCCACCAATTTTAAAAAACTAAGGCAAACATTTAACAGCGTCATTGCGCTGGGTTCAAGTATTTTTAAGGAAAGAAGAATCCTTATGGAGCTTGTTGATAACAGAACTTACTGATATTCAACTCACATTTAAAATAGACAGTATCAAGAAGCCCACTTTAGTCTTTAAAATTAGTTTACAACAGTAGGTAGCTCTTCCTTCTCCCCACCTACCCCACCCCCAATTATTGATAAACCCTTTATCAATAATGTCAGACAAATTTTAGATCCAGGGTCACAAGTTTGCCTTGAGATCGACTAGAATCAAAAGAATGTCCTGGCATTCCTGCAAAGAGAATTGAACTACAAAAAAAAGTTACTTTTATTGACTTTGTAAATTTGAATATATCTTTTTTTCTCTCTCCATGTCTCAGATAAATAGGACAACTACCACCAATGATATTATGATGATCAAATGAGATAAGATACATTGGAATTTTAAAGAAATTCTAATTATCCAGAAAAGTGATAGTAGTGTTTACTGACGGTAAACATATGCCATTTAATCCTCATAGCTTCTCTATAAGACAGGCAATTTTAATTTTTATTCCTAGTTCAGAGAAATGGAAACAGGCTATTCTAACAAGAAACAGATCTAGGATTTGAACCACGCAGCTAATGCCAGAGTACAGCTGCTTAGCCCCTACTGTGCCCTACTCGGTTATCAGCAACCGTCTCTGCACAATACACTTGACCTCTTGTCAAACATTTACCTCTTATTTTGATTCTTGCCCAGAACTTGACCACCTAGCATCTCCCAATTACCCTCATGTTTCCTTTCTAACATGTGAGCAGAATAAGCACCTGGTGCTTCTAATCTTGACCTGCCTCTCTCCAAGTCATTGCAAACCCAGATGCGGAGTTGAGTTGAGAACATTTCTGGCAGAAGCAACACAAAAGCGTTTTTTTCTTATCCCTGAAACCCTGGTTCATCTGTTTTGTTTGGTAATTGTGGTATGAGGCATGCAAAGAGAAAGGTCACAAGATGATCAATTCTGAGAGAGACACACATGGCGGTTATCCAGATCATTGAATTGTCATACTCTTTGTTTAAAAGCCCTATTTATTTATGTTTCATTATGGTAAGAGATTTGGGAGAAAGAGTCAAACTTCCAGCTTAAAATGGCTTGCTAATTAAATTATGTTTAGTCAGTAGCTACTGTGTGTTCAGATCTATAAAATATTTTAAAACTACCAGTCTCTTTGAGAGACACATCATACAAACAGACAATTAAAATAACACCCAGGGAAATTAACACTGGACATAAGTAATAGGACATCAGAAAGGTGGGGTGTTCGTCAGAGGAAGGAAATTGACCATTTGTAGACCCACAAGTTTCTAATACACTCAATTGTCTGATAAAAGCACAGAATAGGGTTTGTGTTGATGTGAAATCCTGGGAGTTTAGACAGACTCATGTGCATCAGAATTTGTTTTCCCCCCTCATCTGCCAGTCAGATGCTAGTAGATGTAGAAAGCTTTAGAAACATTTGTTCTTGGTCATGTTAGTGGTAGAGTTTCATGAAGACGTAAGACACATAGAGGATAGAAGTACAGATAAAACCAAACTGAAATTTATTGTTATGCCTTCGGATTAGTGTGTGAACTATTTGGAATATGGAAAAATGTATTTTATAAATCTGTAGAAATCAATAAAGCCATTTCACCAATTGATCATTGATGGTGTTACCCTAAAGGAGGTCATAGATTTCAAAAACATTTTTGTAATTTTGTATGAATCTGACATGACTCTTATCAATAATAACTGGGATTGCCCTGGCCAGTTAGCTCAGTGGATAAATGAACCCAAGGGTCTCAGGTTTGATTCCAGACAAGGGCACATCCCTCAGTGGTGGGAGGCAACCAATCAATCTCTCTCTCAGATTGATGTTTCTCTCTTCCTGTCTCTCCCCCTCCCTTGCACTCTCTCTAAAAAAATCAATGGAAAAAATATCCTCCGATAAGGATTAACAATAACAACAACAACAAAATAGTAACTGGAATGTTGAATTCCATAAATTAATTACTGAATAAACATCTTGAGTTGCCAAGTATATCAGACTTTTAATACTTAAAATTATTTCTCTTTTTAAAAATGTATCTTTATTGTTAAAAGTATTACAGATATCCCCTTTGTTTTCTCCCCCCATTGATCCCACTTCTTCGAATATATCCTAAGAAACCCAAAACACCAACAAGAAATAATACATGCACCCCTATGTTCATAAAATGATATTGTAATAAGAAAAAAAACACACACTGCAATAATTGTACACAGTGTGATTAAAAATAATGACCCTAAGGTCAACAATCCAGAAGAGGCACACAGGTTTTATTATTCTACAGTAAGACCTCCTTTGTGGATATTATTCTTCTGTGTAGAAAATAAACCTCTTTACTACTTCAAGTCATAAAATGTTTCTTGTGCTGCAGGAAAATCATGGTACTGCTTAAATAAAAGAAGTTCCAAAATTCAGATTTTTATTTCACAAGGTATTTACATAAAAATAGGATCTTGGCTGATTTTGAATGCATCTGTCTCATGCCTCCTCTATTCACCATGTACCTGAATTCATAAACCTGTAGACTGCAGCCAAACACAATGTTTTAGGAGCTCAGACAGTGAATGAACAGTAACAAGCTAACAAATGATTTCACAATCAAGGTTATATTTTCATGTAAATGCCTACTTAGATAATGACAAAAATAATGGATTCCCAGAATATGCAACGGTAGAAATTAGGCCTGTAAACACTTTCATTTGAAAGGGAAGATATTAAAGACTATGAAAACAGTTTTGTTTAGTATTTAAATGTGTTCATTCTTAACTCTGCAAAATTTCTACTTGGATTCATGAGGAAACAACATTTTCATAACTTTATATTTTATTATATTTGTGTGAGATGAAACAAAAAGAGAGGTGACATTTTAAAGTGCAAGTCAAGAATTTCAGAGTTTGATCACAATCTACTAGTCTTACGTATTCCACATCAGTGTTCTTCAGAGGAAGAAAATTTACTTAATTCTAAAGTAAAACAAGCATAGCCCATTATATTCCATGTCGCTACTATTCAGAAGTTTTGTGTAATAATGTCTGCGTTTTAAGCAATTTTCAAAAAAGAGTTTTGCCCCTTTTTGCTTTCATTTTCCCACACAAATCATGTAAGGGAAATAGTTTATAAAATTCATGTAGATTAAAAAATGTATAATACAGGAAAAGCTCAACTAACGTTTTAAAGTGGCCTAGAGCTAGCCAGACTACCAATTTAATTATAGTCACTCATATCTTATATGATGGTTTTTCACCTTTATTAAAGACCTCTAGCTTTACTTGCCAATTAAGACTCAGCACAAATAAGCATAACTCAACAATAGTTTCTCCTAGACGACAAAGGCTATGGTAAGTCCCTGAATTGATGCCATGACAATTAGCAACAATGATACTAACCCAAATTAACAATAAAACAATCCACAAATGCCAGTAACAAATGCTGATAATTGGGTATTTTAAGTTAAAAGTGAGTAGCTTCTATGATTTATTATAAAATCCAAACTGAATTCAATATTTAATTCCAAAAGCTTCTGCAATATTATATTTGGATATAATGGTGGCGCATTTCTTCAAAAAAGCTAATGTTGAAAAACAAATCTTCAAATATGCTAAAGACAACCTCCAAAATACTATTTTGGGTTGCTTGCTTGATTGTGGCCCAATGTGTTGTTAGCTTATTTTATTGTTCTTCTTCAATGCAACCACAAAGCAAAAAGAAACAAGGTCAGATGGCTAAATTAAGAAGAGTCTTTTTAGATGTGTGCTGAAGAGGAGTAGATACCAAAGACTAAAATGTGAATATTGGGGAAGTTTAGCTGAAGTGTTGACAGCACTAGGGATGTAGCTGCCAGTCAGCTTTCTGCCTTCTGTTCTCAGTTGAAAACACTCAACCTTTTTGCAGCAGGAAAAAAAAATAATTAAAAGAGTTCTGAAATCTGTTTCCAGAGACACCATTAGTTAAAAATAGGCCTTGACAAAGGACATCACAATTCATAGACAGAGGTTTCACAGACAAAAACTGACAACTTATAAAATTTAGCTATTAAATTAGCAATAATGAAAAAGGAGTGGCACTTTTCTGTAAGGATAAAGATATGGTACTTTTGCAAATGTTAGAAGTATAAATTATAATTGCCCTTTCAGGAACACCATTTAGAAATATCTAACAAACGATGAAGTACACATACTATTGTCATCCAACAACGCTATTTCTAGAAAGTAACCGTGTGGATGTGCTTAATGAGGTGCACAAAACGTATGCACCAGGGTTTGTTTTTATATTGAAGCCTTGGTTATAATGGAAAAATAAAATAGCTGCAACTGAAATATGTAGCACAAGATGTTTTTAAACTAAATTATGTGCATCCATACAGTTAAAAACTGTTAAAACAAGGTAGGCATATAAGTACTGACATGGAAATGTATGTATTATGTTTAATGCACAAAATATACATTCTAAAATATTGTGCACAGTGTGCTCACACTGATATAAAAACAATGTCTGTTTGAGAATAAATTTCTAGCAGTAATTATCTCTACAGGAGATTTAGCATCATATTAAGTTATTTTCATTTTTCCTAATTTTTCTTTGTACCATTTCACATTTAATGTTGTAATGTGAAACACAAATGTAGACATTTATGTTTAAAATTTGGGAGACATAATATTTCTTTCCCAAAACCTGAAAATAAAACACTAATAAAAGGAAAGTATTGTGTGGTTTTTGGAAAAATTACTATGAGGAACACTAAATATTACTGATGTGCTTAACAGTTTTAGAATTGTTTAATTTTATTTGCAAGAGACTAGAAATTCTTATTTGATGTTGTTCAGACGGGATTCAATATTCATTTTTGAAACTATGCATAATGGTCAATTATTATAGTTCTAAAGTAAAACAAGCACAGCTCATTATATTCCATTTTACTATTATTCAGAAGTTTTGTGCAATAATGTCTTTGCTTTTAATATGATTTTCCACCACTGCAATATATTTGTCCACTTAAAGCAGCAATTTTCAATCGGTGTATAGCAGTAGGCATACTTGTGTACCACAAAGATTTTTAAAACATGCAATAGCTGACTACTTAGTCAGGGGCACTGACCTCTTTCCCCTTAGATTGTCAAATAAAAAAATGACAACAGTCAACACAACATGGCCATCTGGTGTGAATGAATCAAAATTAAACCTACTTTTTGTCAGATTGACTAAAAACACATATTATGTACATCTTCATATAAAAATGTATTCTATGCAAATAATATTTTGTGTCACCTATAATAATAAAAGTATAATATGCTAATTAGACCGGACTACCTTCCAGACGAAGCTGGGGCTGCAGCCGCAGGACTGAGGTGGCTGCCCCGGCTGCGAGGGAGGGAGGGCTGAGGCAGCCACTACAGCTGCAAAGACCTACTCTTACACGAATTTTGTGCACCGGGCCTCTAGTTTTTAGATAATATGGTTATGATATAAAAGTTAATATAAGTCTAGTTAGATTAATTATGCAGCGAAATTCAAACTCCATTGCCCCAGGTCCCATTTGTAAATCAAAAATGGAATCTTATCAACTCATGGGGAAGTTAGGATTGAAATAAAGTGTACCTCATAGGTCGGGGCTCCATTTATATACTGATTTCTGCTTGAGAAAGGTCACAAGCATTTCTTCTAGCATAGACGGTGCTAAAAATAGGATGTGTGTAAGCCAAAAAATAAAATAAAATTGGAGGTTGGAAGCAGCAGAAAAATATCACAGTGTGATATAGTCAAGACTGTCATTGAACTAGGTATAGCAGGAAAATGTGAACAATCAATAAAAATGATTTATTTATTGTAAGTGAGTCTGAACACATTAAAATGTTACTAGATTTTCCCTGCTGACAAAACATATTGGATATTTATTATACACACACATACACACTTAACATGCCCACAAAAGTAAATCGAAATAATATTTTTAACATTTTAAAACTTCAAATTATTATTTTAACAGCAAAATAGCCAGATAGAGCAAACACTTTTTATTTTTAGTTTAAAAAGACTATGCTGAGATATCCATTGTCTTACCATCTTTCTTTATTGCTACAGCTACTAAAAAGTTTATTTATACAGGTATCTATTTTTTTCTTAATCCTTACCTGAGGATATTTTTTTCTATTGATTTTTTTTGAGAAAGTGGAAGGGAGGTAGGAAGGGAAAGGGAAAGAGAGAGAGAGAGAGCACAGGCAGTGATTTAACCTGCAACCCATATACATGCCCTTGCCCTGAAATGGAACCTGAAACTCCTTAGATGTATAGGTCAGTGCTCTAACCACTAAGTTTACTGGCCAGTATAATGATTATTATTATTATTACTAGATTTCTGGTGCACAAAATTCATGCACAGTGGAAGAGGGGTCCCTCAGCCTGGCCTGCACCTTCTCACAATCTGGGACCCCTCGGAGGATGTCTGACTGCTGGTTTAGGCCCGATCCCTCTCGCAATCTGGGACCACTGGCTCCTAATTACTCTGCCTGCCTGCTTCATCACCCCTAACCACTCTGTCTGCCTGCCTGATCACCCCTAACCACCTCTGTCTGCCTGCGTGATCAACCCTAAACACTGGCCTGCCCGCCTGATCACCCCTAACCACTGGCCTGCCTGCCTAATCATCCCTGACCACCTATGTCTGCCTGCCTGATTGCCCCTACCCACCTCTGCTTCAGCCCCTGCCACTACGGCTTCATTTGGAAGGAAGTCTGAAATGACATCTGAAGTCATTCAGCTGTCTGGTCTAATTAGCACATTGCACTTTTATTATTATAGATTTCTTTTATAAACACAGCGTTTTATTATCCCATCTTATAAAGGTAAGAATATGTGCAGAGCCTGGAGTACTAAGGAGAGCTGGCAAACATTTCTTCCACTTAGTATGCTTTCCTTTAACTTCATTGAAAGAACCACCATAGCTTCTAAGACTGTGTAGCCAGGTGGCAGGTTGCAAGATGTCTATATATAGCCAAGGTTCTCCACTAGGCAAGCATTGTTTTTGTTTTGTTTCTTTAAATAAGAGCAAAATGGAGAAAGCTCTCCCTTTTTGGAGAAACTACCCTTGCTTCTCTTGCCCCCTCATTCTTCCATCTTGTCTTCTTCTGCCTCACGTCAGTCAATCAGTGAATGAGTATTGGAAAATAAATAAATAAATAAAAATACTTGCTGAATGATAATTAAGAAGACATTTGCATGAATTTGTCTCTGTCTGTTCTTATTTGCCATGAAGTTGTGAAAAATTCAAATTTGTCTTCTTACCATTTTTATGTATTATAAATACAAGGTAACAGCAAATAAATCAGAAAATGTGGATATTTTATATTATATGATAATAAATGATCATTTATAATCTCTGGGGATGTTTGGTTAGATTTTTTTTTTAAAGGAGCAAAATCCATAATACATTACCTAGACAGGTTCTGTCTGGACTCTGGCAAATTTTACGAATTATTACAACAATCAAATTTTTTTCTAATATATATTCCTAGAAGTCTAGGGAGCAACTTAATGACTATTCACCATCCATATCTACATTATGATTTCATGACAGGATACATTCTTTAATAATATGCAGCTAGAATAAACATTTGCAATAAGCCTTCAGCTAAAATGTTTCTTCAATTTTAAAAATAATAAAAAGTGAACCTAAAAAGTCCCAGATGTTAGACAAATGAAAACATTCTGTGAAAGCACATATACCTTTACAGTTATTACTAACATAATATAGCTTTTTCTCTTGTTAAAAGAAACGTTATAATTTTTTCTAAAAGTAATAGCACTTGGTATATAAATTTATCTCATAGGTCTAATACAAAAGTGCACTTCATTTGCCATTAGAACAATAAAAGTGATTATTTCAGTTGTCTATTACCTTGTGGTAACACTTGCTACACACATTTAAAAGAATGCTTAAACAATAAAACAATTTCAGAGAATGACTTACCCTCCTTTAATATAGTCAAGGAATGAAACTTCTGTTTCTACCAAGAAAGAGAGTAAGGTTACCTGGAAGAAAAAAAAAAAAAGAAAAAGGAAAAGAAAAGAAGTAAAGAAAGAGAAAAACAGGGCAGGATCACCAGATAGTACTAATTGCAACCCCAAATGAACTTTTTCCTTCCTATCTATTAGGGAGAAAATAATATTTTCTAGCATTTTGAAAATCAAAGATATTCTTTATTAAAATCTGCAGGATTGTTCTTATATTTAAAACTATCAGAAGGAAAAGGGCCAAAAATTAAACTAATTTCTATGACCAGTTTACTTCCTTTAAAGAACAGCACAAAAATTATTTTCAAGGACACTCTCTTACTTCTCATTTTAGATGAAAGAAAAGATGAAAGGGAGCTGAAAAATGGTTAAAACTAAAAAAATGAAAAAGAATAAGCTTCGCCGTGTCAGAGGAAAAGTGTATTTCTGCCATGGTTCTGTAATGAGGCCATCTAATATTTTAGATGCCTTGCTTTATAGAAAAATTTAAAAGGAAACTTGGAGAGAATGTAGAAGTTGCTTCTCCCAAAGAGAAGTAATCTTAGGGTAAAATCTTCAGTGCATTTTTTTATCGAATCAGGATGATTTCGATTTTGCACAGTTTTAGGATACTTTCATTTTTGTACCTTCTGCACTGATTTAGTCAAGCATTCCTGCAGTTGTAAATGTTAATGGACTATCAACAAGTACTATCTCATGCTATAAAATGCGTCATAATAATTAAGGGTAGCCTATAAGGACTATGGTATTTCTCATTACCACTTAAATGTTTTCATGTCTTCTTGGTTCTCTCTAGTTTGGTGCCAATGAATGAAGGATTCTTAACAAAACTTTAGCTTCCCCTCCAGGCACTATGAGCCCCTTGACCCAGAGCAACCTGCAGAGAGCTGGCTCACTGTGTCCCATAAGATGCTCCCCATTAGAAACATTCCCACGGCAGGTTTATTTTTCTGTTATACTAGTGTACCTTCCGATTAAAACTCTACGTGAAACAGCTCAGTATTGAGTTGCTTCCATTCTGATGAAAACTGTTACACATATACATTTTTATTCATTTGTTTGAATCCTTAAAGAGTAACATAATACTTGACTTACTGTTCCCGAATTGATGTATTTTTTCTTTTTTACTTTCTTTTTGGGGTTCACCACCTTGAAAAGATAAAACAATGTGTTAGTTTAATACTAAAATTATTTCAAAATGTGTACCTCAACCTGCTGACTTTACTTCTTATGCATTTCTTCAGTTACCAATGCCTTTATTATGACTCCTGCACAGCTGTTTAGCCAAAATCCCTCTGCCATAGTTACTAGGGTTATTCATCTTAAAAAGCTTTATTTTATCAATGTTCTCCATCACTTTATGCATTGATTGCTCTTACCCATCTGTGTCTCTTGATATGAGAAAAACCTTTAATACTGAGGGTTCTAAATAATAATAGGTGCTTTGTAGAAAAAAGAGATATATAAGTTGTGACAGAAAAGTACAGTCAAAAGACATAATTTTTCAGGAGGTTAAATACACTAACATAGCAAATCACCCAAATATGTGGATATATAATGGCTCTATGGACTACATTGCTTTATGCTGGTAATAATTTCAACCAGATTCCCAGGTTGCACAATAATTGGTAAAAGGTATAATTTGTGGACAGAAGACTGAATTTTGGGCTGTTTTGTGCCATAAGATATATTACTGCATCCTATAGTATCAGATAAGGGAAGACAGAGAGAACATAAAGACGAGGAAAGCCTGTTAATCTAAGAGGATAAATCAATCTAACCGGATAAGTGCCTTAAGAAAGGATTTTCCAGCATGGCCCAATCCAAAATGTAAAAGACACATTTTGATAGGGAAATAAAAATGAAAGGATTTAGAAGTATTATTTGGACTACAATTTATTCATTTAAACTAGGGCTCCAATGAAAGGGAATAGACAAATGCAACATTCTAGAAAGAGGGAAAAGTAATTGGCCCAGGTTGGCTGAAACAGAGAGCAAAATCATAAAGTCTGATGGCGTGCTGGCACATGGAGCCAGCAGGACACGTGGCCATCTGCACTCTTGAAGATCCTAAAAGGGCCTGTACTTGGGTCCAGCCCCCTCACAGCTGCAGTCCACCAACAGTCCTGCAGATCCAGGGTAATGATCCTATCTGCAACCCCTTAGATCAGGGGTGGGGAAACTTTTTGACTTGAGGGCCAAAATGAGTTCTTAAACTGGACCAGAAGGCTGGAACAAAAGCATGGATGGACTGTTTGTGTGAACTAATATAAATTCAAAGTAAACATCATTACATAAAAGGGTACGGTCTTTTTTTTTTAATTCAATAGTTTTACTCACCGGATCCGGCCCGTGGGCCGTAGTTTGCCTAGCCCTTAGATCCTAAAGGGCCTAACACTCACTCCCAGACCCACCCAGCCACAGTCATAAGCAATCTTGCAGTCACAGACACACCATAAAACAGTCATGTGCCCCTGAAATATCCCTATATTTGGGTCCAGCCCACCCAGGACACATACTCATCTGTGCCTTCAGAGCCAGATCTATGGATCTCAGTCTTGCCTATGGAACCTGAAACAGCCACGGGGCTTAGTTCCAGGCCCTCCTGGGCATGGTCCAGGCCCAGCTCACTAAGGGGGAGCCCTCCCAGGCACCTGGCAGAAGCCACACCTCCCTGTGCACCTAGTAACAGGTTAGCTGACTGAAGACCTAGTACCACTCTACTAAGCAAGGCACTAGAGCCAGTCTCTTCCACCTAGGGACCAATCGAGCCCCTGGTAATAAGCACACCAACTGAGGACCCCACTGTAGACCTAGCAATAGCCTCAAAATGAGCTCCAACTCTGTGTGACTCCAATTCTGGAGATAATGCTATCATCCCAGGAATCAGACAAGCTTTCCCTGCCAAACTAACGTAGGTTTTTAAAAGCTCAGGCATATTGCTGGGGATCTAGAAGGTCAAGTGTATGTGCAGGTTTCTGCATGGCCAGGGAAGACCAGAGGAAGCTCTAATCCTTAATTGCTGGCTGACTACGAATCTGCTGGAAGGGCAGGTGCTGGCCAAGGCAGAGTTTCACACTGTTGGGACACATAAGGAGTGCACCAACGCATGCAGAGTGTTTGGTCTGTGGAGGGTTATGTGGTGACTGGCAGTAGCTGAGTCCTAACTACCAGGAGCACTGGTACACATGCGCTCCTCCTCAGCTTTGAGGGTAGGCAGAGAAAACAGGCTTCTATGTAAGTACAGCCTGTCTTATATTACTTTCATTGTCTGTTTAGAGCCTTACTATTCCTTCCTTGAAAGATTTAGTTATAAAAATTGATCCATGACTCCACCTCTGTCCTTGCCTACAAAGCTTTCTTGGGCTGAGTTTGTTTCTTGGGTTGAGTTTGCCCCCAACCCAAATATCTCATAGTCCACTAAGCATATACTATTATATATAGCAGTTTACAAAATACACTAAATATATTTCCTGTGTTTGTCTCACCCATCAGACACTGAAATTTTTATTCATCTTTGTGTCCCCAGGGCCTGATATAGAGTGAGAAGATAGAAGCCATGTAATAAATATTTCATTTGTAAGTTAATGCTTGAATGAATGCATGGAATACCACTTGCTTTAGGACAGTAAGGTGGGAGAAGGAGATGATTCCTCCACTCTTAACTTAAAAGAGGTCAATTTTAGCATCAACCTGGCAGGGAAATAGTTATCATAATTGATTAAATACTGAGATTTTTTCATCAGCTATCCATGTATGTTAAATTTAAAATATAGAGAATGTACAGATACCATAGGTCAAGGATTAACAGTGCTGAAACATAGCATATGCTCAACATAGACCTGGCAGTTAAGGCTGAAATCACTAGTGTGTCTGCTTTGATAATTTAGATTTCTTTAACGACTGAATCATGCCTTGCCATTCCCTTCAGTCTTCATCTAAACCACAGTGAATGTGCACAAACACACTAAGCCAAGCACAGTTCATTTATAACACCATGCTAACACAACTAAAATGCATATTTTACTCTTTATACTCTTAAAGAGAACTTTAAGGAGGAGGTTGGTGGGAAGGCAAAACATGAAGGGTGAAGCTTAAGAAAAATAAACAAACTTGCATTCTACTGAAATTTTTAAAAATAAGAAAAAGTTACATAGGCGAAAACTTTAAATGACTCAAAATAGGTTTAAAAGACCATGTCATTTGAAGAGAAATAATATCACTTAATTTCAGAAACAAGTCTGTCAATAATTTTTAAAATTCTTACATATACACTGAGTGGCCAGATTATTATGATCTCTGAACACATAATAATCTGGCCACTCAGTGTATATCCTATGTAATAAAAGGCTAATATGCAAATTGTCCCCTTGACCAGGAGTTGGACCAAAAGGCAGGCTAGCCAACCATGTCCCCTCATCCTGGCCAGGGTGGCCGGACCCCACCCATGCACGAATTTATGCACTGGACCTCTAGTGTGTGTGTGTGTGTGTGTGTGTGTGTGTGTGTGTGTGTGTGTGTTGTGTGTGTATGTGTATACTACCGTATTTGCCGGCATATAAGACAATTTTTTGGCCCTGAAAATAACGTATTTGCCGGCGTATAAGACGACTGGGCGTATAAGACGACCCCCTAACATTTCCATTAAAAATACAGAGTTTGTTATATACTCACCGTATAAGACTACCCCCGACTTGGAGGCATATTTTTCAGGGCCAAAAAATCGTCTTATACGCCGGCAAATACGGTAAGTTAACCTTTGACAACTATCTTTTGCAAAGTCTATATTTTTAAAGCATAAATGTGTTTATTTCTGAGGAAATAATAAAATAAAATAAAATCCCTCTTACCTCATACACGTTGAATTGTGACTGCCCTCTAGAAAGTTCCCTGTAGCTTGTTGTAAACTCTCCAATGAAATCATGACTAAAATTAAGGGAGAAAAGACATATAGTATTAGTTTTCATATATGTCAATTATGTTTAAAGTTGAATGCTAAGAAATGTATAGTTTAGCCAAAATCGGTTTGGCTCAATGGAGAGAGCATCAGCCTGTGGACTGAAAGGTCCCAGGTTCGATTCTGGTCAAGGGCATGTACATTGGTTGCGGGCACATCCCCAGTAGGGGGTGTGCAGGAGGCAGCTGGTTGATGTTTCTCTCTCATCGATGTTTCTAGCTCTCTATCTCTCTCTCTTCCTCTCTGTAAAATATCAATAAAATATATTTTTTTAAAAGAAATGTGTAGTTTAATCATGAAGAAAATGCATGATATTGTTATAAACATAGCTTAGCTTATACTTTAAAGGAGACTGATATGTAACTTCACTGTTCTTTAATCCCAAATTTTGTGTACTCAAAAATTACATTTGTTAGCATTCAACTAATATTTAATTTACCCCACCAATATTAATATTTTAATCAGGAATATTAGATTAACAACTCATATTTCAAAAACATTTCAATTCCTGTGTATTCAAATAATTATTTATTTGAATGAAAGTTTAAGACACTCAAAAATATATTATTACTCATGTCAATAATCGCAAATATAAGAAAAATCACCAAACTTTCCTATGATCGGGTTATAATAGGACACTCTTTTTAAAAGGTTATCCCTTGTTAACATGGATAATAGTCACCAAGCCTTATTTTCAATAAGGACCATTTAAAAGTATACCGTGAATACCAACATGGTTCTTCTGAGTTTCTTCACCTTTTTAAAGCAGTAGACACTGAGGAAGCATGCCTTCTCAGTTTCAGTGGGAGGGGTAACGTTGAGTAAACATGTGTTAGCACTAACTATAAAATGCATGTCAGCATGATTACTGAGACTAACCTATGCAACTTTAAGACATCCTACTCATTCATCGGTTTAGAGGGAAATGCAGCCCACTACTATTTGTAATTTAATGGTCAACACCAGGTTGAACACCCACACTGCTAAGAAACAAGGGTGAAATGCTGGTATCCAGGACCAGGGTAAAATGTAGTGCCTCAGAGGAAGAAGGTGAAGATTGTAGGAGCTAAAGTCCTATAACAAACATAAGGGATCTTGCTGCTATTCTTATCATAGAAATTGAGATTATTCCATTTGATTTGCAAATGAAATCTGTTCACTATCATGAACCTGGACATTTCCCCAACCGCCGACTTGGGTTTAATGCTTAGCTGAGCCACTAAAATCTATAAACCTCCTATAGACCTGATGACCAATGGCAAGCCACAATAAGTTGTGTCTAGCCAAGCAAAATACAATTCCTAAAAGATGGAATGCGGGAGAAAAACACTGGCTATCATTTCATTTGATTAGAATTTCTGCAATAGGAAGTGCTTCTTTAAAATTTTTTTTTTTTTGCCCAGCCTGTGTGGCTCAGTGGTTGAGTGCTGACCTGTGAAACCCTGGTCATGGTTCTATTCCTGGTTAGAGCACATTAGCAGCTAATCCATGATTCTCTGTCTTCATTAATGGTCAACACTGTTTCTATTGCTCTCTCTCTCTTCCTTCCTCTCTCTGAAACCAATAAAAAACATATTTAAAATATAGCTCACTTAGATTTCTAGCCTCCAGTTCTATCTCAAAGATCTTTTATATTTACCACAGTATTCTATACATGACACTCCTCTACCCCAGTATCACCTTAACCTCTTCAAGATTTAATTTTCAGAAATAGGTCTATACACATGAAAATGGTAAAAGAAAAAGTTAATTGAAGATTGTGATAAATACATTTATATTTATGAGACCAGACTCCTGGACTCTCACTCTTTCAAGATACACAAGGAACATTATAAAACAGTACCTTAATGCTATACATTTCTTTTTTAAAAATATATTTTTATTGATTTCAGAGAAGTAGAGAGATGGATGTAGAGCTAGAAACATCAATACAGAGAGAATCATTGATCGGCTGCCTCCTGCATGCCTCAGACTGGGGATCGAGCCTGCAACCCGAGCATGTATCCTTGACTGGAATTGAACCTGGGACCCTCAGTCTGCAGGCCAATCCTCTATCCACTGAACCAACCCAGCTAGGGCAGTGCAATACATTTCTTATAAATAATTCTCCTTGACCTTCAGAAGTACAAGTTAATACTTGTGATATATTTCTCTGTGGATCTCAGCAACTTGAACTATGGAGATTCTGTTTAGAACCTATCCTGCTCCATTGCTATTCATCTTTCTGATATCTTAAGTAATAATCACTGAGATAAAGGCTCCATTTATAGGACTTCACCACAACACTTTGATATTAATAAGTATGGACAAGCCTAATATAACCAGAGCTCACCACACGGGTGCTAGGAATCTATTATAGAGGCCTTAAAAAAATAATCCCTGAATCATTTAAGCCCTTATGGAAATTTCCTGATTTTACAAATCCTAATCGCACTTGGTTAATTGTTTAAATTTAACTCTTATTGTTAACATTAAATTCCTGCCACTTAACACTAACCAAAAACTTGGTAGAGACGAGCAATATTTACTGTTCTCAAGTAAACTTAATTAATCAGGTCCCAAGTAATAGATCCATCTAGATAAAGCCAGTCTGGTTGTAACTGGCCAACCAAGGGGTCTGGGCTGCCTGTCACTACTTTGCCAATTAAGCAGAGACAGGATTAAATCATGGGAGAGTGTTTATTTCAATACTGCCAGCATTCTGGGAGAGCAGCAGACTATCCACAAAGATCTGCTTTGCCTCACCCATAAACCAGCTGCTTATATTGGGCAGAAAGACAAAGATTACCTGGAAAAGTAGGGATTATAAGCATGGGAAAGCAGGCAAGGCAGAATCATTATAGATTATAAAGCATGAGGGCTGGGGAGTCACAGAGGGAGGCGCCCCCACGCACCCCAGGACCAGATTACAGGCAATAGGGGCCGTGGTTGTAAAGAGTGGGTGCCTCCAGGACTAGTCCACAAGGTTTGTAAATCTTTCCATAATGCCAGGCAGTTCTTGGGAAAGGAGGACGGACTGCATTACATGTCAGTTTCTGTGTCCCAGGGCATTCAACCCAGCCTGGGTGTTCAACTCTCCGACTGTCCCCTGCAGACTTGTCCAATAGCTCACCAATATTTTCCCCGGGCTCCAATTTCCTCACATTGTTTAGCTCACCAGGTTTTACCATGTGATTCATATAATATGCTTATTATATCCTATTATAAACTGCCTTGGATCCTTTTAAGAACAAGAGGACATAAATAAATTAAAAAATGAGTAAAAACGTGCTGCCCCTTCCCCCCCCAATTCTGAATCTTGTTCAAGATGGCTATTTTGAATTTAAAAAATGAATTTGCATATCAAACAAATGCAATGCTATTCTTGTGTTATAGAGGAGAAAATGAATTAAGTGAGTCACAAATTGCTTTTCAGCCTCTGAGACATTTCTGTGAAATTAAAAATGGATGATCAAGAGGTGAGGATGTGTTCAAAGTTCATGAACATAAGGCAGAAAGTAGCACAATAAAATAGTCAATCTTCGAAGTAAGGTGCCTTGTCCCCAGAATAAATCAGAGGATTTGGGTGGATAAGTGGAGAGATGCTTAGGTCAATTTTATTATAGATTTCTCAAAATATTGGACATTTCTATAGTTTTCTTTGTTACCTGTCCTACTTAAAAAACTGTATATTAAATTATAGATTAGTACTTTAAAAATATTAAATGTAGTTTTCACTGATTTATTCTTATAATTATCTTTTCCCTATCATCAATTATTCCTAGATTTTATTAATATTAAAGGGAGCAAAATTAAATTTGCTATATTATATCTTTTTATGACTTTCAATGGTATAACATTAAAACAACTTTCACTATACAGAGAAATATGACTAAAAGGATTTTCATAATAAATCACAATTTCCTTGTAATTCAATAATATTGTTTTCCTCTTTCCTATTAACTTAATTGAAACTAAAATAATTTTCCTATATTATAAGCCTTTTTTACTACATTTACAGATAGAGTTTATTCCCTGATCTGATTTGCATCTGATTCCTCAATTTTTCTCTCAACAAACTTTTAAATCTTCACCTTAATTGAATCTTCCAGATTTATCTCATATTTCAGGTCTTTTCCAGACACATCCAAGACTCTGGACAAAATGGGACTGGCCACATTCCCAGACACTCTGAACTTTCTCCAATTCACAATTTTACTAATGATATACTACCTTACAAAAGAGCAATATGCAAATTAACCACCACCTCGTTCAAGCCACGCCCACCAGGCAATCAGAGCAAGTATGTAAATTAACCCCAGCCAAGATGACTAAAGCCACAGAGAGCAATTGAGAGAGGCTTGGGTTTTCCCAGCAATGGAGGAAACCAAGCTTTTCACACACCCTGGCCGGCCTAGACCTCCACTCAAGGCTACAAAGTTTCAATTATAGCAGATAAATAAACCAAACAGAAATGGCTGTAGCTGAGGAATGAGCAGGGGACCTGGGCCACTCCAGGCTACAAAGTTTCAATTGTAGAAGGTAAATAAATTCCAGATACCAGGGCCTCTGCTTGGGTCGCTGGGGGGCATGGCTGGCCTGCAAACCACCACAGGCCCCTCACCCAGGTGGCTACATGCCCCAAAGGAACCCCCACCCTGATCCGGGACACCCTTCAGGGAAAACCAGCTAGTCCCCACCCATGCACCAGGCCTCAATCCTATCTAATAAAAGAGTAATATGCAGATTGACCATCACTCCAACACACAAGATGGCTGCCCCATGTGGTCAAAGATCCTGCCCCGATGTGGACACAAGATGGTCAGCAGGGGAGAGCACCAGGACTGCAAGGGAGGGCAGTTGAGAGGGACCAGGCCTGCAAGGGAGGGCAGTTGGAGGCGATCAACCCTGCAGGGGAGGGCAGTCAGGGGTGACCAGGCCAGCAGAGGACGGATGTTCGGGGCAAATGGGCTGGCAGGGGAGCAGTTAGACATCAATCAGGCTGGCATGGGAGTGGTTAGGGGGTGATCAGGCTAGCAGCAGAAGCGGTTAGGGGCAATCAGGCAAGCAGGCAGGTGAGCAGTTAGGAGCCAGCAGTCCTGGATTGTGAGAGGGATTGTGAGAGGATGTTAACATCCCTGGAGGTGTCCCAGATTGGAGAGGGTGCAGGCTGGGCTGAGTGACACCCCCAACCTGAATTTCATGCACGGGGCCTCTAGTTTCAATATAAAATGTAGTCTCTATTAGAGCAGACAGATAACTGAAAATACATAGAATATTTATAAGGCTAGCATTTATTGAGTGATTACTATGTGTTCAAAACTGTCTTAATTCATTTACATAAATATATCATGAGCACAATTACATGCAATAATACATAGAGGTTGTTACCCTGGTGATATAGGTGCGAAAACTAGGTCTTGGGGAGGTTAAGTATCTTCTCTAAAACAACTCAACTCCTAAGCGGTGGAGCTACAACCCGAACCCCAGCTCTGTCTGAATCCAGGGAGCAAGCTGTGAACCACACATGTTAGGCTCCATCTATTCCAAATTCTAACTTGTGTTAGAGTTGCTTGAGAGTATGTTTTGCATCTCCCTGGCAAAGTTGACACTTCTTGAAGAAAGCTAACTGTTGCATTTCTGAACACCCTCCACCCTAACGCATGCAAACAGTTTTAAGCACAATGTTTGAGGAAGTGATGTCAGTAAAGGCAAATAATTCTAAAGTAAAATGTCAATTTCAAGCCTTTTGACAAGTCTTAAATCCCAGGGGGGAGCACCCCTCCCCTACCCAGAAGCAAGGCCTCTGTTAAACTTAAACGTGAACTATTTTTGCCCGTAGGTAAATTGACAGGAAGCAGATTTGGAGGAAAAGCCAGGGTGTGGTGGGTTCTCTCCCATGTAGCTCTGCCTGATCCCGGGTGGACATAGCTCACCATCCTGCACCTCGCTTTCAAAGCCGTGTGGAAAGTGTTGTGGCTTGTGAACACATTGAACCTAGTGTTAATTTTTCAAAAAGTATACATACCCCAGAGACTATAAAATTAGATAAACTTTTTTAAGGGAACAAATTCATTGGGAGATTTCTTCTGTTCCCGGTTAACACTGCCAGTAGTCAGGCTGAGAAAGATGTATTTTAATTAAAGGAATTATTTAAACATACCAGAGCCAGAAGGTATTGCTAATTCTGATAGCCAGAATAAAACATGACAAAAAAGATTTTTTTAAATATAAAAGAACCAATATCATCCAATAATACTGCAAATGTATGAATGAACCTCACTGAAGAGGGTGGAGAGAAAAGGTACTGACCTAAGTAACTTTGAAAATTCGAGTCTGTAAGACTGAAGGCAAAAGCGCTGTTGGTAAAGTTGTGTCCCACAGGACAATACGGATTGGATACATGTCAACAATTCTGGATTTGCTATTAATGTACACTGGAATAGCACAAGTAAGTAAATAAATGGCAGGTAGTTGGAACAGATTTCTCACTGATGGAAAGTTTAGAGATAAACAAAGGAAGGAAGCTAAATGTGTTAGATAAGAACACTAATATGAATCATATTTAGCTTATGGAGAGTTTACAAATAAGCAAGGAAAGGAAGCTTAGATGTGTTAACAGATAATTAACACTAATATGAATCATATTTTGCTTAATATGAAAACAGATGGTTATACTATCTGTATGATATTTATACATATACTGGAGGTCCAGTGCATGAAAATTCAACCAGCTGCCTCTTGCACACCCCTACTGAGGATGTGCCCACAACCAAGGTACATGCTCTTGACCAGAATCGAACCTGGGACCTTTCAGTCCGCAGGCCAACACTCTATCCACTGAGCCAAACCGGCTTTGGCATATAGACTCTTTATAGATACATTCAGGGTGTCCCAAAAAATGTATATATACTTTACCAGCTAATAGCTCAATTTTAAAAATGAAATGTATTTTAATAAATTCTGCCTTTATAATTTTTCAAAATGAGAGTATAGCCCTAGATGGTTTGGATCAATGGATAGAGCTTCAGCCTGTGGACTGAAGGGTCCTGAGTTCTATTCTGGTCAAGGGCACATGCCTGAGTTGTGGGCTTATTCTCCAGTGGGGGGTTGTGCAGGAGGCAACCAATCAATGATTCTCTCTCATCGTTGATGTTTGCCTCTCTCTCACCCTCTCCCTTCCTCTCTGAAATCAATAAAATATATACATATATATATTTTTAAGTGTGTGTATATATATTTTTGGGACACATAAAATGCATTGCATAAATAACCTTCCCTTTAAAAATAAAACACACAAAAAGCAGCATTTTAGGTTTCCAGTTCTGTTTCTGATTCTCTAAATTTCAATTTATAAACAACTTTCAGAGAAAGTAAGGAGATTGGGATGTACTTGTGTACTGCTTCTCCCATGAACAGAATGGAAATCTTATATTCTCACCTGCAACATGGCTGCCATATCAGATCACAAAGCTGGCACCAGTTAAAGGAAGCAAGACACTGAAATGAGATTTTCTTTTTAATGTTTCATAGAACATAGGGATTATATGTGTTCCCATCCTCCAAGGGGTGTAAGGATTGAATGTAATATTTCATTCATACCCGAAAGAACATGAGTTAATATGTCACAGATACTTAACCCACTCGTTCAGAAATAGTAATGCAAATGTTTAAATATTTATGCTTTGTAGGCAAAACATGGCACCTTGAATTATGGTATTGTGCTCTCTTATTCCAGTGACTTACATTTCATTTCAGATCAGGTAACCAGAAAATCACAGTATTCAACTGGGGAACACAAGCAAAAGTCTTTATACTCACAATCCTTTGATTTTTATTTACACACAAGCACAAGCCTTATTTGCCTCCTGAATACAATTAAAATACCCATCAAAGTCAATGATTAAGGAAAAGATTAATGCATTGCCTTTAATTGATTGATCTGATTATAATTTCCATCATGTGTAAAATTCAAAGGCTCCTGTGAGAAGAGTGATTCTATAGCAGCCGTGGGCAAACTACGGCCTGAGGGCCAGATCTGGCCCATGCGACTGTTCTATCCAGCCTGCGGAGCCGAAAGAGTGGAGGGTTCTCTTGCTCTCCCCTCCGCTCCTTCACCAGCAGCCCAAGATGAGAGTGCCAGCATGGTCAGGTTGCTTTTGTTCCAGCTCTCCGGTCCAGTTTAAGAACCCATTGTGGCCCTCGAGTCAAAAAGTTTGCCCACCCCTGTCCTACAGTAATATCCTGCTATTCCCAGACATAATGAGTGCCTTCAATATAAACTTTCCACTTCAGTCATAATGCAAGTTGTATGTTGGTTTTCAACCAACAATGTCTTTTAATGCTTGTTTTGAGCACAGGGATAAGGTCAGAGAGGAATCAAATTATTTGGAATGCTTTTTACTCATTTAGTGCTCTTCTTTCCACTATCACTACCCCCAGGCTAATGAAGCAGAAAATCAGGTTCAGACAAAAGCTTAGACCTGCCGAAACCAGTTTGGCCCAGTGGATAGAGCATCTGCCTGAGGATTGAAAGGTCCCGGGTTCGATTCCAGTCGTGGGCATGTACCTTGGTTGTGGGCACATCCCCAGTAGGGGGGTGCAAGAGGCAGCTGGTTGATGATCTTCTCTCATCGGTATTTCTAACTCTCTATCCCTCTCTCTTCCTCTCTGTAAAAAATCAATAAAATATATATTAAAAAAAAAAAAAAAAAAAAGCTTAGACCTGTCAGAGAGAATTTCAGTTAGAAAGGGAGCTCAGGAGCCAGTGACTTGACAGAGGAATCTGTCCTGTTCTGTCTGGTGGTAGCTTGGGAGTTCATTATCTCCTACTTCCAACCCCTGTGGCCCAATCCAACTCTTTTCTCTTCAGATATACATTGCCTCTCTTATCTCTTCACTAGTCTAAATAATGGAATAGCATTGGGGGACATTTTCAAACCATATATTGTCATCAACTACTCCTGGATATAAAACCCTGAGAAGGACACATCACCTCTCTGCTATCCTCCCCAATAATGCCTAATCAAATCTAATCATAGGAAAAAATAAGGCAAACAAAAATTGAAAGGCATTAGCCAAAGTAACTAGCCGATACTCTTCAAAAGTGTGTAAGCCCTGAAAGACAGGAAAGACTGAAGCACTGTCACAGACTGGAGGATTAATATAAAGATATAATGACTTTTTCCTAGTAAGACTTTTTTTTCAAAGTTAAACTTTCAGACTTTTGAGGCAATTGTGCAGCTCTCAGTAAAATGTTACCCAAGTGAATTATTTATCAAGTTGCAAGAAACTGCAAACTTTGGTGAACAAATCTTGAGTCATCTCCTAGAGGGTTGTTTAGTTGACACTGGGCTCTCTTTGACTCAGTTGCCAATTCACCTCCAAAAGCATCCAGCTGCTGAAGAGAGGCAAAGCATGGGAAGGAGAGATCTAGTTAAGATGTCTCTTTGAGTCCTGGGTGCCTCCCCCAGCCATTAGATGGGTGATAAGAGGTTAGGCAGTGACAAAAGAAGGTTGAAGAGATTTTCTAAATTTATATTTGGTAATAATAATACATCCATATTGGCTACAAAATTGGCTGGTGAAATTTAAAATATATGTAGAATTAAAATATATGACAACAGCAACACAGTAGTTGGGAATTTGGCAAATGCATTATCTGGGGCAGGATAGAGTATACAATTATCTTTACCAGAAGAATGCCACATAATTTATGTGGATACTAGAGGCTCCATGCACGAAGATTTGTGTAAGACTGGGCCTTCCTTTTCCTGGCTGCCAGCACCACCTTTGCTCCAGCCGGAGCCGCCATTCTGCCTTTGCTTGGCCTGGAGCCACCTTTCCGCCTACCCAGAGGTCCAGAGTGGCTGGGGCAGTGCTGTATGATTGAGTCCTTGCATGGTGACAACACAAGCATCCCCACCCTGGCCATTTGACATCTGTGTATGCAAATTAACCCACCATCTTTGTTGGGTTATTTTGCATACTCTCCTGATTGGCTGGTGGGTGTCACAAAGGTAGGGTCAATTTGCATCTTTCTGTTTTACTAGTATAGAGTCTGCCCTTAAAGCGGAGTCTAACTCCCACTCTTTAGTGTAGGCTGTGCACAGTGACTTCTTTCCAAGTACTATAGCGAAGGAAGGGGGTAAAAGAGTAGCTTTATAGTGGAGAAACCTGGCAGCCACTACCTCAGTCAAATGATCAAGGTTAACATCAACAGTGGTAACTCATGCTGCTAGTGTGATATATGATATGATAACAATGGCATTTTACCTCTGTGGTGGTGCCAGACTCAGGAGGTGGCAAAGGCTGAGTTGCATAGTTCTAAATCAAGCACCATTTTTCCCTTGCCCACCGGCACCACCCTGTAGAGCCCTCCTTCTACATGGCTTAATCTTGGTCTTTGTTAGCCTGGTGACCTCTTCTGTCCTCACCCTAAAAAATTCCCTGAGACCCCACTCTACCACAAAGGTATACAAGCCCTTGGCAGGTGGGGGCTGGTGTTGGTATACCTCGACACTTCTGATGAACCCAGAACTGGTGCTGAGTTTGAATCTGTATCAACCTGGTGAATACCACCGGTGCTTACCCAGTGACTTGGATAACAGGCAGTCAGCAGACAGAGGAATATATCAGGCTGTCTTGGGCCTTTTGCTGGGCGTGGACTGGTAAAAGCTAGACTTGGTATGCAGCTTAGCCCCTCCCATGTGCACCCAGACCCAGCAGAGGCAACCACAAACTGTGAATCACTTTATAGCCTGAAACAGTTAACCCAGGGCTCATCACAGGCAGTGCCTGACATCCACCTGCACTCGAATCCCTCCCAAGAGGCCAGGGACAACAAACCCAGTGGATGACTTCAGACCACATCAGAGCATGACCCAATTAGCTCCACAAACAGCACACTCAAAGCGAGATCTCAGCAGGCACCAGATCCTGCTGGGCGTATTCTGCTTCATAGATTCAGCTCCACACACCACCTCATGTACTGTGTCTGAGTCAATCCTCATAGCCAGCCTGAGAGTTAACACCACCCACAGATAGGCTAACAACAGTCAAAATTCAACTATAACAGGAGTACTCACATAACCCACACAACAGACATTCCTGGAACACCTAGTGCAGGCGATCAGAAAGACTGCACGATCAGAGAGACCCATAAGACACCTACTACATAAGGCCACCATACCCAGACTGGATTCATAGCTGATTTACCTAATACACAGAAACACAGAGAGAGAGAGGCAGCCAAAATGGGGAGACAAAGAAATAAGCCACAACTGAAAGAACAGAAGAAATCCCCAGAAAAATATCTAAATGAAATGAAAGCAAGCCATCTATCAGATACAGAGTTCAAAACAATAGTTATAAGAATATTCAAGGAACTTAGAAGAAGAATGGATAAACTTAGAGAACTGAAACATTTAAAAAAAAGACATAGAAACCAAAAAAAAAAAAAGAATCTGTAAGAAATTAAGAATAGAAAATCTAAAATGAATGATACACCAGAAGGAATCAACAGTAGGTTACACGAAGCAGATGAATGAACCAGAGATTTGGAAAACATGATGGTAAAAAGATGCAATCACAGCATCAAAAAGGAAAAAAAATTTTTAATGAGATTTAAGTGACCTTTGAACAATATGAAGCATAACACATCCACATCATATAGGTACCAAAAAAGAGACCAAGAAAGAGAGACAGAGAGACAGAAAGAAAGCAAAAGATTGAAAATTTTCTTGAATAAATAGTGACTAAAATCTTCCCTAAGCTGGTGAAAAAAAAAGACACACGGTTCCAGGAAATGCAAAGAATCCCAAGTAAGTTGAATAAAAGAGGTGGACACCAAGACACAACATAATAAAAATGGCAGGGCTTAGAGACAAAAAGAATTTTAAAAGCAGCAAGAGAAAGACAGTCAGCTACAAGGGAGCCCCATAAAACTGTCAGCTGATTTCTCAAAAGAAATATTTCAGGCCAGAAGGGACTGGAATGAAACATTGAAAGTATTTAAAAGCAAGGACCTACAACCAAGATTATTTTACCCAGCAAGGCTATCATTTAGATTTGAAAGAGAAATAAAGAGTTTCCCAGGCAAGAAAAAGCTAACTGGGTTCATTACCACCAAACAAGTATGATATGAAATTTTATAGGGACTTTTTTAAGAAGTAGAAAACAAATAACAAAATAAAACAGGAACATAGTTATAAAGAATAAAATGGCTCTAAATAACAACCTCTCAATAATGATTTCAATGTAAATGGCTTAAATGTTTCAATCAAAAGACACAGAGTAGCTCAACTGAGAAGAAAACAAAACCCATATATATGCTGTCTATTCTCATTAAAAGTAGAATCTTGGTTGCCCTCAAACAAATTGCATACCTCCCTAGCAGGCCTCACTTGAGTAACTGTAGAATGTTGGGTTCCAAGAGTTATACATTTTAATACTAAATTATGTCTACAGACTAAATAAAAGACTAATATTTTCAGATATCATGTTATTGTTTTATGCCAAAGACTTAACCCTAATTCAGCAATGATGGCACTAGAGATAAAGAATTATTTATTTTGGAAGGTGGAGTTATAACCCCATCATTTCTGATACAGATTTATAAAACCTCAGCTCCATCTTTATGCCCTTATTTCAGAGCTCACTAGCATTATTTTTCTATTCTTCAGGCCTTCATCATATATTTACTTATATTTTAATAACTAAATAAATTCTATGACTTTATAAATTCTCTTTCTTCCATTTCTATGATTCAAACTTTGATGGTTGCTAAAAATTTTGAATATCACCCCTGATAATTCTCGGAGTGAAATAAAAATCTATGAGGAAACAGATTTAGTGCTGAAATTGATGATTAATTCCAAATTGGAAATAATTAGACTCAGCCTCCTTCTTATAAAATAAAAAGTTAACTGTAAAGGTCCTTTCCATCACTGAGGACCCTAATATTAAAGCAAAATTAGAAATTAATTTACATTCCAATTTGACTGATGACATTTTAATGGAGTCAAATAAATAGTAAGGTGACCAAAAATCAAAATGTATACTATTTGTTGACGTGAATTAGATAGTTCCACTGTGGAGTTGGTTAAAGTCATCAGTATTTAAATATGGAATAAAGCAGAAAATGTAATCTGTATGACAGATATATGATCTTAATATAAAATCTAAGATGCCTGCAAATGGTTGAAAAAAGAGAAAAAAATGACAGCTGAATTAATAACTCACTGCCTGAATTTTCACTAGAGAAATTAACGCTCTCAGATTATTCAAGATAATTTCATAGTTTCAAGTAAAAGGTGGGAAGGAGGGGATCTAAAAGCACTGATGGAGGATTGAGTGTTCATTAGAGAGATGACAGTTATTTCAAATACTCTCTTCTATAGCATTGAAATAGCACAGCAAGAAGCTACTACATTAAAGGCCCTGCAATCTGCTCTGTGAGAAATAACAAAACAAAACACGGTCCTTAACCTCAGCATTTTACAGTTTCATATGAGAGGCAAAGCAGAAACAAATCATTCCAACCTGAGTCATAATGTGCTAGACATGCTAATAAACATTCCTAAATGGTAAGCACAACACACAGGAGAATGGAATTAACTGAATTTAGATGCATAAGGAAAGCTTTCTGACAATTGATAGCATTCACTTGGGCCCGAACAGAAAACCAGTGGGCAAAAATGAACACAGAACAGCTTTCAAAGTGTCATGGTTACCAAAGCAAGTTTTTGGTGCTAAAAAAGCACATGGCCAATCCTGAAACATCCCCAAATATATCCTGCAAATATCTCTTAGTAAAGGGTCAGTGTTTCTATAATTTTCTTTCTATTGAAAATTAGAACAAGCTTTCCCCCCCCTTGAAATATAGATCTGATAGAATCCAAAATCACTCCAGTTGAGTGGAAGAATATAACAAAACATATTAAGAAAAATTAAAAATATTATTATATGAAGTTTGGAGTTTTTCATTAAACACTTTACTACATAATAAATGCTCAATAACAATTTTTTTTCCAAAAGTGATAAAAACATTTCTTAGGTCCTAGCCAGTTTGGCTCAGTGGATAGAGTGTCAACCTGTGGACCAAAGGGTCCCAGGTTTGAGTCCAGTCAAGGGCATGTACCTAGGTTGCAGGCTTCTCCCCAGCCCAAAACTTGTGCAGGAGACAACCAATTGATATGTTTCTCTCATATTGATTTTTCTCTCTTTCTTTCCCTCTCTCTCGCACTCTCCCTAAAAATCAATGGGAAAATATCCTTGGGTGAGGATTAACAAAAACATTACTTAAAAATTTAATAGGTGGAAGAAAAAATAGTATATCAGTAGGTAACATATATATTAAGAAATTCCATTTAGTAACATTTTTTAAGTCTCAAAGAAGTGATAGGTAGTGGAACAAGGAAAGCAGCTAAATTTTGTCTATTGAATTTGCTTTTAGGACACAGAGTTAACTGCAAGCAAATACCTTGTTTCCCGAAAATAAGATATCCTCCAAAAATAAGACCTACTTCATGGAAACATAATACATCCCCTGAAAATAAGACCTAGCGCATCTTTGGGAGCAAAAATTAATATAAGACACTGTCTTATTTTCGGGGAAACAGGGTAGAAGGCTATTGTTAGGAAAGGGTTAATTAGAATAAGTGAAGACATTTAAAATAAATTTTAAAATATAAAAGGTTTACACATGCTCCTCCTGAATGAGTTATCATGTCTTAGACAACTTAAAAGTAATCACTTATTTCATACCATGATGATGCATAATCACAGGAACAAAACATCAAATGCATTTATCAAATGTTATCTTCAAAGGTAACTAAAATCTGATAGCATCCATACACATTTCACAGATAAATGAGGTTTGCCCTTTTATTAAGTATCACTATTTAAAATGACTAGATTCGATAAAATACAAAGTGATAATAGACATCAGACGCAGTTCACTGGCTGAGCCCTTCCTTCAAAGCATCATTTTCTGGGAGACAGTGCTCCACTTGGTGGCCCATTTACAATCAGTCCCACATCAAAGTCACATGGTTTTAATGCAGAGTTGTTCCACTAATGCTCCCTGAATTTTAATTGAAGCTACACAAAGCCAGCTGAAGCAACTTCAATCAAGTGAAGCTTTTTAAGGATACCTCCACTGATTGCTTTGTAACCAAGACTAGTCAGTCTCTCAGCACTTCAGGTTGCCAATTGTTAAAATGAGGTTTGAATATTCATTTTGCACATTCCTTGAAGAAATGGAGGGGACTATGGGGGTGATTTAAGCAAAGTGGTTTGACTTGTGGAAAATTAAGTACATTTACACTGATTATTCATACCGAGGTCTAGTAATGCCTCTGCACGCTAAGCCATTGTTCACCGTTGAAATAAAAAAGGACAAATGACTACAGTTCTGCTATTCTAGAGGAACTCAAAGCAAGGAACCTAATTTCATGTCAACTGGCTATTTGCTCAACAACATTACCACATTTTAGTAGGCCTCATAGATAGATGAGGCGTTTGCCTTAGAAATAATTTCAAGTCGATGAACTGAGTCAAACACACTATCAGAATTGTGACTCAAGATCACATCACTTCTGAAAGTCTGTGAATAGCATCGTCTGAAGTGCCTAGCTAGTAAAAAAATATATATAAAAATGTGATTGTAAGCAAGTAACACTGTCAAGCACTTTCCACTTGAATCTCTGAACAAAATATTCTCTCCAGATGAAAGACCACATTATTTCTTGGTTTCTTATGGTTACATTTATACACAAAATAATATAGCCTTCCGAACAGTTTTTCCACGTTTTATGAAGGGACAATTCTAAATTTCTGTTACATGCTGATGAAAACATTTCATCAAGTTTACTTAGGATGTAGACCAGGGGTGGGTAAACTTTTTGACTCAGGGCCACAATGGGTTCTTAAACTGGACCGGAGGGCCAAAACAAAAGCAACCTGACCATGCTGGCACTCTCATCTTGGGCTGCTGGTGAAGGAGCGGAGGAGAGAGCAAGAGAACCCTCCCCTCTTTCGGCTCTGCAGGCCGGATAGAACAGCCAAATGGGCCGGATCCGGCCCGTGGGCCGTAGTTTACCAGTGGCTGATGTAGACTGTATACGTCATTAAAATCTACATGATGTTGTCCAACATGGTAACCTCCAACCATATGTTGGTATAGGTTGGTTACTTGAAATGTAGTCAGTCTGAATTGGGATGTGCTGTAAGCATAAAATACATAGCAGATTTCAAAACTTAGTATAAAAATGTAAACAAACATTTCTTGCCCTGCTGGTGTGGCTCAGGGATTAAGTGTCAACCCCTAAACCAAGAGGTCACCTGTTTGATTCCAGGTCAGGGCACACGCCCAGGTTGCTGGCTAGATTCTTGATGAGGGGCGTGCAGGAAGTGGCCAATCAATGTTTCTATCTCTTTATCCTTCTCCTTTCCTCTCTCTCTCAAATCAATAAAATAAAATATTTGTAAAATGTAAAATGAGTCAATAATTTTATATTGATCCTACATTAAAATAATATTTTAAACATATAGGATTAAATAAAATATATGATTACATTAATTTCACTGGTGTACTTTTACTTTTTAATATTGCAACGAGAAAATTTAAAACTACTTATGTGACTCACCTTACATTTCTATTGGAAAATGCTGGCCTATACTGTTCAAAAAAATCCACTGAACAAATAATCTTTTCTAAAAAGAGTGATACGTGCACCAGATTTTTTAAAAATATATTTTCATTGATTTTTTTTTTTACAGAGAAGAAGAGACAGTTAGAAACATCGATGAGAGAGAATCATCGATCAGCTGCCTCTTGCACACCCCCCACCGGGGATGTGCCCACAATCAAGGTACATGCCCTTGACTAGAATCGAACCCGGGACCTTTCAGTCCATAGGCCGACACTCTATCCACTGAGCCAAACCGGTTTCAGCATGCACCAGATTTTTGACAAATATTAAAAGTGATGGGGGAAAAATATAAAGAATATGAAACAATCTCTGCTGATAATCATATTCATTATGAAATATAATGGTTACTATATATTCACTCTGACTTAAGGGAAGAACTTGGGAAGTTATGTTAGATAAACCAAAAATGCATGAAAAAGGTATAATAACCCTGTGTTATTATATCACACAAAACCACAAGCCAGAATATCAATTTGTATAACAGTCTATACAGTGACTATGACTATTATTACTGCATTATAAAACTAACATACAGATTTTAGGTTCTATACATAATTTTTATTGGAGACTAATTTGCTTTTTTAATTTCATACATATTATTTAGTTAAAAGAGTTTTCAAGAATTATTTAACCATGGTTTTAATTTTGCCTTTTCTATTTCACCCACAAACTAATAATTTTGCTAACTTTGAAAAATGCTACTTTAATGCACATGAATTATATTATGCACTAAAACTTTTCATACAAAATGTAAAGCTATATTTTGGATTAAGGAAATATAATTTTACCCCAACATTGAGAAGCTATTAACACTTGTAAAAACACAAAACCTCCCTCTAACTATTCTACTAATCATAATTCATTTCCAAGAAATGTTTAAAGTATCCCTAACAACCTCTCCATCCTAATTTCACTCCCTTTGTTACCAATAAGTCTTTAACTCCCCAGATTTCTCTTGAATGTGCTGTTATGGGTGGTATGTAGAAGTGAAATTTAAAAATTAATCAACACCATATCCACCAATGCCAATCTTTCCCCAAAGAATTGATTATATAATGATAACATGAGTTTACAAAATAAGTCTAAATATTTACCGTGTTTTTAAATCTAAGTCTCAAAAAGTAAATCATTTTTGTTGAAAATTTTTTCCTCAATATAAATATCTTCTTTTAAGTTCATAAATGACCTCTTATCTCTATTTTTTCATAAATTACCTCTTTATCTCTATCTTTTCCCTATCTCTCTTTCTCTTGCTCTTGATCTCATTTTAGCTATTATTCTCATAATCTAATCTTTCTTAAATAGCCCTTGGATTCCTCTAATTATCACATTATCAATTACCAATGAATCATAGGGTAAGACCAATGTCCAGGTTGAAAGATTTTATTTAAGTGCCAGAATTTTTAACTATAATGCTATAGAAATGTATAGTATATTAATTATGAGTGCACCACTGGAAGCATATTGGAGAGTCCAGATCCTAGCTCCACCATTTACTAGCTGTGTGACTTTAGCATATTGCTTCTTTGCCTTGGTTTCTTCACCTATAAAATGGTATTGATATGGGGTGGGTGGGGCAAAAGTAGCTTTACAGTTGTAAATGAAACAGAGTTTATACTTGTATTATTATTTATTAATTATTGCAAACCTACTTTTATCTCACCCTTTATAGCATTCATCCCTTATTATGAAAATTAAATGGGGAAATAAAATAAAAAATGCTTAAAGAGCCGAAACCAGTTTGGCTCAGTGGATAGAGCCTCCGCTTGTGGACTGAAAGGTCCAGGGTTCAATTCCAGTCAAGGGCATGTACCTTAGTTGCAGGCACATCCCCAGTAGGGGTGTGTGGAAGGCAGCTGATCAATGTTTCTCTCTCATCAATGTTTCTAACTCTCTGTTCCTCTCCCTTCCTCTCTGTGAAAAATCAATAAAATATATGTTTTTTTAAATGCTTAAAGAAATCTGGCACATTAGAAACTGTAAGTCATATTCTGTATAGAAATGCTCAAAACTCTAATATCAAAACAAAGATAATTGAATTTCCAGGTAATTCTAATTTTCTAAGATATTTTAAAATTTTGTGGCTCGACATAGGCTGAAAACAACAGGAGAGTAATAAAAACTCACCCTTCAAAGCAAGAAAATAAATATCTACAATTTGAAAATGTTGATTGAATTGTCATGGATACACAAGAAATCTGAATTTATACCCCTAGTTTATAAGTTATTAAACTAAAATTTCCCAAAAATACTAGGAAAAGGCCACAGCTTTTTCCCATTCTCAATTAAAATGTATATGATCTGTTATAAAACTATATATGACATACCCTATATTTATGTCATCTGGATATATGATAAAAGGCAGAATGTCTACTTTACTCAGACTGGCATTTTACTCAGATTGACATTGTTTCTTTTCCTATTTATTCTGAGGAGCAAAACTCATTTTCTCAGCGAATAAGGTTTAGTGAAGCAATCAGGCATCAGTCCCTAGAGAAAAACATTAGGTTATCTTGTGAGGTTTCTTCAGAATGCAAGTAGAATTTGTGTAAAGGAACTCCACATATGCAAATAATTAAATAAGTAATCTGACAGAAATGCAAAGACCAGTGATACAGCACTGATCCTCTCTAAGTATAAATGTCAAAAAACGTTAGGCCACGTTAGCACCATCATGTTTGGGTTATAATTTGAAGCCTGAAATCACTGAGTCTTATATAACTGTTTGGTAATTGCCGTCACGTGGAGTATAATCTCTACCCCTCTCTCTCCATCCTCCCTTATCACGCCTTAGAAAAAAGAAAATAACAATTGGGTTAAATTCCAGGACACCTAATGCACCGTATGTGTGAGTGTATGTGTAAATGGCACTTACAGGCTTGCATGAGGTGCTCCAATTAGGCATTTTCCCACCCAAACAGCAGAAAGGTGAGGAGAGGTGTCCTCTCGGGACAGGCCAATCTTTTTGATCCAACTTGTTCCTATATTTAATAGGGGTGTTCAGGTATCCAGACCCTGAGAGCTTGGGTGCTGGTTTGCATACAATGTGGAGAGAAAGCCCTTAGATCTTGAGCGTTAACCTCATGCTTTAGCTCCATTTACCAGTCACCTCAGGTCTGGAATTTAGGGCATGTAGCCAAGTAAAATCAAATGCCCTTTGTTTTCCAATTTGCCATTCTCCTTGGCCTCCCTATGTTCACTTCCTGGAACCACCTGGAGAGACTGTTACATAGGCCAACGCGAGATTTGAGCATTTCTGGGTACGTTGGCTTTAACATCATCTAAAAACACCTCAAAAATCAACCCTATTTAAAACAATAGAAACAGTGAGACAATACTTAAGAAGAAAGGAAAAAAGTAGTACATTCCCACCATTTTCTCCCCTCGATTCCCTCTTTTTTAGTCTTTAACGTTGGCTGTGATATGCAGAGGGAGCCCATAATTGCGGAACTCTGAACAACTATTTTTACTGGAAATTATCAGATATAATGCTTGCATTTCATTTTGTTGTTTGTTGTGAGAGGTATGTCTGTTTTGGAGGGGAAGGGGTGAAGACTCAGGTGTGTTCCCATGAATTATATGAGATATAATGATTATAGGAATCTTCAGAAAGACTGTGAGATACAAAAATAAAATGACATCTGTAAGTTGGACACCATAAGAAGTCATCCGATCCAAACTTACTACATTACTGGAAACAAGAAAGACCTCTATTTTAATCTCCACATTAAAGAAAATACACTCATTCTTAAAATCACATGTGAACACATCAGTAATATTTGGAAAAAGAGGACAAAATGAAATGCAAAAACATAATCATTTCAATATGCTTATTTATTAAAGCATATTAAGTGTCAGGAGCAAGAATAAAAAAAGAGACAATGTCTTACCTCCCATCTCGTTCCCAGTCATATACCTCTACTTTGATTGTTCTGTCCATGAGAAAAACATACACATAAAGTTACTTAGTAAGATCAAAATGATATATAAACCAAAGAACTTATGTACTTCCTAGAGGCCGATGCATGAAATTTGTGCATGGGGGTGTGTGTCCCTTAGCCCAACCTGCACCCTCTCCAATCTGGGACCCCTTGAGGGATGTCTGACTGCCAGTTTAAGACTGATCCAGTAGGATAGAGCCTAAACTGGCAGTCAGACATCCCTCTCACAATCCAGACTGCTGGCTCCCAACTGCTTGCCTGCCTGCCTGCCTGATTGCCCCTAACTGCTTCTGCCTGCCAGCCTGATCACCCCCTAACCACTCCCCTGCCAGCCTGATTGATGCCTAATTGCTCCACTGCCAACCTAATTGCCCCTAACTGCCCTCCCCTGCCAGCCATCTTGGGTCCACATGGGGGCAGCCATCTTTGACCATATGGGAGCAGCCATCTTGCGTGTTGCAATGATGGCCAATTTGCATATTACTCTTTTATTAGATAGGATAGAGGCCTGGTGCACAGGTTGGGGCTGGCTGGTTTGCCCTGAAGGGTGTCCCAGATCAGGGTGGGGATTCCCTTAAGTCATGGGGCTGTCTGGGCGAGGGGCCTGTGGTTGTTTACAGGCCAGCCACACACCCCAACAACCCAAACAGAGGTCCTGGTATATGGGATTTATTTATCTTCCATAATTGAAACTTTGTAGACTTGAGCAGGGTCCAGGGCAGGCCAGGGTGGGTGGGAAGCTTGGCTTCCTCCTTCGCCAGGGACAACCCAACATTGCTCCAGCTCTGTAGCCACCATATTTGTTGGGTTAATTTGCATACTCACTCCTGATTGGCTGGTAGGCATGGCTTGTGGGCATAGAGGAGGTATGGTCAAGTTGCATGTTTCTCTTTTATTAAATAGGATATGCGCAGCCCATGGACATGAGCCATAGGATAGTGAAGACCTGGGGAGAATAGGGGCTTGGAGGACAGGGAGTTAAGGGGGGTAAACGGGAGACATCTGTAATACAATCAACAATATAAAATATACATCAAAAATAAAATAAATGAACTATAGTTTTTAGAGACAAAATAGTGTATGCCTGGAGTCTTTACACAGTAATTTGAATTTGTCTTTGATAATCTTATTGCAAAATTCAATTTATATCTCAGCCGAGGTTTCTAAAATCTGCATGGATTCTGTAAAGGGGGCAGGGAAAGTATATGGGAGAGATATCTAGTGTGACAGAGCTTCTTCTTCAACAGGGAGGCATTTGGCTACACCTCTACTTTTGAAAACACTGTGTCAGAACAGGATTTCTCATCCGAACATAGACTAGGATCCCAGGAAGGGTTTGTAAAAATATTGTTGGACCTCATCCTCAGAGTTCCTGGGTCAGTAAACTGGGTTAGGGCCTGAGAATCTGAATTTCTATGAGGTTCATAGATTTCTATGTGAATCTGAATTTCTATGTACTACAGTATGAGAAGTACCTTTTTAGAGAATTACAATTACATTAATAAAATAACAGTCAAATGTCATGATCCATTTTAAAATAAAAGTAATGACATATTGGTAACCAATAGTTCCTTCTATAATATTAATTAACAGAATAAATTTCCAGTTTCCTAATATACAAGCAAGGAGATAAATAAAATCAAGAGACTGAACTTTTACTTTCTATTTATTTGCTTTCCTTTTGCAGTGAATAGGGTTATAACCTTCCAATCAATGTTATTTAAAAATAAATCTATGAAATTAAGAAAATTTTAGGTATATTGTGGAAAGATCTTCAGGGCCATCACACCCACTTACTAGATCCATAGATTCAGCAACTGTGAGAACAGTGCTGCAAATAAAAGTTTCTGGAGTTTTTTACGGTTGATAATATATCTAGTCATAGTATTATCCTATTTAATAAAAGAGTAATATGCAAATTGACCATCATTCCAACACAGAAGATGTCCACCACAAGATGCCAGCAGAGAAGGGCAGCTAGGGAGGACCCAGGCCTGAAGGGGAGTGAAGTTGGGGGAACCAGGTCTGCAGGGGAGGACAGTTAGGGGTGACAAGGCCGGCAGGAGAGGGCAGTTAGGGGCAATCAGGCTGGCAGGGGAGCAGTTAGGTGTTGATTAGGCTGGCAGGGGCGTAGTTAGGGGGTGATCAGGATGGCAGGCAGAAGCGGTAAGGGACAATCAGGAAGGCCGGAAGGAAAAAAGGCAAGCAGTTGGGAGTCAGCAGTCCTGGATTGGGAGAGGGATGTTCCTTGAAGGGCCCCAGATTGGAGAGAGTACAGGCTGGGCTGAGGGACACACTCACTCCACGCACAAATTTCATACACCGGCATTCTAGTATTTCATATATTCACTTATGCCAGCCTAGAAAGACAATACCAAATGAAAGCCTTGAGGCAGTGAAAATTGTGGAATGACTTTTGAATAGTAATATGTTAAAACTTAAACTAATATTCAATATCCTTTTAGCGCTTTCCACATTTTTCTTCTTGGAATTACAGTCAGTTCAACCAATTTTAACTTACCAAATTATCCCTCTTCACCAAAACATAAATAAATTATTCATTTTTTTGTGCATACACAGTTACACCGGTAAAGAAGCTACTTTAATATTTTTTAATCTACTTAGGATTATTGAATACAAAATCTACAGTAAATAATCAAAGCTCTCAGAAAAGTTGTTATTTATTTTACCTGTCATAATCGCCATTACATAATGCTCGCACTGAGATCTTGAATGCTTGCCATACAGGATTTAGAGTATTTTTGACAACTTCTGTCTTATGACAAATTGTAAAACTGTAAAAAAAGAATTTTCAGTTATTTCTGTGATTCAATTATAACAAATCATTTTAGTAGTCATTCACCTCTCTCTTTTGGTGCAGAATAAATGTTGCCATTCCATTTTTTGCTACTATATCATTCAATAAGAAGGGGTTTGTGGTTTTAAAACTTTAAAGATTAGCTCACTATAATATAAAGCAATAAGATTTTGAATTAAGTTTACTACAAATGATATCCTACAAAATCAATACATTCTACAGCTGCCTTGTAAACAATCTCTAAATATTGTGATGACATATTAATACAGGGAAACATATCCACAGGTCACAGAAAATATGACAGTTATCAAACTCCGAGAAAAGCTGTTTTGCTGGAGTATTGGGGATAAAAATCTGATTGGAAAGGGTTTGAGAAAGAGAAGAGGAATTGAGGCAGAGTCTATAAATATTTTTGAAGAGTTCAGCTATAAAGAGAAATTGGGGGAGAGATTAGTCAAGTGAAATGTTTTGTTTTTGGTTTTGCTTGTTTGTTGGTTGGTTTGTTGTTTTTTAATTTTTAATTTTTTTTTCAAGAAGGAGGCAACCACAGCAAGCTTGTGAGCTAAAGGAAACTACCTAGAAGAGAGGAACCAATCTGTGAAGCGTGAGGGAAAGGGGAGAAAGGCTGGAACAATGTCCTTTAGGCGATGCAAGTGGATCCAGGGCCTTGGTGGAGGAGTTAACCTTGAGGGCACTGACAGTCATTCTTCAGGAACTTTCAGGAAGCCACAGCATCATCACAGCACAGGGTAGATGCTATGATGAGATCATGAGGAAGTTCTCCAGTTGCTCCCATTTTCTTATGACACAAGAAGCATGATTATCAGCAAAGAAGGAAGAGGGCAGAGTGCCGAGGTGTCTGGGAGAGAGGAAAAGTTGATGGTTTGAAGAAAAGGAGTAGGCCTTTCCTCAGAGCCCAAGGGCCTATTTAAAATTAACATCATCAGCCTGGCTGGTGTGGCTCAGTGTTTGAGAGGCAAATTGCAGGTATTTATTATGAGAGGAAGGAAGAGGGACAGAGAGACAGAAATATCAATGATGAGAGAAAACTCATTGATTGTCTACCTCCTACACACCCTTTAACCTATGAACTGGATTGATTCCTGATCAGGGCACATGCCCAGGTTGCGGGCTCTATCACCAGTAGAGGGTCTATCACCAGTAGAGGAGGCAGCCTATCAATGATCCTCTCTCATCATTGATGTTTCTATTTTTCTCTCCCTCTCCCCTCTTCTCTGAAGTCAATAGAAATATATTTTAATAAAATTAAATTAAATTAACATGAATTTTAGGAAGATCACTCCATATGTGGTTCCTTATTTATCTAGTCTGAAAAGTTCTATATTTTTGAAGAATTCCTTGAAGGAAGATAACTCAAGAATACACAATAAGGAGGAGAATCCATGGAGCCTTAAACTAAGTTTTCTGTTTTGTTTCCACGAAACCATGCAATTTCTAGACATTAATAGAGTCCTGTAAATGTTCTTACCTAATATGAATTATGCAGCAGTTCATGAGCTATAAAATGTTTAAAATATTCTTATTTAGAATAATACAGAAACCCAGTCCTCATCGATCCTTAGTCATGAAGTATTCTGATGACAGGATTCTTTCTAACAGTCATGAACATGAAAACATGTGCCTTTAACCCTCATAAGAAAATAATATCTTTTGAAAAGCCTTTGAGTCTATTTCCTTCCTTTCAGGAAAGAAAGTTTGTTTATATTAAAACATCAAATAGAAATATAATATCAAGAGTTCAAGTATTCATGATGAGAATTATGGTTTAATGACATCACTTTCCTGGTAGTATCCTCACCCATCTAAAGGAAATCATGCTTCTTAATAAATTGAAAGAGCTCTCTAGTCAATGTTCTAAGAAATGACTCACTTAAGCAATTTAGGAACCACTGGGGACAAAAGCTATTAAAGAGAAGACTCAGAAAGATGTCAAGATATCTAAAGCAGAGAGAAGAAAAGCAAATAGGATCAGAGAGAGACAGGCAAACAACAACAACAAACAACCAAAAAAACACAAGGACTCAAATGAAAAAAAGTAAAAGTACACAAAAATGGTTAAGAAACATTCTTAACGACAAAATTACATATATTGTTTTGTTTTGGAAAAAGACACTTGCCTTCCTTCTTAATACAATACATTCTTAAAGATCTACAAAGGGGCCTTGCCTGCTCTTCTATAGTATCACATTCTACTATGTATTAAGTCTTTGGTATGCTGACAGATTAGATATATAAATATATGATAGATGATAGATAGATAGATAGATAAATAGATAGATAATGGATAGATAGATAGTAGCAACTGACTATCTTCACACCCAAATGCTCAAAAATCTGCTGACTTCTTTTTGGCCTCTTAAGATTAAATCAATACTTCTGTTATAGCCCTAATATCACCAGCCATAGTAGTTAAATACTTTGATACTTGAAACTTCTTTTAAAATAGTGTGTCATCTTTTTAGTGAGATATGTATGAGCCAGGTAGTCATCTCTTTGATTAATCATTTTCGGTTGTAATATATGAGATGTGATACAGACAGCAAAATCTCAGTGCTAGTGTCACTGATGAAAATTCTGACAAGAGTCTGATGTAGCTCTTTCTCACATTCAGGAGTATATATATATATATATATATATATATATATATATATATCAAAGGCTAATGTGCTAAGTGTCCAACTGTCAAGGTAATGACGTCATATAGCAATGCCCGGCTTCCTCTCCCTAGAGACTAGTCACCTTACAGTTTCTTCATCCCAGGAACATGATTTGCTTTATAGCCAGGTGGATACATTTAACACTGATAAACAAATGTCTGTGAAGTGTTTTCATATGCCTCATCTTATTTGATCGTCAGAGAAGTCCTAAAGTAGGTAGATAGGAAACTCAGTAGAATCCTATTTTCTTTTCATTAGCCAGAAAACAGAGATTTAGGAAGCTTAAAAACTTAACCCAACTGAAAAAAAAATAAGAAATGGTGGAACTTGAAAATAACTTCAGGTTTTATCATAGCGCAGAATATAGTCAAACACAGCTATAGTTAAATATTTTACCCTTTGTTCTCCCTGTCTTATCTACAATAATAATCTGCTTTGTGTTTATATTTATTGCTGTGTTGCTGACAATTATCTGAGAGAGAAGTTGGGTGCTTCACAGGGCTAGAGAAGATTTAGCTAAATCAGAAAGCAGGTCTAATTATGCAAGTTTATCTGTATATATAAAGCTCTCACTGTTGCTATTTGCATGCATATTTCTACCTATCATTGTTGATCGTGAATTTGGTTGACACTTCTATTATAGAGAAAGGGCAAATAGCAATATTAAAATATTTCTTCTAATTATTTTCTTTCACTGTGCACAAATTGTTGTTTTATAAATATAAAGTGTATGGTTATATTATAAATAGCATTATAAGAAAAAATATATTAAATAATCTGTATTAAAGTACTTTAAATGATGCCATTTACAAAAAAAAAAAAAAGTAGCTATTCCAAAGGAATATTGACAGGTATTGTGTTGTTGTTGTTCTTTTTCATTCCAATCCCCTAATTTTTCTCGAATGATGTTTTCTCTTTAACTAATATTTTATTATGCATAGTTAAGAAAAACAATATAAAAACACCTTACTAGAAAACAATAACAGCAGCAGCTAACATTTAAATTATTCGTATGGCAGAAATCGGTTTGGCTCAGTGGATAGAGCGTCGGCCTGTGGGCTGAAAGGTCCCAGGTTCGATTCTGATCAAGGGCATGTACCTTGGTTGTGGACACATCCCCAGTAGGGGGTGTGCAAGAGGCAACTGATCAATGTTTTTCTCTCTCATCAATGTTTCTAGCTTTCTATCCCTCTCTCTTCCTCTCTGTAAGAACTCAATAAAATAAAAAAATAAAAATTTTTAAATAAATAAATAAGTTATTCGTATGTTATAGGCAAGCTTCTAATTTTTTTTTTTTGCATAGTAACCCATAGTAATACTCCCAATAACCCTATGAGATAGATGTGATTATTAGTCCATTTACAGCTGAGAAGACTGAGCTTCACATGGCTTAAAAAACTTGCTGATTTTTAAGCAACAGCTATTAACTCATGATTTAAACCACAGCAAGAAAAACTTAGCCCATAATTTTAACTGCTGAACTTTCCCACAAATACTGACATTACAATATGAATCAAAGTAAACAATAAAATGTATTTAGTGGTAGAGTCATATGTATTACACTCTATAACCCATGGATACATTTTCAAACCAAATAGAAACCAATCTAATAATGACTGCAAGAAATATTCAAATTACTGGAATGTAATAGAAAGTTTTGCTGAATGTTAGATATTATTTAAAAACAACAACCCAATTTTTTTGGGAAAAAAAATCAACCCATAAAGTCAATTTCATTCTCTAAGAAAATAAAGTTTATAACAAGTCACATCCTCTGTTTACAAAAATATAGTTCTTCCATACTATTAAGACAACATTATAACTTTATATAATGTAAAGAGGAAAGGTTTTCATGAAGCTGAAAATTATTTATTTTAAATATCAAACAGAAAATATGAAATGCTTAGAAAGTGATGCACTGTTATTGAGATGGAAAATCACATCAATTTTTAAAGTAAAAATATTGTACTCTGTTTATCAATTTAATGAGCTTCTCTGAGATAAATAATTCAAATAGCATCCATATTTTAGTGTTAAAATGCATAAACTATAAATCTACCTGCCATCTTCATTACTTCGATAAAACACAAGAAAAGGATCTGATTTCCCAAAGAAGTCCTTCTTGTCCAACTTGTTCGCACAAAATTGCATCAGAACAGCATCCTGAAAAAATAAACATAAGAGCTCAAAATCTGGATTACAAATAACCAGAAACTCCAGATCACAAATAAGACTTGAGAAGAAAATAAATTTGAAATTTTCATGCAAATGAATAAGTGTGTGAGAATCACAGACAATATAAATTTGTTTTAAAGGACCATGAGACTGAAAACTTGACTTTGTGTTTGTCCTAATCACAAAACTATAACTTTAAAATCTATAACAATTTTCCTCTGAAAAGTGACATTATGTTAGATAACTCTAGGTATCCAATATCATAATATAACTCTTCATTCATATCTCCATTATTCAAGTATACATTTTTAGAACATAAACATATTTTAAATTCCTGAGGAAATATTTACTAAATATCTACTAAGTATTTATTATGTATTGGATATTAAGGTGCATTAGATGATTAGATGAGAAACAAGACAAATCCAGATGCTGACCACATAGTTTACTATCTGGAGGGGGAAAAGTTTTTTCTTTTCTTAATTATACAGAGTGCTCCAAAATATCTCAATAACTACATTTTAAAATAATTTACATCACATTGGACTTCAAGGAAAACAAAGCACCTTCAATTTCATTTGTAATTTAAATTAAACATATACATGTTAATCACTAGGCCAAGCCAATCATTTTTTTAAATATATTTTATTGATTTTTTACAGAGAGGAAGAGAGAGGGATAGAGAGTTAGAAACATCAATGAGAGAGAAACACAGATCAGCTGCCTCCTGCACACCCCCCACTGGGGATGTTCCTGCAACCAAGGTACCTGCCCTTGACCGGAATCGAACCCGGGACCCTTCAGTCCACAGGCCGATGCTCCATCCATTGAGTCAAACTGGTCTTGGCAAAGCCAATCATTTTTATCAAGCATTCATAATCTACATGATTTAGTTTAAAGTAAAACAAACTGGGGTGTAATAAACCATTATTCAATTAGGCAGTGTAAGCTTTTTAGTGAAGTAGAAAATATGGAGCCATTTTAAGAATAAAATTACTATTTTGGTTTGTTTGCTTTTTTAACAATTTTAGAAAGAGGGAGAGGGTCAAAGTAGTTCAGATTAAATCAAGAGGTTATAGTTTCAAATCCTATTTGATGAAAATGTTAACAATGACTAAAAAGGCACTTTCTTATTCACCACTTCTTTGCAGAGTCCAGCAATACTGATTAAGCGTCTACCTAAATTCTCATTATTTCCTTTCGGTCATTCTGGAACACTCTACCAGAGATGATGCTCTCTGTTTTTCATTCATTCACTGATATACTTACTTTACAAACATTTCTCAAGCAGTACTCAGAGAAGTTTATAGGTCTAGATTTCTCATTTTCCAAAGTATCGGTAGAGTGTCATTTTACTTTGTTATTTAGAATAGAGGTGACATCTTCTACCAGAGGAATACTCATATTAAAGCAGACATTATGCTTCTAAGCAGGCACAGGTACAATATACATTTCAAAGAAAATTACAAGGGCAACACAGGCAAGAGCAATGGGAGCATCATTAATAACTCAAGCTCCTCAATCATGATCACTTTTCAAATCTAAGGTTTAAAGTTTAAAAACTGATATACTATCCATTAAGGAAGTAGTGAGAGAGAATCATCTGGATGATCAAACTATAAAGTCAAATTGAGAAGAAAGGGCTGGGGTTTTGTTTTGTTTTGAGTTATTTGTTTCGAATGCCCTTTCATCTTCCTATATATTACATGCCCCTGGGTGAGAGTAGCTTTCTAATAACATGGGACGAGGACATTGTTCTTGCCACAGAAAAATAAATAGCCCCTTGAAGATATTTTCCCAAAGCACCTGAGTCAAAACACAAGCTCCCAGAAAACATTCTGATATCCTTGAAATGCACTAATAGACCAATAAAATGTGTCTATTTCAAACTCATTGTGAATTAAGCTTCAAAGAGATCAAGTATTGTTAAAAATAAATTTTCACATCATCATTGGTGAATGTAATAACAAGCTGTAATTTTTAAAATTATATTCCTTAAGGCTTACTAAATGAATAACCAATTCGAAAGAAAGAATTCTTTCAATGTATCAAATGATAAAAAATTAGGAAAAAATGCATTTTGCTATTATTCATGTTAATAACATAGCAGGGATTTCATCTGTAACAAGTACAAATGGTATCTAATTTATAAGGAAAAAATCCAAGCATTTACTTATTTTCAGAAATATAACAGGCATCATTGCAAAGGTGTGTTGATGTTTTTTAATCTCTTACGCTTAGTGCCACCTGAGAGAATTTTCAAACTTTTCTTCAGTTCTCCACACCAGTATAACAAACTTCCTATTGAAGAAATCTACTTGAATATTTCACAGGCATTTCTAACAAGTTCAAATCTAACTTGCTTCTCTAATTTTCCCAGCTCAATCAGTGGTTCATCATTCACCCAAGTGATCAGGAAGCTGTTCTCAATTTCTCCCTTTTCCTTACCCTTTACTCGTTTCTTCACGTGTAGCATCCTGAGCCTAAAACTTTCCTCAAATTTTCGTTTCAGCTACACTGCCACCACTCTAGTCCAAGCCCACCTCCTCTCTCACCTGGACTTGCACAGTGTGGCATTAATTCCTTTCTCCCTCTTCCTCTCTTGGACCCACCCAATCCATTCTTAAAACGTGAAAGAAAACATTCCGTACGTAACAAAAATGCTTCACAGCTTTCTCCTGTATTTCAGATAAACAGACTCTTCAAATGGTCTACAAAGCTGAACACCAGCCCTCGCCGGTGTGGCTCAGTGGAAAGAGCATCAGCCTGCCAACTGAAGGGTCTTTGGATCACCTACCTCGGTTGCAGGCTTCATCTCCGGTCCCGGTTGGGGATCACGCAGGAGGCAACCAATCTATGTTTCTCTCACATTGATGTTTCTCTCTATGTGTCTCCTCCTCCCTTGCACTCTCTCTAAAAATCAATGGAAAAAGTGTCCTCAGGTGAGGATTAACTAACTGAATGAATGGATGAATGAATGAATGAGGCTGAACACCAAATGGGCTCCGAGTTGCCTTCTGCACCTTCATCTGGCAAAGATTTACCTCAATCATTCCCCACTCCTAGGCCCTTGTCACTGAACACCAGACACACCCCTTTCCCTCCCTAGGATCTTATGCAAGCTGTGCACACTTCAGGAATTCTTACCGTGCGGCTGGCAAACCATTCCTCGGGGCTTAGCTTACATGTCATTGGTTCACAGAGGCTCACATGACATCCTCCCTATTCTAAGTTAGATTTCCCTTTGTCTTTCTCATAAGATACATGATCACTTAGTGAACATTATGACATATTTACCTGCACAGTCACCTGCGTTTCCCACAAACTGTGTTCATGAAAGACAAGGCCCAAGAATGTTTGTTGTGTGTATTTCTCCCCATTGTATTCCAAGCTTCCATTTCTGAGACTAGCATGTTTGTATAATATTGTTGAATCATTCAATTAGAATAAACAATATTCTTTTTGGATAATTACTTGTAAGCTATGGTTTACACATCACTCAAATGATGCTTTTGTTTAACCTGCAGAAGAGCCATCTGGGTGAGGTGTTAAGAATATCAGCATTTTGCCCTAGATGGTTTGGTTCAGTGGATAAAGTGTTGGCCTGTGGACTGAAGGGTCCAGGAGGGGGCATGCAAGAGGCAGATGATCAATGATTCTCAGCATTGATGCTTCTCTCTCTCCCTCTTCCTTCCTCTCTGAAATCAATAACAATATATGAAAAAATATTATAAAAAAAGAATATCAGCATTTTACCACTTTGCTATACACCTGAAACAAATATAGAATAATAATGAATATAAACTGTAATTGAAAAACTAAAAAAATTTAAGAATATCAGAATTTTCCAAATAAAGAAATTAAAGCTCCAAGAACATAACCTCACTCATCTATGAAAGAGGAAAGACTCAAATTCAGGTGTCTGACTCCTAAGCTTATTCTCAAGTTAATGACAGATGATGTGTTTAAAAAAAAAAAAAAAGTCAATTCATACAGTGTGAAATGTGAACTGAAGTATTTCATTCAATATTATAAATATTTTTAAAGTACCCTATAAGGTGAATTTTAAAGGCATTGTCTCTTCTGAGGTATTTATGAACATTTCTTTGAATATATTTGTTCTTTCTATTATATGAGCATAGTGATGAAATGATATTTCAAGGTTTATACATATTAATAATGATGTTGATTATCAATAAGGCCATAGCTAAGAATCAGAACATAGAATATATATAAGATGAAATTAGATCAATATTTTAAACTTTTTAAAAAAAACATTTTTATTGATTTCAGAAAGGAAGAGAGAGGGAGAGAGAACTAGAAACACCAATGATGAGAGAGAATCATTGATCAGCTGCCTCCTGCACACCCCACACTGGGGGTTGAGCCCACAACCCAGGCATGTGCCCTGGCTGGGAATGAACTGCGACCTCCTGGTTCCTAGGTCAAAGCTCAACCGCTGAGCCACACCTGCTGGGCTAGATCAACATTTTAAATAATTTCTAACTATGAGAAGTATGTGTTTATTTCTATAAACTTTATAGAAAGTGGTAAAAATCCTCTAGATTGCTAATTAACAGATTCACTTCATTTACACGGAAGCTTTAGAAGAGTTTCCTGTTTTCCAAGCAAAACCATAGAATTGAAAGAGGAAGAAATAAAAGATGCAGCCGGGCCATATGTAATATATGCCTCAGTATCTTGATTTTCTTTTGAAATAGATGAATAATAATGTGTTCAATGGCATATTTATGCAAAATCACCTCAATATCAGATTTTGACAAAACAGCATGTTAATGCCACTGTAAAGAGCAAGAACAAGGATCGTATTGACCTGGAACTTCTTCTTCTCTTTCCGCCATCATTATACAAAACTCATTATCATCGTACGCATAGAGAAATTCAGAGATAAGAAGTGTAACAGATGATCGGATGATATCATTAAAAGACATCATTGTGCCAGTTTAACTTAAAAATAGGTTGGGTATTATTTCTGTATTTAAATAACTGCAATATTTTTGTAAGGTATTTTAGAATACATAAAATGCTTCCATGTGCAGTATAATTTCAGATTTAATGACATAGTTGTAAATTTTCAGAGATGAAAAAATTTTTTTAAAAATATTCTAGTTACCTGTTCAAATGTTTGACTCCCTCCCTAGCCCTCCCTCCCCCCTGACAAATATGAAAAGTGAAACTCAAAGCAATCAAGTGACTTAATAAGCCAAAGTACAAATTACTAGCAAAACCAAACCGGGTTCAGTCAGATGGGCTTTTACAGCATTATACTGTAAGTAATTTCTGGCATTTTATACATGAGGGGATTGACACTGAGGTGGCTGTGACCTGCCCAGGGAATAAAGACAAAGAATAAGGGGAAAGAATAGGAAGGCCTCCCTTCTGAATGCCTTCTAACTGCTTAAATCCTAATATTCTTGTTCAATTATCTCTACAAGCCTCTTACTATACTTTCCTTTTGTTACTTCACCATCCCAGCCCCCAGAGTCCCAAAGGTGCATCGTTAATTGAAATGCTCAGTTTCTAGCAGTTGCAGGCAAGGGATATGAGGTTTTTCTGACCATACTGCCTTTAGAGACAAACTTATGTATATAAAGCCATAGTGATTATCTAAACACACACACACACACACACACACACACACACACACACACACAGCCTCTTGGGGATTAGAGTGAAAAACTCAGATACTAATTAATACTTATTCTGTATAAAAACTACAGCCAATGTCAAAATATTAAGTTTTGGTACTTCATGAAGCAAACATTGTAAATGAAGAGTACTGAACCATAATTTCTCTTCCCCCCACAAATAACAATTCCCGGGGACCCACTGGGCCACTCTGCGCAGACAGCACTGGCTTCTGACTCAGAGCCATCATTACTTCCAGTGCGGAGTGTCATGCTCTCAGCTCATCTTGACAACAGTGAAATCACTGAGCATGAGTCAACAGCTGTATCAGCAAATCACGACGAAAAACAGCAGCTTTCTGAAAATACTGACTATGCACTTGTTCCTAGTTGGAGTGGTAGTTGGTCCTTCCTTCAAAGGTGGACCTACCAAGCTAAGGAAAGATGGGACTGTGTATATTCTGAATCGATTCAATTAGAAATAGGGAAACACAGGTATGTCGCGCAAAGGGACAAGGTCAAACGACTAGAAATAGTCCTTCAAAGTCTCACATAAATCTTCAAAATTTTTGTAAGAACTGAACTGATTGGTACAACTGATAATTCCTTATTGTATTGCTCCTCCCAAATGATAATGACTTTGGGTTTTATTTGGAAATTTTCTATTCTATAAAAAGATCATTAAACTAACTGATTATTCTTTTAGGACTACAGAATAGAGTGGGGGTGGGCAAACTTTTTGACTTGAGGGCCACAATGGGTTCTTAAACTGGACTGGAAGGCCAGAACAAAAGCAACCTGACCATGCTGGCACTCTCATCTTGGGCTGCTGGTGAAGGAGCGGAGGGGAGAGCAAGAGAACCCTCCGCTCTTTCGGCTTCGCGGGCCGGATAGAACAGCTGAATGGGCCGGATCCGGCCCACGGGCTGTAGTTTGCCCACAGCTGGAATAGAGTCTCTCTGGTTAAAGAACTAAGTGTCTAAAGTGATATTTAATGAGCTATGAATTAATTTAACAATACTTTCAATTAAATTTGTTACTATTACTCAAGTTAGTCTTTTATGTAGATTTTCAGAAATATTATTTAAAGTTAGTGTTGGTACCACAATTTAAACTAAAGAAATTTACTTACCCTGCAACAGTTTAGTTCCTCTGCTGTAAGTATGATAGTGCCACATTTCTTCCCTGGAATTCCTCTAAAACAGCAAAAATATATTTATATACATTAATATGTTATATTTACAATATTATAAATTTAATATTTGTCCAAGCAAATAAGTAAACATGTTGATGAAAGGAGAAAGAAATATGAAAATCAAGATTAGGATAGGTTTTAATTACATAATAGAAATATTAGTAACAGATTTACAGATTTAGATCATATGTCATATTATATCATATCATATTATATCATATTATATTAAATACTAGAGGCCTGGTGCACGAAAATTCATACACTGGGGGAGAGGGGCAGTCCCTCAGCCTGGCCTGCACCCTCTCGCAGTCTGGGACCCCTCAGGGGATGTTCACCTGCTGGCTTAGGCCCGCTCTCCGGGGGATTGGGTCTAAGCTGGCAGGTGGACATCCCTCTGGCAGCCCAGGAGCCCTAGTCAGATATTTGACTGACAGCTTAGGCCCGTCCATCAGTGGGACATACTTAGTACTGCCGAGGAGACAGGAGAGGCTCCCGCCACCACTGCTGTGCTCACAGCTATCAGGTTTGTGGCTGAGCAGAGCTCCCCCTGTGGGAGTGCACTGACCACCAGGGGGAAGCTCCTGCATTGAACACCTGCCCCCTGGTGGACAGTGCGTGTCATAGCGACCAGTCCTTCCTGGTTGTTATGGTGTTAGCGTCATTTGCCTATTACCCTTTTATTATATAAGATGCTAGATAATATGAAGCTACCGAAGATTCTTGTGCAGAGAACTGACATGTTGAATGAGATCAAAATTTAGCTTCATCGGGATGTGTGTATATATAGGATAAACTCAGCGCTGGAACTGGGAATATATTTTGTTAGGAACGAGCCCACCTATTAGTAATTAATATGATATGATATAATATGACATATGATATAAATCTGTAAATCTGTTACTAATATTTCTATTATGTAATTAAAACCTATCCTAATCTCGATTTTCATATTTCTTTCTCCTTTCATCAACATGTTTACTTATTTGCGCTTATGTCTTTCTGCCATTCCCATACCCTCACATACCATAGTGTGTTTAACTATTCCCTACCCTGTCTCAGACTTTCCGTATCTCCATATGAAATTCCATGTGTTCTATGAAACCTTATCCCAGTCAATTTCACACAAAGCTCAGCCTTCTCTGCACTCCCACTGCACTTACAGGTTAAGCATTCAATCATTCCTAAATTGTTACAACCATATATTCTTTTCCTTTGCTTTCTCAAGCTGATGATAAGCTGTATAAGAGCAAAACTCATGAGAACAAACCTCCTGTACACCAAGAGAGTTAAATACCTATACAGAGCAATTGGTCATACATAAAATGAAAATGTGTAACATAAACAAAATTAAGCAAATTGCAACTGCCATTCAATTTTCTTCTTACATGTCTCTGGTATATTTATGTCACATGGCTTCTGGCTGACACTAAGAGGAAAGCTCGATAGGAAAATGCAAGGTGCATACATGGTTCCCTGATATACATGAGGGACACGTCAGGGAGAATTTTCCAAAGGGCAATGTATGTTTGTTCCCAACAGTGTATGTCATGCTTCTTTTCTTTTCTCACAAGTCATAGTTCAACTCTTCTGTTTGTCCTGGGAACTAAATAAGTGAAATTTAAGCCAAATAGATGTTTTTGTTCTCAAAGATAGTATTCACCCCTGATAGTTTTATTTGTACCAGCATGTAGGCAACAAATACATGCCCCTTAATGTCCACGTACGCAGGGATTGGAGTGTTAGTATCTTGACAGTGAACAAGGTAGAGGAATGGAAAGTTAAAATATTTTCAATTGTGAATAGATCAATGACATTGTCCTCACTCTAAAACTGCTCCACCCTTTCTGTCTTTCTACTCTAAATTTTCTTCTGGAGAGCACCACTCCGTCTTGAGCTAAAAATCCTAGCTTGTGCAGGAACCTGCCTGTCACAGAATCCCATTTCCTCTCTCTCTTTACTTCCCTTTAGGGAAACTGTAAACGTCAGGGTCTTCCATTTCCTCCAGGCCTTTATGACTAAGAGATTGATTAATTTATCCTTGTACGTTTGTTCTTACAATATTACAATCAGCATTTCTCAGTTAATTTTTCTAAACCAACTGTACCTTCCTTTTCTTCTTTCTGCATGGAAATCACAAAATTTATATATATATTGGCATTATGGCAAATTAAACACCTTAACTGAAAAACCACCTGGAAATACTTTAAAATGCTGATTACAATCTGCAAATTTTTTTCTAATGGCTTTGATAACCGGGCAAGAAAGTAAGAACCAATCAGAAGTAGAAAGAAGCAAAGGCAAACCCTGGTGAGTTTGAGCTTGGGCTTGTTTTTAATGGCTGCTTAGGGCACAAAGATAAAAGACTCCCCTACCCTACCCCCAAAAAAGGGGGGGGTGTGGAGGGAGCAAGGGAGACTCACCAGGTGAGAAATTCAATATATGGCCAGCTCACAGCATAAAGCTTCACTCACAGTGACTATATTGACTGATTGATTGTAGCATTTATTAGATATAAACAACCCCTTTGGAGGTTATGTACAAAATAAATCCCTGCCTGAAAACCTGGTGATCAATAAAAGAGAAAAATATGTCTCTTAGTAACTCAGACCTAGCCGGCTTGCTGCCTTCATTTCTACTACCTAGATGGTCATAAAAACTTCTAACCAAAAATTCAGTAAATGCAAGGGATCATAAGCACCTAGTAAATGCAAAACGTCTCTGAAAGAGTTTGCCTTAAAACTACATCTCAAAATAATCTCACATTCAGCATTAAATATATATTTACGAAATACTGAAGGAGGAATGCACCACGTGTTAGAGTCTCCAGAAACAACCGACTACAGAATCAAGCATGGACGTAGAATACTGGAAATGAGAGTGGGGAAGGGTATATAATAAGAAGAGAACACCGTGGTTTAATAATTATTCACCTTATGAACTATAGGTAAGAAGTTTTCTTACAGACCCTAGGAAACTGGAGGAGGAAACAAGGCTGTAAAAAAGATAAGATGCCTCCATAGTCAATTACTCAGGAAAGAAACACATTGGGGAATAAACCAAGGACAGGACACGCTCTGATTTGGTTGCTGTGCCCAGACCCTGATGGCCTCCAGGAGTTTTTCTCAGGAATGCGGACTCTTCTCTGGTCCCAGGGTTGGGCTGAGCTGTTTGTAACATCACACAAGAGTAGCCACCTTGCTACCAAACTTTGAGCTCCTGAAGGCCAGACCACAGACCTGACTCTCCCCTTTTCCATGTTACGTTTGCAGCTCACAGCTTCACGTAGATAACTTTTCCCTCCTGTCTATGCAATCAGCCAACTGGCAAGTGGGGGATCAGAGTAGAACTTCCAGGGTGACCAACTGCGCTCCCCCCATACTGCCGGAATTATTGGAATAAATGCTCAGATACGATTCAATCCTGTCTCTGTTTAATTTGGCTCAAGTAGTGGCAGGCGGCCTCCCACCCATTGTGTCCAGTTTCAGAAATAGTATGCAGAGTATACAAAATGTAAATATGTATGATATAACTAAAATGTAAAGAGAAAAATGGAAATCTGAGTAACTAGCAGAAGCCAATAAAAATAATCAAGCCGAAACTGGTTTGGCTCAGTGGATAGATCTTTGAACTGTGGACTCAGATCCCAGGTTTGATTCCAGTTAAAGGCATGTACATTGCTTGCGGGCACAAACCCAGTAGGGGGTGTGTAGGAGGCAGCTGGTCAATGTTTCTCTCTCATCGATGTTTCTAGCTTTCTATCCCTCTCCCTTCCTCTCTGTGAAAAATCAATTATATATATATATAATCAAATATTTATAAAATCAATTATATATATATAATCAAATATTCTTGATTATTTAAATATATATATATATATTTAAATAATCAAGAATATTTGGAGAGCCCAGCTGGTATGGCTCAGTGGTTGAGCATCTACTCATGAAGCAGGAGGTCATAGCTTGATTCCAGCCAGGGCACATGCCTGGAGTTGTGGGCTCAACCCCTAGTATGGGGTGTACAGGAGGCAGCCGATTAATGATTCTCTCTCATCACTGATGTTTCTATCTCTCTCTTCCTCTCCTTTCCTCTAAAATCAATAAAAACATATATTAAAAAAACAGAAATAAAAATTTTCACGCTATATAAAAATAATAATAAAACTTATCCATTAGTAACTTAAAACAGACATCAAAATTTGTCTTCAGAAAATTCAAAAGAAAAGAATGATTATACTTAAGGAGAGGAACTAACCTTAATGAAAACCAGTGTATATACATTAATAGCAAACATACAGATTTTAAATTTAAATATTTCTAGAAATAGATTCAATTAATTAGGGAGATATGATATCAATTCTGTGTGTTTCTATAGTTATAGCTCCAAAATATATACAAAGAGAACTGATTGTACTACACAACAAAAAGTACGCCATCATATGGAGCAATTTTAACCTGGCAAACTACCTTGGCCAGTGATCCAGGCTACTGCCACCAGTGCTAAGTCACGTTTATGTCCTGTACCCCGACACGACGCAATAAGAAGGCATTTCACCTTTGTGTCCTTCCCCTCCAATTCCATAATCCCAATCTAACCATGGGGAAAAACACCTGACAATCCCAAATTGGGGGACATTTTCAGAATATCTGACTAGTACTTCTTAAAACTGGCAAGGTCATCAAAAACAAGGAAAGTCTGATAAAATTGTCAAAAAACAGAAGATACTGGGAGACAGGATGACAAAATGCAATATAATATCCTGAGCTGGATTCTGAAACAGAAAAAGGACATTCATGGAAATACAAATGAAATGTAAAGTTTGGAGCTTAGTTAATTCTAATGTCTATGTTTGTTTTCTAGTTGTGACAAATGGAACAGAGCAATGTAAGATGTTAATGTTAGTGGAAACTGGATGAGAAATATACAGGAACTCCCTGCATTATCACTGTAACTTTTCTGTAAATCTAAAGCAATTCTAAAATACAAAGTTTATATTTAAAACATTGCAAAGCAAGAAAAGACAATGGCAGGCTAAAGAAGTATTCCAGGTCAAAAGAGACTAAAATCAGGACAACTAAATTCAATGTGTGACTCTTGTTTAAACTTCAGATTGGGGGGAAACAGCTTTAGCACATTAATGGAATCACTGTTGAAATTTGAATATGGAGTGTGGATTAGATCATATGATTGTATTATTGTGAAGTTTCCTGGTTTTGATCATCGTATTTATGGCTATGTAAGAGAGCACCCGTATAGAAAATACACACACGGGCATTTAGAGGAAATGGGGCACAATATCACCAACAAAGTCTCCAACTTACTCTGAGATGGTTCAGAAAAAAAACAACAAAATCTAAAATATTAGAGGAAGAGGTGAGGGATGGAGGTGGGGGAGAAAATGATAAAGCCCATAAAACAAGGTTAATATCTGTTCAAAGTAAACATTATGGGTAAAGATCACCAGAAGTTTCTGATACAACGCTAGTAAATTTTTTGTACAACTGAAATTATATCAAAGTAGAACGTCATCCCAAAAAAAATCAATTTTGAAAAGTTTCCCATACTTGTTTTTACTGTGATATTTTGTGACATATATAAAGAATAATAGAACTCAAGCCCAAAACAGTTAAAGGTTTATCTCAAGAGAATTATTAGAGACTAGAGGTCTGGTGCATAAAATTTGGGCACAGGGTATGTGTGTGGGGGATGTCCCCTCAACCAAGCCTGCACCCTCTCCAATCCAGGATCCCTGGCTAATTGCTCACCTGCCTGCCTGCCTGATCGCCCCTAACTGCCCACCCCCTGCCTGCCTGATCACTCCTAACTGCTTCCACTGCCGGCCAGGTTGTCCTCAACTGCCTTCCCTCTTCCCCTCCTCCCCCCCATTGGCCTGGTTGCCCCCAACACAACCCCTGCTTGTCTGGTTACCCCAAACTGCCCCCCTGCCAGTCTGCTCACCATTCACAGCCCCCTACCAGCCTGGTCACCACACACAGCCCTTGTTCAGTTGTTTGGTTGTCCCTCACTAAGTCCTCTGCCAGCATGGTCACCCCATGCAGCCTGCTTGTTCAGTTGCCTGGTTGTCTCTCGGGCTGGCCCTGGCTGGCTGGGCAGCTGACATCTGAGGCTTACCTGAGCCTTGGGCTGGCCCTGAGCAGCTGGGGGGCTTAGGGGATTGGGCACTGCCATCTTTGAGGGCGTGGTAGTCAATTAGCATATTTCACCATCTTCGTGAGGGTGTGATGGTCAATTAGCATATTTCCTCTTTATTAAATAGGATCGGTAATTCTTTCCAAAATTAAGCGTATGAAGAATAAAAAGCCTTTTGAGAGACTGGGTGGCTTGTTTTTGTTTAATGTGGCTTGTTTTGCTTTTTGTTGATTGTTACCGTTGATTTTTTTCCTAATTGTAAAATGTTTCTATAACTCATACTACTTCTCCTAACTGCTACCACTGCCTTAGTTCATACCTTTACACTTTTGCTTTGGGTTACTGGAGTTTTCTTGTTCCTAACTGGTCTCCTTTAATTTATGCTCTCCACGATGCCAGATTGATCTGGTCATTATGGCTAATCATGAAGCCTTCCATCTTCCAGTGGCTCTTTATAGATCCTAGGTAATTTTAAACTTAATATTAAGACATAATCACCTTCATTAAATTCAGCCACTGTTAATTCTCTAGTTTCATCTTTCCCACCACTTTCAATAGAGTCACACTTTTCATTCCCTGAATTCATAATAAGTGTTTCATTCCTCCCTGACTTCTGGAATAGTCAGCCTACCAACCACTCAAGGAATCTTTTCATTTCAGTGATTTCTACCCATACTTCAAATTTTCTTTAACTTATGGAACATTTACTAAAATTAACCAAATTATGTCACAGAATATTTACTAAAATATATCACATTCATTGGTTAAGAAATTTTGGTTAGACACTAATGACAAATGTCAATTTTTAAAACATTTTTTAAAAAACTCATTATTTAAAAAAAGTACTAATAGAAAAGAGAGATTACTTAGCACTGCACAATAATAAAAATAATACTTGAAGCATTCTACTACCTTAGTATTTTGTATGTAAAACATTTTACAAACAAAATGGCATTAAACAAAAAACCAGGAGTGTGTTTTAAAAAAAGCTAATAAAACACCAACACAATAATAGCAGGAAACTTCAATACTTCACTTTAAACAATGGATAGAACACGAAATAAGATCAGTTAGAAAATGGAGGACTTGAACAACACTATAAACTAATTGAACAACAGACACATACAGGTCACTCAACCAACAACAAAACATACACTTTTCTCAAGGATACATGGAACTTTCCCCAGGAGGGGAATGTTAGGCCACAATACAAGTCAACAAATTTTAAAAGCTTTATGTAAAATATATGTTCCCAATCACAGTAAAATAAAATTAGAAATAAATGGTGATAGAAAAAATAGAAAATACACCAATATGTAGAAATTAAACATACACTCTTAAGCAATGAATCAAAGAAAAAGTCATAAGAAAAAATATTTTTAAACAAATGAAAATGAAAATGCAACATACCAAAACATATCGGCAGTGAAAGAAATGCCAAGAGGAAAGTTTGTATCTGCAAATTCATATTTTTTAAAAAAGACTACAAATCAACAACCTAGCTTTATACCTCAAAGGACAAAATATAAAAACAAACTAAATGTAAAGTTAGTAGAAGGAAGGAAATAATAAAGAGTAGAGCAGAGATAGAGAGAATAGAGAATAGAAAAACAATTTAAAAAATCAATGAAACTAAGAGCTGTTTTTTTAAAAGATCACCAAAATTGATAAATCTTTAGGTAGACTAAGATGAAAAAAAGGGCAACACTCAAATAAATAAAAACAGAAATGAAAAAAGGGAATGTTACAATCAGTGTCACAGCTATGCAAATATTATAAGAGAATATTATGAACAATTATAGGCCAACAAACTGGATAACTTACAAGAAATGAATAAATTCCTAGAAACACACAATCTACCAAGACTAAATCATGAAGAAACAAAAAAAAAATTTTGAATAGACCGATAACTAGTAAAGGAGATTAAACCAGTAATCACATACTTTCCACAACAACAACAAAAAGCCCAGGACCAAATGTTTTTACTGTAAAATTATCCCAAACATTCATAGAAGAATTAAAATAAATTTTCCTAAAAGTTTTCCAATACTTCAAAGAGGGGGGGACATTTCCAAGTTATTTTATGAGGCCAGCAATAGCCTGATGCCAAAGACAGATAAAATTGCCAAAAGAAAAAAATAAATTGATAAATATCCCTAATGAAAAATGATGCAAAAATCCTAAAAATAATACTCGCAAACTGAAATCAACATCACATTAGATTGTATACCATGACCAAGTGGTTTTTTCCTAAAATGCAAAGATGGCTGAACATATTAAAGTCTATGTAATATACCATATTAACAGAATGAAGGACGAAACCATATAATCAACTCAATTGGTACAGAAAACACACTTGACAAGATTCAGTATTCTTTCATGAAAAAAATCCAACAAACTAGGAAGAATGAAATTACCTTAATATAATAGCCATGTATAAAAACCCCACAGCTAATCACATACTCAATGATGAAAGACTGAAAGCTTTCCCTCTAAGGTCATTAGCAAGGCAAGATGCCCACCTTTGCCACTGCTATTCAACACCATACTGAAAGTTCTAGCCAGAATAATTTCTTTTTCTTACCTAATAATTAGGTAAGAAAAAGAAATAAAAGGAATTTAAACTGGAAAGGGAGACATAAAATTATTGATTATTATAAGGCATGATTTTATATGTAAAAAGCCCTAAAGTTACCACATTAAAAAAATGTTACAACTAGAAAACAAATTCAGCAAAATTACAGGATTCAAAAACAATATACTAAAATCAGTTGTGATTCTATATACTAATAATGAATAATCCAAAGAAAAAAAGAAGTTAAGAAGACAATTCCATTGACAATAGCATAACAATAATATAATAATTAGGAACAAACCTAAGTAAAAGATTTGTACACTGAAAACTATAAAGCATTGAAGACACAAATATATGAAAAGATATCCTGTGTCTATGGATTAAAAGACTTCATATTGTTAAATATATACTACCCAAAGCAATCTACAGATTCAAGATAATACCTATTAAAAGCCCAGTGGCATTTTTTGTAGAAACACATAGAAAAAGTCATCATGAAATTTTATGAAATATCAAGGGGACCCAAATTGGCAAAACGATTTTGAAAAAGAACAAAGTTGGAGACTCATACTTCCTGATTTAAAAACATACTGCAAAGAAGCTATAGTAACCAAAACAGTGTGGGTGCTAACATAAAGACAGACAGCGAGACCTATGAAACTAAATAGGAATAAACCCTCACACACTAGCATATGTTCAAATGAACAAAAATTCCAACAACATCATGAGGAAAATACCGTCTCTTCAACAACTGGTGTGAGGAAACTACATCCTATATAATAAAAGGGCGATATGAAAATTGACCAAATAGTAGACCGACTGGTCGCTATGATGTGCACTGACCACCAGGGGGCAGACGCTCAATGCAGGAGCTGCTGCTTGGTGGTCAGTGCACCCACACAGGGGGAGCGTCACTCTGCCAAAAGCCAGGCTCATGGCTGGCAGGATCCTCTCCCACCTCTACTGCAGCACTAAGGATGTCTAACTGATGTCTTAGGCCTACTCTCTGTGGGAGTTGGCCTAAGTCATCAGTTGGACATCCCCCAAGGGCTCCCAGACTGCGAGAGTGCACAGGCTGGGCTGATGGACCACCATCCCCACACCCTGAGCGCATGAATTTCCATGCACTGGGCCTCTAGTATCTACATAAAAAGAATAAAAGTGGACCTTTATTTTATACTATATATAAAAATTTACTTAAATATAAGACCTGAAACGATAAGCTTTTAAAAGAAAATACAGTGAGAAAATTCATGACATTGATCTTGACTGATTTCTTGAATATGACATCAAAAGCACAGAAAAACAGAGGAATGGGACATCAAACTTGAAAACATTTGTACCTCATAGAACACATAAACAGTGCAAAGGCAATGGGAGGATATATATGCAATCATATGCCTGATAAAGGCTTAATATTCAGGATATCTGATATAAATTACTATATATAAAGAAACCCTACAACTCAATGGGAAAAAATATCAAATAGGACTAAAAACCTTATCTCACTCCCAGCCCAATATTCTCTGCCCAGTAAAACAAACCAGAGAATAACAGCAGCAGTCTAATTTTCAGGGAAATTAATAAAGATGACTTTGAAGGTCAAATATTCCCCCAAAGTTCATGGTATGTTCACATACAAAGATTGCACAATAAAGACAAGTACTGTTTCACTGTAAATTTGTATGTTTCTCACTTTTAAGACTAACCATTCTCCTGTCCTTCCTCCTCCTCACACTGACTATTAATCTCTACAAGCACGATGGCCACAGCATAGCTCTCAGAATAAGGCCACAGTTGAGACAGATCTTTAAACCAACCCTTTAAGGTTCAGGCTCAAGTTGCCCTCAAGCCCTCTTCCTGTACTTGAATGCCATATCTTCTGCCTTCTTCCCAAGCTTCCTTTCTGTTTTTTCTTTCCCTCCCCCTCATTCTCTCACTGAACTTCAGCAGCCACAGGACTTTATTCGAGTCCGATGTCAGAACTGGGATTCTGTGTCCATTAGACCACTTCAGGCTGGTCTTCCAATTACCACCTGCCTCCAAGGCCCTTGTCCTGTACTCGTCAACACCTATCAGGACACCTGCTAATCCCTCTTGGATCCCTCTCTTTATTTCTACCCTCTACTAATCGCCAAGATCAAATGCTGCACAGCCAGCCTACAAAGAGCACAATCTGCTCCCTATGCCAAAACCTCTGCTCATTCAGGTACTCTTGGAGTTCCAGTTCCTCCCCAGAGCAAGAATCGTCTTTCTCATCACACCAGTCCCTGTCTCCTCGTCCCATGCTTTCATACAGAACCAGTCTGTCAAGCCTGGATCAGAGTCACAGGAGCTGTTATTTGATGAATATAATAAATGCTTGCCTCCCAGAGTAGAAAATGGCAATCTTCCTTAAACTGGTACCGATCCTAGAGCATTCTGGAAGACTTTCTGAATCTACCACTGAGATCCCTAAAGATAGAAGAGGTATGACTGACAGCATCATGCAGAAAATTAGATACAATCTCACAGCGTGAACAGACACACTGCCACCGCCGAGTGGGTAAAATGCCAAATCATAACGGGTCGATCTAAAGAGAAGAGCTGATGAGTCATAGGAAGACACAGTAAATGTTGCAGACAAATTAAGTAGCACAAGGCTCATTTTCGGAAGGGGAGGGGAAAAGACCAAAGTGTAGGATGGAATTATGATATGAGAAAGGGAACAGACTTGAAAATTGTAAAAATCCTGAGCTGGTATTAAAAAGTAAATTAAAAATAAGCTAAACATCAATTTCAAAATAGTTCATCTGAGTTTCTACAAGATTTTAAAAAATAACTTATATTGTCATAAAAACTAAGAAAAATATTTTAAAGTGACAACAATAACTGAAAAAAAACAGAAAATAAAAAAGATGAGTTTAAATTCAAACGTGGATTATTTAATAGGGCATATGGCTATATACAAGAAATTATTTTTTCCTTTGTAACAAACATAACTTAGTTCTCAAAGACTTGATTAATAATAAATAACTTAAAGCTTGACTATGCCGGCGTTGCCTCTTTAAATTTTCTAGTTATCATTTTAAGAAGTCTACTTCTGAAGAGATATTATAACACAATTGCAATTAGGAAGCTAGAAGAAATTATTCTGAATACCTTAACAGAACATAATTTAAATTGGGCCATTTAAAGGGGAAAAAACAAGGGAATATTATGAATAATTTAGAATACAAATGGGAAACTAATTGAAGAATAAATCTTTAATCTAAAACAAATTAGTAAATAAGCACTAAATCACTTTGATGATTCTATTTAAAAAACAACAACAACATCCGGGACACAGAAAGACTTCAAGATGAGTCCATTTTGTTAACTGAGGGTGGATTTTCTGCCTCAGGAGGTGTCTGGTGCTGCCATTCGGAAGCCTATACTCATACACAGGGGACAACTCCCTAACTCTTAACAAGACTGATGAAAATCACGGCTGCAGCAGGGAGTGTATGAACTCTATTTCTATCTCCAGCCATGAGGAACCGACCACGAAAAACAGTAGGATGTTTAGTGGCAACCCTACAATGTTACCTTTACATGGCTAAGTCCTGGCCAGGACAGGTTCACAAGGGAAGACAGGAACAGGGGGAGGCAAAAGGGACTATGAAGTAGAGATGTAAGAGCTACATGCTAAATACATATCATTTCCTTAATATGAACTTCATTACTTCTGTCATGCTTTCATCGATTCCACTATTTTTATATAGCATGTGGTAAATCACGAAGTCTTTAGAAACTGTGTTCGTCCTAACACTTCTTATCAGAGAAGAAGACACTTCCCTGACCTTATATTATTTCCAGTTTTCTCACTGGCTCCCTCCTTTCTTCCAAAGCTATTCCTCCTTCTAATGAAACATTCCATACCGCCCACCCTGCCCATCTCTCCCCACCAGCTTCCCATTAGATTGATTAAAAAAATCAAGCACGGGGGGAAGGATGTCCCTGAGCAGGGGAAGCAGGGATGAGGATGGAATCTGCAAGCATCCATGGCGTGTACTAGCTGCTCTGAAGAGCTACCCTGATGTTATGGAAAGAGAAAATGTCTTCCTCACCCCAGCCATGCATTTTGAAACAAAACGTATGAATGCTTTTGATTGCGTTTCAGTAACATTGAAGTAAGGGGGTCAAATCCTATTTGAATAGAAATTATATCTTCTCTTAAAGCACTTGAACTCGCAAGAACCCAAGATAGCAAGCATGCTCAGTTTAGAGGACCTGGTTCTTCAATCCACGTGTTCCCCTTCCTCTAGACAGATGTTTCTCTTATAGCTAGAATCCTATCTAATAAAAGAGTAATATGCAAATTTACCATCACTCCAACACACAAGATGGCTTCCCCCTATGTGGTCAAAGCTGCCTATCCCTATGTGGACACAAGATGGCCACCTCAAGATGGCCAACAGGTGAGGACAGTTGGGAGGGACCAGGCCTCCAAGGGAGGGTAGTTGTGGGCAAGCAGGCCAGCAGAGGAGGGCAGTAGGAAAAGGCCAGGCCTGCAAGGGAGGGCAGGTGGGGTAATCAAGGCTGCAGGGGCGGGCAATTAGGAGTGACCAGGCTGGCAGAGGAGGGAAGTTGGGGGAAACTGGGCCTGCAGGGAAGGGCAGTTGGGAGGAACCCAGGCCTACAGGGGAGAGCAGTTGGGGGCAACCAGGCCTTCAGAGGAGGGCAGTTGTGGGGACAGGGGTAGACCAGGCCTGCAGGGGAGGGCAGTTAGGGGCAAACAGGCTGGCAGGAGTGCAGTTAATCATCAATCAGGCTGGCAGGGGGAGTAGTTAGGGGGTGATCAGACTGGCAGGCAGAAGTGGTTAGGGGCAATCAGGCCGGCAGGCATGTGAGCAGTTGGGAGCTAGCAGTCCTGGATTGTGATCTGGGAGGATTGGGCCTTGAGGAGTCAGACATCCCTCAAGGGGTCCCAGATTGGCGAGGGTGTAGGCTGAGCTGATGGACAACCCCCACACCCACCCACCCCGTGCACAAATTTTATGCACCGGGCCTCTAGTGCTTAATAAAAGCCAGTATTTTCTCAAGCAAAAGGGTGAATGACAACAAAAAACTCCCCTTCCCCCCAATCCACTGGGTTGGAGTAATTGCTCAGATGAAAGCATGTGACTATATTCCTCCATGCTTTAATTAATAAATCCAAGATATCCTTCCATTAGGAAGCTAACGGCATTAAATTTTACTCTCCTATTTTTTTTTTATTAATCTTCCATTTGAATTCCTTCTCTCACATTCTCTTTATCTCAAGCAGTTAATGTAATTTCCTAAGGTAGCAGGTCACCATTCTGCAGTTCTTATAGTTTTGTTCTTTGCCTCTTTCTTTTGTAGCCAAGCTCTTTCCCACTCTCAAGCCCTACATTTTATCATTTTGTTACCCATTTAGTGCTAATATTTGCCTAGCAATACTTGCTAAGAAAAACTTTAGAATATCCCACTGCTCAAACATTAAGCCCACCTTTAAAACCTTTCATAATGTCTATTTGCCTGAGAAGACTGCTCAATGAGGTCAATGGCTGAATAAAAGATTAGTTGCAAATAGTTTAAAAAATTGAATCAATTAGGCCTTTTTTCAGTAAGATAGATATAATACCAACATTTTCCTAAATTACAAAATACCCTCAGATGGCATGAAGTAATCAGGTACAAAACCTCCAATTTTATCTGAACAGGGCTCTAAGCTCTACCTCATTTATGCTACCCCATCCTCAGCAGGAGCTAGGAAAAATCTAAAGGACATCTCATCTCTTCTAATTATGTAAAATGATCATGACTCAAATGCCAGAAAATACTCCCTAGATTTGCATATTCTGCCAATCACTACTCTAGGTATCTAAGTAGCATGAATTTGTTTTTCTTAGTCCTGTCTAATTGGAATTGTTGAATTAGCTGAACAAGGACCACATCTTGCACAATACGTGGGTGGAAAAAGACATGGAGGTTATGATTATTACAGTATCTTTATTAGCTCCATGTTCACATACTCCCAATGTAAAACCTACTTTTACCAACTCTATATTCTGTTTACCATATGCTACGATCAATATAATATAGACTTTTTAACATGTTTCATGACTAATATAACAATGGTTTTCACGGGGAGGGGAATGCTATGTAATTTAAGAGCTTTCTGAAATAAAGTTATGTTTCCTTTTATGGAGAAAAACTCAGATAAAAATCTGTAATAAAATTAATTTGGAAATATGAGTGAAAGTTCAATAAAAATCTCTACTATCTTGCTCTGAAATAAAAATTATGTTTTAACTGCTTTTGTTTTCTCTCAAAGAATGTTAATAGATAACTTTAAGTTATTGTGTATATTACTGATTTTTTTTTCCAGAAAAAAAAAATAGAGGTAGATTTTGTGATCCTCCAGGAATCTCAATGGACTTGAGTCACTGGACTAAAAAATGCAATAATAATTATATTCATTTAAAAATATTCATATGCACTTAATAAAATATTCATGTATAGTTGCTTTACAAATAACATACTACTTATCTAGCAAAGCGAACAAAATATATTTAAATCATAAGCTTAGTTACTCTTGAAAAGAATGTTAAAAAGGTAGTTCACAGCCAAATGTATCCAAACTAATATTTTATAGCAATTTTCTAAGAAAATCAAGTTAAATAAAAGAAGTTAGAATTCACAGACCTCTTATTATCTTAAGAAGTTCTTGCATAGCACTGAACACTTTTAGTATTGAATTTTATGCTGGGAATGTAAAAATTATGCCTTGCCCATAGTGTTTGATGTCAAAGGAGAATAGATATGTGGAGTTTTGACATTTATTTTGTAAGGTTAAGATTCTTAAAAGACTGAAGATATAGATTCCAAAATTCCCCAAACCTTTAGACATTACATTTAGTTCTGCACATGCCTTAGTCTTCTTCCTAGATATTTTGATTTTTTACAAACAGGTGTATCCAAATAATTGAGATTAGCAAGAGGAGAACAAAGAGGACAGGGGAAGGAAAGAATAAGAAAAAAATGTCAGGAGTTTGTTTTCTGCATTTTTGGAACTGGAGAAAATAGGATTATACCATTCAACTAATAAAAAAATTATAAAATTAAGCATGATTCCAGTAATTGAAGGTGAAGGTAAAAGATGTAACCCACAGCAGCCACCTTCTCTAACATTTACACCAACCTCTCTCTTTACAAACCAACCCTATATAATAAAGAGCTAATATGAAAATGGTCATCATGCCTTTGCACCCTAGCGCCCTTGTGCCACAGACCAGGGGACCAAAGGCCCCTGCTCTGGTGCTGGGGCCAAGGGACCTGAGGCTGTGCCTTTCGCCCCGAAAGGCTTGATGGAGGCGGGGCCGGCTGGGTCTGGGTGTCACAAGATTTTGAGGCATGCGCAGGTGGGCAGGGACTTGACTCTGGGTTCCAGGGCATGCCCCAGACTCTGATAGAAGGGAGATTTTCATATACCTTTTACTAATTTTCTTTTATCAGTGACACTTCTATTATAGAGAAAGGTCAAATAGCAATATTAAAATATTTCTTCTAATTAATTCCCTTTTAATGTGCATGAATTTTGTGCACCGGGCCACTAGTTTTATAATAAAAGTTATTAAAACCTCAATCACCAAAAATGCATTTATTAAACATATGGTATAAAAGGTGGTGCTACATATAGTTCTGGCCCAAAGGAGTAAAATCTCTTTGAAAAAGTTGTCATTTCTCTCTTGAGGCCCTCTGCTGGGAAAACAGAATCAAGACTGCCTTTTCAATTGTATCACTAGCATTATAGATGGAGGGCAGTACTGTATCATACCTCTATGAATATGAAATATCTTGTACCTGCTTTTTGATACATAGTAGTAACCATGCTTTATCAGAGCTGGTTTTAATGATGTTATTCTAGAATGTTTTCTTTCCAGATGATGATAAAGAAGCTAATAAAAAAAAAAATGGTGCCAAGTATCACAACAGTAACAGAACTTGGCTGTTTTTAGGGGCTTTTTATATATATATTTTTTTAATGAAGTGTGCTGCATATCTCTATAATTTGGTTCAGATGACTGCAGAACTTGGAAAAGCTCTTGCTGCTATAGATGCAAACCATATTGCTATTGGTATTTTTATATAAACATATATAAATATATATATTTCGAATTTTTGGAAGCTGTGATGTCAACTGTAGAAAAACTATCCCATTTGTACTGTGTTGCATTGGCATTGTACAGAAATTAACAGCCATACTGGTCTAGAAACATTCAACAATTTTTCCATTGTATTAAATATGTAAGGTTTTAATCTATACATGCTTGATTACCGAAACTAATAAAATACTCTCTAAATAAGAAAAAGTATGAAATCTAAGACAACAGGACAACCAAAGGAAAACAACATATTTCCTTGTTTAACTGTGCTCATTTCCTTTTGTGAGCATTTTGTAGCATGGGATAGGACAGCTGGAATATGAATTATCCTTTATAAACATGTCACAATTATTATTTTTTGAAGTAAAACTCAAATAAGATTTTAAAATCCACTTTTTGTGTATAAGCATGTATTTAACAATTCCAAGTTGCAAAAATAAAAATGAGAGTTAATATGTCATCGTCTGAATTTAAAAATACTTACACTATTGGCTTTTCCAGGCGACTCCCCTGCGAGCCAACAATCTCCCCCAATGTACAAAACACTTGTCCCAGAAAGTCCTAAAGGGATAAAAGAATAAAGTTTATGAGTTTTAAGACTGTCTTTACACTGTATATTTTGTACATCACACTTGCATTGTGTTCCTTACTGAAATGCCAACTTCTCTAACTAGCTTCTAATGTTAAAAATAATAAGCTCGATATGCATTAATTTGAGCAATGTGATTCTCCCCTAAGTTTACACAGCATGTTGTCTTTTTAATTCCAGAGCAGGTTTGTTATTGTGAGTGTTTAGACGTTGCGTTTATTTTCTTTATTATGTTAAAATAGAAATAGAAAAAAAGTTTCAGGATTTGAAGTCACAATTGGCTTGCCTTTGGATGTCTCTGAATCTGCTCTGGGAGAGCACAGGGCAGTGGTGGCTAACCACACCAGCGCCATTTGCAGGGCGGTCAAGGGGTGTCCTGGCTACACCTGGGTTCCGGAGCCATACTGCCACGTGTCTCCCAGCACCGCTTCCACCACCTGTGACTGTGCACGTTACTTCTCACCTGTGTCCTCATCGCTAACACATATTAGCCCCCCTCACAAACTTGCTTTGAGGTTCCATGAGTTATTGGGTGTGTTGTTATATTATAGTATATATTTAAGTGCCTGAAAGTGAGGTAAGTATAAAACACTATAGAGTTCACTAGATGATTTCAATTTTCAAAATGCAAGATCTGTTATTAGCAAAGTGGACAAAATACATTTAAATCATAGCTTAGTTACACGTGAAAAGAATGTTAAGAAGGTAGCTCACAGCCAAATGTTTCCAAACCAATATTTTATAGTAATTTTCTAAGAAAATCAAGTTAAATAAAAGAAGTTAGAATTCATAGACCTCTTATTATCTTAAGAAGTTCTTGCATAGCACTGAACACATAATACTTCATTTCAGCCCTAATCGGTTTGGCTCAGTGGATAGAGCGCCAAGGGTACCAGGTTCTATTCCAGTCAAGGGCATGTACCTTGGTTGCAGGCACATCCCCAGTAGGGGGTGTGCAGGAGGCAGCTGATTTGTTTCTCTCTAATAGATGGTTCTAACTCTCTCTCCCTCTCTTTGTAAAAAAGTCAATAAAATATACTTTAAAAAAATACTTCATTTCACATAAAAAGAAACTAATCATCCAGGAAGCTGCTTTATCCATGTTTTAAGCAGTCTCTAAATAGCAAAGTCAGAGCTAACTCATATTCTACATTGATATGCTGCCTAAGAATTTAAATATCATAAATGCAATGCAACTTCACATACCAACAAAAGAAGGGCTCCAACATCATCTAGATATTTGGGGCAAGAAATATGAAGATGGTGCCCTAACTGGTTTGCTCAGTGGATAGAGCATTGGCCTGCAGACTCAAGGGTCCCAGGTTTGATTCTGGTCAAGGGCATGTACCTTGGATGCAGGCACATCCCCAGTAGGGAGTGTGCAGGAAGCAACTAATGGATGTTTCTAATTCTCTCTCCCTCCCCTTTCCTCTCTGTAAAAAAATCAATAAAATATATATATTTTTAAAAAGAAATATGGAGATGGTTTAGTCAGAGCCACTTTCTAGTTTAGCCTGTATATAATTGTAATCTGCCCTAAAGGAAAAAGTGGGGACTCTCCCTAAATTTGTGCAGTGAATGGGTCCAGACAAGGTCCTAGAAAAAAAAGGGAAAAAGAATGACAGAACAAAATGTTGTTTTAGGTTCTACTAAATAAAAAATTTTAAATGCCTAACAAGCCACAAAAGTAAAAACCATATAATTATATATATATATATATATATATATATATATGCAAAGATCAGAATGTAATATTTGTCAACACTGAACCCATTCTTTGGTCATCTCAATGGCTCACATTTCCTATGCAATATTAGTAATATAATCAGTGTCCTATAATGGATATTCTTAGTCTGTGGGTAGATAAATATAAAAATAAAATCTAGGTATGTAACATGAACTTCTTTATTAGTTTTTTTTCCAGTTTATGAGTCATCATACTAAAGTCATATTAGTATTTCCAGTAATAAATGGAGGTACCTTTCCCCAGCTCACACACATGGACCAAATGTACTCTAGGGTGGCTGTCAGTTGAGAAATACTTCAATGTATTCAATCCTATTAACTCTTGTGCTTTTCCCAAACTGACCATGAGATCAATAAATATTTGTTGAGTTAATTTTTACTTTATCATCTAAATAATACACAGATAGAACTTAGTTTTGAAATTAGCTTAAAAATACATAAACCATATTGTTATTACAGATAGGATGCATTCTCTCACTCTGTAAAAAGCATCCAAATGTAACCCTGAATTCCATATGCCAGTTAAGACTGAAAGACCCAGTGGTGAGAAGTGGAGGAGACCAGAGGCCTAGAGCACAGCAATGCAGAGCATGATAACAACAGTATGAGTTTCCCATGCATAGGTAGTTAGAAATATTAGCAAATCAGAGGGATTGTTTGGATTACTCCAATACCAATATAATCTAGTTTTATTATTAATACTAGAGGCCCATTCATGCACGAGGGGCGGGGGTGTCTCTCAGCCCAGCCTGTGCCCTCTCCAATCTGGGACCCCTTGAGGGATGTCCGACCCACAGGGATCAGGCCTAAACAGGTGGTGGGGCATCCCTCTCACAATCCAGAACTGCTGGCTCCCAACCGCTTGCCTGCCTCTGCCTAATTGGCCGTAACTGCTTCTGCCTGCCAGCCTGATCACCCCCTAACCACTCCACTGCCAGCCTGATCGACACCTAACAGCTCCCCAGCCAGAGTGATTGCCCCTAACTGCTCTTCCCTGCCAGCCTGGTCACCTCTAACTGCCCTCCCCTGCTAGTCCGGTTGCCCTAACTGTCCTCCCCTGCAGGCCTGGCCACCCCCAACTGCTTTCCCTCCTGGCTCAGTCACCCCTAAATGCCCTCCCCTGCAGGCCTGGTCCCCCACAACTGCCCTCCCCTGCAGGCCTGGTCCCCCACAACTGCCCTCCCCTGCAGGCCTGGTCCCCCAGAACTAATGAGCATATTGCAGCTTTCTCCAATCCATCTGCAGGCTGGTGTTGTTTATTGGTCTCTTTGCTCACTTGCTAGTTAGCAGTTTTAATGACTCTTATATGTTCTTTTAAAAAGAGCTTTTACATACATTTATTTTTTCACATAGCAAAGCAGTATAGCACTCTTTGACAGTGAGAATTGTGAGGCTCTATACTGTATTACCTGTGTTTATATTCTGGCTGACCATTTACTAATGTCTCTCTGCCTCAGTATCCTACTCTATAAAACAGACACAATAAATAATACCTACATATTATATTGTCGGGAGGACTAAATAATATATGCAAAGCACTTAGAACAGAGGCTTGAAACATGCTTAGTGTCTAAGAAATATATTCCTCCCTTCTCCTCCCTACTTCCTGTCGTTAAAAGAATATTACTATATACTCAAATTGTATATTGAGTACTATATGCCAGTACTGGAGATAAACTACAATTATCTGAATAAAATAATATATTTCTTTTCTAAAACCACTTTACACTCATGGTCAATATAGATGTTTATTTTGAGCGAGTGTCATTATAAAACCTGGCCCGGGCAGCATGGCTCAGTGGTTGAGCACTAACCAAGGGGTCATGATTGAATTCCCAATCAGGGCATATCCATGGGCTGCGGCCAGACCCCCCATTGCAGGAGGCAGCCGATCAATGACTCTTTCTTTCATCATTGATGTTTTTATCTTTCTCTCCCTCTCCCTTCCTCTCTGAACTTAATAAAAATATAAATAAATAAATAAATAATAAAATCTGAATGTGTCACCAACTTTATCTTCTATGTTAACTAGTATCTCTCTCTATAAAACTTAAATGACAGGAATGACCAGTTGCTATGACATGCACTGATCACCAGGAGCCAGAAGCTCAACGAAGGAACTGCCCCCTGGTGGTCAGTGCGCTCCGACAGCCAACTGCCCCCAGTCAGCCAACTTCCCGCCTTCCCTCCTCCTCTGGCCCCGGGCTGAGACGGGAACCAGGGGTGGGTGGCAGCAGAGGTGGTTCCTTTCCCAGGGGGGACAAGGGCTGGCTCCCTCCTCAGGTTGGTGGCCAACCTCCTGTACACCGTCCCTCCCCCCAGATGACAGGCTCAGATGGGCCTGCAGCCCATCCAATGCGATGACAGCATGGCAGCGAGGGAAAGAGCGGGGACAAACACACACACACACACACACACACACACACACACACACACACACACACTGCATGGTGGCAGAGTTGGCATCAGGCATCCGTTCCTCTGTGCCTGGCCCAGTGACAGTCACCTCCTCTCTGGCTCAGCCCTGACTGGCCCGGCCCCACTCAGCCCTGATCGCTGGTCAGTTCTAGGGACCCCACAAGGAGTTAATCCATTTCTTGATTAGAGTCATGGTTTGCTTCCATTAATTCCTTCTACCTTGTGTTCATTATTCTGATTCTAAAGATAGTCACACTATACCAGTAAGAGCAAGAGAGAATAAGTTACACAAGATGTCTTGCTTTTGCAATATTTTAAACAAGAAAACAAAATATTGTTGAGGAAAGTTTGCATTGCCTTTTAAATTTTATTGTTGACATTATCTACTACTATTTTATTTCTCGCACTCCTTGCTAATATTGCTGACTTACTATGTATTTAATTAGTTCATACTAATCAGATCAACTATAAAATATCAAGATGTGACTTTGTTATATTATGGCAATAATTCTTAATAATCAAAAAAGATGCTTCTTTACATGAATAAAGACTCCTGCTATCTTAAATGGTTGTTAGCACGTGTATATATTGTCTGGGGAATAATACAACCTTAATATGAAATAATTGGATTCAATATTTTAGTAGAAAAAACATGTCACATTTTGCCATTACTATAAGATTTGTTTTCAAGTAAGAATTTTCTTTCTAATGATCAGATTGGTCTACAAATCAAAATGCTAATTCTACATTCAAGAGATCCATTAAATATAACAACTATGGGAAAATATCATTATTAAATACTAAGTCCTGAGTAAGGGCAAGCTTTACATATAAATAATCCTACCTAATATAGCTTATTAAATGCTAAAGATAATGTCATCAAACCTACATCAGGTAACAAACCTCTGATTGGGGGCCAACCTTCCATACCCAGTCCCTCCCCCATGCTGGCAGGCCCCAATCAGCCCTATCTCTGTCTCAAAGTCTAAGAGAGATCTATAAGACCATACTGAAAATGCAAATGGGAACACAATCCTCTAATGGAATATCAGTTATCAATTCTTTAGCTTGAATACAGCTTATAAGGCTAGCTCTCATTATCTAATAAAGACCAAACAGCATGCTACATAGAAAAAGAAAGTTATTATTGAAAAGTCATCAGAGGATACGAGGCAGTCAGACAATGCTCTCAGTAACAATTTAATAGAAATCTGAACAATGTGAGGGAGAGAACCAGGTGAATATTGGGGATGAAAGCATTCAAGGTGGGAGAAAAAGCAAGAACCAATGCCCAGAGATAAGAATATACTTGGGGTATTTAAGGAAATGCAGGAGAGACTGTGAGTCTCGTGGAGAATGAGCAAAAAAGAGAATGGAAGGAGAGGAGGGAACTGAGGGCCCATGACAGACCATGAATTCCATTGTAGGTTGAGAGGAAAGTAATCGAAGAGTTTGAACTAAAAAGTGACATGTTCTCCCTCGCCTTTTAAGATGATAATTTTGGTAATCTTCCACCAAAGTTCTAAGTGCTGAAGTTCCCCCAAGGCTTTATCCTCCCCTCTTCTCCATTTATAATTGTATTCGATAACTTTATTGAGTTTAATTTTATAGGCTGATGGTTCCCAAGTCTGTATCTCTAGTCCCCAGACATGGCCTCATCAGTATCTCTGGTTGGATTTCTATTGGAATCTCAAACCATATAAATCTGCCCTACCCACTGATTTCAGTATGCTCACTTCCATCATCTTAATCATTTCCTTCCCAATGGACGACACTGAAAACACACACACACACACACACACACACACACACACACACACACACAAACTTTATCACCATTTATCCAGGTGCTCTCACCATTAACCTAGTAGTCATTCTTACTTCTCTTATCTCCACACCTGCTATCTAATTCATCAGAAAACACAACAAAATATATTCCAAATCTGATCCTTTCTTTCCACTAACAGGGCTGTACTCACCACATGTGCACCTAGCCATTCTGCAGCAGTCTCTGTTGGTTCCCAATTATGGGAGTTCCCTGGGTGAAATTGGAAACTGCCCCCTAACACAAAAGGAAAGAAGAGACCAAAGAAAGAGGCAGACCACTCCAGCTTGGCAGTGACAGTTTTAATAAGCCAGGGAATTTATACACCAGACTTGTCTTGGGGAGCAGAAAAACAAGTTGATTGGTACCTCCACCCTCCAAAATCTCAAGAGTTTATATAGAGGCCTTAATGGGGTTCAGTCATGTATTCAGTCTAAACAGTTTAACAACGCATTACTCTTTCAAGAATGTGTTCTTGAAATGGCTCCAGCTATGGGCAGAACAAACATTTTATATCAGGGGAGTGGGGGAGGAGTCTCGATTGCCTGGGTCCAGTTTGTGGGCCAATCAGCAATCACATCCTCTCAGACCTCCACCAATAGACTCCTTAACTGCCCAGTCTTGCTTACTTACCCCATTCTCCACTTCACTTCCAGTCATTATTTAAATGTATACATAAGATGACATCCTCCTACAGTGAAATCCATGAAAAAAAACAACCACTAAACTTGTTTTGTAACCATGCCCTACACATTTCCATGTCATCGGAATCCTGTGTACCTTTCCAAACTCTTTTATTAAGTTCTCTTCATCATTAATCATACTCCCTAGATGGTAGCTATCTTTCAGTCACACCAATATTCCAAACTTTTTCTGAATCAAGGTCTTTGCACTACTGTTCCTTCTGCCTGGAATGCTTTTCCCCTCGATTTTCAAGGGTTTCCTCCTTCTCTTTGATATGTACCCAGAGTAAAAACTGGTACAGAATCATGTCGGCTGGTTGAGAGAAACCTAAGCTTCTAGTTAATGGGTTTCATCAGTCACTTTCTCTCAGTATCACTATCTTATTAATATAAGTGCTATGAAAAGGAAGTAATATTAACCATTAATTTACATTTATTTCTATTGAATAAATCTGCCCACTCCACCTATCCAGTTCTAAAAATGTAAGCTATTTTAGAACATGGATATATTTGTCTTATTGATTGCTATATTCCTCATCACTAGAATGCTGTCTAGAATATATGGATTGTTTGCCTGATAGTATGATTATACATTGGGATTCAGTGCAATGATTTATGATTTAAGTGTTATTTTATCCTAATGACAGAATCTTGCTCCACTTATAAATCTCTTCCTATGAGAAAATGGAGTTCATGACCCAAGCAATTAACTTTCAAATGAAATTTTCAAATATAACTGATCTACATGTGAAGGTTTATATAGATAACATTTAGAAAATATAGTAAAGAGCCGAAACCGGTTTGGCTCAGTGGTAGAGCGTTGGTCTGCAGACCGAAAGGTCCCGGGTTCGATTCCGGTCAAGAGCATGTACCTTGGTTGCGGGCACATCCCCGGTTGGGGGTGTGCAGGAGGCAGCTGGTCGTTGTTTCTCTCTCATCGATGTTTCTAGCTCTCTATCTCTCTTCCTTCCTCTCTGTGAAATATCAACAAAATATATTTTAAAGAAAAGAAAATATAATAAAGAGCATACCCACCTCAACTGAAGGTTGTTGTTTTGTGGCCAAAATAATCCAGTGAGCCATAAACACATTTAAAACAAAAACTTTAGTGGGTACCTTCAGAGGTCAACCAAAAGGATACATACATTTTGGATTGCCTCATGGGTCTGAAAATTTAGTGCACTGTCATCTAATTCAGAACACCAAGCAGAATCTTAGATACACCAATTATGGGCCTGTTATTAAACTTTTTACTAATAATTTGGCTGATGCAATTATGCAAATGAAAGTATGCCATGTAGTTCTGCTAATGCCATTAAGATGAGTGGGTTCAACAGCAACTTAGAGAACAAAGCTGCTGAACAAAATGTCAGATTTTATTCACAGTATATAACACTTTGGGGGGGATAATATTTTAGTGAGTAATTTCCTCCGGAAATTTTAAAATGGATAAATCCTCTAAAAGAATATGTCCCTGATTTTACAAGTCAGCCTGGATCATAATGTTTCTCTACTAAAAACGTCTGCATTATCAATAATATTAATTACATTTATACTGATCCTTTATCACTTACCAAGTGTTCATTTACAATGTCAGAAATCTGATGTACAGCTCTATATTTCCATTTTCCCTAGTAGTACCCCAAATTTAAGAATTTGACCCAAGATCTTTAAGTTCTAGGAACCAAATAAAGTCATTCTGAGAGGGGTTTCTTTCAAAATTATCATAAATGAGAAAGAAAACTATTTTATTATTGTTAAGGAGTCTCTCTTTGATATCAAATTCTTTTTGTGAAAGCTAAGTGCCTGTATTCCACATCAGGCCCAGGCAGTTAGGAGTATTTCCTAAAAGGTTTCACTTTGCAAAATTGGCAGGTAGTCAGCCACACTTTTAAAGGAGTGTATTCTCAGGAAATAGATTTAGCTTGTTTATTGGTTCCTCTGATCTTCCAAATGCTTCTTGAGTCATTTGAGTTGAATGAGTTCTATGCTCTTATACCTAAAATCTGTACTCAGATGTGTTCAAATAAGGAAGGACTTTTGATGTTAATTTCTAAAACATTCTTGTAGCAACCCCAAAACACACTTCCTTCCTCTTTCGACATGATTCATCCATGTGTAAACTCAGACTCCTATCAGCTAATTTGTATGGCTTACTAAATACATTTAAGAATAATAACAGAGAATACTGTACAGAAAACACTGAAATATAAGATAATATTATCCACAGGAACTATAGGAGGCTATGTAATATTTCAGGACAAAGGTGATGAGATGCTGAACTCATCTCATCAACAGTAAGGCAGTATTAACAAGAAGGTATAGAAGACAGAAGAGAAACAAGTTTTTGTAAGAATGAATAGAATCTGTTGCCTCACTGTGTGTGAGACAAAAAGCAGGCTAAGGAAGACTAATCCTGAAATACAGAGGAAGGAAGATGTTAAGAGGTAGTGCTCAGTTTCCACTCGGGCAAGGATATGGAAAAAGTTTCATAAAGAAATGATAACTCAATAAGAACAAGAAACATGGCTTCCAAAAAGATGACTTCCTGTAATTGACTCAGGGCTGTCAGAGATTTCCGAAATCTCCCCTGGGAGGGACTACCACGGTTCTCTAAAGGCGGCACTCCAGTGTTGGGTGGAATGGCCCAGACGTAATTTTCCAGAATCCCTGACTTTGATAGAGGTGGATTTATTTATTTATTTATTACATATTTTTTTTATTGACTTCAGAGAGGAAGGAAGAGGGAGAAAGAGATAGAAACATTGATGATGAGAGAGAATCATTGATTGACTGCTGTCTGCACATCCCCTATTGGGGATTAAGCCCACAACCCAGTCATGTGCCCTTGCCCAGAATCAAACCTGGGACTCTTCAGTCCACAGGCTGACGCTCTATCCATTAAGCCAAATTGGTCAGGGCAGACAGAGGTGGATTTAATGTGTTTTCAGTTATACACAATTTGGTTCCTAGTTCCTTTTGAAAGATCCCTATAACACTGTGTTATGGTGTTCAATGAGCCAATATTGCATGTGTTGTTGATTATTTATTTTTATTCTTGGTTGTTCAAGAGCTAGATGTATCATTTTTAAATGAATCATTTCATAAATTTGAAATATGTTTGTCATAATAAAGGCCAGGGAAACGGTGTGGGTCAATAGCATCCATATCCACTACTATGAATGACTAAATGAATAAACAAACAAACCAACAAGCAAATGAACAAATAAGGGGTTGATGAGGCATCCAAGTTTCTACCTAACAGCTTTATTTTCTAAATGAAAAAGGTTAAGGAAAACAGACCCTGAAACACCAGGGGAGGGAAACGTTAAACAACTGTACTTGAGAATTCCATTACATAATTACTCGGCTAAAAAGAGAATTATATCTTGCCATTTGTGGCAATGTGGATGGACTTAAATATTATGATAAGCAAAATGAATCAGACAGAAAAAGACAAATATATCACATATATATGAAATCTAAAATACAACATAAATGAACAAACAAAACAGAAACAAACTCCTAGATACAGAGAACAAGTTGATAATCACAATATGGGGGCTGGAGGTAGAATTGGTAGAAAAGGTGAAAGGAATTAAGAAATACAAATTGGTCCTAGCCAGTTTGGCTCAGTGGATAGAGCATCGGCCTGTGGACCAAAGGGTCTCGGGTTGAATTCTGGTCAAGGCCAAGTCCCTGGGTTGCAGGCTCCTCCCCAGCCCTGGCTCTGGAAGGGGCTCATGCAGGAAGCAACCAATAGATATGTTTGTCTCACATCAATGTTTCTCTCTGTCTTTCCCTCTCTCTTCCACACTCCCTAAAAGTCAATAGAAAAATATTCTTGGGTGAGGATAACAACAACAAAAAAAAAAAGAAGTACAAATTGCCAATTGTAAAAATAGGCACAGAAAAAAAAAATTGTCACAGGGATGTAAAGTACAACATAGGGAATATAGTTAATAAGACTAATAATTATGTATGGTGTCAGATGGGTATTGATTTATTGGGGTGATGACTTCATAAGGTATTATCTAATCACTATGTTGCACATCTGAAAATAATATACTACTATATGTCAACTGCAATTGAAAAATAAATTAAAAAAATAAAAGAGTCAACTCAAAAAAGAGACATCTCTTACATAATAATATTTAGACATCACTGAATATCAAAGAAAGATAGAATTAATCAGATATGAGGTACCTTCCTATTTCACTACCACTCTCTTAGTTGTCCCGAACTCAAGGCAACTAAGCTGGTTAGGACTGCATGTTACCACCTTCACACACTCACCCTCAAGCTATCCATCCCCATGGGCGTGTCCTTCCCAGCCCAGCTACCATTCCCTTTGAATAAGAAATGCAGGAATTACAGGAGAGGAGGCCCTTGAAAGTCTATGTCCACTCAGGGTTAAAGAGGTCGTTTTCCCTATATGCACAATGATAAACAGATAAATGTGATCTTCAGAGAGAAACAGAAGCTCAAAGAAACATCAGTGCAAAGAATATGTGGCCTGAAAGGGATTGAAAAAAGAGGGAAGAGAGAGAGAGAGAGAGAGAGAGAGAGAGAGAGAGAGAGAGAGAGAGAGAGAGAGAGAGATTCAGTCCCAATCCACTGTGCCTGTTTCTAATGCAGTTTACTCCCATAAAAGCAAGTTACACATCACACGAAATGCTCCTAAATCCCTTTAATAAACCACCTGCATGTGAGCTAAGTGAATTCATTTTCTTTCCTACTAACTAAGTAATCTTGCCTAAAAACATGGCTCCTTTTCTGATCCTTCCAATGAAATTTAGAAAACTTCCTATACAAAGCTATGGATATTTTACGTAAACGTCCAGCTACATGATACCAATCTTGTCATGAGCAGGAAGGCGACATGGCAAATGCATTGAATTTTACTTATGAGAAAGGATGAGCTTATTACAGCACTTTTTTTTTAATCTGTGGAAAAGTCACTAAAACAGATGGTTCTTTGAATCTTTCTTCAAATGCTTCTGTTCTATGCTTCATAACAAAAATAAATAAAATATTCCTTTCATGAAAGAAAGGAGCAGTAAATTATTATTTTTACCACCAAATCAGTCTCTGAGCTTGGGGTCACCCCTTATGTCACCTCAATTCTCTAAAAGAAAACATTCCTCCTCTCCAGACCGCACTGGAAAGCATAATACATGCAATCATACCTCATACATATCCAAGCCTAGGTAATAGCCCACAGCAGTGGGAAAGTGGAAAATCTGACCCTCCTGAGCCGCTGGGCATGGACAGCGGTCCAGCTGGCCTCTCAGCCCTGGTGCAGCTGACAATTCTCTCTCTGTACTCTACTCAGATTTCCCGTGGCACCTGGTCAGTCCCTTTCAGGGTGCTCTTTTCACTCCTCTTCCCCCCCCCCCCTCCACACACACACACTTCAGCCCTTCCTGCTAGGTCTGGCCTAATTCCAATCCCATAAGTCAATAAACAAGCTGATCTGGGTCAGCAGTGACTAACCAGAGAACCCCACTCTCATCCCTCCCCTCCCATCTCTGCCTCTCTACCTGCCTCCCCCTGACGCCCAGAACCTGTAAATTCCCCAGGTGAGCAGAGCAGCTCTCAACAACAGAAGAATGGAAAGACCAGGAAAACAGAGATTGGAAGTGACTTGAGGACAGACTCTATGTCTGTGCTGCTCATACTGTATCCTCCGAAACTGGCCTGGGAAACGGCACGAGGATGCACTCGGGAAATGCTGTTGAATGAATGAACTCCAAGGACAGCAGGATAGTGAATCACTCTGCCTGCACCCAACTATGTCCTTCCCATTCTCTCAGAAGTGAGGCTGCCCAAAGCGACACAGACTCACTTTTTCATCACTCTACACTCATCCAACTCCAAACATTACAGGAAACGGACATCATTTCTTTAAAAAAAATAAAAAATGAGACCAACAAATCCATTTCACATACTGAGGTATCTTTCTGTAAAAAGCTCTTCTAAATGGTATTCTAAGGTTCTTTAAAATGCCGTCTATTTTCTATGACAATTCTTACAGGAAGATTATAGGCATGTAAGTTAAATATTAATAAATCAGCACAAATGTCTATGCATGTGATATCATGCCTTATGTTATTAAATCATCATAAGAAACCTGAAATATGAACTTACATGTTTGGACAAGTTGGGGCTCTTTGAATCAACATCGTACCTAAAAGATTAAAATGAGAAACTCAAATTATTTCCATAACACACAACTAGAGAACAATATCGGCATTTTTTTAAAAAGACATAAATAACATGGAAAGCATTCAAAATTATATCAGTGGGGAGAAAAATTTTTACTTCTACAACCTCAGTAGGAGTCCTAATATTTCAGTCATCAATGCTGCTGCTTGAAAAAACAAGTTTAAAACTTCTCTTTCCTGGGAAGCAATTAGTGCTCTAATACTATCCAACATTCCCCCAAAACTGCAATTCCTCTTCCCTGGATCATTAAAAAAAGAAACAGAGAGGCTGGTAACAGGCTGCCATCTATTTTTTTTTTTGAGGTTTTTATTTGTTTGTTTTTCATTTTATTTTTTAAAATATGTTTTTATTGATTCAGAGAGGGAGAGAGGGATAGAAACATCAAGATGAGAATCATTGACTGGCTGCCTCCTGCACACCCACTCCTGGGGATCAAGCCTGCAACAGGAATCAAACCCAGGACCCTTCACTCCAGTCCAATGTTCTATCCACTGAACCAAACCAGCTAGAGCATAGGCTGTCATTTGTATGAATTTTAATTCTTTAAAAAAATATGTATTTTATTGATTTTTCACAGAGAAGAAGAGAGAGGGATAGAGAGTTAGAAACATCGATGAGAGAGAATCATCGATCAGCTGCCTCCTGCACACCCCCTACTGGGGATATGCCCACAACCAAGGCACATGCCCTTGACCGGAATCGAACCCGGGACCTTCCAGTCTGCAGGCCGACGCTCTATCCACTGAGCCAAACCGGTTTCAGCATGAATTTTAATTCTTATTTAATATCTTAAAATGCTGTTGTTAACTGGGAAAGTTGTCTAAAGTAAGGAGACATTATTTTTCCCCAATCACAAAACTTGGAGAAAACATATATGTTATAGTAAGAAAAATGTGTTTCTATAGGATTACTGTATGTCCTGTTTTAGTCTAGCTGGTAACTGAAATAAATGATTTCTTGAAGAGATACTATGGAGACATCATTCACTACCACTTTGGGCCCTTCTTTTTAAAGAATTTGTAGAAAGGGTAAAATCACTGACAGTTGAAACAACCAGAATTTGTGAAATTCTTAAATAGGAAAATATTTCTACTCATTCCAGTCATTCTTGCAAATCATATTCCTTGCACATCCCTTATGCATAGCTTCCTACAAAAAATTAACTGCCTTTTTTTTAAGGTTAATTAAAGTCTTCCCTCTCACAAAGCAAGAATGTTTTCACAAAGAAACAAAGCATCTCAATCAATGAAAGGCCAAGAATCAGAGCTCACTGAATGCACTGATGCTGGACAGAGGCGCACTTAACCCCTAGTCAAGACTCTGTACCACAGATTGGCTTTAGAATTACGTGATGCAAACACCAGCCTGAGAAGAATTACACATTACTCTCCTCCCAAACTGGGTGCTCTGGGCACCCTTAAGAGCGGGAACCTAGTATTTGACATCAGCATCTACTGAAGACCTGCCAATGCTAGCACAAAAAAATACTTCTTACTCAAGAAATTGTTCTTATTCAAGACTTCCTTTTTTTTTTTTTTTTTTAAGACTAAGACAGAAATTAGCAACTGTAGTAACATCAAAGGTGAAACATAACTGCGCTGGCTCCTTCCCAAGACTCAGTCCTTGAAACTGGGTTCTGTAAAGGCTTTAGTATGGACTGGGGGAGACACTACATGGTACATTCTGTTACAGGAAGCAAAATGAAAAGAACGTAGGTTTTCATTACAAAGATTTACCTTCAAATACATTGTCTTCAGCAAAGCTTTTTAAATGCCATTATCCCCAAAATGGGTAATTTATAGCATATCTCTAAAGGCTTCAGATATGTTGAATTATAATGCATTCAAAATGACAGTGATTTTTCTACCAATGGAATTTTCCTTCTAACATTTTCTAAAAATATCAAGACTAACTGGGTCTTCACCCTCACAAGTCAGAGCATAAACACTACATCCTAGTGGTTACAGAGTGTGTGTGTGTGTGTGTGTGTGTGGTGGTGGCGGTGGAGAGGGGGGGGGTGCGATTATGAATGCCATGCTCTGCTAAAGAGAGAATACATTGCAAAGAAAGAAGCCCAGTAGGACTGTGCACCCCGCTGTGCCTAAATTTCCTAAGGGGAATTTTGTAAACAACTTCATCGAGCTACAGAAATCCTATTTTTAGACTACCTGATTGGTAGTACCTGGTTTGGATGGACCCTAAGGGCTGTTTTCTATTTCACTGTAGCAGATGTCCACTGGAGTGATTCCCGTATTCTAAAATTCCTACTAAGGTCCAAAGCTGAAAACAAAAGAAGCTAAGTATCCCCATGCTTAGCTCGGAGCTGCCAACGGGTGAGTCAGCCCCTTCTCCACAAAGCTTGCTCATAGTGACAGCCTATGCCCTGCCTCTTGGGAGGGCGGGAGGCAGTCCTTTCACTGCCCAAAGCCAAGGGAAGGGAAGCTCCAAAATCTGGGCTGCTCCTGAGAAGGGGAGGACAGCATCTGGTTCCCTGGTCAGCTACAGACCGAACCTCCTGCAGGTCCACCCTGCAGCTGAACTGAATGTTAGTTCATGCCCAGGAAACGCCTGCTGAGAGCTGAGGAGCAAGGAACAATGGTCTATTTAGTCCCTCCTCCAGGATGAGAAAGACAAGCAGGGCGCATAGCACAGGTCTCTGGAGGCTGGAACCCTCTACTGTCTAGATTTTTCAGGAGATAGGGAGCCACGTCTTTGCCTCCCCACTTCCCTACCTTTCTGCTCTTCCACCTCCCTTCTGTCCTAGGAGTAGCTGAGAGGATAGCTCCAATGGAGAAGAGAGGTCGTGAATTAAATTTGAGATGAAGGATTTAAAATGAAGAGTGCATAACGATTCACAGAGTGAGATGGTTATGATTAAAAAAAAAAGTCACTCAAAAGTCATAAATTTAGATTATTAAATAAGGGAGCCCCCTTAACCAATAGGGAAAACTGGAAATGACGGAGTTGGGACAGTTATTGGAAAAGTTAAAACAAGTTTTTGGTATCGGGGTAATAAGAAGCTTTCACTTTTTCAATGTCTATGTTATTTAAAGTTAATAATAAATATGTATAGCTTCTAAGTGAGAGAAAACGATACAGATAAGTGAGAAAGAATAAAGAGAAAGGGAAATAAAAAGAGAAAACAAAGAATCATGAAATAGTGGCTGGCTTTCAGATAAAGTTAAGTCTAAATAGAGGGGGAAATTAAGAAGGTACCATGCTGATGTAAGAAAAAAGGAAGATGGATTTTAAAAATTACTCTGAAAGCCCTTGTGGACGAAAGGAGCCACATGCTAACCTGACAAGCTCAGGGGAGGCCTGTGTTGTGGTCTTCAAACTCAGAGACCTAAAATAACCACAGTAAATATTTAACTACAAACAGGTTATAGTGGGCAGTCATTCCTAGGCTGATATTTTCCCCGACAAAGATCAACTTAGATCTTTTGTGAGCCCATTTGCCTTTTTTCCTCTAAGATAACATATCTGTGAGATGTCTGGGTAACTTGTAACTTCCCTTTTTTCTGGAGCCCCTGGGGCACAACCAAATGTGGTGGACGCCAGGACAGATGCCTCAAATTCCTTCATTATCATGTTCATTGTTCCTGTACCCACCTAAGTATGTGCCCATCATTTTACTTTTTATCCAATCCCAGGGGGTTCCCACCACTTTGCTTTATCCCACCTCCTTAATCTATCACCAATGAATTTCATGTAACCCACCTATGTCCCTCCTTTGATTGCAATGTATAAATAGAAATGTAACCACCATTCTTGGGAGCATTATCTCAATTCCTTGAGGTTCTGCTTCCCAGCATATGTCAACAGTTTGGCTCAAATAAACTCACAAAAATCTTTACAAATTTCAATGTTTTTTGGTGTGTTTTTTTTTTCTTTTCATTAACAGCCTGAACAATGGGAAAATCGAACTGCATTCAACCTGATTTATATGTTTTTAAATAACAACACTATATGCAATCTCCATGATAAACATGGTCAGGAAATCATGACATTGCACTGTGTTTTATTTATTTTTTTCTCACAAGCCTCATTTATGTTACTTCTAAAGGGACTTACAAAGAAATAAAAACCAAATGGGGCATGAAATTTATTATTTGATAAATATAAAGACTACTTAGAACTCCTAAAAGTCTTGAAGGAAAGGGGCCGGGATAAAAAACTGTGTTTTGAAATAAGCACTGCAGGTTATTTTACTGGACATATTTTAGAGGAAAATAAGAAACACTACTAATAGTAGAGACCTTTTTATCACATAGGGAGGCAAACTATAACTTTTTCAAATAAAAATTAAGAAAAAATATTTGCCTAGGTGGCCCTTGCACCCTCACATCATCACAAGATGGCTGGCCCACACAATCATAAGATGGCCACCAAAAGATGGCTGCCCCCACAATGTCACAAGATGGCTAGCAGGGGAGGGCAGTTGTGGGCAATGAGGCCTGCAGGGGAGGGCAGTTGGGGGCCATCAGGTCAACAAGGGAAGGCAGTTGGGGGTGATTGGGCTGGCACGGGAGGGCAGATGGGGGTGATTAGGACAGTAGGGGAGCAATTAGGTGTAAATCAGGCTGGCAGGGGAGTGATTAGGGGGTGATCAGGCGGGCAGGCAGAAGCGGTTAGGGGCAACAAGGCAGGCAGGCAGGCTAGTGGTTAGGAGCCAGCAGTCCCAGAGGATGTGAGAGGGATGTCAGACTGTCAGTTTAGGCCCCATTCCTGTGGGATTGGGCCTAAACCAGCAGTCATACATCCCCTGAGGGGTCCCAGATAGGAGAAGGTGCAGGCTTGGATGAGGGACATCCCCCTCCCCAGTACATGAATTTTGTGCATCAGGCCTCTAGTTTAAAATCAGATTAATCTTTTTAAATACTTGTGATATTCATGAACTCTCTTTAATTATGTCAATATTTTAAGCACATGTTATATTACAGCATACTTTTCCTTCTCAATAGATTTCCTTAACAAAATCCAGGAAGTTCAATAACCACCACAATTTATCTCTGTGGAACAAAAAACTCAATAATAGTATCTTATAAGCAAACTGACCCCAGATTCTCAGGGAGTTGATGTTAACAGTAGTATTTTAATATGGCTGATAGAGTATCAAAAATCACAAGAATATTGAAAATACCAAAATTATCAAGCATCCCGGGCCTTGGAAATATGAGGCCATGACATGATAAAAAAGAAACTATAATTAGGCAGGGATGCATATACTACCTAAAGGGGCAGCTAAGAAAAACTTAAAGATCTCAAAGACATCCCCCATGGAATAGATGAGATCACTGCGAAGTATAGGCAGAACTTGCAAGATTAAGGCATAGGACAGTGTGAAAGAATGTCCATATATACTGTGCAGCATTCTGCATGGTTAAACTGTTCAACTTACTATTTCAACAATATAACCAAAAACCAAAAACCTATAAAATGCAAAGCAGTATGATGGTAATGCTCAGCTTACATGCTAAATAAAATTAATCTGGTTTCCTTGCAATATAATCTAATATTCAGTGCAGTCATAGGATCCAGCTTTACATTAATAAAATTGCCTTTAAATATTAATTCTTTTAAATGCAAATATTAGTAGAACTTACAAGTCAAAACGAAGATTCTCTCTTTCTTCAAAAAAGTAGTCCAGAATAAATTTTCTTACAAAATCCGGATTGAGTGTATTATCAATTACTTCAGTCCTTCCAAACTGTTGAAAGAGAGGTTAAATAAAACTTTGCGATACTTTTATAGTATAACACTTAGTATTAACATAGTTCCTTGAAAATATAAACAACAAATGTCCAAGTGAAAAGCCCTTCAGAAAGTTTCATAGATTAAATCATTCCCTCTTATTTATGGAAATCAATAAAATGAGCACTGAGTTCATTCAAATTATTAGAAAAGCAGCTTCTGAAAATTCATATCAAAGGCTGTAATACTTTTCCCCCTTTGTTTCCTATCTGAACGCCAAATCCCTTTCTAATCAAAGAAAGTTATTTCTATCTTAATTTTGAATTCATCAGATATATTCTGCCTAACCTAGTGCATAACTCATCCAGGCAACACATATTCTTACACTCCAAGGAGTCAAAATATTCATAACCAAACAGTCCTCCACACCAGTGGCCGCCAACCTTCTGACTTCACAGAGATGATGGGGGCTCAGACCAGGCTGATGAACAGTAGTGGGGGGAGAGAAGTGATTGGGTCCTTATACTTGGAGGTAGAGCCAACAGGATGTAGGTGTCAGAGAGGAGGTGAGGATAGAGGCAGGATATGTGGGCACTAGCCCAGAGAACTCTAGTGGTCCATGGACCACCAGCTGGCGACCAGTTCTACACAATATAGTGATTAGCCATGTTTTGGGGCAAAATTTTTTTATACACTTCAATCACTTGGTTTTTGCTTTGTTTTCATTCTTATGGTACCTAGACAGCCAACACAGAATCTATGATTCTGACACATTTTAAACGAGTTCATTGCAATTTTATTCAGAAAAAAATGTTTCTCCAACTTCGGGGAAGTGAACCAAGAAATAAAACTCCACATCTAGTCTTCCTTCCTTTCCTTTCAATGTGAAGGAAGGCCACCAAGCTCCACATCCTAAGATCAAGCAGAAATATAAATTTTTTATCTCTTTTGTGTATAAGGCTCACATTCTTACCCTCCTACTGTCATGGAATTCTAATGAGGGAATTTGAATCTCTGGTTCTGAACAGCATTATGCATGCCGTCTTATCAGAGAACCAACTTTTATTCAAGTTCAGAGAAAAACTACCCTTTTAATAGGAATAAAAGAACTGTGTTAATCCACTAAAAAGTGAAGGTCATGAGCTTACATAAATTTTGATAATGAAATGATGGTGGTACAAAGTACCAAGGACAAAGGATTTACTATGGCTATTGCTGATTATCCAAATAAGAACTAGTTTGCAGAGACTTATGCACTGGACAATGTTTTAAACCATGGACAAATATCATATAGACAAATCATAACCAAGGTAACTAATTCAACATTTCCAAAATACTGAGCGTTTACTCTGAACAATAACAATGACAGCCAGTATTGATTGAGTACTTACTTGGTTCTAAGCACTTTTCACATATTACTTTATATTTTTATCATAACCCTGAATAGTGAGTAGTCTTTGTCCCAATATAAAGATTACAGAATTCAAGCAGAGGGTCCCCCAGCCTAAGTCACTGTGGCTACCAAATCTACATTCTCTTTAGGTCTAAGGAGAACAGGCTACCTGAAAAGCTTCCACAATGAGCTTACCCATGGTTCCCACTTTCAGGGAATGGGAACAAGAATGTATACCTAACAGTCCCAGGCAGGCAGTGCAGAGGTCAAGGGTTGGGAATCTGAACCAGAGAGAGCCTGAGCCCTCCCAGCCTTCCTACTGCCTGAGGGCAAAATGGATTCCAGGCCAGAGCATCAAATGGGCATACTAGTACACAATAGTCTCGAAGAGACACTCAACCAGCTTTCACATTCCCCAGCGCCCAAATCTTCTTGTGAATTTCAACCCAAGCCCACACCCAGTGGTAAGAAGGTAATGTACAGTTCCCAAGGGTAAACCCCATTGAATTGCAAGCCAGCGATTCCCAAGGGCCACTGAACCATTACAACATCCACAAGCCTGTTTCTTAGGGAACATTGGCTTGTCAGCAATATGGGTGTTCTCCTATCTTAAGTGAAGATTAATATGTAGAGATTAAATTTTTTAGCTAATCTCCTATAAATTATTAACATCTATTACCATATGCCTCTCTCACATAGCCCTGAAATTGCTTTTGATGACATCACCAATAAATAGCCTTCATATTTCTAGATCCAGTGGTCACTTCTGGAACCTCCTCCCTCTAGACTGCTCAGCAGCATCTGACACAGCTGCCCACTCCTTCCTTTCTGAAGCCAGCTTTTCTGGCTTTTTGACATCACACTACCCTGTTTTTCCCCTCTTAGATTCTCAGTGCAATCTCTCCTTGTCAAAGCACAGTTCTTGGACCTCTTAATCTCTCTTTCTTCTCTCTTCAATTAGGTTTCTTAAAATATATATATATATATATATATATATATATATATATATACATATTTTATTGATTTCTTACAGAGAGGAAGGGAGAGAGATAGAGAGTTATAAACATCGATGAGAGAGAATCATCAATCAGCTGCCTCTTGCACACCCCCCACTGGCTGGGGGTGTGCCCGCAACCAAGGTACATGCCCTTGACCAGAACCGAACCTGGGACCTTTCAGTCTGCAGGCTGATGCTCTATCCACTGAACCAAACCTATCTCGGCAATTAAGTTATTTTATCTGTTCCATTGACTTTAAATCCCACCTATGTGATGATAACATCCAAATGTGTATCATTAGCCCAGACTCAACTGAGTATAGGATTATGCACACAACTATCTTCTCAACTTACATATTCAGCCATTGTACAGGCCCTTCAGAATTATCATCTAAGTGTTAATGTTTATTTTAAACCACAACCACCACTCCAATTCTAGTGCTTACCAAATCTACCCTTTGTCAATAAATGACACCACTATCTACTTGACTTCACAGATAAATGGGAATCATCCTCCTCAAGTTCTCTTCATCACTATCTCAGAAATGGTCAATTCCAAATCTAAAACACATCTTTGAGCTCTTTACGTCTCTCCATAGCTCCTGTCATTAGATTAACTCAAGCTTGCATCTTTCCCATGATCACTTCACGGGCCTCCTTACTCACATCTCTTTTTATTGCTGTTCTCTCTCAAACTTATCCTCCATATAACAGGCAGAGTAATCTTCTAAAAAAATGAAAATACAGAAATATAATTTCATCACTCTAAAAGTTTTTATTGGCGTCCCATGGTACTTGAAATAAATATTTTCTTTTGTCTACAGAGCCTGGACTTGTCTACCTCTTGACCTTCATCATGGACCAGTATCCCCTCTTTCTCTTTGCCCCAGACAGCTGGTCTTCCTTTAGGTCCCCTTGCACACCAAATCCTTTCCGTCTTATGGCCTCTGCACCTGCTCTTTCTTCTTCCTAGGATTCTCTTAACCCCACCCTTGCATTGCTGACTTTTTGTTTTTTCATCCTTTAAGCCTCTGTTTAGATGTCAGCATCCTGCCTCTATATGACATCCTCTTTAAAGTTGGTCCCTACCGCTAAACTTATTCTTCTTATGGAACCTGGTATTTTTTCTTCCATCAAACTTATACTTTGGAATTACAGTTTTATTTGTTTGCTTGTTTTATGTTTCCCTCACCAATCAATTGAGCTCCATGAAGACACAGGACGTACATGTATTTGACTTACACCTATACAAAATTGAACAAATGGTTAACTAAAGAAAATATACAATCTATTGTTCAGAGAAAAAAATATCAACGTATAGTATTCCAATTTTTTAATTAAAATATAAGTTTACTAGAAGCCCGATGCATGAAGATTCATGCCAGAATCGACCTTCCTTTCCCTGGCTGTCAGCACCACTTTCACTCTGGCCAGAGCCACCTTCCCACCTTCCTATGCTACTCAGAGGCCCAGAGCAACCCAGGCAGCTTGGCAGCTGTGCCTGCAAATTAACTGCCATATTTCTTGGGTTAATTTGCATATTCACTCCTGATTGGCTGTGGGCATCACAAAGGTATGGTCAATTAGCATATTTGTCTATTATTACGTAATATGTGTGTACAGATAAAAAAGAGAAGGTGTACTAGAATATAGATGTTACCTTCTAATTATTTTTATTATGTATTTCTGGGTTTTCCTAATGTCTTAAAATTAATGTGTTTTATTTTTAAAATCAGAAGCATAAACCTTTTAAGTACTACTCCTGTTCCTCAGATACATTTTGATTAGTTCAGCTCATGGGAAATATGTTGGTTCCTTCCCAGAGGCTGGAATTATATTAGCTACCCATCAAGTGATTAATCTTTATGACTTGAAATAAAATTTGTCTTAGCTAATGCCTTATATTACTAAGTAAAACTTTTCTAATTGCTAGAAAAATGTAGTTACACACAATACTAAGCAGTTCCAAGGGGGATTAGAATTTTGAAGAAAAACAGTTATTAATAATATTTATTATGGTACACATCTAAAAACAGCTACATTTGAAAGAATTGTAACATATCCTCAAAAGCCTTTTCTGAATATCAACAATACTAGATTGCCAGAAGTGCCTACAAACCTGGTTATAATAATCTCTGGCACAATGACCTTATCCAAATATGTGGACAGTCAAGCACTTTTACATAATTGTACAGTATTAAGTTTCATCATTTCACATAATTCAAAAAATTGTTAGATGTTCTTTTGCTTACCAAGAGTAAAATTTTAAATTTCAAATTTAAGTCATTTGAAAACAAAAGTATGTAAACTCTTACTTTTGATAGAATACAAAACATTGTTTCTCATAAAACTTTGAGTAGGGAATAAAAAACAATTCACAATCAAGACTTTGAAAGTTTTCCTTTGTTTTATGCTTGAGCTAATCGGATAAATACGTACTTTTCCAATTTAGGAACAAATCTTGCAGAAAATGATGAAATGGAAATATTCCTGATTTGTAAATGAACTAATTGTTAGACTGTTTCAGAGGAGCAGTACTGGAAAGAACATTCATCTATTTATGGCACTAAGCAGATGAACTCTCGTTTTGAGAAAAATGTTCAGAAATGTTAATATATTGTGAAAGCCCAGAACAACCATCATATTCGTTTTTCAACTAAAGTAAAAATGATAAAGGTAAAACGTCACCTGGCCCAGCACACATCTTTAATTCAGTTGTTATATTACAATTAAATCTTAATAGTGACGACAGAGAGGACAGTTGTCAGAGATTAGACTAGAGTTTTAGATAAATTGAATAGTGCAGACATACTATTAAGATAAATTCAATTAAAAGAACCTCAGTTTAAGACTATCCATATTTAACCTACATAGAAGATATCAAGTGGAAGCACAGGTACAAGTGTATGAACACAAACTCAAAACTGAAGATTTACATTCTTTTACAATTCCTTTTGAATGTTAACACTGGGATTACCAGAGAATCCATGGACCTTTTCTTTTAAGAAAAAGAAATAAAGGTTTGTCATGTAACTCATTATCCAAAAAAATTTTGGGGGGGGATAAAAATTAATAATCTTAAATTCAATTATAAGAATTCAAGAGGAAGGAACACTTCCAAGCTCATTCTATAAAGCCAGCATCACCCTAATTCCAAAACCAGATAAAGACAACACAAAGAAGGAGCATTACAGGTCAAAATCTCTCATGAACATAGATGCCAAAATCCCCAACAAAATTCTAGCAAATCGGATCCAGCATTAAGATCATACACCATGACCAAGTAGCATGTATCCTAAGTAGCATTTATACATCACATAAACAAATTGAGAGATAAAAACCAGTCATATCGATTGATTCAGAAAAAGCATTTGATAAAAATCCAACACCCTTTCTTGATAAAAACTCTCAGCAAAGTGGGAATAGAGTGTTCATACCTCAACATCATAAAAGGCTTATATGACAAACCTATAGCCAACATCATACTCAATGGACAAAAATTAAAACTATTTCCCCTAAGAGGAACGAGACAGGGATGTCCACTTTCACCACTCCTGTTTGACATAGTACTGGAAGTGCTAGCAATAGCAATTAGACAAGAAGAAGAAATAAAAGGTATCAAAATTGGAAAAGAACACATAAAGTTGTCATTATTCACAAGTGATATGATACTGTACATAGAAAACCCTAAAGACTCCATCAAAAAATTATTAGACTTACTAAATGAATTCAGCAAGATAGCAGGATACAAAGTTAACGCCAAGAAATCTATGGCATTTTAATATACCAATAATGAATTTACAGAAAGAGAGATTAAAAAACAATTCCATTTATCATTATACCAAAAATAATTAAGATACCTATGAGTAAACTTAACTAATGAGGTAAAAAGACCTGTGCTCGGAAAACTACAGGATACTGAAAAAAAGAGATAGAGGAAGACATAAATAGATGGAAGAACATACCGTGTTCATGGATTGGTAGAATCAACATCATTAAAATGCCTATACTATTCAAAGCAATTTATAGATTCAATGCACTCCCCATTAAAATACCAACAGCATTATTTCACAGACTTAGAATGAACTCTACAAAAATTCATCTGGAATAAAAATTTAAAAAGACCCCAAATAATTGTAGCAATCCTGAGAAAGAAGAACAAAGTAGAAGGGATCTCAATACCAGATTTCAAGCTGTATTACAAAGACACTGTTCTCAAAACAGCCTTGTAATGGCACAAGAACACATGTAGACCAATGGAAAAGAAAAAAGAACCCAGATATTGACCCAAACCACTATGCTTAATTAATATTTGACAAAGGAGGCAAGAGAAATACAATGGAGTCAAGACAGTCTCTTCAATAAATGGTGTTGAGAAAATTGGATAGATACCTGCAAAAAAATGAAACTAGATCACCAACTTACACCATACACAAAAATAAACTCAAAATGGATAAGGACTTAAACACAAGATGGGAAACCATAAAAATTTTAAAGGAATCCACAGGCAGGAAAATCTCAGACATATACTGAAGCAATACAGTATCTTCACCGATACAGCTCCTAGGGCAATGGAAACTAAAGAGAAAATAAACAAATGAGACTACATAAAAACAAAATAAACAGCAAAATAAACCATCAACAAAACAACAAGAAATCCCACTACATGGTAGAACATATTGGCCAATGTTGTCTCCAATAAGAGTTTAATCTCCAACATTTACCGGGAACTCATACAACTTAACAAAAGGAAGATAAACCACCCAATCAAAAAAATTGGCCAACGGACCTAAATAGATACTTTTCAAAAGAGGACAGAAGGCTAAGAGACATATGAAAACATGCTCAAAGTCACTAATTATCCAAGAGATACAATTCAAAATGACAATGAGGTACCATCTCACACCTGTCAGAATGGCTATCATCAACAAATCAACAAATGACAAATGCTTCCAAGGATGCAGTCTGGTGTAGCCACTGTGGAGAACAGTATGGAATTTCCTTAAAAAAAAAAACAACTAAAAATGGAACTCCCATTTGACCCAGTGGTCCCACTTCTAGGAATATATCCCAAGAAACTAGAAACACCAATCAGAAAGGATATATGCACTCCTATATTCATAGCAGCACAGTTCACCATAGCTAAGATTTAGAAACAGCATAAGTGCCCATCAGCAGATAAGTGGATTAAAAGCATATGGTACATCTACACAATTGAATATTACTCTGCTGTAAAAAGGAAGGAACTCCTACCATTTTCAACAGTGTGGATGGAACTGGAGAGCATTATGCTAAGCAAATAAGTCAGTTGGAGAAAGATAAATATCACATGATCTCACTCATTTGTGGAATATAATGACCAACATAAACTGATGAACAAAACCAGATACAGAGTCAGAGAAGCATCAATCAGACCCTCAAACCTCAGAAGGAAGGCAAGGGGGGTGGGGGTAAAGATCAACCAAAAGACTTGTATGCATGCATATAAGCATAAGCAATGGACAAAGACACCAAGGGGGTGAGAGCATGAGTGGGAGAGTGGAGGGTAGTGGGGGAGATAAGGACACATATGTGTACCTTAATCAATAAATAAAAATTTTAAAAAGGAATAAGACAAGTATAAAATCTGAAGGCTTTATCCAGATCTTACATTATTATAGATCAATGTCACTAATAGAAGTAGATGTATATGTACATATACACACACACACAGAGGAAGGGGAAGGGAGAGAGGGAGGGAGGGGGAGAGACAGAGAATGAGAAGTGACTTCCTTCTAACATTCTTGGTTAAGACAGAACATCTCACATAAGGGATTATTTTCACTTTTTAGGATCTTCTATTTTTAGGAATGAACCTGAATTATTAATCATCAAAAAAAGAAAGACACCTTAATCATGTCACTGTAATTGTTATACATAAAATATAGAAAGGACTAAACTCCATCAATTTTTAAAATTAGATTATTTAATGTTAAAACCTTATTTAAAACATTTTAACATTAAATATACTTTTAAAATATTTTAAGGAACTGTTTTTACCATGTCATTGCTTGCTGTTAATTCTGTGATTAGTAACAGGTTTTAACATTAGTAAAAAAGGTAAGGGGGAGAAAATGGATTCACTTAATCCATGAGGTTCTTAGGTTAATTTTATCACAGATTTGTTAGCTTATCATTTATGTGATTCAAAATATTTTAAATAAATTTGGCAGATTATTATTTTAATTGTTTTAAATTAAATTAGATTACCCAATTTTTTAAATTAAATTATTTTATTTAGATGGATATCTAAATTCTATTGAAAACAAACTTTCCAAATGTCACACCAACCCTGCTATTTTTGAATATTTAAAAGCAATTCTTCATACACATACAAAAAAGGTTGTTGACTGACAATCTTTAAAAAGTAGGCAATAATGTATTTAAAATATTCAAAACTACATTTCATTCATAAATTTCTCAGAAATTCTCCAAAATAATCATTCCTCCAATTTGTCCTTAGTGTCCCCCAGATGCAAAAGTAAACCCATTCTGGAAAAATATAAAATCGACCAAAGCCTCCAGTTATCTCTAATTTGTGCTATTCGATAGTCAGTGATTATTACAAATTTGTTGTCAATTATACCTTAATAAAATTGGGGAAAAGTGTAAAATAAAATAAAAAAATTCAAGAGCAATCTACAGCACTTTTTCCAAGACTAGCATGGCTGACATGGAAATCTAAATGCGTGGGCACAGTATTTTCCTTAGGGACACACAACATATTTTTGCTAAATCAATAATGCCTTAAGACTGACTGTGTACGCCATAGGATATATTAGTTTTACAAAGTTCTTTCAACCACATGCTGCCCAACTGTGCTTGCAAGGGAACATCCAAGGTCTTCTGCTACAATCCCCTCGCTCAGTCACAGTGGAGAAGTCATGATACCTACAGTGAGAACTCTTCAAAGGTCTAATGTAATATGATCCATATAGAGCAAAGACATGCTCAGCAGCATAGTATAGTTTAAGAAAATCTAACCAAGCAAAAACATCCACTTGTTCTGCAACAGGACCCTCAGTGCTTTAGCCACAGTGTGGCCCAAAGACTGTGGGGCACTTCCTCTCTCCTGTACCAATAACTTGAGATATTTCATGAACCTGTTTGCACAGAACAAAAAGGAGACAATGAATGCTCCTAAGTTCCAAGACATAAGTAGAATGTTTTCAACAGGTGCTATAATTCAAATTCCAAAATATGCTGTTAAAGTCTCTATAAAAAGCAACACAGGCCGGAACCAGTTTGGCTCAGTGGATAGAGCGTCAGCCTGAGGACTGAAAGGTCCCAGGTTAGATTCGGTCAAAGGCATGAACCTTGGTTTCGGGCACATCCCCAGTAGGGGGTGTGCAAGAGGCAGCTGATCGATGTTTCTCTCTCATCGATGTTTCTCTCTATCCCTCTCTCTTCCTCTCTGTAAAAAATCAATTAAATATATTTTTAAAAAAAGCAACACAGCCCAGCTGGCAGAGCTCAGTGGTTAAGCATTGACCTATGAACCAGTAGGTCACAGTTCCGTTCCTGGTCAGGGCACATGCCCAGGTTGAAGGCTCCATCCCCCGTAGGGGTGTACAGGAGGCAGCCGATCAACGATACTCTCTCATCATCAATATTTTTATCTCTCTCTCTCTCCCTCTCCCTCTATGAATAAAAAAAAAAATTTTAAGGATAAAAAGGCAGCACAACAAGCATTTGGTTCTCAGAACTAATTAACATCCCACATAAATGTCCTCACACGAAAACTGTGACCTTTGTACCAAAATGATTCTGAAGGGATTCTTCTAACTCATAAATTCTGAAACCATGAGCAGTGTGTGCCCATGTTTGAGGCTATGGTCAAATTTATCCCTTCAACAAATATTAACTGAGCACCTTCCAAGATGAAAGCCCTATCCCAAAGGCAGTAGCAGCACAGGAGCTTGACCTTTCGGGAGCACTGAGTTAAGAAGTGAAGGTAAGATAGAGAAGAAAATGTTGTTTGTTGAATGATATAAAGTAGAAGGTGACAAGCACCTAAAGGAAGATACAGAAGTTATGGAATTTCAAAGGTGCAAGGAGGAAATTCTAGTTGTAAAGGTAAGAAAAGACCAATAAGTAAAGTAATGCTTAAACTGAGCTATGAAGAACTGTCTCATCCTTTCTGGATATGTGTGTTTATATATCATAGAAATATTACTCAGTTTGGAGATGAGTAAATGTGACAATAGCTGAGTGTGACAACAGTAAGTGTGACTCTGTCAATGGAATGAAGCAGAGACAGTGTCTATCTATGACCATCAGCACTAATAAAATTCATCAGCAATAATAAAAAATTATTATTATTTGAAGGCAGTAGATTTGCCTTCAAACTACGACCACTGTGGGTTACAAACAACTTTGGCTTGCTTTCTTTCATCACATACTAATTTAGGAAATCTGGAACCAACTCTATAATTTTGCATGTTTAAAAGTAATTCACAAAATTTATCAATAAAATATATTTTTTAAAAAAGCCGAGACCGGTTTGGCTCAGTGGCAGAGCGTTGGTCTGTGGACTAAAGGGTCCCGGGTTCGATTCCGGTCAAGGGCATGTACATTGGTTGCGGGCACATCCCCGGTGGGGGGTGTGCAGGAGGCAGCTGGGTCGATGTTTCTCTCTCATTGACGTTTCTAGCTCTCTATCTCTCTCCCTTCCTCTCTGTAAAATATCAATAAAATATATTTTTTAAAAGTAATTCACAAAATAGATTACTAATGGATAACTGAAGTTTAATGCAAAGAAGTTAATTGCAACATTTTCAGAGGCTCTCAAAGTAAAGTGTGCATCCTTAGGGATGTTACTTTGCTACTTCCACTTGCCACTAAGAGGTTTTCGTATTTTCATAATTCATGGCACTTAAGTATCATTTCTAGCTCCAAAATCACTATGCACTAAAATATAATTTTTGTTTTAAAAGATCCATTACCTTGAGAGCTTTTGATAATTCACCATCATTAAATAGAATTTACTGATGATATGTGGGTAATTCTAATAGTGTCAAGCATAATTTTAAAATTGGAGATTTCAGCTATAGAATAAATTAAAATAATCTTTCTATCACTTTATTTGGAGCATTTGTTTCAACATATGTTAGGTTCCTTTTTATTTTTTTATTCCTTTTCAATATCTAAAAGTAATTCATCCCAGAATATAAAATCATGTGGCTAGTTACTACATATTTTTCAAGAATACATCTAAATTCAAATACAAACACAACCACTCTATTATTCATATAGTGCTGACACCTAAATCAGTAACTTGATTGCATAAATATACTGATGTTCCTGATAAAATTCGCCAACGATATTGCATGTTCCTTGAGGTAGAAATATTGTCTATTTAAAAATTTTACACATCACTACAGCTGAGAGCCACCCAGTTAATATAGGTTAAATTGATAAATGGGTGGGTATATTTAAAATTATTAATCAAGCATCTATAATATCAGTTTACTTGTCTGATTCCAAATATCCTGAGAATAATTATCAAGGCTGTTCAAACCAGTCCTACGCACTTGGGCATATGAATTATCTTAAGCTGAAAGCAATTGAGACCTTGAGGGCTCAAGAGAATCTTCTACCTCTCCCTTAAAGAATTTAAATAAGGGCCCCTACCCATAAAAATAATTATCACCAGTAATAACTTTTATGACCTGTCTATAGGGCAGGGCAAACTTTTTATTTTAATATATTTTACTGATTTTTTTTTTTTTTTTTTTTTTTTTTTTTTTTTACAGAGAGGAAAGGAGAGGGATAGAGAGTTAGAAACACCGATGAAAAACATTGATCAGCTGCCTCCTACACACCCGCTACTGGGGATGTGCCCACAACCAAGGTACATGCCCTTGACCGAAATAGAACTAGGGACCCTTCAGTCCACAGGCAGATGCTCTATCAACTGAGCCAAACCGGTTAGGGCGAACTTTTAATTATTGACCAGGTGTGCTTCTTATCATCCTGCAAGGACCTTCCTTCCTCAGCTCTGAAGCCCTAAGGTGCCTTACCTCATCCTTAGCTCAGAATGCCACAGATACCTCATTTTACCTTTGTGTAGCTGAACCCCTTGGGTATGTTAGGCCTGTAACTCTCCCACGCGTGTAGGGTCCCCATATATACATCTGTAATTAAATTTGGACATTTTCTTTTGTTAATCTGCCTCCACTCTATTAGACTATTAGATCAACCAGAAGAAGCTAGAAGGGTGGAGGAAAGTTCCCCCCCCCCCCCCGCAACCCACCTGGCATTTCCTTTCTATTCTTTTCTACACACACTTTATTATATTGGTCTTTGCTATTATATTTTAAAATAATGTACGATACTTAAAAGATACTTGGGTGAACTGATGAGCACCCACCATAAAGTCACAGGCTTGGGAGGACATTAGAGCCAATCAAGTGCAACTTCTTACCCGGTGAATCAGTCTGCCACCTGCCTGAATGCAGGACAACCATGAAAGCCCCAGGCTACAGTTCTAGAAACCCGTTCTACTGTGGGATACTCTAAACGTTACAAATGTCTTCTTCACAGTGGACTACACAAAGCCTCTCTGTCCTTCCATCCTTTGGGCCAAAATTTTTCTTTGCCTTTTTGTTTGTTTTTGTTTGTTTCAATGTCAAGTAAGGATTAGCCCCATTTCTAAATGAAAATAAGAATTTGAGGATAACTTTGTATTTTTCAGGTTAAACATTCATTCATTGATATGGCATAGCTTCATCACCTTTCTTCAGGATGGTAGCCCTCCTTAAATACACATTTGGCATTGGAATGGTTGAAAAAGAACATTCTAGATTTGCTCCCACCAAAGCAAAATACAATAGTGTTTGATTCAATGACATGAAAATGCCAACACAACCATTTTTGACCTACAAAAATGACAGTTTCGCATAGCTCCACATAATAGCATTATCTTCCTTGATGTAAGCACCGCACATCCATCAAGGAATCCTCAGATTGCATTAGCTTTTTAGCAGCTGTATAACATCACAGCTTTATATTAGGTTTGAGGCCAAGTAAATCCCTTAGGTCATTTTCCCATCAACGTGTGCAATGAATTTTACGGAATTTATAATGCAAGAATTTACTTATCTGCCACTTACTAGTTTTATTATGTTTATGGAAATTTTTTGAACTCTTAGAGTTCCAATGTATCCGAAATCATATAGTGCTTACTATATGCCAGACACGTAGTCATTGTGAGCGGTTCACATTTCTTCCTCGGAGTAACCACACGAGCTAGAATCATTATCTTGTTCCCCACATTACAGAGGGGGAACAGAGACACTGAGAGGACAGGTGCACTCCCTTAATCGCTCTATTACGCTGGCGCTCAAAATAAGAAAACTGTCTTTCTCAAGTGGTTTGGGATAATTGAATAATATACATAGTGTAGTTCACTTTTCCATCTCTTTCCTTTATGGAGCATGTTCAATTAGCTGCTAAACGCCAGAGATTTTTAGCTACAAAATGCTTGTCTCTTGCACCTGGCATTTCCTTTCTATTCTTGCAGGTCATTCTCTAGTTCTTAACACTTTTAATTCTTTAGCAATTCTGTCTATTGAAATTGCCTCTTAACTGGTATTTCCCCATATTGTCTATCTGCCTTCCACTGACTCTATATGATTCTGTGTCCTATTTCTTATCACCGTCTCAATTTCTACTTTGTTTTATAACCCCATTTAAGTATTACTGCCTCTTACTAGTAGTTTCTATTACTTCAAAGAGAAAGGAAAAACAAACAGGTAAAATATAATTTCCTGTTTCTATTTTTATCTATTTATTTTGTCCCATCACCGTGTATCCCCCATTGATTCTCTTCCACCTCCCCCAAAACCAGTCACCACGCTATTGTTTGTAATTACACCATTTTCCTTTAAATAGTAGGCCTCCCTCCCCTACTGCCTTTCCTTCAGAGTCAAAACTAACAGAGTAAGTATAAAGCTCCAAAGATCAATTTATAGAATGTGCCGAAACCGGTTTGGCTCAGTGGTAGAGCGTCGGTCTGCGGAATGAAAGGTCCCAGGTTCGATTCCAGTCAGGGGCATGTACATTGGTTGCGGGCACATCCCTGGTAGGGGGTGTGCAAGAGGCAGCTGGTCGATGTTTCTCTATCACCAATGTTTCTAACTCTCTATCCCTCTCTCTTCCTCTCTGTAAAATAATCAATAAAATATTTTTTTTTTAAATTTATAGAATGTTCTTCCATTAATAAAACCAAAATATAAAGGTTGGGATAAGAAAAGGGTTCTGGCAGAAACCGGTTTGACTCAGTGGATAGAGTATCAGCCTGTGGACTGAAAGGTCCCAGGTTCGATTCCGGTCAGGGGCATGTACCTTGGTTTTGGGCACATCCCCAGTAGGGTGTGTGCAGGAGGCAGCTGGTCAATGTTTCTCTCTCACCGATGTTTCTAACTCTCTATCCCTCTCTCTTCCTCTCTTTAAAATAATCAATAAAATATATTCACCGATGTTTCTAACTCTCTATCTCTCTCCCTTTCTCTCTGTAAAATAATAATAATAATAATCAATAAAATATATTTTTAAAGAAAAGAAAAGGTTTCTGGAAAGCAAGGTGGTCCGATAGCAGAGGCGCTGAAGCCAGACGGCTAGGTTGAAATATCTGCTCTATCTTTTACCACTGGGTAATTCTTGTCAAATCACTTAAGCTTTCTGTGCTTCCATTTCCTCGGGGGTAAAATAAGGATGAAAATAATATCTACCCCTTAGGGCTGTTGTGCCAATTAAATTAGTCAATATATCTGAAGGCCTTATAACATCGGCCATTATTATCACAAAAGACCTTGTAAATTAAGTAAGAAATCTGTATCTCATTGCTTAAGCATCAGGAAAGCCTCATCATTAGGCATTCGCTTTGGTCCAGATGCCCATTCCTGTACCTACGGGTCTTATCTCAGTTCCTTTATTGGCCCCTCAAGTAACGCTATTTTCTAAGCACTCCTGGTAAATGCTCAGCCCTATGTAACCTCACCTATAGTCAGTCAGCAGTTCCACCGCATGGTCCCAGACCTTTCAGAAAATGAACTGCAGAGCAAATAACAAGAGAAAAGCAGGAAAATAATCAAAGGAATAACTAGAGCAGTAAGAGAGAGGGACATAGACTCATAAGAAAACAAAAGACAACATGGGTCTGAATAAAGGAGATAGCTTATCTGAGAAATTCATTTTTTATGAAAAAGAAATCATAACACTCAATAACCAATTAAACGAGGGAGGTATAGGAAGAAAGTCAAAATTGCAGTTAGATATTTTGGCTGGAGAAGTTATCAGCTACATTTGGAGGGAAGAAGAAGCAAGCCTGGTGAGCGGACACTTGTATATGCGAGTTTGACATACATATTGAACGACCAGAAGCAATTAGATACGAGAAACCGGTGCTCAGTATCCCACCTACCTATTATCAGTAGAGACACTTTTTTAATTAGTTTGTTCTCTCAGTTTCCAGGATAGATTATAACGATCTACGCTTGCCCTCTCTCTCATGATTGAGACACATGGGTAAAATGGCTGGCTGCAAAGCAATCTGTGGCAACAAATAGCACGGATCTCACCAGGGAAATCTCACCAGAAACTGTAACCTCATTAAAACAACGCACTAAATTCCTGGGGTTACCAGCAGCTACAAGCAGATGGAAAGGCCTTTCACTTGAACATGCTCCCCTCTTTCCAGCATTCATGGGAACCTAGACATACATTAGAGAGTAAATGGACTAAAATGGAAATTCTGCCTCCTTGCTTTTGCAAAGTATATTTGTATTAGGAAACTGAGTTTCTACTTTATTTTCAAATAATAAGTTACTAAATGGCAATAAACAGATGACAGTTGATATCACACTGCACACTTCACCCCCCCCCCCCCTTTAAAATGGTATTTTAGGAAATCAGCAGTTGACCTGTAAAAGTAAGACTTCGGTTACATGAGAATTGTAACACCTTAAATTTACTTTTGACTGAGGAAAATACAAGTTTCAAGACTAGAATATTCCACAGGAAAGTCATAAATGAGCCAAATAAACAGGATTATTAAAAATAAAACACAATGGTTACTTTCACCAAATAAAGTAGAAATTCAATTTTTGGGTTTAGAAGAACTTAAAACAACAAAAAACGGGAAGTATCACCCTCAAATGTAACATAACCTGTCTTCCAGCACAGTGATTTAAAAAAAAAAAAATTAATTCTTACCTCTCTCCATTCTTTATTTCCAACTCCTTGTGTATATAAGACACAAACTACAAAAGATGAAAAACATATATATGTCATTTATAAAAATCAGGTATGCATGCATAATTTATGTTTCAACTGTCCAAAAACAACACTAAAATTAATTCCTAATTCCCAGCCCTCCTCTTGCCAGAAAATTGCTAATAAATCATTAAATGGCTGATTTTTCTTTGTAAAGAAACAAAGAACAAACTATATCAGATCTTTAGAAGTTAATTAGATAGAAAGTTTAGCACATAAAAAATATAATGGTTATTTACTAACATCTCTACATTATGCTACAGATGTAGATAACTTTTTAAATTATGGCTTAACAGTTTAAAACATCTCAGTATATACTAGACATAAGTCAGAAGTTTTTCCTAAATACCTACTGTACTCAAAGCCATCACAGGAAGGACAACCTTGAACAAATTATACACTACTTAATTTTCACAACTCCCATCCTCAATAGAGTCATATCTATTTTATTGTACTTTGTAGATATTGCATATTTATTTTTCACAATAAAAGATTTGTGACAACCCTGTATTTATTAAGTCAATCGGTACTATTTCTTCAACAGCATTTATTCACTTAGTGCCTCTACGTCACATTTAGGTAATTCTCTCAATATTGCAAATATTTTCGTTATTATTTTGACTTAGTTATCTATGATCAGTAATCCTTGATGATACTATTATAATTGTTTTGGGGTGCCAAAGTAAGATGGCAAACTTAATTGACAAATGTTGTGTGTGTTCTGACTATTCCACCTACCAGTCGTTCCCAGGCCTTTCCTCCTCTCCTTGGGCCTCCCTCTTTCCTGAGACACAGCTACAGTGAAGTTAGGCCAATTGGTAACCATGCAATGGCCCCTCAATATTCAAGTGAAAGAAAGAGTTGTACGACTTTCACTTTAATCAAAAGCTAAAAATGATTAAGCTGAGTGAGGAAGATCTGTCAAAAGCCAAAACAGGCCCTAAGCCAAGTTGTAAATGCAAAAGGAAAAGTTATTGAAGGAAATTAAAAGTGCTATTCCAGTGAACACACAAATGATAAGAAAGCAAAACAGCCTTGTTGCTGACATGGAGAAAGTTCTAGTGGCCTGGACAGATCAAATCAGCCACATCTGTCCCTGAAGCCACAGCCTAACCGCTCCAGTCCTCTGCAGGCTGAGGGTGGGGAGGAAGCTGCAGAAGGAAAGTCAAGTCTGAAGCTAGCAGAGCTTGACTCATGAGGTTTCAGGAAAGAAAATGAATGCCTGGCTTCAAGGTTCCAAAAGACAGGCTAATTCCCTCGTTAGGGGCTAAAGCAGCAGGTGATTTAAAGGTAGAGCCAATGCTCATTTGCCATTCGGGAAAACCTAGGGCCCTTAGGAATTATGCTAAGTCTACAACAAAACCTAGATGACAGCACATCTGGGTACAACATGACTTACTGAATATGTTAAGCCCACTGTTGAGACCTACTGCTCAGACAAGAAAAGATTCCTTTCAAAATATTACTGCTCATCACGCTCCATGGGGTCACCCAAGAGCTCTGCTGGAGATGTACGATGAGGCTGTTCCTGTTTTCATGCCTGCTAACACAACAGCCATTTTCAGCCACGGATCGAGGAGTAATGTCAACTTTCAGGTCTTATTATTTAAGAAATATAGTTCATAAGGCGATGGCTGCCATAGATAGTGATTCCTCTGTGGTATCTGGGTGAAACAAATGGAAATCCTCCTGAGAAGGATTCGCCATCTAGATGCCATTAAGAACTTTTTTGATTCATGGGGCAAGGGTATCAACATGAATAGGAATTTGGAAGAAGCTGACTCCGGTCCTCACGGATGACGCTGAGGAGTCCGTGACCTCAGCAGAAGAAAGTGACTGCAGATGGGGTGGAGTTAGCCAGAGGGCTGGCATCAGAAGTCGAGTGTGAAGATGTGACTGAATTGCTGGGATCGCATCATAAAACTTTAACAGATGAGGGGCTGCTTCTCCTGGATGAGCAAAGAAAGTGGTTTCTGGAGATGGGTTCTACTCCTACTTAAGATAAAGTGAAGTCTGGTGGAATGGCAACACAGGATTTAGAATATTAGATAAACTTATTGATAAAGCAGCATCAAGGCTTGAAAGGATTGACTTCAATTTTTAAAGAAGTTCTAGTATGGTAAAATGCTATCAAATAGTACTACATGTTACAGAGAAATTGTTCATGAAGAGTCAACTGATGCGCCAAGGTTCTTTGTGGTCTTATGTTAAGAAATTCCCACAGCCATCCCAACCTTTAGCAACCGCCACTCTGATCAGTCAGTAGCCATCAACTTCAAGGCAAGACACTCCACCAGCGAAAAATTACTACTCACTGAAAGCTCAAATAATGGCTAACATTTGTTATATATTATTTTTAATTAAGGCATGTATATTTTTAGACATAATATTATTCCACACTTCATAGACTACATCATAGTGCAAACATAACTTTTTATATGCACTGGGATACAAAAACAAAATTGTGTGACTTTATGGGGATACTCATTTTATTGTGGTGGTCTGAAACTGAACCCTCCAAGGTGTATCTCCAAGGTATGCCATATTTGTAAATAGGTAAGAAATCCTGTCAACCATAAAGAGAAGTTGCAAATGGGAGATAAAGGGTTTGGGGTAAAGATTAGGGCATTGAAAAATAAGTCCCACTTGTCAAATGAGCTACAGAAAATTTTAATATCCACAAATTATAATGTCATTTCACAATGACTACCTCAAGAATTCTAACATCTGACAAAATCTTTACTCTATAATTAAACCACATTTTTTCATACATTTGTAGAGATGGAGAGCTGTTAGATATCAACTTCTAAATAATACACAATTTGTACTAACTGATGTATACATTAATTTGGCTATTTTCTAATTCAAACTATTTTTTATTTTATTTTACAAATGATCTCTGATGTTCAAAATCTCTATTTAGGAATTTAAAAAAATCAGATTACACAAGATGTTATATATTTCATGTAGTTATATATGCCTTATACACTGCTTTCATTTACAAAAAAAAAAAAAAGAAAAGAAAAGAAAAAGAAAAGAGTTTTACTCTGTGACTAAAACACTTAAAGTCATGGCCCATGTGACTATTTTTCAAATATGATTTCTGCCATATGGCCATAGCATGAGACTGCAATTCAAAGGTGAACTGTCCTGCATTGGAGTCATCTGCACTTCCATCCTATTCTCAAAAAGCTGAGCAACTCTCTCTTTAGGCAGAGTACTGCCCAGGGAGATGAACACACTGGGCTTGAATCCATTTCCCTTCTTTCTTTCCAGGCTTTAAAACAAATATTTAACCAAAAACTGTGAGTTCCATACAATTTTTGCAAAATCAGAAGGTAAAAGAAGTAGACTATCAAAAGCAAGTAAACAGATACTTACTTGGATCAGATTTAGAAAATGTGTCTCTGTCAAGAAGATTTCTGTTGAATAAAACAGAAAATGTTAGATGAATTTGAGGCTGAAATACTTATCCTATCTAATAAAAGAGTAATATGCAAATTGACCATCATTGCAACACACAAGATGGTCATCCCCACGTGGTCAAAGACCCTGCTCCCATGTGGGCACAAGATGGCCTGCAGGGGAAGGCATTGGGGAGGGACCAGTCCTACAAGAAGGGCAGTTGGGGATAGGGGGAGACCAAACTTGCAGGGGGGGACCCAGGCCTGCAGGGAGGACAGTTAGGGGCAACCAGGCTGGCTGAGGAGGGCAGTTTGGGGGGACCAGGTCTGGAGGAGAGGGCAGTTGGGGGCCACTAGGCCTGCAAGGGAGGACAGTTAAGGGCAACCAGGCTGGCAGGGGAGGGCAGTTAGAGGCAACTGGGCCAGCAGGAAAGAAGTTAGGCATCTATCAGGGGAATGGTTAGGGAGTGACCAGGTGGCAGGCAAAAATGATTAGGGGCAATCAGGTAGGCAGGCAGGTGAGTGGTTGGGAGCCAGCAGTCTAGGATCAAGCCTAAATGGGCAGATGTACATCCCTCAAGGGGTCCAAGATTGGGTGCAGGGTGGGCTGAGGGACACACACACAACCCCGTACACAAATTTTGTGTGCTGGGCCTCTAGTATAAATACACACACACACACATACACACACACACACACACACACACACACACTGCATATATATTGTATGTAATATATTATATATGTATATATCGTACACATACAACCAAATAAAAACTCACCACAGACCTGCTGTATTTATTCAAAAAATATCACTGAGGTTTGGGAAGCCAGGGTGTTAATTTGTTCAGTCTTGTACTGCATTTAGCTGATAACAAGACTTGCCACAGTCTAAGATTAAAATCCTTTGAAAGAATTAACTTTTAGGTTTCCTTTTATTCCTTCATTAATGAGTACATAGATACTCAAAATGTTTCCTGAATTGAACTGTGAGTTGTTGCTAATGCAGAAGTGTGTGGGATTCAGAGCATGTGATCACACTAGTCCCTGGCATTAGAAGGCAACAGTGAGGTGCTATCTACAGACCAGCCTGACATCAAGCCTGATGAGCTTTATGTCGCCATAATGGTTTGGAAATTTGAGATACGTATGCACAGAACTTGCTTGAAGATTTTTCCCAGGAGATGAAAAGATTAAAAAGGTAGACAAGGCCATTACTAGAACCTATTTATTCTTTTCTTTACAGATATGTCCACCTCTACAACAATAAAAATGGGTCATCAGAAAATGTCGATATCTGGATTTCTCTGGTATTGGAATATCCTCTTAAATTCAATGAGCAGTAATTAAGCCCTTTCCCCTATGCTTATAATAAGGAATATAAAAGCGTTAAGTTCACTGTGCTCTGATTAATAACACAAATAATTATTTTTTTAAATCTAAAACTAATTTTTTTCTAAAAAGTCATCATTTGAAGCTATAGCCTTGTCTAAAAAACTTGGCTGTCCAAAATGAAGTCTTTAAGGTTTTAAAAGTTAAATTTCTACTCCATACACATCTTTCATTAAATATAATACATAAATTATATTTTCATACTTAATATTTATAAGAATCCCATGTTGAAGCTGTCTAATTCCTCCAAAAGAACTATTACTTGTGTGCATTTATCTCTGTCCTTGGTATTTGAAAGGCCTCCTATTTTCATATCAATCTGATATCCTTTTAGTTTTTTTCTATTCCTAGAAAGAAAATATCAGCCATGTCTACATTTGGAATTAAATCAGATTCAAAGATCACTAGTCAGAAATCAAATTAAAATAATCTTTCTGTCCCCTAAAAGCAGACACCCTAACTCAGCAATGGTTGGTAAACAGTAAATTAAAACATTTCCATTTGAGAAATTACTGTGATATATTTACAAAACGTAGTTCTCCACTTATGGAGAAATTCTCCAGCACTTAGTTCCAGTTTTTGCTAATTAAGTGTCCTTAAAAAAAATGTAATTCAACTTTCTGTCACAGTTCATATATATCAAGGAGAGATGACAGAGGAAAACACAGCAGAGTGGTCGGGACTCAAAACCCATCTTATATGCTTATTTAAAAGAAAATAATTTGATCTTAATCACAAATACAAAATAATGGGTTTCTAGCAACAAAAAGATAAATAGTCTTAATCAGAGACTTTACTGGTCACATTGTTTCTTCCAGGCATTATGATCCATAAAACATAATGGTAAAGTCAAAGACAAAGAAACCTTAAATCTTTTATATGAAGATAAATAAAACTCTTTATAATGTAGTCCCTGAAATGGACACTTTAAATTTCCCATTGTTATCTGGTGATAAATGTTATCTATTCTTTAGTTATATGAATGTAATAGGATCTCTGACTATATTTAATTTCCAAAGACTACTTACTCAAAAATATACAATTTGAAAAGTTTGGGAAAGGCAAGTATTCTTAAATAATATATACATATATTACAAAATGCCAGTGATTGCCAAAATATGTCATCCAGGTTGGATTTATAAAAGGAACACAAGATTGTTACCTTCCCAAATTCTATTAGAAACAAAGCACGTTCACACTAAATAAAATGAGACAGGTATTGTTGCAAAGGCCATTTCATCAGATAACATAGTATGCTGAGGCTTGGAGACACTGAGTAAATGAATAAGAGCGTACAGCCTAGGATGGAATAATCCAATGCAGCCAGCGCCTACTGAATCCATTTGCCCTGTTCTTTACAAAATGCCATACAGTCTGGAGAAGTCCAGAAGAAACAATTTATTTTCCTGTGAATGTAAGAAATGTAGGCCTCCAAAATATAACTATTGGTTGAGCTACTAGAGTGTAAAATAAAATACATTCTAGTTCATGGACTGATCTGAAGAGAGAGGCTGCCTACAGAATAAAGAGAATGAAGTAGGGTGGCCAAACGTAACTGTTTTCAATAGAAAAATATTGTTGTTTTCGATATGAGGCACTTTAAAAAAAAATAGCACTTGTGTGTGCATGCACACGAGCACACACACACACACACACACACACACACACACACACACTCCCTATCAGCTTTTACAGAGGGAGATTACTCCTTCCCTCCAGTGGGGTGTCATCTGCTTGAGCTAGGATGCCTAAAATTTTATAACATGATGTCAAACTTCACTAGCTGAAAAATCCTGACTGTGTCTTTCTAGGCTGTAAATCCAAATGCAGCCAAAACAAGGAAGAGAACAAATTCCTGAAAAGAAATTATGAAAAATAATACAGTGTACACGTTGGAAAATTTACCTGAAGAAATTTACAGTGCATGAGTTTGAAAACTGTGATCTGTGAACTGGGTTGTTCTAATAACCACTTACCCTCCAACTCCAATGAAAATGACTGGACTGGGGGCTTCAACAAGTTCAACTGAAATAGCTAAGGCTCCATCAGTTAAACTCTAACCCGCATGAAGAAGTACTCTGCCAATGGAAAAGGTGTGTTTTGTATGCAGCCTGAAGCGGGAGTAGATAAGCAAGAATTTAGTAACATCTTTCTAGGACCAGCCAGGAGAAAGGCTTCCCTATCAATGCTCAGAGGTCTCAGTCCCTTATGACAGAGGCCAATCCTCCCTGAGGACAACAGTCAGTTAGCTCATCCAATCCCCTTCCTGCTCTGATTGTATGCTCAAGTCACCTTTCAATTTTAAAACAGTTTCTCATAGTTATTAGCACAAAACTGTGCAAAGTGGCCAACAATGAATATGATAGCTGTCTTGAAAGTTCTATTTTTATTCTCAACTGGCATTCCAAGACCCACACGGAGCAGCTAGTTCGCCTCTTAAAACGATATCTCAGGTTGTCTTCCTCTACCTGGAAGTTAGCCGTTCTCTTCAAACTTTAGTGCAATTCTGCAAATAATTTTCAAGCAAATACTCTAGGCCTAAGATCTAACTAAGCACTTCCAAAGACACAGTTAATATTAAAGACAAGGCCCCTTATTTCAAGGGACATAGATTTTACTAGGAAGATAAACTCACCGAAATAATTAAATAGCAATATGGGATGGTATATAAGAAAACAGTTTATTATGAGAAGGAGGAACAACAACCTAAAAACAAACACAAATTGATTCAGATACAACTTTAAAAAAAAGTAGGTACAATAGTTAACTCTTATTCCAACCAAGATCAAACATTTTATAGATATGTCTATATGATTAAAATAATTTAAACAGGGACCTAGCTCAAGTATCCTTTTCTTCTATATTTATATAAAACGAGGCTTTATTGGTAGACGATTAAAATGTCTAATTCTTATGTAAAATGAGCATCACATCGTGGTCTATGAAGGTAACCGTGATTTGTCAGTTAAACTAAAGTTTCGGGCCTGCTGCTAACTCCTCCCTACTTAGCCAATGACATCGCCCAATAAATATCATCCTTTGGTAATGCGGTTAAGTATGGAAGTTTTCAAAAATGCTTTACATAGAAAGCAAATATCACCATGCTAACAGATGCAATTTGAAAAAGAAAACATACTTGGTATATATCATGAGTCTTAAAACTGAATAATTTCAGATGAAAGGCAACCCTATTACTTGTGACCTTTTAAAGTGCTAACTCAACAAAACCTACAATATCCTAGGGAATAAGTCCCCAAATTGCAGGTACGAAGTGAGTCCCAGAAAGCAAGCTCAGACAACATGTAAAGGCCCTCCGGCTCCACCTGGGTGGAAGAGTTCTATTTATTCTTTTAATAAGAAAAAAGACATAGGTTATAAATAGAGCCAAACAAAAAACCTGTTCTATTTAATATTCCGCAGGAGCAAAAACACAGCCTATAAATAGAATCAAAGTATGCTTAATCACTTTACAAACATTGTCCGGCAAAAAAACGTCCAGCAGAACCATACCTCTGCATCATACAATTTCCCTTGAAAATTGTTCGGTATCTATGAGCAAAATGATTCTGGGTCAAGTCAAACTTTAGGACATGACTAGGGGGCTTTTGTTTACATGTTATTCAGGGTGGTCTCAGGACAATGACTACCAGCAAGGTGTTGACCAAGTCTCACTTGACAACCGTGGAACCTAGCACAGGCTTGCACATGAGCAAGGGCTCAACAGGCGCCTACTGAATGAATGAACGGGTTTCAGGATCCAAGCAAAAGCATCAGCTTCTCACACGTGAGATACAGTGACGTGTATGATTAGGAAGGTGGCATTTAGAGCCTTTGCCCTAATAAGTAACCCATTAACTGAGAATCCCGGAGAGTGGCTGCTTTCCTGGGATTGGAAACAAGCCCTGTGTCACTGGGCCACCTACCCTGGGCCCTTTCTTTGGGCATTACATCATTTTATGGATTGGAATTTGGGAGTTCTTGGGGGGCAGGGAGGGGTATGCATTTTTAAATGCAAATACACACAAAATGATTTTCAGGGATGTGTGTGTTTTGTTTTGTTTTTTAATAAAAACAATGACATCAAAACTTTTTTAACCAATTGAAAGGAAAATGATCAAATCTGAAAGTGATTTGAATGCAAAACTTACTCCCCTCATGTATTCATTCTTGATCTTATTCATTCAATAAACATCAGCTCTGGAAATTTAGCATAAAAATTTAAGAAAAAAATATTTTTCCTGAAACTACAGTTTGCATGACAAGAGGAAACAGATTGTTCACAGGCACACACACACACACACACACACACACACACAAAATATCAAGCCTTAGAAATAAAATTTTTTTAAAAAAGAAATATTTTGAAACTGAAGATTACTGCAAAGTTGAAGTCAGCTACCAATCTCAGATACCAAGAAATTCTGAAGGATAGGGTCATTGGAAAGTACTTAACAAGGTTATCTGGCTTTCAATAAAATAATAGGCTTCAGATGTGATATTGTATAAACAAACTAAAAATTCAGTTCAACAGCTTCCTCTCATTGTCTGAACATGCAAATAGAACTTTACCAGAAATGATACATCTTACCCCACAAAAAAACTGAGAATAAAATACACTAAGATATTCTCAGATTTTGCTGAAATAGGTTATTTAAAGTATTTCTTAATTGGTACTAGTGAGCTAAAAAGGTCAATGATAAAAATAACAGTTTTCAGCCTTGGCATGGTTGAATTCGGTTTAGATCCTAAAGAAAATTTGAGAGGAAGATAATTAATAAATAAAATACGTATGATTTTCTTGTGGTCCTCACCTATGATTGATATTCGTAAAAATTGCTTCAAAGGAAACCCAGGTAATTTTACAAAATCTGACATGTCAGAGTTCTGGTTTGCCTGAGCTAAAATAAACAGAAGAACCCATTGGTTTCATTATTTTTAGATTAAAAAAAGGTACCGAACCAGCCCCTGATTTCACCTGAAGAAGGGAAACACAACATTTATGCTAACAAAATTGGGCAGGATAAAAAGGGACTGAGAATAGAATGTGGGTCTCCTTAAAAACCTGAAACACACATACAAATCTAACCTTAGTATCTTTTCCTCCGGGTTGTAGCCTCTCTACTCCTATCTCAGTGAAACGGCAACTGCGGAAGGCAGAATAATATTCCCACACCCCAAACATATGGGGTTCTACTCCCTCAAACCTATAAACATGACCTTATTTGGAGGAGGAGGAGTTTCTGCAGATGTGACTGAATAACGGATCCAGAAATGAGAAATTAGATTGTCCAGGATTATCTGAGTGAACCCTAAATGCAAAGATATATCCTTTTAAAAAGACAGAGGGATCTCTGACACAAACAGAGGAGAAGACAGTGTGAACAGAGCAGAATAAGATTTCAGGTCTCTGCCCCGAAGAATGAAGCGATGTGGCCACAAGCCCAGGTATGCCAGCAGCCACCAGAAGCTGTAAAAGGCAAGGAGTGGATGAATTCTCCACTAGAGCTTCCAGAGGGGAGCGGCCCTCCCAGCACCTTGGATTCTGCCAAGTGATACAGATTTCAGAGTCTGGCCTCCAGCACAGTGAGGGAGTATGTTCTATTGTTGTAAGCCAACAAATTTGTGATCATTTATTAACAACAACTACATGAAACTGTCCATCCCACCTGTCTTCCAAGGGAGACCCTGGAGTCATCCTCCCTTTTTCTCTCTCCCTCTCCCCTAAATGCATCGTCCACTTTCTCTTCTGATTCCAAGTCCCAACTACTTCCCAGACCTTAGAGCTCTTAACTGGTCTCTCCTGGGTCTCACCAAGGTGCCTCCAAGAGAAAAATGTTCTACAGTAAAACCTGACCAAATGGCTCCCTTAAATAAAAACCCGTTACCTTCAGAAACTCCAAATTCTTTAATATGGCACCAAATACCTGCCATATTCTCACCCTGGCTTTATTTCCAGCTGCACTTCTATCCACATTCCATATCATCTAAACTCTGCTCTAGACATGCCAGAGTTTTTGCAGTTCCTTAAACCAGTGGTCGGCAAACTCATTAATCAACAGAGCCAAATATCAACAGTACAAGGATTAAAATTTCTTTTGAGAGCCAATTTTTTAAAACTTAAACTATACAGGTAGGTACATTGTTATTAACTTAATTAGGGCACTCCTTCAATAGCACTGTACATGCGCATGCCCACACCGCACGTGGTATTTTGTGGAAGAGCCACACTCAAGGAGTCAAGAGCCAAAGTTTGCTGACCACTGCCTTAAACTAACATTGCCTCACAGTCCTGTACTCACAGGGATCACTCTGAAATTTCCTCACCAACCTCATTCCTGCTGGGAAACGTGAACCTATTTCCCTGTCTCCCCACTGCTGATAGAAATGATTACCCCCTCCATGCCCACCAGGAGCCTCTGTCACAGATTCTGCACCTACTATTTATGTGCTGAGCCAGGTGCCAGGTGCCGGGCTCAGCACTTTAAACAAATCATTCCATGGAACTCGCACACAATCCTAGCTGTAGTAGCAATTGTTATCAGAATCCATTTGCAGATGAGGTGATACAATTCAGAGGGGTTAAAGAAAGCGGCCAAAGACACAAGAAGAGTACATGGTCACAGTGCATTTTGTTAAAGTTTTCACTGACTTTTAATTTTTATTTTTTACTCTTTACTTTTGTATCTGTTTTGTTGACTGTCTATATTATTGCGAACAAAATGAAATGAGCTGCAAATAACGTCCTCCTTCAGTTTCACTTCAGAAGGTCTAGAGAATAAATATAAAATAAAAATGAGAGCATTGTAAAGAGAAAAATTAAGTTTTTACTTGCAGAAGATTTAACTTTGTGCTTAGAAAAAAAACAATAGTATTAACTAATAAAAATCTTTCAAAATTAGTAAGATAACTCAGTAAAGTGATTGGTGGAATGATAAATATAAGATTCAATAATCGGGGGGGGGGAGGGTATCAACAGTTACTAACTGTCCTAGCCCAGTGGTCAGCAAACTCATTAGTCAATAGTGCAGCAAACCGCGGCTTACCAGCCACATGTGGCTCAAGAGCCACGGTTTGCCAACCACTGTCCTAGCCAATTCATACTTCTTTTTTTAAAATATATTTTATTGTTTTTTTATGGAGAGGAAGGGAGAGGGAGAGTTAGAAACATCAATGAGAGAGAAACATCGATCAGCTGCCTTCTGCACAAGCCCTACTGGGGATGTGCCCGCAACCAAGGTACGTGCCCTTGACTGGAATCGAACCTGGGACCTTTCAGTCCGCAGGCCGACACTCTATCCACTGAGCCAAACCGGTTAGGGCCAATTCATACTTCTTGGCAGTTTTCTGTTGTCTTCCATTGCTGAAGTATGTGAGGGCTATGCAGCTGTCTCACAATAACCTCACTCCCCAATCCTACACTGCCATGAAAGCAAGTCTCAGACCAAACTCTGCCAACTGGGACTCAAAAACAGTCACGCAATCAGCTCTACAAATTTAATCAAGCCCCAGCTCTCGGCTTTCAGGAACAACACCTATGGGCAGATGCCACAATATTCTGGTGACATAAAAGAAGGAAATTTATGATGAAAATATGAAGATGTTTTATGGGGCCCAGAGTCGGGAACATACGTGACCTTATGAGAAGAACTGAACAAGAATAGAACAACAAAGCCCTGACAAACCAACAAGAGAGCACAGCGCGAGGCAGTGAGCAGGGCTGCAGGGACAGTAGGCAGCAGGTCCCCCAACAAAAAGGCATTACCCCAATTTCCCAGTGGCACTCAACACTGGCATTTGAACAGCAGCAGTGAGGGCTCTGTGGATACAGCAGAGAGGAAGAGGGATTTCCTGGGATGGCAGCTGAGGTCATTACTCAGAGAGGTGCACTGCAGTTCTTGCCCACCAGGCAGGGGGCGCCAGACGAGCAGAGAGGAAGCCAGGTTCCAGCATTAATATCTGGAAAAACCTGTGCCCATCTTCTCCAGGCATCCAAAAAAAAAAAAAAAGGATATAAATGATACAAATGTATAAATTGACACAAATGATACATGCTTTTTATATATGCTTACATAAATGCACAGAGTGGTATCTAACTGGTATGATCTATCAATGGGTTGAATTTGGGATAATTTGAATGTCCTTTCTCCTTTTCAACATTGTTGGGCTTGTTTCTTTGTGTGTTTTTACAATGGGCATGTAGCACTTATGTAACAATTATTATAAGATTTTTATTAGAGAGCCTTCACTATCTTCATGATGTGGGTCCATTACTTTTCAACTATTTTTGTTGAATGCCAGTTTTAAAAATAAGAGTTCCTTGCTAAGCGATAGGAACTCTTTCCTAGCACGTTATAATGATATCATAGCATACAATCCCCATAGCAACTATATGAGAAGGAATTTCTATCTTCCTTTATAAAACCAAAGCACAGAGAGATTAACTCTCATCTGAACGCTGCTCATTGTTGGTAATATATGGAGCTGCAGTCTAAATCCAGATGCTTCCATCTCTAAATCGGTGCTCTGCTCCTTAATACATTACACCATTACACTAATTACGTAGCAACTCTTGAGACTGTGTGTCATTATTTTCTTCAGTCCCTCCCCCCTGCCTACTCTCAAGCCACATTTAGCTCCCTTGCTAACCATAAGGTGGCCAATGAGCTTGCACCTAATTAATTTTATGTTTTATATATATTTTATTGATTTTTCACAGAGAGGAAGAGAGAGGGATAGAGAGTTAGAAACATCGATCAGAGAGAAACATCGACCAGCTGCCTCTTGCACACCCCCTACTGGGGATGTGCCCGCAACCAATGTACATGCCCTTGACCGGAATCGAACCTGGGACCTTTCAGTCCACAGACTGATGCTCTATCCACTGAGCCAAACCAGTCCTGGCAAGCTTGAACCTATTTTAAACCATTAGCCCTATTAGCAGTCTGTCAGAATTTGCTTCCTCTCCCAGAGGCAATGCATGATATTTGTAAGTGACAATCACTGACCAAAAACCAAGAACTGATGACTGTGAAGGATCACCCCCCAAAGTAAAAAAAGAAATGAAGACTGACTCTTCTGCCCAACATCAGCTCAGATGTCTTCCTAGCACCACTCCCAAAATATGTTGATCATATGACGAGGCTTTCTGTTTCTCTGCTAGCTGTTGAGAAATACATGGCTTCGATATGGGGGGGCAAGTCCTAAGTCTCCAGGCTCAATATCTGTAAAGAAAATCTTTGTCTATATGCAGGGTTGTCTGAAATCAGCTCTCTTTATGGTATATCCACCAATACCCAGGCTAACCCAGTGAGAAAAATGCCATGCCTATAAAGGTAAGGCTATGTCGGCTAGGCAGGCAGAGTTTCGATTTGTTCTGTCCGCCATATCTTCAGGAATACCGTCTGTAATTTCTTTAGAGCACTAACCACTGAACAATTCAAATATCTGCAAGAGCCATCTGAGCTTTGCAGGATAAACAACAGAATTTAAGGAGAGGGAATTAATTTGAAAAGGAAATTTGTTTGCAACCACAAATGACCAACTAGTTGAGATAGGGAGATTGAAAAGTTTCCTAACATGCGTCTGCTATCCTGGTTACAAATGATTCTACCAGAAATGTGTCCCTGGCTCAAAAATACTCACCTAGGTCCAAAAATAAAAAGTAATAATAAAATAACATAGTAAAATAGGCATAGGCCATTCTTTAGCCGTGTCACCTTCATCCTGCTTTTATATAATTGTGTGTGTTTTTCAAGCCATTTGCTATTATACTCTTTCCTGTATTGATGCCTTTGGTCATGTTCAACTTTCTAAGATGCTTGACTTTCCTTTTTCCTTTTCTATTTTTTTAAATATATATTATTGATTTTTCACAGAGAGGAAGACAGAAGGATAGAGAGCCAGAAACATTGATAAGAGAGAATCACTGATCGGCTGCCTCCTGCACACTCCCCACTGGGGACGTGCCCGCAACCACGATACCTGACCGGAATTGAACCCACGATTCCTCAGTCCTCAGGCCAACGAGGACTACCACTGAGCCAAACTGGTTTCGGCATGGATCTTCCTTTTTTAAACTATACATTGAATTAATAATTATTAAGCACTTCCTATATGCAAAACATTGGGTTAGGTGCAAAGCTGAAACAGGTGAACAAGCCCAGGTCCCACCCTATGGGGATTTATAATTTCATAATTGTCTAATACACTTTCAAATGTTTATTCAACAAGCACTAAGCTACTACGTGACAGGAAAAAAGGATGTGGTGTTGAAGGCTGTGATATACCCACATGGGCTCTGGCCCTAGATTATTTATATTCTGTTAACGGGACAGATTTGTAAACAAATACGTGTAGCAAAATAGGGAACATGTATAATAAATTCATTACAGATTCAGAGAAGTAGGGAGAGTCAACTCCGTCTGAAGAATCGGGGAAGTCTTCATAGTGAGAATGATGCTTGAACTATCAGTGGAGTCTGTCGAGACAGATAACAAAGTAAAGGGAAATTATTCCCACAGGAACCAAGGCGTGAGCATGGTGGTACCCTCAGGAAACGCAGGTGGACTGAAATGCTTAGTGTTCAGGACACAGCTTTGAGAGGACAGTGGGGGGAGAGAGGCTGGCATGACATGGAGAGAGAGAAAGAAACCAGCTCAGGGTTTGGGAGATTCTCGAAGACTTATTACAGAGGCAATAAAAGGATCTGTAATGGAAGTAAGAATATGACAGCATTTGCCCTTTTTTGCCCTAGCCGGTTTGGCTCCGTGGATAGAGCATCCACCTGCCGACTGAAGGATCCCAGGTTCGATTCCAGCCAAGGGCACATGCCTGGGTTGTGGGTTCGATCCCCAGAAGGGGTGTGCAGGAGGCAGCCGATCCATGATTCTTTTTCATCATTGATGTTTCTATCTTACCCTCTCCCTTTCTCTCTGAAATAAAAAATTAATTTAAAAAAAGAGAGAGTATGACAGTATTTGCCTTTTTTGAACAGATCGACCAATGCAGTGGTTGGCAAACTGCGGCTCTCGAGCCACATGCGGCTCTTTGACCCCTTGAGATTTTAGCAAAGGCCAGCTTAGGAGTACCCTAATTAAGTTAATAAAGATGTACCTACCTATATAGTTTAAGTTTTAAAAAATTGCCTCTCAAAAGAAATTTCAATCATTGATATTTGGCTCTGTTGACTAATGAGTTTGCCGACCACTGGATCAATGGCATAGAGAAGGTTTGCCCAGAGCAAGTGTGAGGTTGAAAGGTCCAATAACCATGTGCCATGGTCTCTGTTGGGGTCAGACAGGCCTGGACCCAGTCAGAAGCAGAGTGGCCGACTACGTTAAAGAGATGATGTAGAAGTGAAAGTGGGAGACCGGGGATTGAGACTTAACTGGCAGAAAGTCTGCTTGGGTAGAGAAAATGGAAGGGGCTTACTTATCCCCTGGCTGGGGAGCAAAGTGGAATTTCAGGAGTGCCCACAAGTGGAATGAAAAATCTCTGACGCAATTCTGAGGTGACGAGAATCCTCGTTTAGAATAGCTGGTGTAGACCAGGCCCCTAAAATGAAAGCGACACAACCACATAATCATTTCGTTTTTGAAATTACAGCCTATTCTGTGCGTGCTGGAAATGTTCATCAAACATCATTAGCAGCAGCCTGTGTTGCACTAATTCATCCATTCATTGTCTTCATTGAAACAAAGCGCTTTTATAATTTTGGGTTTGTTCTTTTTCTTCTCATTTTATTGTTAAACCGTTATTGAGGTCAGTCTCTGGAAAGATCTGACGTAATCCAGGCAGGGCGACATTTTAGGTTAAACAGAATCAACTGAGCACTGAGGTACGTTAGCTATGTTTCAGGCACTTGGGAAATTATCTCAGCAATCCAACAAATTAGCATAACCAGACAAATGTAAGAAGTGATGTGGGACGGACAGTGACTTGACTTAAATAAACACGCTCCTATTTTACTTGTGCTTATGAAAGCAAGTTCTGGTCCCCCTCCCCCACTTCTTCTACAGAAAGAATTCTTTCCTCTTCTATCTTCCCTTTCTCCACAACTGTTTGTGTGTTTGTCTTTTTTTAGTTGAATTTTGGCTTTCCCAAAATTCAACTTTGTGTGGCTCAAAGTTAAAATCGGTGAAACAAATACAGGGGGAAAGCGCATTAGCAAATAAATACCTATTACTTCTTAAGGCGGCCAGGCCCCCAAACAGCTCTTCTTATCCTAGATGATTCCCAAATGAAATGTAACGTCCTGCTGCACTTTCTCCGTTCAGCTCACCAAGTAATTTATTAGAAACATCCTTTCCCAAGACAAAAATCTTCATTCCGTTACAGGTATGTTCATTTACTTCGCTATTTAGAAATGGTATTTATGATATCAGACATACAAATTCTATTACTTCGTACTCTTTTTGCATATGATTCATCCAAGATTAAATAAGCAAATTTCCAGTAATAAGAAAATCCCAAGTGTCCAGACCTAAAACTGTCTTTGCTGTGCTTGAAGACAAAGTGAATTGGAAATTATTTGTTTCTCATTTCTTCAAATAGAATTTTGCATAGCCCTGGCGGTGTTCTCAGTGGTTAGAGCATTGGCCCCAGCACCAAAGGGTCACAGGTTAGATTTCTGGTCAAGGGTTACAGGTTGGATGGTCAGGGCAAGTGTGGGATATAACCAATTGATATGTCTCTTTCACATCTCTCTCTCTCTCTCTCTCTCCCCTGCCCCACTCCTTTCCTCCCTTTCACTTTCTGTAAAAATCAATGGGGGGGGGGGGGATATCCTCTTGTGAGGATGAACAACAACAACAAAAATCAAAATTTTGTATAAACTAGTTTAATAAATCTTAGTTTATAAACAAAGATCAAAATATTATGTTTTACTAAAATGCACTGGAAAGGGAGTCATTTTAATGCTCTGTGTATATAAACTAATACTTTTAAGGTTATAGACATACACAAATTCATGGATGTCCAGATCCTTTCTACCCATCTGTCCATCGGGCAGCAAACATTTATCGAACACTTCTATGTGCAAAGAACACAATTTTTGTGAAAATCAATAAAACAAATATGCACTCTTAGAGTTGGTAGGAGAGACAGACATGCAAAACCCGAAATAATTATAAGCAGAATAAAATAAAAGTATAAGAATTGTGGTGTAAGAACTCAAAAAAAAAAAAAAGGAACAATTCATTCCACGTCAAGAAAGCATCAACAATAGTAGAGAGTGCAATAGTAGAAAGTGAGAGTCCACACAAGACATTTGGAGATCAGCCAAGTACTCCACTCGGGCTGGAGCCCAAGTCTGAGAGGGGCCAGGGGACACCACATGAGCAGGAGAGGAAAGACCCTGAGCTGAACACCTTGGTGGGGGGAACACGGAAAGTTTCCACAAAAGGAGAAATTACACAATTCATCCTCTGATTGGGAAAATAACCACAACATGTGAAGAACAGACCAACGAAATGAATTCTGGAGTCATGGAGAATATTCTAATAGTCCAGGGAAAGGAACCACTTCCTGAGTAAGAATGATGGCAGCAGGAATGGAAAGGAAGCAATGAACACTTTGGAGACATGAGTATAGGTTTCAGTGCCTCACCAGTCACTGTAAGTTCAAGATTATAACAGTTAAAAATGACAGCACACATGTATTAGTTTACTTTATTTTTTTAATATATGTTATTGATTTTTATTTTATTTTTTTACAGAGAGGAAGGGATAGAGAGTTAGAAACATCAATGAGAGAGAGACATTGATCAGCTGCCTCCTGCACACCCCCCACTGCGGATGTGCCTGCAACCAAGGTACATGCCCTTGACTGGAATCGAACCCGGAACCTTCTAGTCCACAGGCTGATGCTCTATCCACTGAGCCAAGCCAGTTTCGGCAGTTTACTTTATTTTAAAAGTCAACTAGCCCTAGCCAGCTTGGCTCACTGTATAAAGCCTCAGACTGCGGATCAAAGGGTCTGGGTTCTATTCCTGTCAAGGGCACGTACTTTGGTTGCAGGTTCCACCCAGGCCCAGGCCCTAGTCAGGGTGTGTGCAGGAGGCAACCCATTGATATGTTTCACTCACGTTGTTATTTTTATCTGTCTTTCTCTCTCTCTTCCACTCTCTCTGAAAATCAATGGAAAAATATCCTCAGGTAAGGATTAAAATAAATAAATATATTAAATTAAATTAAATTAAATTAAATTAAATTAAATATATCTTTAAAAAAAATGAAATAAAAGTCAACTATAATAGTTTTTCCCCCAAAGACCAGATGTCTCCAGTGAATTCATCCAGGTACTACTTTAAGAGCGGCACTTAGTAACAGGTAATCATTTAACACAAGATTGGACCCATTTGCCATCTATTATAAACTATAATAGAGGCCCAGCGCACGAAATTCTTACACTGGATTGGGGGGCGGGGGCGGTGAGTAGGGGGTGTCTCAGTCTGGCCTATACCCTCTCTCATCCCCTTGGGGGATGTCCGCCTGCTAGCTGGTGGATCAGGCCTAAGCCAGCGCTCAGACATTACTCTCGCATTCTGGGGCTCTTGCAGTCCGGGACCCCTTGCTCCTTACTGCCCGCCTGCAGCGGAGGTGGGAGAGGCTCCTGCCACCTCTGCTGTGTTCCTCAGCCATGAGCCCGGCTTCTGGCTGACCAGGGCCCCCACTGTGGGAGCGCACTGACCACCAGGGCGCAGCTCCTGCGCTGAGCATCTGCCCCCTGGTGGTCAGTGCGCATCATAAGGACCAGTTTTTCCACCATTAGGTCAATTTGCATATTAGCCTTTTATTATATAGGATTATTATATAGGATGTCATAGAGACATACTAGTAAATAGTGAAAACAGTAAACACAGTACAAGAGCAAATTGTAAGAAAGGCACAAATATCTAGTAATATCAAACGTTTATTTTCAGAGTGAAGAAAGCTAGCTATAGATCCCCTTAGAGAGGAAAAACTAGAACAGCAACAGCAGAACACATCTGATTTCCCTTTGGGAGAATATTAAGTGAAATGAGAACTTTGAAGCAGGAAGTGGTTGACATTAGGAATAATGTACCTTAATATCCCTTGATGTTTCTATCCTTCCTTCCCTCTCCCTTCCTCTCTGTGAAAGCAATAAAAACATATTTAAAAAACAACTGAGACACCAGCCTGGCCAGTGTGACTCAGTGGTTGAGCATCCACCCATGAACCAAGAGGCTGATCCCCTGGGGGGCGTGCAGGAGGTGGACAATGGATGGTTCTTTCTGATTGATGCTTCTATCTCTCTTTCCCTATCCCTTCCTCTCTCTTCAAAAATCAATAAAAACAAAACTTAAACAATTTTTTAAAAATCCAGACATTAGAATTAGGGGTGTAAGTTTTCAATGTATTGACAATCACAAATTTTTCTTAAATCAGAACATTTTTTTCAATTTATTTCAAGGTTCTACTTCTAATAAGCTTTAAATACCTCCCAGGTCCTATAGACCAGGGACTCAACCTTCCACAGGAACTCATGTTCAGAGACGTGGAGGGACTGTCAGTGGTTACAGAGCCAGTGTCAGAAACAGAATGAAACCGTGGCGTTTCCACTGTGCTTCGCTGGCATGGTGCATAAGGAAGCAAGAAGTCAAATAAATGCCATTCAAAGGACAAAATGAAACAAAGAAGTGAACACCATTTAATTTAGATTGTGAGACAAATTTTGAGTTTAAAAAAAATCAATCATCTTTTAGCTAATATATTTAAACTTATCTCCAAAGACAATAGTCTTTTTTAAATTCTCTAATTTAAATTATCACTTAAGACAAACATTCACTAACCACTTAAAATATGTCTCCTTTTCCCAATGCCTACAAAGAGGCTTTGAATAAAACCAATGGCATGAAAATCAACTGCAATCTGACTTCCAATATTGCTGCTTCTGCAATTAATTTGAAAGTTGAGATATCCAGATAAGCCAGACAGTAAGCTGAGTCTAAAATATGTAACTTAGCAGGCTATAGAGGATCAATGAGAGGGGAAAAAAAGAGGGGACATATGCAATACTTTCAACAATAAAGATTTTTAAAAGGACAAAATAAAATATGTAATTTAATGGGATTATCAAATAAAGTTATTATTCTGTATGTTCTCAGATATCGCTTAATCTCACTCATTTGCTTTTACTCCGCTAGGTCTTTGCTTTATAGTTGGGGAACATAAAGATCTATTGAAGACATCAAAGAAGAATGATTGAGCTTTTAATAATGGAGAGAACCACAAAGAATGTGATACTCCCTTTAGGAATACATTTAGGTTTAAAAACAAAGGTTTGTAAAATGCTCACGGAGTTGTACACATTGAGATGATGCACTAACCAGGACCAGTGGGCAGTGAGAAGCAAATTTCTCAAAATGATTTTAAAAGCACTACTGTGCTAAGTAAAGCTGAGAAATGTGTTGGTTTCAACCAGTTATGGTTGATTACAATCATATCTGGTCCATTACACTCTCTGACATTTGGGATCATTTTTAATAAAATTAATGTCATTTATTACATATAGAGAGATCAAGAGAGCAGCTAATTAGCAAAGTAGAAAACATTGACTTTTACAAATTCATGTCACAATTCACACAGAGTACTGCAGTGATATTTCACTACCAAAGTAACTATTTTATTTACATGGAATTCTGAAGAATACGTTTGTCATCTGAATATATTTGAACATATTTGAAAGGAAATCTTGGAATTTATTATTAACAAGCTAGCATGTTTAAATGGTGACTTCCTCATTATTAAGAAAACAGTAGTAGATTGAAATAATGGGACTTGAAGCCAATTCTCAACTCTTAAGGACAAATATGAATGTCAGAGTCAATCCAATTAATTTTCCTCTATTTTCCATTTGCCTGGTCCATTACCTTTCTCCAGCATTTAGCTTTCATTTTATCCTGCATGCTGATTTATAGTGAAATAGTCTTCTCATTACTTAATTTCCCACAGCTTCATTAGGTAACTCAGGAGCAGAAAAAAGAATAGAATCAATACTTGGAAATTAGACATCAAATGGTTAACATTTATGCCACTCATCTGAATTGTTTTATTCACAGCTCTTAGCATTTGGGGACTCTAGAACCCCCACCCACACACAAAAGAATTTCCCCTTAGTAATAGTATTAATATCATCTATTATAACTGTGTCCCCCAGCTTTGTAATTTTTCTTCAATCACCGACACATGGACCCAGATAGGAATGAGCCTTACCCTTAAAGCCTAAAATAAAGAACTTGTGGAAGTGACAGAAGATGGCCAGTTGTCAGAAGCATACATCTTAGGACTAGGCACTGTGTATGGACTAGGAACTCAGTCTTTCTCCTCCTAGATGTGAGACTTAGGCCACATTACTTACACTCCCTCTGATCCCAATCTTTTCACCTGCAAATAGGCTGTAACATCACCTGGGTTACAGAACTGTTGGAAGGATGAGTGCATGAGCATATAAGTATTTTACCCATCATCTTCATAGATTTAGACTTTGGCGTTAATTTAAATAAAATATATAGCAAGGTCCAAAGCTTTCCTGTTTCTTGGCCTCATAGTACAGCTTTTAAAGAGGTTTTTTTTTTTTTTAAATATATTTTTATTGATTTCAGAGAGGAGAGGAAAAAAAAGGAAGAGATATAACAATGATGAGAGAGAATCACTGATAGGCTGCTTCCTACCTGCCCCCCACTGGGGATCGAGTCCACAACCCAGCATGCGCACTGACCTGAAATTGCACTGGGACCTCCTGGTTCATAGGTCAATGCTAAGCTACTGAGCCATGCTGGCCAGGTCAGCTTTTATATTTGAATAGCTTTACTGTTTGATAAATAGTAATATTCCTCAGCGAACATCAATGATATTTTTTTTCTTCAGTGTTTTAAAAAGATAACCAATCATTTCCTCAGGAAGTTTGGAGTATTATTCTTTATAAAATAAACTTGACAAAAATATCTCACAATTTGAAAAAGAATGACTGACCGCTAATATCCCTGGCTGGAGAGGCACTGAAATCGATGGCTGCCATAAGGTGAAAAATATTAAGGTTCTGTGTGTCAGGCAGGGAACACTGACCATGGCGGCAAGGCACCCTTTCCATACCTTTGTTTTATTATCGGCAACACATTCTCGCTCTCCTTTGGCCAGCATTGTCATCTACGGTGACACCTGTTTTATCACGTGTCCAGCAGGAAAGAGCACTCTAAATATCAGCCGGTAGCTTTTATTGGTCACATGTAAGAATGTGCTACAAAGTGCTTTCATTCCAAACTCTGTTGTTAAGCACTACCGCCTGCCTATATGGAGGCCACATACCTGTGTTTTGGTGTGGGGGAGCCATGCGGTGGAATCTGTAGAAATTGGGCATGCATTTCCAAATCTGTACTCTCTGGCCACTGTTTGATGCCCTCTGCATTTAGATAGTATTCGGCCTGGGCTAGGACACACGGTCCTTCACATGCAGTCCATGTTTCTGTCCAAACTACAGGTAACTCTCTTCTGTGTTGCTATGTGCCACACAGTAATATACACCCCAAAAAGAATAACAGCTATTAAGTGCTTTTCTTGTGATAGCCATGGTGCCGGGCATTTCATACACTTGATTTCATTCACTTCTCCAAAAATCTTATAAATTTTGTGAGGTTTTTTTAAAAATCATTTCTATATTACTGATTAGGAAATGAGATTCCAGAAGTTGAGATAAGTTACCCAAAATAACATTCCAAAAAGGAATAAAAAAGGAATTTAAAGACAGCTGTCTGGCTCCTAATTCCATTTTCTTGCTGCTACACTCTGCTGCCCCACATTCTCATCAATCGTCACAGGCAAATTTCTCAAGGAAATAAAAGTATTCAGAAAGGTGCAGCCAGTCGTTTAGACTTGACTCTGCTTAAAGAGGAGTAGAGGGAACATAGTAACCAAAACAACGTATTCAATCTCTTTCAAAAGATACTTATTACTTTAACTCTAGAAAGCTATCCTGGGGTGGGCGTGGGGAAAATCATAGGAGTTGTCAAGTGTTGGTGAATAACAGTGCTCATCTGTAATCTGTAGCATCATTTTGAATGTTAACTTTTTGAGATACACTTTGGAAAATAAATATAGTATACCCATATAATGGACTATTACACAGTCATGGAAGCTTACATTTTCAAAAACTAATGACAGCAACATCTCCATGATATAACATTAACAGAAAAGACGGGAAAATAAATTGTATAGAATACAGTATGATTTCATTATACAATGTATGTGAGTATGTACACACATGAGAGAGACGATCAATGTGATGCTATAAATGAGAGAAGTGAACTAAATGCTCACGGCGTGATGGGATAGCGGGCGGCTTTTGTTTTGTGTTTATATCCATTTGTAATCACTGAGCACTTACCTACTGTGACAAGTAGTGCTTTCACTCATGTATTAACTTATTTAACCTTTAAAACAAATATGAGAGGTAGAGGCTGCTACAATCCCCGCTTTATAGACGAGGAAACAGGAGGAACAGAGATTAAGTAACTTTCCCAGGTCTCACAGCCAGTAGTAGTGGAGCTGGTCTAGTTCCACACCTACGCTCTTCAAGGCTAAACAAAACCGGCTCTAATAACCAAGTGTTACTATTATAAACCAGCCTAACAAATGAATAAAACTTCTTGGAGAGGAACTGTTTTTCTTCCCTGCCTTGGATAAACTCAAATAGGGAATGAATGCAGGCTCTTGCCTGTCGGGCCACAAATAATGTACCTAAGACAGTAAAACCATGAACACCCTATTTTGCGGAGTCTTGCTTTGCAAATTGTTTCTTAAGACTCCATTCTCCACATCTCAGGGCATTTTTAGAACACCCCAAGCAAGCCCCAAATGCTAACAAATGTGAGGTAGGCCAAAATACTGGTGAAACAACATGAGAAGTAAGACTTTTCTCTCCTAAGATATACCTGGGCAACTCCCACACTTACTGAGTTCAAGACCACTGCCCAGCCGAAACCGGTTTGGCTCAGTGGATAGAGCATCGGTCTGCAGACTGAAGGGTCCCAGGTTCTATTCCGGTCAAGGGCGTGTACCTTGGTTGCGGGCACATCCCCAGTCGGGGGTGTGCAGGAGGCAACTGATCGATGATTCTCTCTCATCGATGTTTCTAACTCTCTATCCCTCTCTCTTCCTATCTGTGAAAAATCAATAAAAAATATTTTTAAAAAGAGAAAGTACAAAACCACTGCCCAGAAATATCACTACAACCAATTTTCCTAAAACATGGAAGCTACAAAAGAAAAACCACAACATGACCCCCAAATGTAGCACCGTGACTACATTTTTTAACAAGACCTCAGGAACTGCAGAGGCATAAGAATAGATGTTAACTACCTACCACAGCTTGACCCTCAATTTGCCTATTCATATGCCTCATTAATGGGCTAACAGAATTCTAATTTCCCTAGCTCACAGTAACAGGATTGATCAGTTAAAATCATTTAGAAACCTATTTGCACACTGACTTCAAATCCTTTGACTAAAGAAGGGTAAAGTGTGTCTAGGAGATAAACCAATGTGGATCGGGGTGGAGCCCCCAGCTGTATTTGAACACTGATTCTCATTCACCTCAGATAAGCAGAACAGTGGAGGCATCTGCTTCAGAATGGGCCGATTCCCACGGGGCTCATCAGATTCTCTCCTTTGGAATCTGAATTTGCTTTCCCAGGTGGCCAGTTCATCACAGTGTAACTGGAGCTGTGACACATAAATGTGCATGGCATATGCCACCAGTGAGTGGAGAAACAAACAAACAAAGTCCTAGAAGTAAGCAAATAAAGAAGATATGGACCATGTGAAAAGGAGAAGGAAGTAAAAAGAACACAAAATTTCAGTCTTCCTGTTGCATTATACTTCCGGGGACAATACTAACTGGCTATCTCAAGCTTTCATGGATTATAAAACTATGCAAAGGACTGATGCATTTCAGAGAGAAGGGGGTGGGAAGCAGGAAGAGATTACCTCATGAATGTCTATGCATAGTTGCATAGCCCATGGACAGATACTGGTGCTGGGAAGGCCTGAGGAGGGGAAGGGATGAGGGAGGAGGGGGGTGGGGTCTTTTGAGGTGGGAGGGTAGGAGGGGACATCTGTAATACTTTCAAGAATAAAGATTAAAGAAAAATTACATAGCCCACTTATTCTGTAGAGAAGCAAGATCAGAGACAGTGCTGAATCTGACACTATCATTTCTAATAGTGACAGTCTAACAGCGGCAATTTTCTCCCTTTGTACAATGCTTTATCTTTTACAAAAGACCTACAAACAGCAATGTGAAAGTATGTGTTTAACAAGAGACTCTCAAAAAAGATAACCTAAATGTGTGTGCGTATGTGTATTTAGATAATTTATTATAAATTTTACTGATATAAGGTATGTGTAGCTGAGCACACAACTTACAAATAATACTAATATATCTATAACATGTATAATTGCAAATTTCATAGGACTAATTGATTCCCATGGAATGTCTTAAGTGCAGACAATAACAAAACAATAATCAAGCCCTAAATTGGCCAGTTTCCACGGTGTAAATATTCCCACTATGGCCAATTTCAAGCTACCAATGTGATGTCACTGAGCATGGATTGAGGAGAGTTGAGCAATAGCATACAACTGCGTATGTTCACCACATAGATGAAAAAGACTGAGCATGGATGATAGCAAAGAGTACAGATACTACTACCATATAGTAAAATAATTAGAAGGGAGAACTTTGGCAAATGCCTTAACTTTCTTTTAAAATGTAATTTATTTAATTTTAGGTTTACATATTCAATTTTTAATACTTTCTTTATATAACCACTGACACAGATTCCTGTCTGAACCCCATTTAAACCAGCTCTAACACACCACAGAAAAGTATCATCCTACTACCTTAGTAGGGTGGGTATTGCTAATCTACATCAAGCAACTACAGTCATTTGCTCATCAAACTGGTTGATTAAAAATTTTAATGTGAATAACTAGTACATGGTGAACATAGCGGTTTTTGATTCAGTAAATCTGGTGTGGGGGCCTTGGAGTCTGTATTTTAATAGGCAAAATTGCCTTTCCCATGCCAGATGATTCATCCAGAGAATTACAGAATTCAGCACTTATTGACTACATATGCTGGGCTAAACTCAGAATATACGTCTTATGGATGAAAAAACAGGTTCTGTAATGAAACTGACAAGTCCAGTGACAGAAAGTCACCTTACAGAGTAATCCAATCATAGATTCCTAACTGGGTAGGTCATGGTGTGTAGTCACGCCCCAGGAGTAAATATAAATTCTCTACCAAAAGGTTTATCTTTTCCTTTAAAGAAGCCCTGTCCATTGTTTCTGTGCATCTAGCTTAGCACGCCTTTGAAATGCCTTTTTCAGACCCCTAGGAAATATAACCACCCTCAAGAAAGCACAGAATCTCAGCTGTCTTGTAGTCCAGTCCCCCCTTGCTTTCTCCCACTTTCATGTAATCTTCCTGATGTCCCTTCCTTAATTCCAAATGCATAAAAGAAACCGCAGACTGCCACTCTGAGAGACATTTTTCTCATTCCGTTGAGATCTTGCTTCCAGGCCTAGCCTCTGTTTGGCTCAAATAAATTCTTGTAAAAATTCTTTACAGGTTTGGATGTTCTTACCTCAACAACATGGACACAAAAGAGAGAAAACGTGACCTTAACAAGAATACAAACACTAAGAATAATGATGCAACTACTTCGGCAGAGATAACTTGGCCACTCCAAAATATACCTCGTTGGGGATATTGATTATTTTAGGCTGGTTAATTTTAAGAAACAGCAGCTTTGGGCAAAAGCTCTGAAACCCACATACACCAGCCAAGAAGAACCTTGAAGGGTAGAGGGAAATTTTTCCTCCACCAACACTATGATATTGCTACATACCAGCTGCTTTGGGAAAACAGCAAAACCCAGCTTGGGAGTCATAAGAGAAAATGATGTTTGATCTGAGTCTTGAAAGAGCACAAGCTAATCAAGAGAGGAAGGGGAAGAGAGGCAGGGACACTCAGGGCTGAGAGAGCAGCATGTACATGGCTAGGTAGGCAAAAAAAAAAATTGGCCCAGTAGGATAACAGCACATGCTTTGGGACTGTACCTCTTACTTGTGTTTTGCAGCCACATTTATCTGGAACACATTTTTCTTTCTAATCCTCACCCAAGGATTTTTTTTTTCCATTGATTTTTTAGAGAGAGTGGAAGAGAGAAGGAAAGACAGAGAGAAATATAGATGTGAGAGAAACACATCAATCGGTTGCTTCCTGCACACGCCCCAAATAGGCTGGCCGGGCAGGAGCCTGTAACTGTGGTATATGCCCTTACCTGGAATCAAACATGGAACCCTTAGGCCCACAGGCCTACACTCTATCCACTGAGCCAAACAGGCGAGGACTGGAACACATTTTAACACATATTTGTTAGACTACATGTTCAGTCAGAATACCTAAGAGGAGGGCTGGGAGATTAGACAAAAGAGTTATGGCCAGGTCAAGAAGGACTTTTTAGAATGCCTAGCACAAAATAAGTACTCAGTAAAGTCCCGCTTAATACCCTTCCTTAGACATTAATGTTTAAAAATTTAATTTTATCACCATTCTAGGATTATTGCTGAGAAAGAATTTACATAGGATAGCTAACCTACAAAGCCTACAAATACAGAATTCTCTCAAAGCTTTTATAATTGCTAACTTCTCATTCAGAGAACATGCCAAAAATCACCAAAAGGATGTGTTAGAAATGTGCAACCAAAGTCCCAGGGGAAACATTACTGTGCTAGAGGCCCGGTGCACGGATTCGTGCACTGGTGGAGTCCCTGGGCCTGGCCTGCACCTTCTCATAATCCAGGACCCCTAGGGATATATCAGACTGCCAGTTTCAGCCCTGCGGGGATCGGGCTGAAACTAGCAATCCAACACCCCTGAGGGATGTATCAGTGCGGGGAAACTGCAGGTGGCTGGGGAAGAGCCTGAGCCAGGCCTGGGGTCACTCCCACTCATCTGGTCCTACTGTGCCTGCTGCTGCTAATGCTGCTCCAGAGAGGCTCGCACCATACAGCTGCACTCTCCCGTGCCAGCTTCTGGCTGAGCAGCACTCCTGTTGTGGGAGCGCACTGACCACCAGCGGGGCAGCTCCTGCACTGAGCATCTTCCCCTGGTGGTCAGTACACGTCATAGCAACCAGTAGACCAGACTGGTCTACAGGTTGCTTAGGCTTTTAGATAGATAGATGATAGATAGATAGATAGATAGATAGATAGATAGATAGATAGATGATAGATAGATAGATAGATAGATAGATAGATAGATAGATAGATATTTTCACTTCGGCTTTACTTCATTCTAATTCACCTGTTTTCAGAATAAAATGGGAGTATTATAGATGTTATTTTCTGCTACTAATGTTGTATCATTACAGCTACAGACATTTTAATTAGGTAACTCAAGTAACATAAAAATCTATGAATTAACATCATAAAGAAAAAAATGAATCCAAGAGCTAAATAATGGGTAGAAAGAATATCTAAAGTGTGGGAGCTTATTTCTACATAAAACCAGCAAGAAAGGTATGCTTGCCATCGTAAGGCACCAATTTTGTAGCCCTACCAAACCACCATGGGCACATTCCCTTCTCTAAAGCAAACCATGCCCATCTGTCTTATCTCTCCTTATCTCCCCTTTGTAGTATGTTCCAAACACCCTCTTCCACAATGACCCATTCCCTCCCTCTGCATGCACCTCATCATTGGATTGGATTTTACATTTTCACAGAACTTCTCCTGCACATCTCATGGAGCATGGCTTAATGCTAGACACTCAAATACTTGGACAGTGAACACACAAAATGATTTCCAGGAATTATATTTAGCTTCAAGCTTCAATTGTTGATTTTCTCACCTCCCCCCAAAAAGAAGATGAAAATATCATCATCAAGTTTTTAAAAGCCTTAGACTGGAGACAGTAAAAAGAGGTTATCAAAAGGGATTTTATTGAGTTGCTTGTTAAGTGTCAGCAAGTCACCAGAGGGCTCTATAAAGGGTAAGGGAATTTTTAGCTCTGCTTACACATATATCCCACAAGCATCCTAGGATATATGATTTTTACCCACGTCAAAGAACAAAGAAAAAAGAAGGAATGGGTATCTCAAGGCTGTTTCTATCCCTGTCTTCTTTAACCAATTGAACTTCAAAAGAGGACTATTGACAGAATTCCAGAGGTGAATCATATGATACACTTACTCAATAAATGCTATTGCTAGTATCATAATAACAACTTAACATTTTAGTCATACTGTGTAAGCACTTTTCAGTCGTCCTCTTATTAAACTCCTGACAACATGCTATATAAGGTAAATACCGCCATTTATCCTCATTTTAGAGACGAGGAAGCTTAGATTAGGTAAGACTTTGCTCCAAGTTAATAATGTAAGTCACAAGGCCAGAATCTGTATCTAGGTTTCTTAGGCCAAACCATCTATGATTACAAGATTCAATTCTTTTTTTTTTTAAATATAGTTTATTGATTTTTTTTTTACAGAGGGATAGACAGTTAGAAACATCAATGAGAGAGAAACATTGATCAGCTGCCTCCTGCATACCCCCACTGGGGATGTGCCCGCAACCAATGTACATGCCCTTGACCGGAATCAAACCCGGGACCTTCCAGTCCGCATGCTATCCACTGAGCCAAACCGGTCTCGGCAAGATTCAATTCTTAACAATGTAAGTACTTGGGTCTCGTTCATAACTTTTTTTTCCTTCTATTTGAAAAATTAAGAACAAGACACCAGCATCTGAAAAAGAGGCCGGAACAAGGGCATTCCCACGGGCTGAGGTAGCACGCTGAAACAAACTGTCAAAGCTGACAGACCTCAGGATTCCCAGCACACTCCCAACAAACAAGCATCCAGGAGGGAAAACACACAATAATAATAACAACCCAGAGTGATTAAATATGGACCCTATTGGCAGAAAGACCAATTAGGATATCATTGTTTTAAAGGTATGATCACCCTAAAGAGCTTATGGGAAACTCAGATTTAATGTACAATATGTTCATATCCATTCCATGTTCAGGTCACGCGGCAAATAGGATGTTCGGCAGAGGATGAGAGCTCTAGAAAATGCTGTTAATGTAGGACTTTTGACTATGCACTGTCTCTACATATTAATAACCTCCCTTTAGCATCTAAAACCAACTTCAGAGAGAGAAATAAAGGCCTTGAAATGGATACCTAAGAAGAGTTTTCCATAAAGTGTCACCTGTCCAGTTGACAGAAAGAAATGTGTGGAAGCACTTAAAACTGTGGCCACACCATAAGACCAGAGGCTAATGCTTAGCTGTCATTATCAGCATTCTTTTTCCACAGTTTTAAGGTCATCAGTAAGAGGAATCCAGCAATCAAGGGATTATACATAGTTTCAGAGATAGCCGATTAACACCTCTGCAAAGAAGTAAGGCAAAGGAATTTGAAATTTACAGAACCTTGAAATTCTTTCACCCCTTTTCCACCCCCACCCCCCCCCCAAAAAAAATCATCCCTTTGGCTTTAGACTTTGTTTTGTAAAACTGCAAAATCAAGTACCCCTAGGTTAACAGCACTTTACTCTCCAGGGCTTATTTACATGGGAGATTCCCCAGGATTCTTAGATTTCTTTAAGGTAGGTTTTACTGAGGAAAGGAAGGGGAGGATTTCAAGGCGTGAAAAAAACAATCTTGGGACGGAAGGTGGACCCGGGAGAAGAGAGCTTTCCAGCGAGAGAGATCAAAATGTGCCGACCGGGCAGTGAATTATAATTCGCCAACCCTCCCCCCTCCTCCTCCTCTTGCTAAAACCCGTTTGGCCTTGGACCGCCCATTTCCTCAACGCCTGCGAGGGGGCCACGGGGCTGCCTTTACTTCCAGGGAAACTGACCCAAAGAGCATAAGGCAAGGGAATTAAAAAAAAAAATTGACAGAACCTTGGGCAAGGGCGCCCATTGTTCTGCGCCCAATGTGTCTCTCTGCCGGTAGAAGAAAAAAAAAAAATCGTGACTTCCCAGCTTTTTGAAAAGGCAGGCGCAGATCCTGCTGCAACCGCGGGGCCGGAGCCGAAATCTCTAACCTATCAGGCTCGGGGCGGGCGCAGAGCCCCGGCCCGGAGCGTGGAGAGGGAAGGGGCGGGGAGGAGGCCGGGGGAGCCGAACCCGGGGCTCCAGGAAGTGGGTGGGGAGGCAGCGGCCGAGGCTGGAGCCAACCGCGTCCACGGCCGGAGTGCCGATGGCCTCGCAGGGGGAGTCCCGGGCCGCCGCGCGCCGCGGTCACGAGCGCTCTTGGCAGCGCGGTCCCCCCGGGTTCCCGTCACCGCCCGGCCGCGCCGCCCGCTCGCTCGGGCCGGGGACGGGAAAAGGGCCGGGAAAAGTGGGCGGCGGCGGCGGAGTTTTCCCCGCTGAGTCACAGCCCAGCCAACTTTTACGGCATTTCCCCGGGAAGAAGAAAACAAGAAGTCCGCCCAGTCCCGCAGAGCCCGCCGATCGCTTCTAGCTCACGCTCAGTCCGCGGCGGGCGACTCCAGACCCTCCGCCGGGCCGGCGGCCACGCGCCGCGCAACTTCTCCTCCGCCCCCAGCCTCGGGGCGCCCCGGGCGCCGGCCCAGGCGCTCCCCACCGGGCGCGGGGAGGGCCGGGGGAGAGGAGAGAGAGGGGGAAGAAGGGAGAGGAGAGGCTGCGTGCTCACCTGCAGGACACCGACACCTCCACCCGCGTGGCTGGGATGGCCGCGCTCAGCTGGTTCAAGTCCCCGATGCCCGCGGTGCTGGTGTAGCGGCTGTCCATCTTGGGGGGCGAAGAGGTGGGGGGCGACGCCCTGGACTGGTCCGGCGCCCACTTCCAGAGCTCGAGCCGACTGAGGTCCCGGCGCCCAGCCCCAGACGGACGGGGCCGGAGGCAGAGGCGGGAGGAGGAGGCGGCGGGAGGAGGAGGCGGAGGCAGCCGGCGGCCAGTCGGAGGGAGGAGGCTGGCGGGTCCCCGCGCGCGCGCTGCCCCGAGGGACCCGCGAGTGGGTCCCGGCCGCGGGGGAAGGGGGCGCCCGGGGCTGCCGGCGTCCCGGCCCCGCTTCCTGCGGGCGGCAGCCCCCCGCTGGGGGCGCCCCGGGAGCCGCGGGGCGGGCACCTGGAGGGATAGGTGGCCCCAGACCCGGACCGGCCCGTCCAGGAGCGCCGGCCCCGGCCCGCCGCGCGCGCGTGTGCGGTTTCGCGTTTGTCTCCGCCTCTCCCACACCCACACCCACACCCGCTTCCCGGGCCGCGACTCCCTCCTGTCAATCAGGTGTGGACGGCGGTGTCACGCAGTTGGCTCGCCGGGGCTGGCTGCGAGCGGGAGGTGTGGGCCCCTGGGTCCTCCGCCCCTCCCCTCCCCTCCCCACCCCTCCCTCCCCTCCCCGCGCCGGCCCGCCCCGCCCCCGGAGCCTCCGGGCCCTCCCCCGCCGCCCCCTGCACGGGAACCGGGTCCTCTGCCCTTTGGGGGTTGGCGGCGGTGGGACGGGGGGAGGACGAGCGCCCACCTTCCGCCAGAGGCGGTCAGGTGGCAGAGCAATCTGTGGGACCCGGAGGGAGCAGGCTGGACTCTGGAGAGAGGTGGGGAGGCGGGTGTTTGGGGTCGAGGAGAACCACCGAGTTTCCGAATTCTTTCCCCCCCTTTCTTCAGGGCGCGGAGGTCTAAGGGTGGCTGGCGATCCTGCTGCTGCAGCCTGAGCTCTTCTGCGCCCCCTCCTTTCCAAAGGCGTGCAAGTCCTGTCCCGAAATCCCCAGGTCGCCCTCAACCGCAGCGGCCACACCTGCATGGCCCCGGAGGGGTGGGAGCGGAGGGGCCAGAGCGAGCGCTGCGGGTGGGAAACCGGGTCCCGGGGGGCGGCCGGGCTGGTGCCCGGAGGCAGCCAGAGCACCGGGAGGTACCAGCCGCCAGGCACCTCCATCTCGGGGACCTGCATTGCCCGCACCTTTCCGCCCGCCTCGCCCGGTGCGCCCGCAGGTCCCCGGTGCTGGCCACCGGGGGCAACCGAGAACGCGACTCACCCGAAGGCACATCAGGAGAGCAGAGGGAGGGGAACCCTGTCCGCCTTCATTTAGGGCGCCTGCCACGCAGTTTGCAGCTGGTGGGACTAACTCAGGGAGGCACAGTTTTCCCCGAGTGAGGACCTGCCATCAGTTGTGACATGTTCACCCACTTGGAGCCCCTTGCCTTAGCGAATCTAGACCGGCAGACTTGGGGGAACCGAGGTGAAGGCACAGTTCTGTCATAGCCCCGGCCTGGCCAAGTATCCTTCCAGATTTTATTCTCCGTTTCCTTTCCTGATCTTCCCGCCCACCACTTGTCACACCTTAAGTCCAGAAGTTCCCTGTTTCTCTTCCCCTTTCCCGGTTACAGATTAAGCTTTACTTACAGATTAAGTTTTACTATTTGGAAAAGTCCTAAAATTCTGAACATTTCTATTACTTTGCCCAAAATTACATTGCGAGAAGAGACTTACTGTATTTTCTTAAGCTAACCAGACTTTTATTTTATAGAAGCCTACTGAAGAAATAAAAGTTGAGAACTCTTAAAATAGTATTCAACTCATAAGACCTTTGCTTCTTAAGTTTTTCTACTTTATTAATTTGTACTATGTAATAAGCTGCCCATAATTCACTTGTACCCCTTAAGTTTGATGCCTATATTCTCCTGTGGAGCCATCTCAAGCAAAATAATAACCCATCCCATCAGCCTACACGTTTTCTCTTGTTCCTTCTGTAATCACTTTCTCCCTTTACCACTGAAAATCCTTTCAGGCAACCACTGATATTCTTTATACAACTATAGATAAGTTTTCATTTCTAAATATATGTATATTGCATATGGAATCCTACAACATGTACTATTTTTTTCTGTAGCTTCTTCTGAGCAAAATTCTTTTGAGATTCTTCCATGTTGTTGAGTTCATCAGTAGTTAATTTCTTTTTATTGCCTACTAGTATTCCATTGTATAGATGTGCCATGAATTGTTGTTTATCCCTTCCTGCATTGGTGGACATTAAGTTGTTTCCAGGTTTGGGATACTACAAAGAAAACAGCTATGAACATGTATGTAGACTTTTTTAATGTGGACATACGCTTTCATTACTTCTGGGTAAATATCTAGGAGTGGAATAGCTGGGTCATATGAAATATGAATATTTAACTTTTTAAGAAACTACTAAATTGCACCAAAATAGTTGTACCTACTTTCCATTCCCAAATTATCTGAGTTCCAGTTGTTCTACTAACACTTATTATATTACTCATTTGAATTTTAGCCAATGGAGGATATGGGGGAGGGGCGGGTAGATGGTGATGAAAAGAGACTTGGCTTGAGGTGGTAAACACACAAAAGAGTGTACAGATGATGTGCTGTTCAATTGTGCACCTGAAATCCATACAATTTTATTAACCAGTGTCGCCCCAATAAATTCAATAAAAGGGGAACTAGGTAAATAAAATGTAGCCAATCTAATAGTAGAAGTAGGTTAATGACTAATGATATTGTCAGATGGGTCCCCCTGTGGGTTAATAACTAATGGCAAGCATATTTTCATGTGCTTATGTGCTATCTATAGATCTTCTTTCATGAAGTGTCAGCTCAAATCTTTTGCTCATTTTTACTGAATTGTTTTATTATTCTTGAGCCTTGAGAGTTCCCTACATATTCAGCAATCGTAAATTCATCATGTTGAAGTAAGCTTTAAGTGACAAAACTTTTAAGTATATTCAAACTCTGTTAATGTAGTTAGCACAATACATAAAGAATTGCAATTTTAAAAAATAAATTTTAATAGCTTAATAAATACCATGCAGTATGACATGTCTTTTCTTCAAGCTTTCATTTTAAAGAATTTTTAATAAAAATTTATATGTATTAAAATCTATTGAGATAACATAAATGACTTTGGAGTGTGTTAAAAATTGAAGATGAATTTCAGTTACTAAAATGTATAAGCAGCTGTTATTCACCAAGCCAGTGATTCAGTAAAAAATTATTTGAATATTTCCTGTGTGCTTAGACACTGTGCTAGACCTGGGAGATACAGCTCCTGCTGGCAAGCAGATGGATGACTGGGTAGAGATTATCCTGAATGAATCACTGAGTTTTTATCTGAGATTTTATTATTCCACAAGATTTGAGAAGAACTCCGATTGTAAATTAAATTGTCATTGTCCGTTATTTTTTCAGGAGCATTTATTTATGAAATAGCATGGTCAAAAAAGAATCAGCTTGTCTGAAAGAGCATATATCCTTATAAGGACAAAGTTCATTTACCTCATCGCGCAGGTATTGTGTCAGCACGCACAGAAATCTCAAACAAATTGTGCTGAGCAGTTCTTCAGACTGTAGCTACAGCAGTGGAAAATTCGCTCAGTTGGGCCTAACTCTTCCCCCGCCAAGATAAGTCAGAAATGCCAGCATTGCCATATGCTCACCTTCAAAATGTCCTCAGGAAATTGAAGAAAATAGGTAGCTGCCGCATTGCTTCACCTCCATGGATAGCTATATCGATTTAGCCACATAACCTGCTCTATATAGGCACAGCTTACAAAATAAACTCATGTGGTAGCAAAGAACAGACTAGCTGTTTCATTAGGGGAAAATTGCGGTTGACAGAAGACATTTGAATGAGTGTCCAAAACATGTTCTCTGAGCGCCTGCCTTCTTTCTGACCTGTTCGCCATTTGGAGATGATTTACCCAAAGTGATCAAGTCAGCACATAACCCAATAATTTCAGAAATAAAATAGCTTGAAGTTGCCGAAAACGGTTTGGCTCAGTGGTAGAGCGTCGGTCTGCGGACTGAAAGGTCCCGGGTTCAATTCTGGTCAAGGGCATGTACCTTGGTTGCGGGCACATTCCCCGGTAGAGGGTGTGCAAGAGGCAGCTGGTTGAAGTTTCTCTCTCATCGATGTTTCTAGCTCTCTATCTCCCTTCCTCTCTGTAACATATCAATAAAATATATATTTTTTAAAAAGAATATTAAAAAATAGCTTGAAGTTACCTTTGTGACTAAATAAAGTATTTATCAGTATTTGAATACCACCTTTCCAATGGTTAAGGTAGTCAGAATAATATCACTTTTTAAATATTACAAATGATAGCAAGATTAAGATATGTTGTGAGTGTCCAGGAACATTAAATCCAATATTTTAATCAGGTGATACTTTTCTAAGGGCTCTTGGGTGGTCGTTTAGGTAAGCCTATTCTCAAGCACTTTCATTGTTTGATAAATAAATTTTATATTCAAGAGGCCATTTAGAATACATAATGCTTTCAGTTTCAGAACTTTATATATATGAGGATATAGAAGAACATATTTCTAATTATGTTTTGAAAGTCTTGGGCTGGTTTAGGTAATATTTAGTTTTCCACTATCACAGAGTCATTTGGGTCAACCACTAAATAATCAACAAAGAGACACCATGAACTTGTGAGGACTGGGGAAGAGGTAGATCAGGAAGGTGATCAAACTGAGGTTAGTTCTCTAACTATGACTGAATCTCCCTTTTTTGTTTGTTTGTTTGTTTGATGATAGTATTTCAGTTATCCGTGTGTAACAAGCCAGTCCAAAACTTAATCACTCAACAATAGCTTTATTCCTTTTCATGATTCTTTGAGGGAGCGATTATGGCAGGGCTTGTCCAGGCAGGTCTGCTCTATGTAGTGTCAATTAGCATCATTCATTCAGCTAGAGGCTGGCTGGCCTGGAACATGCAAGAAGTCTTCTTTACCATGTGTGGCAGCTCAGTGCTCTTTGACCATGTGGCTTTTCTCTTGTCTCTTCATTCATTTGTTTAGCCAGAACTTCACATCATGGTGACTGGCTTTCCTGGAGCCAAAGTGGAGGTTGCCACACCTCTGAAAAGCTAGAGCTGGAACTAGCTCAGTGTCACTCCCACTGGTTTCCATTTGTCAAAGCAAGGCATGAGGCTAGCCTAAATTCACGGCAGGAGGGGTGGCTGAGTTGACTTAAAAGGGTAGGGCAGCATACACATATTGGAAGGGAAGGAATTGATAGCAGCCATCTTTGGGGACTAAAATAGCCAATTTAATTAAGGCTAAAATAATTGTATGTCCCTCATTTAAAACACACACACACACACACACACACACACACACACACACACTGATCTAATTTTCCACTACTTTTAATTGGTTCTATTTGGGGGGAAAATTAAGGAATCAGAAGTCTTGTAGATGTCATTGTAATGAGTAGGATCATAGTAGTAAGCAATGATTTGTCTTCAAGAATGGCTTTGCTATCTATATGCAAACATAGAAGGAAGAAATAGAAAATATGGAGAATATGCTCCCTGCTTTTAAGCATCAGCTTGGTGTGCTTAGAATCAGTTTAAGAAAGAGCAATAAATAAGCTATGTCTTGTCATGAGATCATGTGGTATAGACCGATGTGACTACTGCTCAAGGAAAGGCATATTAATGAGAAAGAATAATCATTAAAACATTCCTGGAAAAATGGGACTTAATATTTTTAACGAGTAAAAGGAGAGGACAGAACAATATAGGTACGGAAATATGAGCAAATATAGAGGTAAATGTAAGTATTTCGTATGTTTGTACAGTAGTGAGAAGACCAAAGTCTCCAAAGAGGAAGGCTGTGAATTTGAATACAGCGAGGTTGTCTTAAAAGACTTTGTAATTTGAGAGAAAATATGTAAAAGGAGTGTAAGCTAAAGTTATCCAAACCTATTCTGTCCAGGAGAGTAGCCACAAGTGGCTATTTAAGTTTACATTAATATTAAATAAAATTACAAACAAAGCTTCTCCGTTGCATTAGTTACATGTCAAGTGCTCAATAGCCACATATGGCTAGTGGCTACCCTATTGGATGGTACATAATACAGAATATTTCCTTCACATGCTAGAGCAGTGGTCAGCAAACTCATTAGTCAACAGAGCCAAATATCAACAGTACAACGATTTAAATTTCTTTTGAGATCCAAATTTTTTTAAAACTTAAACTATATAGGTAGGTAAATTGTTATTAACTTAATTAGGGTACCCCTAAGCTGGCCTTTGCTAAAAACTCAAGGGACCAAAGAGCCACATGTGGCCTGCGAGCCACAGTTTCTCGACCACTGCACTAGAGATTATTAGACAGTACTGACAATCTATTCTACTTCCCAATATTTCTGAAATCTATTCACCTTTCACTTCCCCTCTAACTCTTAGTTCAGTTTAATTACATGTTTCACTTGGGGTTATGCAACAGTCTCCTACCTATCTCCCTGTTTCCAGTCATGCTTTTCTCCGATCTGCTCCCCATTCTGCAGCTAGAATGCACTTTATAAAACATTCATCTGGTCTTCTCAAATTCTTGCTGAAATTACTCATGCCATTCTTTGCCAGAAATATTCCTCTGTGCCTCTTTCCTTAACTAACACTTATTCTTCAGGTCCCAAGTTAGATGCCACTTCCTTAACAGAATCTTCTCACATATCTCTGATCTTCAACATTCTTATCATTAAAATGATGCTATCATCTATGGTACACAGTTGGTGAAAATTAATGATGATGAATGTAACTCATTGAGTGCTTAGCATTTAAAATGAGAGCAGTGCTAACGCTTATGTTGAGAATAATAATTTTGTGTTGATGGCTTAAATTCTCTTGCTCTATTTTCTCATGTATCTACCCAAAGTTGCATTCTAAGAAGAGCCACCAATCTGTCAAGTAATAATTTAAAATGACTTATAAAGCTCACATGACATATACCATAACTCAGTCACAAAACTAATCTAGCAGAACAAGTTACTTTATGTGCAGAGAAGAGATAGAGATTAAATTCTAAGGCTCTTATATTTATTTAGGGGAAATGGCAGTTTACATTTCTTCTAGAGGTATAGACATTCGGGTGAGTATGATTATCTAGTGATAATCAGTAAACATTAAGAACTTTCATAGAATAAACCCTTTACATCTTGAAATCCAGGTGTCTTTAAAAGGGGCCTGTTGTAAGAATTTTAAGGATATATCTTTATGGTTGCTAAACACAAAACAGCTCTTACTTTTGATGAATGCTTTCAGCCTTCAAATTTATCTAAAGTTTCTTCCAAGTAGAAACTGCTAATTCAGAGAGTTTGCTTTTTCAAGGCCGCCAGAAGAAATCCATCTGTAAGACTAAGTCAGAAAGAGCAGGCCTAAAAAAATTCTGAAACTTATCAAAAGAATATACGAAAGAAAACAACCTTATAGTAAGAAATGAAGTCTCAAATATTTCGTTCCTGCAGGGGCCTTCCTAAATGCCCAAAATAAGCACCTTTTACCTTTTTTTTAAAATTATTGTTTGAAGTATTACAAATAGTAGTACATATGTCTCCTTTTTCTTTCTCTCCAATTGACCTTCCTCCAGTCTCCCCTACTCGGCTGCACATGCCTTCACCCCCTTCCCAGTGTCTTGCATCCCTTGGTTGTGCTTGTATGCATGCATACAAGTCCTCTGGTTGATCTCTTACCTTCCCCACCCTCCCAGCCTTCCCAGCCTTTCCTCTGTAGTTTGTCAGTTTGTTCGATGCTTCTCTGCCTCTGTATCTTCTACTTTTGTTCATCAGTTTATGTTTTTTTTTATTATTCATAGATGAATGAGATCATATGGTATTTTTCTTTCACGGACTGGCTTATTTCACTCAGCATAATGCCCTTCAGTTCCATCCCTGCTGTTGCAAATGGTAAGAATTCCTTCTTTAAATGTATTTTTAGAATAAGTATTGTGTGACAACTTGCCGAATATCTATTTCCCCTGCTAGACTTGGAGCTTCAAGAGCCTCAGGACCAGCCTCTTTTTCATTGGTTCTCTCCTGCGCCCAGCATACTGACCGATACGAGTCAGGTGATGTGTGGCCAGCAACTGTCGAAAGTTGGTTTGATATACTGAGTTCTGGAGAGAGCTGAGCCCACAAGTGGAATGTCCAACAGACATTTGGAGCTACACTGAGGGGACAGGATTGTCCAGATTGGAGTGAATAGCTTAGAGTTGGTAGTTGAAGCCGAGGATTTTGGTGAACACTCCAGGGGAAAGGAAAGGGGAATCAAAATAAAATCTGATGAGTGACTTCCCTGGAGAGAGGAGGACAAACAAGGGTTCCACTGAAGAAATGGATGGGGAAGAAGCACTTGAAAAAGCAGGAGAGAAAACTCCAGGATGGGGACACTAAGAACAAGGAAGGCGTTTTTAAGAGGGTGTGAGTAAGATCGTGACAGCAGAAGCTACAGAAGTTGTATTATTGCCTTGTTTCCTTGCCACTGTACATTGCCAGATTCTCTCTCAGGAAGTTTCTAATATCACAGAATCCTCTAAAATCTTTCAGATTCTTATACTTAAATGCCCCTGGCTCACCTCTCGGCCTGCTTTACTTCCTTGAGCATGAAGCCACCCTATTCCAGAAGGCTTCAGTGCAGAAAATAGATCTCCAGTAAGAAATTGCATGCTGAGGGACTCACACAGGAACAACCCCTCTGGCATGTTATGGCCATGATGTGTGGGGAATGAATGCCTAATTTTCAGATCTGATATAGATCCCTTCTAGAGCAGGGCAGATACATGTTAACTAGTGTGTGATCAGAGTCTACTCTGGTTTTTTCCTGCTTGGACAACTAGAATGTGCAACCATGCAAAAGAACAAAAGTTTTGTTGGAAATAGATACACACAAAAAAATATAAATCTTTTTAATAACTTGGTGAAATTGACATTTTTCTGGGATAGCCCTGCATTTCCTTTTATTTGAGAATAGTTATTTTAATGCAAAAATGCTAATATTTTGCAGGACCTTTCTCTAACTGTCCAAGAGATTTGGGCAGAACTTTGTAATTTACAAAAGCATTCTTTTTCATAACCATGATAATTGCTGTTAAATCTACCATGATTTGTCACAGTAGATGGCATATTTTCTATTCAAGTTCAGATCATTTAGTTATTGTGTTTCCAAGGTGAGTCCCTTATTGTATGGTTTATAGAAATAAATTGTTTTTGTTGGGTTTTTAGATGTTGAGGAAAAGTTTTCGCAGTCACTGGAGTGGTAACTGCTTTCAAAAGAATGACTTGAATTACTTATTCTAAAAGAATGTGTTGAGGTTTCGTTTCTGCTTTAACAAAAGGATAATTTATGGCATTTATTAAAATATTTTTATTTAAAATTTGTCTATGAAGAGCTACCCACAGAACGATTATTTTTAAGTTTACATAATAAAATCTGCCAGTTTTTGCCTGCTGATGTTGAGGGACCAAATCTCCATAAGTGATACTTGTGTTGAATAACACTAAGGCTGTTAAGGAGAGTCACAGTCAGAAATCCTGCTGTTGAAGACCCACACATATTTTGTTGGCTGGAGCCAAGTTTTTGTGTTATTTGATCGTGTTTTGCAAATACAGAAAGTAAATGAAAGTAAAACATTTAGTCTATTTAAGTCAAAGTAACTACGTTCATGGCCTCGCTGGGCCTCTGGACTTTTCAAATGCTGGCCTAGCCAGTTATGCCATTGAAAATTAACTTGGTGAATTAAGAGAATTGACTCTTAAAATCCCATATTTAACTCAGCAATCGTTTTCTAATGAAAAGGTTTGATTTTTTTCCTTTCAAATCATTTTAGTTTTTAAAGTTTAACTGTGTGTGTGTGTTTGTTTGTTGTTGTTTTTTTACAAACTTAGTGTATATGTGTTACACTCTGATCTTTTTTTCAAAAATTTTAATCAATTTACTAAAATAGAAGGAAAATGACCAACAACCCAATAAAAAAATAATGAGCAAAGGACAGAAATAGACAGTACACAGAGAAAAGAAATGCAAGTAGCTCTAAAATATATGAAATGTTGCTCAACTCATAATTTTAAAAAGAAAATGTAACAATAGATGAAGATACTATTTTTCCTGGTAAATAAGAGTTTGTGAGAATGTGAGAGACATCCTTATAAATGGCTGGTGGAAATGTAAAAGTTGAAAATAGTTCATTGGATATTCATTTGAAAAAAGAATGCACTTTAATATGTACCTTATACCATATACAAAAATGTATCCCAAATGCATCATAGACCTCAATGTAAAACCTAAACTTATAAAACTAGGAGGAGATTTATCTTGAGTTAGGCAAATATTTCATAGATATGACACCAAATGCATAAAACAACAAATTGATGCATTGGATTTCACCAAAAGTAAAATTTTCTATTCTTTGAAAGATATTGTGATGAAAATAAAAAGACAAAGCACCACTAGAGGAAATATTTTGTAAAACATACATCTGATCAAGGCTTTGCATTCAGAATATATGAAGAACACTCAAAACTCACTAAGAAGCTAACAACTTCCCCAAAGAAAATATACAAACAGTAAGTATGTGAAAAAAATGCTCAATATTATTAATTATCAGAAAATTATAAATTAAAAGCACAATGAAATACAACAACTCACTTACTAGGTTGGCTAAAATTAAAGAAATTGACCACACCAAATGTTGTCAAGGGTCTGGAGCACTGGAACTCATATATTGCTGATAATAATGAGGAATGATACAGTCATTTTGACAAACAGTTTAGTAGTTTCTTAAAAGTTAACTATACATTAACCATATGATCCAGCCATTCTACTACTAGGTATTTTCCAAAAACAAATGTAGCATATGTCCATACAAAGATGTATATGTAAATGTCCATGGCCGATTTAATTGTAACAGCGACAAATTTGAAACAAAAGATGAGTGAATAAACAAATTGTGTTTTAGCCATACAATGGGATACTAGTCAATAACAAAAAAGGGAATGAACAGATCATCTGGTTTCCATTTCAGATCTTACTGAAGAGTTCTTCTGTATCTGTTAAACTTATTTTCAGTCAAAAAATGATGATTTTCAATGGTTCTGTTGAACATGCAATTCTCATCTAATTATTTCTATAATTATCCTGTTTCGGTTATAATACAGTTTTGGAACAATAGGACTTTTATTGTATTATTATATCTGTTGTAATACAAGTTTTATTACTGAAAACTTTTATAGAGTCACTATTATGATTCTGAAATTTTAATTGCAAATTGCTCACAGGGTAGAAATTGTTTTTTTCAAGTTGTTTTTACTTTAATACTTTGGATTTGGAGGTTTGTTTGTTTGGAAATTTGGTCTGTTTGGAATTTTGTTCAATGGCAGAATGTTTTCTTTTGTGCCAATACATAGTATGACTAAGAAATTACCCCTGGAATTACTTTGTTTGTTAGCCTGCAATGAAAACAGACACACACACACACACACACGCACACAGAGTAAAAAATTTAAAAATGAACTATTGATACAGGCAACAACATGGATGAATATCAAAGTGATTATGTTTTGTGAAAGAAGCCAGACAAAAAGGAGTACATACTGTATTTTGCATTTATATAAAATGTTAGATAATGTAAACTAATCCATAATTAAACACAGCCAATAATTGGTTGCCTACAAACCTGAACTGGCAGGTGGGATGGGGTGAGAAGAAGACATAACAAAAGGGCAGAAAAAATTTGGGAGGTGATGGTATGTTTACAATCTTGATTGTGGTGATGGTTTTACAGTTGTATACATATGTAAAAACTTATCACACTGGACACTTTTAAGTGTTGTTTAAATAGGTATGCATGAATTACAAATGGGAGATATTTTTAATGTGGAAAAAACTGGCAGAGTTAACTAGGAGGCAGTATAATTTTCATTTAAGGGAGTGTTCAAAGTCTAAATTCTCATCATAAAGATGCTTTGTTTCACTTTGTACATATGTATTATTGGCTACTGGAGGGTATTTTAGAGCATATATGTTAAGCATTGCAGACTCTTGAATGAAATTCATTATAACAGAGCAATACTTAGGCAGTGAAAGCCAAATCTGAACTATATTAATCATGTTTATTGCTACTCTTATTTAATTTTTACCCAAACCTTATAAAGTAAGCATTATTTAAAATGGGCATTGTCAGTTTAAAGAATTATATCTAGGGAGTAACTTTTCTAGTTTATAATATCTAGAGTAAGTGTCAGATGACTAAGTAACTTCAAGTCTGGGTCCTTCTTACTGTAGCACAATATTTTCCCTTTCCTCATAGTTAATCAGTTCCTCATCTGAGGTTTCATGGTTGTTATTGCTTAGTCATTTAGCCCTGCTGATACTGCATGATTTGTGTGTTATATTATCTATTTAATATTCTATCAGTTTATATTTTATTATGCTGTTTTATATACAGTTTTTCTTGACTGTTTTATTTTTATGACTTATTTAATTAAAATATTTAAAGCTATACATGTCCCTGTAGCATTGCTTTAGCTGCATACTATATGTTTTTGATATATAGTACTTTATTGTTGTTCAAACTCAAATATTTTATAAACCGGTATCCTGGTACATAGATTCATTGAAAGGAAATTAATTAGAAGAAATATTTTAATATTGCTATTCACCCTTTCTCTATAATAGAAGTGTCAACTAAATTCATGATCAACAATGACAAATGGAAACACACACATGCAATTGGTGCCAGCAAGAGATTTAAATATATGTAGATAAACTTGCTTAATTAGACCTGCTTTCTGGTTCAACTAAACTTTTTCCACCCCAGGGAAGCACCCCAACTTCTCTTTCAGGTAATTGTGAGCAACACAGCAGTAAATATCAACATGAAGCAGACTATTAATGTAGATCATGCAGAGAGAACAAAGGGTAAAATATTTAATTGCAGCAGTATTTGACTATATTCTGTGCAGTGAGAAAACCTTGAAGATCCTCCATTTCTTACTTCTTTTAAGTCAGGCCAACTTTCTAAGCTTTCTAAATCTCCCTTTTCCCGCTAATGAAAAGAAAATAGGATTCCACTGAGTCTCCTTTCTACCTACTCTAGGACTTCTGTGAGGGTCAAACGAGATGACGCATATGAAAAGGCTTCACAGACATTTAGTTAAAGTGTAAAATGTTTGCACCTGGCTATAAAGCAAGTCATGTTCCTGGGATGAAGAAACTGCAAGGAGGCTAGTCACTAGGGAGAGGAAGCCAGGAGTTGCTATGTAATGTCATTACTTGGTGCCCACAGCGACCATTTTCAGGCTGGCATGGGCAGTGGGCCGCATTTTGCGCCATGGGCTCTCAGCAATGTTGGCTATGATTTAGTGGGCTGTTGCTCCAGAGTGGTGGTGGGGCCTGTGTCCCACTTGGGTGAAGCCAAGTGATGCTTTGTGGGTGTCAGGTCTGTGGTGCTGTTTCTCTGTAAATGGCCAGTGTGTGTCATGGCAGCTCTTGAGTTGAGTGTCTGTGTCAGTGTGCATCATAGCGACTGCTCAGATGGCTGGATACTTAGCATATTAGCCATATATATATATATATATATATATATATATATATATATATAAAATTTTTAATTCATCTATAAACAATTGATTATTTAAGAATCTTTTTTCAAAAATTTTTTTTACCTTTTTATTTTTGCTTAATAACTTAGTTGCAATATTGTCAGATAACATGGATTATGTTTAGAATTTGTCAAAGACTTCTTTTATGGCTTTGTATATGATCATTTTGAGAAATGTCCATACATCTTTGAACATCACCTTGGGAAGACTTAATAAGCCACGTATTCTGTATCCCATCTCAGACAATTATGGAGAGATAGAAGAGTCTTCTCCCTTGGATTATTTCTATAATTCGGTTGAAAATTCTCCCATATATGCCTTAGAGGAAAGAAGATTCAGTAAATAGAAAAAACAATAATAACATCAAAGCTAGAGTTTATGTTTGTGCAGAAAGTGGATTCCAATTCTAATGTAATTAATGTTATTGCTTCATAAATCCAATCAACAAGGCATTGAAAGTTTAATTTGAGGATTATGCTGCAATATAATACCTCCTTTTAGAACAGAACAAAATTTTTTTAAAAAGGCTACTCCCAAGAGGTTTTGCTTTGTGAAAACAGATCTCCACTCTTCAGACTCTGATTCATGCTTGTAGCATAATGAGAATGCTCACAGATCACACTGTCTGACCAGTAGGTGGCACATACCTACCTGCTAGTGAGCACATATAATCAGTAACCAAATTATCTGCCAGTGTCCTTTCTTCCAGCTGTTGTGAACAGCTGTGACTTGTGATTAATCACTTAGATTTTTTAATTACTATAGTTTTCCTAAAGATTTTTTCCTTTCCCCCTTAAGTCAAATAGAAATAAGAATCTGTTTTTAAAATAATTAATGATATTTTTAATGTATAATTTCCTCAAACTTATACATAAACTATCTATATATATAAGAGCCTAAACAACCATCCGACCATCTGACCAGTAGCTATGATGTGCACTGACCACCAGGGGGCATACACTCAATGCAGGAGCTGCAAAGCTGTGGTGACTTGGCTGCTGCAGTTCTCAGGTGGTACACCCAGAACCAGAGAGAAGGGAGCCCGATTCTGGGATGCATCATTGGAGAACCACCCTCTCGCAACCCGCGACCCCTCAGGGGGTGTCAGAGAGCTGGTTTTGGCCTAATCCCAAAGGCCAGGCAGAGGGACCCCACTGGTGTACAAATCCGTGCATTGGGCCTCTAGTTACATATAATAAAGTTAAGTTGCTTGGATCAAGTTAATTTTAAATTCTAAAGAACTAATTAAATTTATGATGTGATCATGTGAATTTACAAACAAATTGGCAGAAATGTTGGTTGGATTTCTTTTTGTAGATTATTTATAGTAGAACAAAGATTTTTAATATGCTACCCAAAGACTCTAAGAAAGAATTAATAGATTGGCTTTAAGGGGTCAATAAATACTCTAAAATTATGTATAAAATATTATTTGGAAAAGTGCTTTTCCTAAAGAGATACATATAACTATTATTATTCTATTATTATTAAGCTCTCTGGGACAAAGAGAACATAAACTATATATGCAGGCATGGCTAAAAGTAGGTTTACAGTTGTAATACAAATAAACAATACTATACTCAATAAATAATAATGCAAGAATATACTGTTTTGTACTCACAACTGTAAATATACTTTTGCCCACGCTTGTATTAATTTCTTTAAATTACTGCAAATTCTTATATTAATATAAATAAATTGGACATTTTTTGTTATTCTCTCTTGTACATATCTAGTGCCTCTAACATCTTTGGGCTTTTTAAAAATATTTCACTTAATGATTTTATTTTAGAACCAAGTCAATTTCAAGAACCATAAAATATTCAACATTTTCTAACCTTGGGCATTAATACTTCCTATAACAAATATATAGCAGTTTAACTTTATTTGACTGGTGTTATATTTAACCATCTCTGAATTTTCAAGTCCAAAGCATTTAATTAAAGGTCCTTTGCCAGTTGTACTTAGTCTTTTACTTTTTTTGCTTTCTCACACTGACCCAAAATCGTGATTAAAAATAAGATTTAGTAAACCATTTAGAACAGAAAAAGAAATTGAAAGTACTCCCCTTATAAGAAACCCGCCAAAATAACATATAAGAAGAAATGTATTGGTATAGGAAAAGCCAATCTCATTTTAAAGAAGTAACTTAGAATACCCATGAGTGATTTTTTAAATGTTATAGAAGACAGGTTTTTATAAGTTTAAACTAGATGTGGGATGGAAATTCCAAGGCTCAAAATCAAAGAAGAAATGTAATCAGGGAAGAATGAAAAAATCCTTGTTGTCAAAAGAATTGGAAAAACCTCTCCCCCTGAATTCACATACCTTCCTCTCTCAGAGGAAGGTTTTAACTCAACAGGTCTCATTGGTCAAGTTATTTAATTACAAGCAAACTCTGGTTTACTAACACTCTGGTTGACTGAAGCAGACAACACCAAATTTAAATGAACCACCATTAAAAATCTCCTCCTATACTCATGGTAATATTTAGCACTCACTATACTATATTAAATTCTGGAGATTGAGGGCCATGTCTTAATCACTTCTCTCTCTATTCTCAGCACTTTTGATAGTACTCTTGGCATAGAATAAATACTAAAACGTGTTTAATGAATAAATAAATGAAATGGGGAGGTAATTAGCAGGATGATTCTGTTAGTTGTATAACATCCACAGTAATGAATGGTTCCACCCACCCCATTATCTTACACCCATAACAAAATTTTACACTCAGTGAAAAATAAATTGAATATTAGGACTATTTCTAAAATTAGACTAAAAATCAATATAATCCCTTTCTCCCCAGTTCTTAAGTCACTCATTGTTAATAAGTCTGGAATTTAGACTAGAAAATATAGCCTATATAGACTACTAGGCAGAAAAAAGAGGTATTACAAGTCCAGTGTTCTGAAATGGTAGCCAAATGACACAAAGATGCTGAATCCAGAGAAAACCCTCTTCATATCTTCTTTACAAGATTAAATGCAATTTCTTACTTCTAACTTTGATTGTTGGCATTAATACCACCATATAATCTTGCCTAAAATTTGGTGAAAATGATGAGCCTTATTCCAAGATTTGCTTTTATTGAAAGATGGTGACTTGACAAGTTTTATTCACTGTTCACTTTTATATAGTTCCTACCAAGTAATTGTAGGAAATAGCCAAGCCATTATCTCTATTTTGAAAGGCCGGAAAGGGTTTACATGGAGAATAGGTCTTTAGAAAAATATATTTTCTACTATATGCCATGTTATGACACTTGCTCAGGAGGACCCTATGCAATTGACTTAACAAAGGGGAAATTGAAGAGGAAATTGAGCCAAATTTAATTTTTAAATCAAACGAGATATTTTTACATGAACATTTGTTTCTATAGTAACACATTAAACAGGGGTTAGAGAAATACTGCGTAAGTACCATACTGGTAGCTGTAGATGACAAGGTATCATCACAAATAATAGACTCAAAATGCTGAGTTCTCACCTACCAAAAAACATAAAGGCCTTCCCCTCCCCAGCCTGTAAGCAACCTACAATATGAGAAGTTGGTCATTACAGCAGAGCATTGTTCTAGATTTCAATGGTATAATTGAACTCAAGTACCACAGGATGCAAGTATCAATCACTCCCCCACAACCTCCTGCTTTGTTTCCATTGGAAGTCATTAATTAACATATCTTAGAGATCTTTTATGACTCAGAATCTAAGGAGAGACCTAAAAACTATTATTTGGTGAAAAGGCTAGGAAAATCTAACAATGGTCATGGCAAGAAGAGTTAGTAATCCATCCATTTATGGAGGGAAAAAAATCTAAGTAACTAATAAACTTAAGTCTTACCATTAGAGCATTCTAAATTTATGACGAAAGTCAGCCTATAATATTAGCAGAAAAATGCTAACCTCTAATCATACAATTGCCATTTTCAAAATGTGTTTCTAACATGTTATAGTATGGGAATATCTACATAGAACCAAAAAGTCAAATATTTGTTATGACAGGATCCTGAGAAGTTAAAACTGGATTCCTAAATCTGTATTTAGGAATCTTGTGTCTAAGCTTTAAGCCCTCTATAAATATTAGCTATCTGATTACCTCCTGTTTCCCTTGTACCATTTCCTTCATCTGAAATGCTTATGTCCATCTGACAAAATGTTATCATCCTTTTATGTTCCATATCAAATGCAACCTCATCCATATCTTCTCCAGTCCCTCATATAGACCTAGACAAAAACACTCTCAGCTAGAGAGAGTAGACACACTCTCAGATCTCTAACACTTTACTTTTACATCTTACATGATAATTATCATTCCTTCTGTCTTCTGTTTTAGCTACTTGAATAATGTCTTAAAGCCCTCTTCCAGATCAGGGGTTCTCAAACTTTACAGCATGGGTTAAGTATCACCTGAGTCAATTGTGAAAGATTCGCATAGTTACTCCCACAAATTCTGAGTCAGAAGATCCATGGTGGAAGCATGGAATCTGCCCGTTCAATATGTTCACCGTGATCTAAGTTTTATTCTTCTTAGTGTCTCAAAATGTTTCCTCTTCATCTATGAACAAATAGCAAGCTTTCTCTTAAAGACATTTGGGCTATATTCCATTTGTTTAAAATAATTTCCCTAATTTCTCCATTTTACAATCTATCATTGTGGTCATATTTGAGTGTTGGTAAGATCAAATAGGCTGCAGTAACAAACCCTCAAATCTCAGTGACTTAACAAAGTTTTATTTTTTATTTATAACATATACCTGTGCAAATCAGGTATCCCACCTCTATATTTTAGCCATGCCATATGAAACATATCACTTACAAGCTCTTTATGGTATGAATATATACTAGTATATCACTTCAGAGATTTCAGTAACTAGAACTAATTATATGGCCCCAAGCTTACTGCAAGGGAGACAAGGAGTGATAGGATATTATGCAAATACTAAGACTCTCAGCCCAAATTAAAATGTCAATTGCTTGTCTTTTAATAATATTCTACAGCAACTCCAACTCAAGATGAGCAAAAGATTGCCAGCATGATAATAAATATGATAGCTATTATTGCTTGAGCATTTACTATTATTACTGTGGTAAGTACAACACAAGACTAAATTCTTACACAACTCATGAGGTGGGTATTTTTGCTGCAACTTTTGAAAGACCCGGATGTTTAGGAAGGCATGGTAATATAACTTGATCTAACACACGAAGCATGTAAGTTGTGAAACCAACTATCAAACCAATCCTATATCACCAAAGCTCATCTTTTAAAGGAATACTTTTTATTTTTTCAAAATCACTTAAAGTACTTTTTTTGTTTTTAAATATAGTTTATTGATTTTTTACAGAGAGGAAGGGTGATGGATAGAGAGTTAGAAACTTCAATGAGAGAGAAACATAGATCAGCTGCCTCCTACACACCCCTTACCGGGGATATGTCCACAACCAAGGTACATGCCCCTGACCAGAATCTAATCTGGGACCTTTCAGTCCGCAGGCTGACTCTCTAACCACTGAGCCAAACCAGCTAGGGCTTAAAGTACTTTTGATAAGCCACTATTATTAGTCTTTATTGATAGTAGAATACAACTTTTCCTGGTTTTTTATTTTTAAAAAACTCTCTGATCCACGATATCATAATCACACCCCTTTAGCAATTTTATTCCAGCCATACTAAATAATGTGCATTTTCATACCAGCCCTGATTTTTTCCTCTCACTTTCTTCACTTTTAATGCTACACTCCTTGTCTTTTCTAACTAATTCTCATTTATATGCCAGGCTTTATCTTAGACATCACACTTATTCATAAATGTGAAGAAATAAAAAAGTTGTAAAAACTTAAAAAAATCAGCATTGTGAAAGAGAATCACTGAATTCAGTCAACAAAACAACCAACATCTGAAAGGTGGGGAACCAGAATGAGCAGAATACTACATGAAAACACATTAGAATTAAAATAATGTCTTAAAAGAAACTAAAAAGCCATTACATCCAATAAAACATTAATGAATTTTTAGGAAAGAGTGTGTGGAAATGTAAAAAGCAATTACTAAATATATAAAAAATTCAACAAGTAGGCATAATTGCTATATAAATATGGCTAAAAATTGTATTATTGAGCTGAACAATGAAGTAATTTCCTAGAATGTAGTTGAAAACAACTGCATTTTCATTATATCATTTAAAACATAATAATGTTCCTATATCATAATATATATGGTTAGTTCACATGTATCCATTGTCTTTTAGTGTTTAGTTTATTGAATCAGGAACGAAAACATGTATACATTTTAGTTACGTTGTATTCTCTAGTTTTCTCACCATATTTTTTTGTGTGATTTTTTTTTAGAGGTGCTATATTTTAAAGAATTAGCTGGAGTTTGTCAGTCTTTGTTTTGCTGACTACATCTTTTCTTTCTCTACTAATGTGTTCTTCTGCCCCATGAATGTCTTAGAAATTGGTGGTTAGATGTAGCGGCTTAAATATAGTAGTCCTTCTTATAAATGGAGGATATGTTCCAAGACCCCAATGGATTCCTAAAACTGCAGATAGTACCAAACCCTACATACACTACTTTTTTCGTACACACACATAGCCATGATAAAGTTTAATTTATAAATTAGGCACAGTAAGAGATTAACAACAACAAAAATAAAAAAAGAATAATTATAACAAGATACTATAACAAAAGTTAGTGAATTTGATCTCTCTCAAAATATCTTATTGTACTATAGTCACCCTTTTTTTATGATGTGAGGTGATACAATGCCTATATGACGAGAAAAGTGAGCTGAGTGACATAGACATTGTGACATAATCAGAAGGAAGTTCATTGAGCCATGATGATGTCATGTATTCCAAGCACAAATCTAACGTCTTTTCCATCTATGTGCATGATGGCCATAATTGTTGCACTTTGAGGTGCAACAACAAAACTACTTTTTTCTTTTTTTCTTCTTCACAATTTCACAAATAGAACGTTTGTTCTTACTGGGTATCTTAGCAACCTTAGCATAAGATACCTTTTCTCTCCTTATTAAGTCAAGAACTTTCACCTTTTCATGTACAGAAGGCATTTTATGGCTTCCTTTCTGGCATATCTGAATTACCAGCATCACTACTCTTGTGCTTTGGGGCCATTATTAAGTAAAACAGGGGCTACTTGAATGCAAGCATTGTGATTCCTGGACAGTCATCTGATAACCTCAGACAGCTACTAAGCAACTAACAGGTGGGTGGTGTCACTGTGTGGAGGCTCTGGACAAGGACATGAGTCATGTCCTAGGTGAGAGAGGGCAAGACTAGAGAGATTTCATCATGTTACTTGGAATAGTTTGCAATTTAAAACTTACAAATTACTAATTTCTAGAATTTTCCACGTAGTATTTTTAGACCATGACTGGTTACAGGTACCTAAAACCATGGAAAGTAAAAACACTGATAGAGGTGACTACTGTAGAATCAGTTTCCTTTTAAATCAGGACTAGAATACTTGATGATTGATGATGACTTCGGCTAGAATATACATAATTGCATGTTTGTTCTTATGGAATATCAGGAACCATTGATTATAATCATGATGCACTTACTTAATTAGATATTGCAGACTGGCAAGGACTCTTTGGTTGTTATCTGGAATGCTTCTATAAAAGAAATACCTCCCTAATCACTTAGGTACTTTACCTTAAAGTAATGTTTATATAGGAAAGGCATGGTAATCAATTTTTTTCCAGTTTTCTAATACTGAGTTTCTTAGCAATTTCCCAAGTTAACCAAGAACATTTTTAATGCCATTGTGAGCATATTAACTAAAATATATTCTTGTTAGAAGCCATTGCAGATACTGCTTTTGTTGGTTATCAATTTTTCTTAACTTTGTCCTGGGTGTCTATTTAACTTGGTTCCTGAGATATAAGCCAGTCAGTCTTTGAGAACTTCATACTTTGTGGCATAAAAAGATGTCTTAGGTTCATCTTACACATTTTTCTTGTCTGAGATTTAGGATAAATATGATAAGAACTATGTAATAGTCCTGGGAATAAAACGTTGACATTGGATTGCAAGGATATATTTTACATTTGCCAATAAATTAAAACCCAATTGCTAAAATTATTCTAAAAATTCAATCCAATTATGGTAAAATATCATCAGGGTTTGGGGATTCTAAATTTTAAAAGAACCAGAAATGTGCATGAATAACCAAATCTTTGAAAATTGTTCATAAAAATTTATGTTATTTATGTTATTATATTATAACATTTGTATTATAAATTTGATATATTCCATAATATATGTTAAAATATATGAAAGGTTCTGTTAATTAAAACAAACAAAAAATATCACTATGTTATCAAAAGAATTATTAAATTTTTAAAAAGCCCTGGTTTAATGGAAATATAGTTTATGACAAAATTGGCAAATCACATCAGTAGCAAAATGATAGTTTATCTAATAAATGCTATTAAAAATTTAACAAAGATGTTCAAAAAAATAATTCTTACCTCACAGTCTATCAAAAATTTTTTAAATAGATTATAAATAAAAATATGTAAAACAAGTCCATGATACTATTAAAAGAAAACATTAAAACATCAAAATATACTCTTAAATTTTGACGCGCAAAAGAGGTTGCTTAGCAAGAAACAACACTACAACACATAACACAATGTATGTATCATAGAATTGTATACTTGAAACCTATATTATTTTATTAACCAATGTCACTCCAATAAATATAATTGAAAAAAAGAAAAAAAATACACAAAATTAAAACTTCCCTATATCAAAGGATACAATCCAAATTAAAGACAAGCAAAAAACTGAAAGAATATCTAAAATTAATATGATGAAAAATATTTGTATAAAGAATGTCTACAAAAAATTATTTTAATAGACAGAATAGAGGTAAAATTTCACAAAAGAAGTAGAAATGGTCCATAGATCTGTAAATGACATTCAAACTGACTAGGAATCAGAAAAATATACTTTTGTACATAAAAGTGAATTGGATTGATAATAACTATTATTACCATCTATGTGGGGAAATGGGCCCTGAAACTCACTGCTGGTGGGTGAGTAATCTATATCGCCTTTGGAAGGGCAATTTAGTAGTACTGAATACAATTTTAAGGAAAACCACTGACCCAGTAATTTCCCTTTTTGGAATTCATCCTACAGAAACAGGCACTTATCTTACAATGTTATATGTACAAGATGTGCACCACAATACTATTTGCCATACAAACACTGGAAACAACTTACTTATTTGTCAGAATGAGAATTAAATTATAGTGCATTCATACTATTTATTAAAATAAAGTGGTTACATAGAATACAAACTTGCACAGAATTGTCTGAAAATAATTTTTTTAGGTGGGGGGAGTGAGCCATGAGAAAAACATACATAGAATGCTTCTATTTATGTATTTAAAAAAAAATAAATATTATTAAATATGCATATAGATGGAAATCCATAGAAAAGTCTCAAGGGATACACACTAAACTGTAAAGAGTGGGTACTTCCAAAAAAGAAGTAGGATTTATTTGTTAGCTCTTTGTATTTACTGAGTTGTTTTGTGTTTACAATCAGTATTCATTTATTTTTTGAGTATCAAAGGAAAAAAAACCCTTCCTTTCTTCATTATAAAATGCTCTGAGAGAAAGCTTTTAGTTATTTTACAGCTGCAATTTAGCCAGGACTAAAGGTAGAAGAAGGTATATACTTTACTGTTTGTAGTTAATCAAATGAAAATATCTAAATGCACAAAATTAACCACTTAATAAAAATTAAAAGTAAAAAAAAAAAAGACCATTGATTCTATGTCCTCATCAGATTCTGCATCCATATTTATTCTCAAAGAGACCTGCATCCACCTCAAATTCTTTTGAGAGTCCAAATAAAGGAAAGGATCTGTTTCCAGGGAGAAAAATATATCAGGACACACATACAATCTCACAGATATTTCTTGCAAGTATATGAATTTAATGATCTCCATTCCAGAAATGGCTAGATTGGAAATTAAATGTCTTGGATGAGTCACTTAAATCTTCTAGCATCCATTTTCTCAGTAAAACGTGAGAGAGGCAGAGAGAGAGAGGGAGAAATCAGAGAAGTAGAAATAAGAGGGGGAGGAGGAGAAGATGGAAGAGGAACAGATAACAAGTAAATCAAATGTAAAGGCACTGAGGATACTGGATGAAAGAACTTGGTGATTTACTGTAAATGGGTATCAGAGATAAAGGAAAAGAAATATTAAGGATGATAGCCAGGTTTTTCTGGTGTGTGTGTGTGGAGTGGTGGTACAAAGTTTTGGTACAAAAAATAAAGAGAAAAAGCAAATAATGGGGTAATGTAGGTTTGCCTTTTTAACATATTGGTGAGATGGAAAAACTAAAACACAGGGTGTTAGAGATGCTAGCAGGAATGTTAACTAATAAGAAACCATACAATCTAAGCTGGATAGCAAAGAGGGGAGAAGGGTGATGGTTCAGGAATGAGCACAGTGATCAATGGCCTGGAGGCCCTGGTGAAGCCAAAGAAAGATCATCATTGGACAAACTGATGAAGCCAGCGGAAATGACATGAACTTTTGGTTGTAGAGCAGAATTCTTAAGTAGGAGATTGATGACAAAGTTGTGTGTGACCTCAGGAATGTGTGACCAAGGTGACAAATCTCGCCACTTTTCCATTCTGATCTAAGACTCCACCATTTCTCTCCTTGCCTTAAGGCAATCCCAAAGACTGCCCCTTGCTTCCACTCATATCGTTCTTATTCCTCCTATTAGTATTTTCTGCACCTCAACCACAGTAATCCCTTTTCATTGTAAACCACCTTATATCTCCATTGGTCCAAAACCCTCCAAAGGCTTTTAGAATTAACGTCAAAATCGCTTCCACTTATAAGGCCACGTGTGTTGGACTTCTGGCTACCTCTCCAAATTTATTTTCCGTCACTCTTTTCCTCTGCTCCAGAAGCAGGCTTCTTTCTCTGTCTCCAACATAGCACCCAATCTCTGCCTCCAGTACAATACTGTTGTGTCAGGGCGGACCAGCAGACTCTGAGGAACAGATAAACAGATTGCTCTGACCCAGGTTTCTGTGAAAGAGAGGGCTAACTAAGGGACTTACACTTTAGAAGTAAAAAGCAGTCCTGTCCGCCTGCCTCCTCAGGCTTTTGCAACAGCTTGAACTAAAATTAACCTCTAGATACAATCAGAAAGGTAAGCATCCTTGAGAAAGTACATGCTTCTACAAGGTCGGGTCTTTAAAGACTAAACATAGAGTTTTTAGTAAAACACCTGGGGAATTGGACTTGTTTAGAAAAGTCAAGGTAGGGGCTGCTGCCTTCAGAGCCCCTCAGAGGTCCCCCACCTTTTGGAGAATCCTCCTTACAGACATTCCAACCAAGTCCCATGCTTCCCTACCCTCTTGCTGTCCCATTAGTTCCCTCCCGAGATATTGCATGGGCACCCCTTAGGCCACTGACATCTTTACTTAAATGGCAGTTCCCAGAGTCCTATCTTGACTGCTCTAAATAGCATTCCCTGTATCTTTATATTTCATTTCACCTCACTTAACTACCTGCCATCATATTATAAAGTTATTTATTATTCTAAAGTCTTTTCCAGTGGAACATTCAATCTTTGAGGGCAGCTAGGTCACTGCAAATGAAGATCAGGATCTTGATAAATGTTCATTGTATGTCATTATAAGTAGGAAATGAGATCAGGATCTGAGCAGCCAGATTTCAGATGGGAAACCACAGTGATGATGAGGTCCCCATGCTGGACAAAAACAAAATGATCAGACATGTGGATAGTGACAGGGAACTACTAGTATAAAAAGACAGCAATGGGGAAGGGAAGAAGAGTTTTATATCTACCCTAGGGGCCCAGTGCATGAATTCATGCACCTTAAAAGAAACTGTGGGCCATAAGGCTGCAAGTGGGCACAGGGACAGGTCTCAGCCCATTTTCTGCATTCCTACCCAGGTCCTCCTGTCACAGCTCCCAGTCCCCTGTCTGGCAGCAGTCCCTCTCCCTCTGCCACTCCTCTGACATGCTGATGACACCGTCCCTGCTCACACCTGCTGATGGCACTGAGTAATCGGGACCAGCATTGAGCACCAGCAGTGGGTGCGAGTGAGGCTGGTGCCGGCAGTTGGTGCCAGTGGTGGCTCCAGTGCTGCCAGCAAGCACCAGGTAGAACCACGGGATATGGGAGCAAATAATTTTCAGTAATCACCAGAGGCTTGCCCTGATTACAGTAACTGGTGCCCCACCTTGGTCTGGCACCCCTGCTCACTTGCTGCGACCAATGCCCACCATGCTCCACACTTTGTCGCCTGCTGATGCCTGTCATGTTCTGTGAACACCCTCTGGTGGTCAGTGCATGTCATAGCAACTGGTTGTTCAGTTGTTCAGCCGGTTGGTCTATTTGCATATTAGCCTTTTATCATATAGTATTTGTTATTGGTTCGGTACCTCAGTAAATTGTGTCAACTCTCATCCACTTTGTATTTTCCTCTTACAAATGTGTCAGGCCTTTGTTCAAAATTAATAAGTGTGAATACATATTTAACTTGAGTATGATTTATTACACATCTTTAAATGGAGTTCTTCAAATGAGTTTTAATTATTAAGGAAATTTGCATACAAAAGCAAGTAAGTGTCTCTTGAAAGGACTGTCTGTCTCAAAAAAAAAAAAAAAAAGCTATAGGGATCTTGAGAAACCAAGATGGCAGCATAGGTAATCACCTATACTTTCTGCCTCTCACAACCACATCAAAACCACAACTAAACAGCAGAACAACTACCATCCAGAACCATGGAAAAGCAGCTGAGTGCTAGTTCCACAACTAGAGAGGTGAAGAAAGCTCATTGAGACTAGTAAGAGGTGCGGAAAGTGCTGTACTTGGATGTGCTGCTTTTTAAACCAGGAGGTACAAGCTCCTGACTACTCTGAACTCCAGTTCCAAGCAAGACTCTGAAGGATCCAGACACAGACAGGGAGAAACTGGACTGTCTGGCATCAGGACTGGAACGTGAGGGCGGCTTACTCTTAGAGGTGCTCGCAGGGATCATTGTTCCTGCACTGGAGCACTGGATGTTGAGAACCAGGGACTTCTCCCGTTCAGGGCAGCCATTGATGTTTGCTCCTCTCTGGTGATTCCCAAAGAACCTGCCCCACCTAATTTATAACCACACCGAAGCTATGAGCAGCAGCTTTTGCATGTGAATGGTCTGTTCTTTCCCCTAAAACAAACTACAGCTGGGTCAGAGAGTCCCAGAGATTCCAAAAGAAGACCCACTACCTGGCAGCAGCAGCTGCCTTGCTTCATACCTGGGCTTCCTCTTGGGACTTCCAAACCCCATGCAAAGAGGATGAATCTGCAGATCTCTCTGTAGCTCTTGCTGGGCAGCCCCAGACAGTGGCTGACCTTGCACCCCCGTGGAGATACAAGAGCCATTGTTCCCAGTATTCAGAGTGAGACCACATTGGATTACAACTCTTCACATCCATAAGCAACACACTCAAGGAGCAGACTCAGTGAGCACCAAAACCCCCACTGAAGCAAATCATGCTCCATAGGGCTGTCTCCTGCATAGTAGCTCTCCCACTGTAGTCACAGCTGGTCCGCACAGTAAATTGTCCTGGAGGTCAATTCCTCCCAGTGATATCAACAGCAGTCAAGGCTTAACTACAACAAGACTGTGCAAACAGCCCACTAAGGGGTGCACCACCTCAGGTGACTGGGGAGGCTGAGACACCGGGCCCTATAGGACACCAACCACACAAGGCCACTCTATCAACCCAAGGAGACTTAGCAGCTATCCAGTACATAGAAACAAACACAGGGAAGCAGCCAAAATGTGGACACAAAGAAACATTCACAAATGAAAGAAATGGATGGAAGCAAAATACTGGATAAAGAGTTCAAAACCACGGTTATAAGATTACTCAAGAATCTTCTAGAAACCTCTAAGAAATTTAGTGAGACCCTCAAGGATATGAAAAAGGACCAATTAGAAAGCATACACTGACTGAAAGCATATTAAGCATACACTGACTGAAATAAAGAATAATATACAGATATCCAATAGCAGACTAGAGGATCCCAAGAATCAAGTCAAATATTTGAAATATGAAAAAGCAAAAAACACCCAACCAGAAAATCAAAAAGCAAAAAGAATCCAAAAGTATGAAGGTAGTGTAAGGAGACTCTGGGACAAATTCAAGTGTACCAACATGCAAAAAATGGGGGTGCCAGAACAAGAGAAAGAGCAAGATATTGAAAAGCTATTTGAAGAAATAATGACAGAAAACTTCTCCTACTTGATGAAAGAAATAGACTTAAAAGTCCATGAAGCACAGAGAGTCCCAAACATGAGGAATCTAGAGATGATCAGACCAAGACACTTCATAATTAAAATGCCAAGTGCAAAAGACAAAGAGAAAATATTAAAGGCAGAAAGAGAAAAAAGTTAGTTACCTACAAGGGAATGTCTATACGACTGTCAGCTGATTAAAAAATAAAAAATCTGAAGAATAAAATAAACTGATGAATATAATAGAATCAGGGGCATAGAAAGGATGCAGACTGATAATTCTTGGGGGAAAGTGGGAATGGGGTTTGCAGGAAGAGATTGGACAAAAATATTATACCTATGGATGAGGACAATTGTGGGGTAAGGGCAGGAGGTGGAGTGGGAACTGGGCAGAGGGGAGCTATGGGGTATGGGGGAGAAAAGAGAAACAACTGTAATAATCTGAACAATAAAGATTTATTTAAAGAATAAAGCTATAGAGTATAATGCAGATAGGATTTAAAAGCCTTTAAACATTGCTGCCACTGAAGTTATCGGTATTAAATTCATATTTTGTGTATTACATCTACACTAATAAAAGAGAAAAATGCTAATTGACCATACCGTCACACACCTACAGCCAATCAGAGCAAGTATGCAAATTAACCCAATAAAGATGTTGGTTAATTTGCATAAACTGAGGGTGGGAGAAGTGAAGACTGAAGACAGCATAGAAGGAAGAGGGAGGGAAAGCAGAAAGCAAGGCAGCTGCCAGAGGGAAAGTGCAAGTGGGGTGGGTGAAGGTGTTGGCAGCAGTGGTGGCTGTGGCAGCAGTGGTGGCGACAATGCATAAGGCCAGGGCGGCCGCTTGCAGGAATCTCCCTGCAATGGGCCCCTAGTCTCTCTATATAAAGAGGTAATATGCAAATTAGGCCGGAATGCTGTAACAGTCACAACTGGTCAGGAGGAGGCTGCATGTGCACAAGAGGCCTGGAATGGAAATGGAGACAGAGACAGGAGGCCTGCCCAAGCTATTGCGCCAGTGTGCTGGTTTGGGCACCTCTGGAGTGGGCAGACACAGGCAGGGGGGTGGGGTTTGGGGCTGGCCCAGCCACCGTGCCAGCTCAGGAAGTCCCAGAGCAGACACAAGTAGGGGGACAGGGGGACAGGGAGGTTTGGGGCGGCCGTCAGGCCTGGGTTCATGGCCTATAGTTAACATATAAAATCTTTCCATCTTCTTTCTAAAAAATGTATTCACTCTATTCACCTTTAAATAGTTATTTCTGATTGTAGTAACAGAATACTCGATCAGTTGGTTTAAACAGCAAGAAAAGTTATTAAATCAAAAACTGAAAAATCTTAGCAATACTATTTTAAATAACATTTTAAAAGCAGGGCTTGACCCAGAAGTTCTCATTGTTCATCCTTTCCTCTCTGTTGTCTTCATTATCATATTCCTATTCAGCTCTAGCCTCTCATTAGGAATGCCAACAGTCACACTGGAGAAGAAAACTTGCTTCTCTTGTTGATAACTGGTAAAAGCTAACTCATTACATTTCAGTAGGTCTGGTTGGGACCCATGCAGAATCTCAATTCAGTCACAGGACTGTGGAGCTGTGGTATTCTGTTTGGTTAGCCAACCCAACACCCCACTCCCCACACCCAGAGGCACACTTCTGGGGCCAAGAAGAGTCAGTGCATCAAAACACATGGAATGAAAATGGAGAAGAGGTAGTTCCCTGAAGGAAAATAGCAGCACTGTAACCAGAAACCAAACCAGGAGTGGATGCTGAGTAACAAAACCCACAGCCCATTAGAAAGGATTCCAAACATGATTTTAGTGTGGTGATATCATTCATATTCATTCTATATAATAAAAGCTTAATATACTAAGTGTTCAGCTGTTCAGTGACCAGTCAACTGTTCAACCAATCAAAGCGTAATATGCTAATGATATGCTAAGGTTGCTCAACCACTCACTATGACCACCAGGGGTTAAACACTCGGTCTGGTAGGTTAGCTTGCTGCTGGGGGTCTGGCCGATTGGTCCGGCTGATAAGCAACCCTGGAGCCCTCCTATGGTCCCTCCCAACCAGCTAACCTCCTGTGTCCCTCCCTGTCCAGCTGGCCCCAATCGGCCCTGATCGGGATTGGGTGAGATAGGGCCAGGCATGCCCTAGAGCCCTCCTGCAGTCCTCCCTGGCCGTGCTTGTGCACTGGTGGGGGTCTCTCTGCCTGGCCTGTGCCCTCTCACAATCTGGGACCCCTTGAGGGATGTTGGAGAGCCAGTTTTGGCTGATCCCACAAGATCGGGAAGGAGCCAGACGCAGGGTTCATGGACATCAAGCACTGCGGTGGCTGAGCAAGCCTCTCCAGATGGGGACTGATTTAGCACAAGCCCAGGGCAGGCGCAGTGGGGCTGGGATGAATAGGAGTGGTATTGTAGGAGTTGCAGGCAGTGTCTGATCCCCACAGGCCACCCAGAGGGACTCCACTCATGCATGAATTCGTGCACTGGGACTCTAGTATATAATAAAAAGAACGTTTAACATGCCACCTTTGAATTCTTTACATTTAAAATATCAGGATTAAATAGAAGAAACTCTGTTGGTCAGAGAAGAAAGTATTCATTAATATTTTTCGTGATTAAAAAATGTATATAGCCGAAACCGGTTTGGCTCAGTGGTAGAGCGTCAGTCTGTGGACTGAAGGGTCCCGGGTTTGATTCCGGTCAGGGGCATGTACATTGGTTGTGGGCACATCCCCGATGGGGGGTGTGCAAGAGGCAGCTGGTTGGTGTTTCTCTCTCATTGGCGTTTCTAGCTCTCTAGCTCTCTCCCTTCCTCTCTGTAAAATATCAATAAAATATATATAAAAAATGTATACAAATTTAAACTTTTACTATGATAGAATGAATGGATTTTGAATGGAAGAACTAAAAGCACTTTGCATCATGAGATCTGCTTTTCCTCTCTGCTCTAACACCTCTCTAACGCATCTAGACCGAGATTTACTCTCTTCCTGGATGCTTTAATGGTTTACTTCTCCTCACCTATAGTTTCTCTCTCCATTGTTCTGAGCCTTTGTTCATGCTGTTGGAATTTTATAAACATTGTAATTAAACTTTAATATAATTGAGAAATCACTTAAATATTTAATCATAAAGTTATATCACATAAGAGCTCTATATTTCTCTTTATTTATTCAAGGGGAGCTGCTGTGAACATGCTGTCTACTATGCCATGAGTAATAAAGTTCTTTTTCTCAGACCCAGGGGTCTCATGCCTCCCACCAGCATTTATGAAACTGTGGTGGGGTAGATTAATGCAAGCAGGGTACATTTCCATAGCTCCTGATATTGCTGTCCATCTGTTGATGTCCACGAGAATGCTTGCAGTTGCTGCTAGAGAATAATTGTTTTTCTATATCTCCTTAAGAATTTCTCATAATTTCCTTTCATCATGTGATCTAAGCAGAGTCCTATAGCAAAGGAAGTGCACATTTCCAAGGGTTTTTAGAAAGTCACTAACAGATCCTACATAAAATTGAGAGAGTGGAGAGGAAAATAACATATGCAAACATATATATAACAAAGCAAGAAAGAAAATATGCATAGATAATATGTTCCTTATTTCATATATATATATATATATATATATATATATATATATAATTTTATTGATATTTTTACAGAGAGGAAGAGAGAGGGATAGAGAGATAGAAATGTCGATGAGAGAGAGACATCGACCAGCCGCCTCTTGCACACCCCCTACTGGGGATATGCCCGCAACCAATGTACATGTCCTTGACTGGAATTGAACCCGGGACTTTGCAGTCCACAGACCGATATTCTACCACTGAGCCAAACCGGTTGTGGCATGCTCCTTATTTCTGTAACCAGTCATGAAGCCATTTTGATACTCTTCATTTTCTTCTTCTAATACTTATTATGAGGTTCTTCAACTAGTTCCAAGTTTGTTTTGTTTGTTTACCCAAACCTTTATTTATAAAAAATCTAAATCATTAGTGTTCTTAACTGCAAGAGTAGATGTAGCCATCTATTTTTCTATCACTGTAAAAGGAAGTATTAAAAGATGCCCCATCCTTGGCTGGTATTCTCAGTGGTTAGAGCATTGGCCTGTGGACCTAAGCATCACAGGTTGATTCCTGATCAAGGGCGTGTACCTCAGCCTTGAAGGAGGCAACCAATCTATGTGTCCCTCTCATGTGGATATTTCTCTACCTTTTCCCCTTCTTCTCTACTTCTCCCCCTCCTACCTCCCTTCCACTCTCTTAAAATCTATGGAAAAAGTATCATTGTGTGAGGATTAACAAAACAAAGAAATAAAAAAAGAGGTGCTCGGGAGAATCCTCTGAGCTCCACACTTCCTCTGATCTCCACTGTGTGACAAGAGCTTTCTTTTTCATTGATAATTGGAACCAGCCACTTTATCCAGTCCAGTGACTCTCTTCCTTTTGTTGCATCCCTCAGATATAAGACTTCTAAACTAATAGAGTTCAGACTTGAGAATATGAGAAGCAAAAAACCAATTTTATTTTATATTTTTGCTTAGGGTCAATCACTTTTCCACCCTTACTTAGTTCTCCAATCCATATATTCTGAATATGGGAGACAAAAGCACCATAAACTTATACTGGCACATCTTTTGGAGTAGCATATCAATTCCTCATAGTTGGTTAATAAATATGCAAACTAAGTTAGTCTTGAATATATCATTGCACAGTCCTATCATGTCTTCTTCTGTTGACAGCGTAGGTGGTAAGACTTGTGTTTCTTCATGGATATCATTTTGCTGTCTGAGCAGTTCTTTGGTCAGATCAATGGTATTGGATATTATGATGAATAAAACATTTACTACACCTTTAGATTATAACACTGGGCAAAATATTGTGGGAAGAAAAAACAGATTCATATTTTTAGTGTCTGTTCTAATGAAATCAAATCGCTGCCTTTTCCATCATTAAAAGAAAGATGAGCCGAAACCGGTTTGGCTCAGTGATAGAGCGTCGGTCTGCGGATTGAAAGGTCCCGGGTTCGATTCTGGTCAAGGGCATGAACATTGGTTGTGGGCACATCCCCGGTAGGGGGTGTGCAGGAGGCATCTGGTCGATGTTTCTCTCTCATCAACGTTTCACTCTCTATCTTTCTTCCTTCCTCACTATGAGGAAGGAAGATATATATATATATATATATATATATATATATATATATATATTATATATTATATATATATATATATATTAAAGAAAAGAAAGATGATTAGATGATTCTATGGGAATTGGTATCATATCAGATAGTCAGTGCAGGTCTTTGCTGCTAACAAATATGTTATTCAGCAAGTGCTGAGTTATCTATTCCAATTATGAATTCAGGTACCTGGGGAATAACTCTAGGATCATAGACCTAGGGGTCCACTTCAACAGGAACTTGAGCCAAAACTCCATTTGCCTGCTGGCCTCCACAGTCCCTGCCTGCTCTCACCGATGGAGCATGAAGGCATTTTAGGTATTCTGGATTCACGTCAGTGCAGGGCCGGTGCTCTGTTATCTTTGAAATTCCTGGGCATTTCTCCTTCTGCGAGGCACAGTCACACTGATAAGTGACTATAATGTTTCCAGCGAAGACCAGGAAGAAATGTATTTTTGCCACTTGTTGAAAGCTGCTTCCTCCACTGAACCTGGCCTTCTAGTTATGCAAAATGAAGACACTGAATTCTAGATTTTACAAGTCAAACACACCTGCACAAGATTTGCATTACATAAATGCAATTACAGCCAGAAAATTTACACTCTGGCTGGTGTGATGCAGGCATTGGTTTGTTAGAGTAACTGATATTGGAGGTTCTAAGGTCCAGTTCTGAGTGTCATAGAAACCAAGCAGCAACAGTGGTGACATTTTAGCTAGAAAAAAGTCCTTCACAATATGGCTGGACATTGCTTCTGGCTGCTGTGCTTCTCTGAGTCACTAGAAGATTCTGTGACCTACTCAATCTCTTTTAAATAGATCCTTTCTCTGTGGAAGTGGTGGGAATAGATTGTGCTTACAAACAAAACAAAACACTGAGTGGACGCTTATGTATTACACTGTAGGATATTGCAAGTGCCCAGGAAAATTTAAAGTAGAAATTAGTCCTTATCTGTACAAGTATGCCCGCATAAGTATAGGAAGATTAGAAGGCAAAATGATCAATTAAAATACAGAATACTTTTCCAGACTAGGAAGGATAAAATATATTTCAACAGGTTTTTATTGATTTTAGAGAGAGGGAGAAACATGGAAGAGATTGGCTGCCTCCTACAAGCACCCTTTTGGGACTGACCTCTTGGTGCATGGGATGATGCTCAACCGACTGAGCCACACGGGCCAGTTTCAGTTAAAGATCTATTGCAGGGGTAGGCAAACTTTTTGACTCAAGGGCCACAATGGGTTCTTAAACTGAACCGGAGGGCCGGAACAAAAGCAAACTGACCATGCTGGCACTCTCATCTTGGGCTGCTGGTGAAGGAGCGGAGGGAGAGCAAGAGAACCCTTCGCTCTTTTGGCTCCGGGGGCTGGATAGAACAGCTGAACGAGCCAGATCCGGCCCACAGACTGTAGTTTGCCCACAGCTGAATTGCCTCTCTTGGCAAGTGCAATTACTAAGCTAGCATCAATGTCAGACACCATGCTAAATCAGTGGAGAAGAGTGAGGGCTCAATGAGAGAGGCAGGCATGAGTTTAAATTATGATCTGAAATAGTCACTAGCTGTGAAACATTTGAAAAATTGTTTAGTTGCTTTTCATCAATGTTCCCATCTTTCAAGTGGGAATAATAATACTTGACTTGCAGCCAGTTATTAGATAGATTAATAAGAAAATGGAAGTGCCTGTCATCATGTTTGATACACAATAGGGGTTCTATAAATATGAATTGTTTTACCTCATTCTCCTTTGCTCACTACAAGGCCAGTCTAAATTTGACATGTAGTTAGCAATAGTAAGGCTCTTATAAAATGAATTATAGAAACACAAATCCTAAGCATTGCAATATGAGGTTTAACTTTAACTTCACATGCACTACAATGAATCTACCACATTTTACAGAACATAGAAATATTTTCAGCTAAACATTGTTAATACAGTCACTGGACCAATTCAGATTGATCTACAAGTTATATCAATTCTATTGAAGATTTCTTTTTTTTTTTTACACAAATAGTTTAGTTCCTAATCTCAGTAATGTGATCTGATTGTGATAATTAATATATTCTAACCAACTTGAAGCAAAGTACATTTAATATATTCTAAGAATAGTCATAGCTAATTTTGTGAACCTAACTTAAGCCCAATATCATAAGTCAGTAACATCAACAAAACCCAGACATCCTCCACACAATGCTTTCCCTGAAAGTGTTTTTTAAGATACTTTTTTATTTTGAAACTAATAGACCTGATACATGAAATTTGTATAAGAGTAGGCCTTCCTTCCCCTGACTGCCGGTACCTGCTTCCGTCTGGCACTCGGGACCCTGGCTTCCCTCACAGCCCCGGCTTCATTGGAAGGTTGTCCAGAAGGACATTTGGTCTAATTAGCATATTATGCTTTTATTATTATAGACTAGAGGCCCGGTGCACAAAATTTATCTATGGAGGTACGGGAGAGGGGCCCTCTCAGCCCAGCCTGCACCCTCTCACTATCTGGGACCCCTCAGGGAATGTCAGACTGCCAATTTAGGCTTGATCCCACAGGGATTATTGTGGGATCGAGCCATTGCCTAAACTGGCTGTCGGACATCCCTTTCACAATTGGGACTGTTGGCTACTAACCCTCACCTGCCTGCATGCCTGATCGCCCCTAACCACTCTGACTGCATGATCACCCCTAATCACTCTGCCTGCCTGCCTGATCATCCCTAACTGCTCTCCTGCCTGCTTGATTGACCCCTAACCATATCTTCCTCAGCCCCTGCTCCCATGGCTTTATCTGGAAGGATGTCCAGAATAATGTCTCAAAGGCCATTCAGCTATCTGGTGTAATTAACATATTACACTTTTATTATTATAGTTAAAATTCACAAGAAGTTATAAAAGCAAAAAGAAAAACAAGTAAATTTTTTATCTACCCTTCACCCTGCTTCCCCACTGAAGACATATAACCATAATACATATGAAAAACCAGGAAATTAATATTGATACAATACTATTAACTCAACTACATACCATATCCATATTTCATCTGTTTTTATATAGTTCTTAGTTTTTTGTATATGTATAGAATGCAAGTTCTTGATTCATGCTTTATTGGGCAATGTTTATATAGAAAAAGTATATTAATTTCCTCTAAACTTAATATAACACATTTTTAAAGAATGTCCAAAAAAGTTTGCATTCCATATACAAGAGGGTAGATTGCCAGACGCATGTGTCAGACATTTAAAAAACCATATTAAGTGAAAGTACATTTAAACTCTTCATTCACAATTTTCAAGTTTTAAGTCTTCACTTTAATCAGTAACTAAAGTACATTACAAGAAATTTCCTTGTTTATAATTGGTATTTTTGTATATCTTATTTATAACTGATTTATTGCTGGGTTGGGTTTTTTCCCTTCTGTGTAGTAATCATGACAATTCATGCAAATTCTATATGCTACTGCTTAAAAAGCAGTTGTTATTTATTTATTTATTTTACAAAATCACTGGTGATCAGGAAGCTGTGTTTAAAACACTGTAGATCCTAAAGTTTTAGTATGTTATTCATATATATATTTACTGGGTTTTAGTTTAATTTTGTCATTTTCCTCTTTTGAAATAAAGGTCATGGGGCTCTTGGTTAGTGTTCTCACACACACACAAAAGTCTAATTTTTATCAACATATTACTGACATGGAGATACGCCAGTATATAGATTTATTAACAGAGAGATTCCCTGAAGTAGATCAATCAATGCGATGGGATAGTTCAGCTATCCCACTGAATAAACTGGTCCATCTAAGAATTTTAAAGATAAGTAAAATAACAATCATAGTCAAGAGTAAAAGAAATTGCATACTATCTGAAAACAAATACTTTAAACATAAATCTTTGTTCCTACTCATTCTCATCCCTTTTCTATTCTCAAACTTCCAACAACATACTCTTCACTAAAGAATTAATGATTCTAATGGCCTCTCATTTCTTTCTCCCTCAAACTGCAACTCTTTCCTGGATTTTTTTCATTGGAGGAAGTCAAGTTCTCACTTTTCCTCCTTAATGACATAGTCTGTTGCTCTGCCATCACGCACACATTGTATGAACTCTGCGTTGTGAATGTTGTGTTAGTGCTGATCTTTTTGGCTCTCAGGCTGAGTTTTAAGGGAGATTTGGTTCATGTAATGCCAAGAAATAATCTCTGACTTGCTACTGGGGGAATTTATAGTGCCGGAAAGACAGGACTATATGTGCTGAAGAGGGGCTAAGACAGAAGCCACACCTGTTTTTCCATCTTTTGTTTGAGAGGTGCTATCAAAGAATGCTGGTAATAGACAGTTCATTATGGATCCTGGGCACTCTTTTATCTCTGTTTAGTATCAATAGTGCCATTATTGATCCTCTTTCATCATCTTCATCCTCCTAAAGATCCCATCACTTCTTCCAATATAGATATGGATCTTTACACAGGCCTAGGACATACACTGTTCATTACTATAGAAAACCAGGCCAACCCATGTAGTGCATCTTTGTGACCTCCATTTGATATGCCCTGTTTCTGCCTTGTTACTAATTATGTTGAAGAAGGTGTAAATAAATTACCTTTGCAATGTCTGTGATAAGGTACTGCTATGCAGTTCATGCAAGCCTAGAGGTAGAAGATAAAGTTTTATTTGTGTTTGATGCTAAAGAAAAAAAAATTAAGGCTCAGAAACCAAAATGTTTTTATTTGTAGATTATTCTGATCCAATGAGTGTCTTTGGATGATGATATCACATCTAAGAATTTAAATATAAATGTGGTCTTGTATTTATTTTTCAACAATATTTTCCCTCAAGGATATTTTGATAAATAAAATTTGAAGCATACATTATAAACTGAGTGCTATAATGGATGCTTCAAAATTTGCAATCAGGAAATTTTATGCAGAACTTGGCAGCTAGAGCATATAAATGTGCAATGATCTCATTTAATTCTTCTTTTCAATTTAGATTAACAAATATTCATACGTTATTATCATCATGTTAATAATTCTATCTGCTCAGTATTACCTTTGTGCTTCTCACTTAGCATTGGTTATGAGAGCTATTGAAAGTTCATTATTTACTAATAAAATCTATGTGGGAAGAATCTGGCATCTTTGTGTGTATGTGTATAGAATCTGATGAAAATAAATGACCTGTTATTCAAGAAACAATAGAGGCTTGAAATGTTATTTCTGCTTCTACATTTGTTTTCTTTAAACAAATTCAGTATTTTAGGCTTTTTGACTGAAAACTATCAAACAAAATTTCTTTCTAGCGATTTATTTTCCCCAAATGAAGACTATAGGAATACTTAGAGTGAATTAATTAACAGTTTGGCCACATTGATCTTAAATACTATGAATTGCAAAATCAGCACTGGTCTTTTTGCAGAATGCCATGAATTTAGCTAAGTTTATTTTAGGGCACTCCGTTGAAAAGATTATTTAATTCCATGCACAAGAAAGAAAGAAAGAAAGAAAGAAAGAAAGAAAGAAAGAAAGAAAGAAAGAAAGAAAGAAAGAAAGAAAGAAAGAGGGAGAGAGAGGGGGGGGGGAGAGAGAGAGAGAGAGAGAGAGAGAGAGAGAGAGAGAGAGAGAGAGAGAGAGAAAGGAAGGGAGGGAAGAAGGGAGGGAAAGGATGAGCTCGGCTGGTATGGCTCAGTAGCTGAGCATCGACCCAATTCATGCTCCAAGAAATTCAGTTCAGTTCCTGGTCAGGGCACATGCCTGGGCTGCAGGCTCCATCAGCAGCAGGTGTGTGCAGGAGGCAGCTGACCAATGTTGATATTTCTCTCTCAGCAATATTTCTATATCTCCTTTCCTCTCTCTCTAAAAACTACTAAAACATATTTTTTTTAAAAAGGACGAGAAGTATCTATGATAGTTTACCTTTCTGTGAGGGACAAGATTTATTTATGGCCAGGTGTTTCCTCCTCCACCAATACTACTTAGGAGACCAGCCCACTCAGCATGCCTCCCTCGGGGAGAGATTCAGGAAAGAGGGGCTGCTGGGCTTTCCTAGTGGAGAACAGGCAGGGAAATCTAGAGGGCCTTGTGATGGGAGAGGAGAAGGAGGGACGGATAGAGCAAAGGCCAGGACCATTCTTGCCTCTGGCGGGGGTTTGAAGAATGGAAGAGAGTGAAACATTCCATAAAGTATAACAGTCAGTTCAGCTGCAGGGTGCGACAGAGGGGATTTTAGTTAGAACTATTGTGCATTAGAAATAATACTTTTTAATAGTATTTGAAATACGGAGTTTGGTTAGATTCGATAGTGGGTTAGATTTGTAGATTAGCAGGTTAGAACTCAATTTATAAAATGATATTTGATTTATTTGACTCTAACATTCAGGCTGCTTTCAGAGAAGAATAAAGCGGCTCTCTCTCCTCCCTGGTCCTCTGTTCCACAAAATCTGGCCACCTTGGCCTCCCAGCTCCAAACGATGTCTCCTGCACTGGGATTCAGTTGGGCTGTGCCTGAGCCCTCTCTGTGAGCCACGGCCTGGAAGCTCTCCTCTGAGGCCTCACCCTCTTTGTTTCCAATTTCTCAGGGATGTTTACCCAAGAAGCATGGGCTGTACTACATTTCTATGCAACATGAACATTGTATTTCATATGTGTTTGTTCCGTGTTTGGAATCCTTGCTGACTCCATGTTTATAAGTTGCCTATATATCCATGTATAAGATATCTGAGGATGTAGATGTGCTACTGACATTATTGTGTCTGCCTAACTCTGAACACTTTACTACCATAAATATATATAAAAGCACTTAAAGCATAAAACTGTAAAGCCCTTGATGATGACAGTCCACTCACAGTTGGGTTTCCTTTTGTACATAATTAACACCACAAAAAGCTATCTATTTCAACACACACAGAATCCTCTGGGGTGGGGGAAAGACAGATGGACTGGGGAAAGCAAATGGAAAAATCTGATGGTACAATGAACACCCCAGCGTGCATTTTAAATAATTTACACAGATCTGTTCCAATTTGTGAGCCAGAATAAAAATAGCACAATTTGTCAAACAAAAGTTAAAACTTTGTTGAAGATGATAAGCCTTGATTTACACATCACACTGTTAGATCTGCCATTGTTAAGCATACCATAAGGGCCGCGATCTAAACACGCCCTAGTTCACAGCTGCACAATGCTCTTAATTGGCACTAATTTCCCTCAATTGCAGCATCATTTGTTTCTCTTGGTGTGAACAAACAGAGTCAGTTTGCTTTCTATATCAGTACACTGACAAAAATAAGCAGAGGGCCTTGTTTGGTTTTGGAAATAAGGAAAACTGATTCATAATCAATATGTGAGATATACTTTGTGATATAGCCTTCATCTTGCTCACCCCACTACAAATACTGGGGCTGGAAAAGGACCTAGATAATATTATTTTGATATATGCTTTGTTTAAATTCACATGTTCTGTGGGTTCAGAATAGGCAGTCATCTTCAGAACACATTGGAAAGTAAATTAATCCCATGTTTTCTGTGTATGTTTAGGCTTGATAACCATACATGGTCACTGAACTTTGTTGTTGTTGTATATTATTTTTTATAGTAAAAATAAAATTTTATGCTATAATTTTTTCCTTTTGGGGAAACATCTAAATTATAGTAAAACATTTTAAGCTGAAAAAAATAAATAAAGGGCAACCAAGATGGTACTCGCCGCCTCCCACAACAGCATCAAAATTACAACTAAAACACAAAACAACCATCATCTGGAACCACCAGAAAGCTGGCTGAATGGAAGTCCTACAACTAGAGAAGTAAAGGAAAAAGCACACTGAAGCTGGTAGGAGGTGTGGATCAGGCTGGCCCAGCACCCACATGTGCAACTTTTTTAATTGGGAGGGAGATCTACTCTGTGGAGGCCGCCTGGAGGAGCAAGAGGTCCCAGCCTCTCATCAGACCCCCAGCCCAGGGTTCCAGAGCTGGGAAAAGAATTCCTAGGATTATGAGCTGTAAAAACTGGTGTGGACTGGAGCTCAGTGACACAGAGGCTGCTAGAGACCCAGCTGTTCCTCTTAAAAGGCCAGCACCATGAACTGAACTTACCTGTTTCCTCTGAGCTCCAGCCCCAGGGTGAGGATCTCAGGGACACATTTATCTGGCATCCAGGCAGGAACTCACAGGGATCATTGTTCCTGTGATAAGAAAAAGCTGGGACATCCCAGGTCACAGAGCTAACTGGCAGCCATTTCTGTTTGCTCCACCCTGGTGATTCCCTAAGATCCGACCTCATCCAATTTACAATCCCACCCAAGTTGCCTGTTGTGGTGTTTGCATATGAGTGGCCTATCATTGAAAATCTCAAACAATCTGCAGCTGCATCAGGAAGTCCCAAACCACTCAATAAAAGGCTCAAGACCTGGCAGCAGCACCAGCCTGACTTGCTTCACATCTGGGCCTCATCTGGGCACCTCCAAACCTGATACAAAGAGAAGGAATCTGAAGATCTTTCTGTAGCTCCAGCTGGATGGCCCCAGGAGTGGCTGACTTTGCACCTCCCTGGAGACCTAAGAGCCAGTGTACCTAGGGGTCAGTATCAGACCATACCAGATCACAATTCTACACATCCATAAATGACACACTCAATGGGCAGACTCAGTGAACACCAAATTCCTACTGAAGAAAGTCCTGCACCATAGGGGTGTCTCTTGCATAGCAGCTCTCCCACTGTAGTTGCAGGTGGTCCTCACAGCAAATTGGCCTGGAGGTCAAATCCTTCCAGTGATACCAATAGCAATCAAGTCTCAATTACAAGACTGTGCTTACAGCCCACAAAGGGGTGCACCTAGAGTTCCCAGCTCTGGTGACTGGGGAAGCTGAGCCACTGGGCCCTATAGGACACCAACTACACAAGGCTGCTCTACTAACTCAAGGAGACACAGCAGCTCTACCCAATACATGGAAATAAATTCAGGGAAGCAGCCAAAATGTGGAGACAAATAAACATGTCACAAATGAAAGAAATGGAAGGAAGCAAACTACTGGATATAGAGTTCAAAACCGTCGAGGTCGGTTTGGCTCAGTGGTAGAGCATTGGTCTATGGACTGAAAGGCCACGGGTTCGATTCTGGCCAAGGGCATGTACATTGGTTGCGGGCACATCCCCGGTAGGGGGTGTGCAGGAGGCAGCTGGTCGATGTTTCTCTCTCATCAACGTTTCTGGCTCTCTCTCTCTCTCCCTTCCTCTCTGTAAAATATTAATAAAAATATTTTAAAAAATAGAGTTCAAAACCATGTTATAAAGTTACTCAAGAGTCTTCTAAAAACCTCCAACAGACTTAGTGAGACTTTTAAGGGTCTTAGTGAGAATGCCAAACACATGGAAAAGGACCAGCAAGAAATTAAGCATATACTAGCTGAAATAAAGAATAATATACAAGTGTTCAAGAGTAGACTAGAGGACTCAGATTCAAAACAACAATTTGAAATACGAGGAAGCAAAATACACCTAACCAGAAAAACAAAAAGAAATAAGAATCCAAAAATATGAAGATAGTGTAAGGAGCCTCTGGGACAACTACAAGCGTACCCACATTCACATTATGGGGGTGCCAGAAGAAAAGAGAGAGCAAGAAAAGCTATTTGAAGAAATGATGACAGAAAATTTCCCCTACCTGATGAAAGAAATAGTCTTACAAGTCCATGAAGCACAAGTCCCAAACAAGAGAAACTCAAAAAGGACCACAACAAGACACACCATAATTAAAATGCCAAGGCCTAAAAAAAGAGACGATCTTAAAAGCAGCAAGAGAAAAATAGTTAGTTACCTAAAAGGGAATATCCATACAACTGTCAGCTGATTTCTCAACAAAAACGCTGCAGGCCAGAAGGGAGTGGCAAGAAACCTTCAAAGTGATGAATAGCAAGGAATACAACCAAGATTATTCTACCCAGCAAAGCTATTGCTTAGAATTGAAAGGCAGATAAAGATCTTCACAGATAAGAAAAAGCTAAAGTAGATCATCACCACCAAACCAGTATTATATGAAATGTTGAAGGTTGTTTTTTAAAAAGAGGAAGAAGAAGAAAAAGATAAAAAATATGGACGACAAAATGGCAATGAATACAAACCTATCAACAGTTGAATCTAAAAATCAAAATAAACAAATAAGAAATTGAATGAACAGAATAAACAGGTGAATAAAATACAATCAGAGGCATGGAAATGGAACAGGCTGACGATTCTTGGAGAGAAGGGGATGGGGAGGCTGGAAGAGATTAAATAAAGATTTTATATGCATATATGCATTACCTATGGACACAGACAATAGAGTGGTGAAGGTCTTGGGGAGGGCAGAACCAAGTGGAGGGAGGCAATGAGTGGGGTGTAGGGAGAGGAACAGCTGTAATAATCTCAATAATAAAAATTTTTTAAATAAAAAGAAAAATAATTTTTAAAAATAATTCCAGCATGTAATACAACTGATTTGTGATTTTAATCAGAGTCCTTAAAATGTGACATCTATAAAGAAAAGTTCTATTTCCTGGTTGTATAATACTCTTGTTAACAGTACATATCAACAATAAAGAAAATAAATAGGGGGAGGGTTGCAAACATAAAATAAAATAAAATGCATTAGTCTTATACACTGAGTGGCCAGATTATTATGATCTCTGAACACATAATAATCTGGCCACTCAGTTTATATCCTATATAATAAAAATCTAATATGCAAATTGTCCCAGCAGTGTTCTGCATCACCCCAGTCACTCAGGGCCTCTCTGCAGTGTGGGAAGGCAGAAAGGCTGCTCCAGCCAGAGCCAAGGCGGTGCTGGCGGTCAGGAGAATGAAGGCCCATTCGTGCATGAATCTTCATTTGTGTATCGGGCCATACACACACACACACACACACACACACACACACACACACACACTCACTTAGTGGCCAGATTATTATGTGTTCAGAGATAATAATAATCTGGCCAGTCAGTGTATATATTCTATAGAACTAAAAGCCAAAGAAGCCATATAGAGTGTTATTGATAGGTATCGCATAAAAGATTTTGTGGCCTAACTCTGAGTGATTTCAGGTTTTAAAAATTTCTGGGAGAGCCGGGCCGGCATGGCTCAGTGGTTGAGCATAGTCCTATGAACCAGGAAGTCCCAGTTCCATGCCCCATCAGGAACATGCTTCAGGTTGTAGGCTAGATCCCCAGTGTGGGGTGTGCAGGATGCAACTGATCAATAATTCTCTCTCATCATTGATGTCTCTATATCTCTCTCCCTCCCCCTTCCTCTCTGAAATCAATAAAAATGTATATATATAAAAAAGTTCCCAGATATTGGATTAAGAAAGTATCAATGAATAGTTCAAGGAACATTTCTAAGGTGTTAGTCAACTGATTAGTTTCTATTTGTTTTAAATTCATTCTCTTTGTAAAATCACATTTGTTTTGGAAACTGCAGCATGGGGGAACTTTTACATTATCAAAGAGTTAAGAATGCAACCAAAGGACTTGTATGCATGCATATGAGCCTAACCAATGGACACAGACAACAGGAGGATGAGGGCATGAGTAGGGGTGTGTGTGAGGGGCAATGGGGGATAAGGACACATGCAATACCTCAATCAACAAAGAAATTTTAAAAAATAAATTCAATGGAACCCCTTAAAAAAAATCCTTATAGCAGTGACATCTTGTTCAAGGAGACAGTCATGATGTGACGTTTGATGGGATCTGACACTCTACGATGTGGTGTGGTCTGTCTCCCCTGAAAATAAATGTTTGTTTTATGTAGTTCTCTACATGTTCCTCCTGAAAATTTCAAACATCTATAGGATAAAATGTTCCTCCACAGTGAGAAATGCTTGGTGTCTTCTCTTGGTCATCTAAGATGAGTGGAATTAAAAAAAAATCCCCCACTGTCTCTCTTGATCTGCATGAGTCCCTACAAGGGGCTTTAGGAAGTTTTATTCTATCCCAAGGCTTTTGGACTTGGGGATCCGAACTCAGGACTAGTGTCTGGGATTTGTAAAGAGGTTAGTAAGACCCTTGGTTTTTGTCACAAGTCACCCTCTCCTTTCTAGTCGACCCTGACGTGGCTCCTTAAAAAGGCTGCAAATGTACTAGCCTAGAGGTCTGAAAAGATGTCTTCTCTTCATATTCCTAGTGATCAGCACATGCTTGTCACAGCGGAGGCCCACGACAGACCTCATAAATAAATGAGTTTATTTACCCCCATGCTGACCATTCTAGGAGTTGCACACTGTGAGTATCATTAAGGATACCCACACCATGTTTATCACATCTCTGTAGTTCTGGGTCAAACATAAATTTAATACAAGAGCAATCTGGGTATCGATAGCAGTTTCATTAGAATAGTGTAACCAGCTGGAAGCCCTTGAAATTAAAAGGATAATTATATTTCCATAATTATTTTACACTGTGTAGGAGCGTAACATAATCAGGCACAAGCGCCATATTGGTGTCACAGCAACTTTGGAGGAAGGCATAACAAATGGGAAGCTGAAATGATGATGACCTGAAGAGATCATTTAACAGTGACTGCAGTGACTCCTGCTGGGAAGTCGATGCCAAATTTCAGACAAATATGTGAACTCTTGTCAAGCTCCATATGTTTTCTTTTTCACAAACTTTTTTCTCTTAAAGTAATTTTACAAAAAGTTTTGCATCAAAGTAAGTCTTTACAGAAATGTCTCAATGCTAGTACAGAGAATCTTCAGATATCCTACACCCAGTTTCTCCTATTGTTAGCATCTTACATTACTATGATCCATTTGTCATAATTAGCCAATATTGATACATTGTTATTAACTAAATTCAATATTTTACCAGGTATCATTAGCTTTCCCCTAATGTTCTTTTTTATGTAATTGGATCCTATCCAACATCACATTATATTTGTCATCATTCTTTTCTTAGGTTACTCTCAACTATGACAGTTTTTCAGAGTTTTCTTGATTTTAAGGATCTTGACACTTATGAAGAGTACTGGTCAGGTATTTTGTAGGGTATCTCCCAATTTGGATTTGTTTATCTCACAATTAGACTGGGATTATAGGTTTAGGGGAGGAAGATCACCGAGGTGAAATGTCATTTTCAAAACCACATATCCAGAAAACATACCATCAACATCACTCATCACTGGTTATACTAACCTTGACCACCTGGCTGAGGAAGTGTTTGTCAGATCTCTTTTCTGTATAGTTATTTTTTTTTTACTTTCCCCCATTTTCCTTAATATTCTCTTTGGAAGGAAGTCACAAAGCACAGCCCACAGTTGAGGTTTCTTCATAAAATATCTGGAATTCTTCTCTCTGAGACATATTTCTCTTTTCCTCTGTTTATGTACTTATTTATTCAATCATTTAGCTATCTCAGTACAGATATTTATTTTATGCTTAGGGTTAAAATTCAATACTATGGTATTAATTTTGTTGCTCAAATTGGTCCCAGTTTGGCCTTTGGAAACTTACTCAGTTGGCTCCTGTCTCTCTTTGACACACTCTTATCATGTTATTTTTTTCAAACTTCTTTCCTTTGGTAGGACATGCTCTGGATTCATTTTATATATTTTCTGTCACAGCCCTAGAAATAGCCATTTCTCCAAAGATGCCTGGATTTTTTTTATTAAAGAATGTTATTAGAAGATAAGACCAGAGTCTTGGATATGTCCATTGCTACTGGGTGTCATTGCCATATATACAGAAGTGGGGGGAAAGTGGGTTTACAGCTTGTGAGTATGTGAAACAGAATCAATAAAACTATTGTAATAATCATAACCTGAATGTCTTTTTCCATAACCACCCCTATATGTCCATTGAAGGACAGGCATCTTGGTTGTTTCAGCTTTTGGTTATAAAACTGTTATAAAAAATTGCATGCAGGTTTTTATGTGGAGAGACATTTTTAAATCAATTGACTTTGGAACATAATTGCTGGGTCACATGGTAAGTCTATGTTTAATTTTTTATAAGAAACTTTCCTCCAAATATGTGCTAGCATTTTGCATTTTTGAATGAGGATTCCTATTGCTTTGCATCTTCACCAGCAGTTGGAATTATCAGTTTTTAGAAGATTTTAGCCATTCTAATAAATGTTTTGTGGATTTTTATTTGGGTTTATTTTTTACTCAAAAAGGTCAATCTTAACCTCAAACAATGTACAACTAAATACAGGTTTTAGACCTCAGCAAATTATTGCCAACAGTTTACTTTTAAATCAAACCAAAAAGTCAATATACACAGCACACTTGTGCCCACATTTCCTCCAACCACTGCCTCATCTCTGCTGCCATTTACAACTAAGCTCCTCTAAAGATGTATCTCTACTCACTCCTCTTCCACAATTTCTTGGACCTACTCCAGTCCCCTTGGTCCCCATTTGTCATGTTCACCAACAACATCCACCTTGACCAATCCAATGATCACTTCTCAGTGCCAGTTGCCCAGAGCTCTACTCATTCCCCTTCATGAAAATCATGAAAGACTTTCTTTACTTGGCTTTGGGATCTTAAGCTCTCTCTTGGTTTCCAGATACCTCAATACCCTAGTCACCAGTGAATATTTAACTTGATACAGCCAATGATTATGCCAATTCTTTTTAAAGTTAAGTAAACAGTTTCTTAAAATTCCTGAGTCCCACTACCCTTTGGGATCACAAGTCTTCTACTTAGTTAAAAATACCCCAATAGGTTTTTTCAAAGATTTGCTTTGAAGACTAGATAACATAATTTTGCTATCAGCTCATTATTTCAACATCTATCAGTCCTTGAAAGGTAGGGGAAGTTTTACCAGACATTTTGCCCTACTTTTGTAAGAGACAAATGTCAGATAATTTGAGTAATGTACACACACAAGATTGAAATACTTTAATAGTATTGCCATTCAAATTAAACAATAATTTTCATGTATTCAAATAATTTTTAAGTGTTCTAAATGATTGCTGCAGATAACTTTTCACTATTGTTGTTTTGGTTATTATTCAATATTCAAAAGAAATGGTTAACTCCTGCAAAAGGGGTGCAGATATCCATAAAGTGATTTTCTGTAACAGATGAGAGAATAAATAAATTAGAAAATGTAAATCAATATAAAGAAATTGAACCTATTAGAATTAACATATGATACTTTAAAGATAATCAAATGTAATCAAATATTAAGGAATAACTAAATTATTTACATGTAATATATAATGTATATTTTATATACAATATATCTAATACATAATATATATTGGAGTAAATTACAGTTACCAAGTGATTCATACACTCTAAGAATATACATTTATGAAATATTCCAATTAAACAACTTATTTTATTCAAAGGAGATCTTTGTACCCTACAAAACTTTATCAAGTTCTTCTGGGATTTTTTTCTCTTATTCAAGATCAGCCACACACATACCTGAAACCAAAATTTGTGAAACTAACTCCCCAATAGAGTTGTTTCTAGTTTTTTGTTTGTTTGTTTGTTTTTTACCTATCAATCATTTTTCACTTCTCAGGAAAGAGAAGGAGCATGGAGGGAAAAGGAAGGACAGCTCTGATTTCCTGTCACTTCCTTACTAATTGCAACATCATTCTAAGGTATTGTTTCTTCCTCTTTGAAGTCTGGATGATAATCTGGCCATACAGATCTACCCAGGAGCATGTTGAGAATCAAACAGATTCATGTTGCTAAGAGTCTTCTGTAAATCATAAAACTTCAAAAAAAGAATTACTGTTATGATTAACATATCAAACAACTTACTCAACAAAACTCCCCAGATTGAAATTCCATTCAATTAGGGAAAAGTGAGTTTTGAATATATTATTATTTAAACTAGATGCCCAATGCATGAAATTCTTGCAAGGGGCTTGGCCCGGCCTCCATCATCGCGGTGGCTGCCTCTGCCTTGGCGCCCTCGCCCCCCCCCCCCCCCCCCCCCCCCCCCCCCCCCCGCTGCTGCTGTGGCTTCTTCCAGAAGGCCGTCCAGAAGGTGGTCTGGTCTAATTAGCATCTGATGCCTTTATTATTATAGATGACCCTGTCATCAATTACTTTTTAATTTTACAGAAGAGAATGAAAAGTCGGTATCTTAAGCTCTGTGTTACTGTCCTGTGTTAGTATTAAAGACCATATATATGTTGCATTGTGTGATAAAGGTATTAGAACTACAATGCAGACTTCAGAGGCTCTGAAATCTACAGATCCCTCCTCTTATTTAGGGCTTTAGTGTCTATTCTGCTTGGTTCTTCAGGGGTGGGGATCATGTCTTATACTGATAAGCACATTTTTATAGCAAATGCAGATTTTAAAACTCTTAATGATAAATGAATGTTTCATTTCCAAATGGAATAGAATAGAAGGAAAGAGCTGTGAAATGTCAGGAATTTCAAGGTCAAGACTTAGTTCTGTCAATTATTGACGTACAAGACCTTGAAAGTAACCTTACCTCCTTTGATGCTCAGTTTTGTCATCTGTTAAATTAAGGAATTGAAATTCAGTCCATTCAAAACCTTCCACTTCAAATTTTCTATCAGTTTTTATTCTCATTTATTGTAACCACCCATTTATCCTTTCTTTATGTTATATTTAGCAAGGAACACCCAGCATGTAAGGTTTGTGACATCGTTTGTGACATTTAACCCAACAAAGTTTCTAGACCTGAGATGTGCATCATTTTATCTGAAAATATAAAACTCTATGCTAATTTTTCTTCCTTGAGTTTCAGAAACATGCAAGTTATTATTTTAGAAATGTGATTTGTGTCTTTGGCAAGGAAGTAACATTCAGGGAAAATTCGATTATTAGCCATAGAGATTTAATACGGAAAATCTGCCATTGAAGTCAAGAGTGTTTAAATCTTACCCCATTGGAATTATACCGCATTCTGTTGCTTGGGATGGTTTTCCCATTCATAAAAATAACATTTGGCTTTGAAGGGAGACCAAGGATATGAATATTGCTATATGTCAGAGGAGTAATTCCATTGTAGCCATTTTTTATCACAGTTGCTTTCAGAGTTCTCTGTCATTAAGGAAGAGAAAAAAGAATATTAAACAATGATAAAACACAGAATTGTACAGCTCAAAATGGTATGGAGAATTGCTGATACTTTTAAATACCTCTTACTTTTAAAATCCCTTAGAATATACTCTCTTCATATAAATGAACTATTATGTCACAACAAATGCTGAGTGTTTACACTTACATTACTGTATTTGTATTCCACATAGGAGTACTCTCCCCTTTCAATAGAATCTGCAAAATAAGTATAAATGTTAGAAAATAAAGGTCAATTTTATCTTTTATTATTTTTTAATTTAAATTATGATTAATTAAACTCCTATGTCCACAGGTCTTGGTTAAACCTTGTACGTGGAATCCTCTAAATTACCTAGCAATTGCTGAGGGAGGAAAAGTGAATATTCACACTTACATTTCTATTCCATATTCCTTTGGAAAATGCAAAATAGGTAACCTGAGGAAGTAAACCTCATCATCTTACCATGCCTCCCGCGTTCCTCCTCATTTTCCATACTTACTTTATATGGGAAAATGAAGAGAAAAAAGCATTGTTTAAGACAAGTTTCAACACTTCAATTTAGTATGGAGGAATATGGCATAAAACTTTGTAGACAACCTCCTCCCACATTTCTCTTTACTGTCCTTACACAAACTCACTATCACAGACAGAGGTATCTGTCTTTGTCCCTGGTTCTCTTTTTATTTGAATTCCTGTCCTCTAAATTTTAAAAACAGTCTTTCAAGTGTTAGTGATTTAATCAGTGCTTCCTGATATATTCACTGGGGAGGGGAGGGGGGCGGAGGTGAGAGAAGGGAGAAATGAAAATGGACATAAAAGACTGCTGATTGCCATGAAAATACAAGCATTGGCAGCCTCTGTACACTCTCAGTTCCTACCACAGAGCCAGCCATATTGACTGTATGTAAAATTAGGAGTGTTTCTTTCTTTTTACCTTTACATTTCCTTTTTCACATTCTCTTTGTCTAACTTTTCATCTTCCTTATAAAAATGTTTGTCCTCCTGTGTTTCCTGCTTATGAAAGAGAGGCAAGGAAATAAAGACGGATGTAAAGACAACTAATACGGTGACAGAAGAAATGTTCTCAGCCGTAACCTATATGCACAGGCAGTATCGTCTCTTTGGAGTTGTGCCCATTTTCTTGAAAACTCACTTATATTTTCAAAATGTGGCTGCTTTGAATATATTTATCACTATATAGAGAGTGTTTATCTTCTTCACAGTATAACTCATTTCTATTCTCCCAGGGAAAGTCTTTTCTGTAGTTGGCTGATCTATAATATTATGGGGATGATGGGGATAATAAGAGATAAATGAATAAACAAAACCATTGATATTGTGCCTTAGCCAGCTAAATATTTTTTTTCAAATTCTCATCAGAGGACATGCTTAGAGAGGAGGAGAAGAGCAAGAAAGGAAGGGAGGGAAGAAGGAATAGAGACAGAGAGAGTGAGAGAGAAGCATTGATGTAAAAAACATATATTGGTTGCCTTCTGTACGTGCCCGGACTGGAGATTGAACCTTCAACTCAATTATGTCCTTTGACTGGGAACGGAAACTGAACCTGGCACCTTTCAGCCCACAGGATGACACACAGGTGATTAAGCCACTCCAGCTGGGCATCAAAGCTAAATCTTGACTTGCTTTCTCAGTTCAAGCTATACGCCTTCCTCTACTACACATAATTCTTCAAATTATGCTCCATGTCTCCCACCATAGAATATGGTTCTTCCTTCTTCTAGCCCTGTGGTTGGCAAACTGCGGCTCACGAGCCACATGCGGCTCTTTGGCCCCTTGAGTGTGGCTCTTCCACAAAATACCACGGCCTGGGCGAGTCTATTTTGAAGAAGTGGCATTAGGAGAAGTTTTTAAAAAAATTTATCTCTCAAAAGAAATTTCAATCGTTGTACTGTTGATATTTGCCTCTGTTGACTAATGAGTTTGCCGACCACTGCTCTAGCCTAACATCTCTGCCACCACAGCCAAGTTCCTACAAATTTCTATTTCAAAGTTTGATTCCTTAAAATTATAATCTCTATTCCTTCCTATGTGAGAAAAAATTAATGAGAAAAAATTATTTTAGCATACTAATAAATAAATGTTGTGTCCTCTCAGGGAACCATAGTTTGATTTGTTATTACCTTCTTGGTGATAATGTATAAATATCATATATTGCACCTTCTTAGAGATAATGGTCTCTCCTGTGTGAATTAACCCAGAGGAGTAGCTAGATCTGAGGAAATTTTCAGGTTCCTGGACAGTAATGTGGGTGGAAGCAGAATCTTAGCATGGTGTCCATTATGTCAAACTTACTTTATTATTGGACTAGATCTCCAATTTTTAATTTTAAGTGAAATCATATTGAAATCCAGAACATTCCAACTGTTGTACATGTTGATCTACTTACCAATAGAGTCGCCATCATCCCAGAAAAGGGAGCCCGATGCTTCTCCATGTTCATCTAGAGCAATTATGAGGCTAAAAGGATTCAACCGGCTGTAGAAAAAGGAAGAAAATGTGTATTTTCAGATTGAGAAGGACCTAAGTCCTATCATCTCATGGAACCACCTAGAAAAATCTTGTGTCCTTTCTTAAACTCCTTTACCAAATTTCCACTTGGTTTATGTTTGACTATCTCTAGTGATAGGAAACTTAAAACACCTTGAAATAACCTATTTCTGCTCTGAACTGCTCAATCTGAGGGGAAATGAGTGATTCCAATAGCATAGGCCTCTTAAATATGTCCCACTTAAAAAAAAAGCAAAGGCTTCTATAATTAATAAAGTAATAAAGTAAGTATTATGCTTATTGAAAGTATACCCTCACTCTCTGATTTGTCTACAAAATTGCCAGTCTTTGGATCTGGAAACCTGGGAGCTGATTTTTAAAGTATGACCAAAGGGATTCCAGGAAAATGAAGTTTGAATAGCAATTGCTCTGCTGGGAGTCATATTAACCCCAAAAGCAAGGATGCCAGAATCCATGTGCCCTCTTTTTATGATTCCACAATGGAGACAGGACTAATTACTTGATGCTAATTACTTGGTAACTCCAAATTGCATAGAAAAAAGAACAGCACGGTGCAAGTGATAAAGCAATCTTACTTTTGGAGAAGTTGAGTTATAGTGAGAATTCCTTAAGGAAAATACTTTGATTTTATATACAATATACTTATTTCATTAAATTGTCTCTATTAAAATGAAAAAGCATGAGACCCTGTCTTCTTTCTTGCAAATGAACTAAAATATACTAATTTCAAATCAAATGAATTTACTTTGCAAGTTAGTGCTTAGAAACTATAGATTTAGTATATAGTTCAAGGGATCCTCGGGGATTTTTTAATATTTCAAAATGTCTAGCCAAAACTCCTCTCTAATAATGATGCATATTTTTACATGATTTTATTTTCAGTTAATGCTGATCATAGATTTTGAACTGCTATTATGAATCTTTGGTGTCAAATAGAAATATAAAATAATTATTACTAAAAATTCTGCTTATTTGCTAGGCAAATTATTCAATTGCATATCTATGGAGGGAGAAAAGGATTAATTAAACATGATCTCAATGGATAAAAGCATGAGGACCCTGGCATAGCCTTCATATAAAACTTATAAATTCATGTATTAAAAGTCACTGACTATCTTTAAAATTACAATGGGAAGATATTTAGGGCTAGCTAGCTTAGAGATGGATGAAATGCCCAAGCACATCACCTGCTAATCTCTCTCCTTTTTTCTTCTGTTCCTTCTCCTTTTTCTCTCTTTCATGTGCACACATGAACACACTGACTCATACATACTCATGGACAAAGACATACATGGACCAATAATGAATTGCACCACTGATTAAGCCACCTCCTGTCAGTGGCCTCATACTCATAGACAATTCCTCTTCAGACACCAATAAGGAAGTTTGACTACACAGGAAGGTCAAACCCCTAGCTCAAGGTGGGGTTTCCTGACAGAATGTGCCTAATACCTCAACACTGTTGTTCTGGCTGGAAACTGTATTGGCAGAATATATCCTCCACGAATGAAAAGGGGAATTATATCCAGAGGTGCAGGAACTTCAACAGACTTCTTCAGCCAGGAAGGTGGAACTTGCTCCCCCTAGCACAGAACAAGCCAGAGTTAACCAACCACTCCAACGACATCGCTGGTAACAAGTAATAGATTTCAGGAGGCACAGGAAGTTAAAAATCTAAACTTCTGTTGAAATGCAACAAAACACCATGGAATTTACTAATAAAGAAGGTAATTTAAGTGTCTATGTCAGTGTTTTTTTAAAAAAACTTTCATAAACTCCAATATGTAAAACACTTGAAGGCAACAATCAGTAGTATATACTAATTTCAGCAGTTCAACTTTATAACCACGTTTACTTACTAAAAAGTTAAATGGCAAGAATACAAGTTAACTTTGGGCTCCAAAGTGTTAACATTTGATGTAATAATGCTTTTGTGTGAGCAGTTTTTGTTATACTCCTTTTTAAAATCAATTTTATTAAGACATGAAATTTAATGCAAATATTTAAGAAATGCAGGAAGCACTTTTACAGAATATTGTTTGAAAACCATGGTTTAATTGTTTAAGATACTATAATAACCTGACCACAAGAATAGAAAATTAATAATACCACTTTCCCTAGTCACAACTAACTGATAATTTGAAAATAGATTGTATGTCCTTTCTTCAAATGTGGAATTAGTCTTATCTTTATTATCTAAATACATTCCCATAAAAATTCCTTGAAGACTGGGTGAAATTAGCTAATGCTCATCAAAACATACTAAAAGAACGTAGAAGAGAACTCAGGTATAAGAGACATGTCATATTGCTTCCCTCACGTTCCACTGTTCGCCCCCATCATGGACAACATAGCCCCACTGGGTGTAATTTATGCGGAAAATATTAGTTAGATTAATGAAATTATTGTCCTTAAGAATTTGAACTATAAAACATGGAAAAGAGCCTGCCACTTTCATAGAAGCACAAAGGATTTAATGAAATATGCCCATTATAAAACAGAAGTCCAAAGTTTTATAAAATATAACTCCAAAATATAGAGTCCTTTAGACACTGGGGATCTTTGGAAGCCAGTTGTTAATAAGACAAAAGTGATACCATGGAATTCTGAGTCCTGGTAATGGCACAGCATAGGCTGAAACTTCACAAACTTGAAATTGAATCCTGAATTTCTCCAGGAAATCCAGTGCTGTTAGAGTTGCTGGTCTTAGATTACCATAAGATTTCTTTTGTCATTTCATATGAATTCCCATAATAAACCTCATGCTTGAGCAAGCTTGAATGGGCTTCTGTTTCTTGCAAGATAAAGTATCAGATTCATAAATTATAGTATCTTCTACACTCTGCTAACAAGAAAATATCACTAGGTAGAGTCATTTGTGTTTAAGAATTTGAGTGTTTGCGTAAAATAAATACCTACTCTAGTTCTTAAAAAAATTCTATCTCACATCTTAAACATATGACAATCTATTTATAGCTATATTATACCATTTGAGAGAAGCAAACAATTGTAAAAAAAACAAACAAAAAACGGTTTCACAAAGAACCACAGATTAGAATTATACAGTCAAGTGCTCCAGAAGTCATATAAAAATAGTGAACTGCCAGAGTGGCTAAGTGGATTGAATGTCATCCCATGGAGTAAGAGGTTCCACGTTTGATTCCAGTCAGGGTACATGGCCATGTTTCCAACTCACTCCCCAGTAGGAAGCATGCAGGAGGCAGCTGACCAATGTTTCTATCTCTCCCTCTCCCTTGCTCTCTGGAATCGATCAATAAATATATATTTTAAAAACAGTGAAAAAGAAAACATGTAAATCTCTGAGTTCATAGATTACATAATTTTTTAAATAAAATACATACTGTGTAAAAATCAAACCAGGATGCTTCAGGAAAATATACATTCACAGATCTTGCTCCCTGTGAAAAAAAGAAAACATTTGACTTTTCAATCCCCTTTTTAATTGAAGTATTCTAGTAAAACTACATTTTGTTCTCTGGATATTGAATCCTATCATATTTATCATTAAAACCAAGTACTAGTCAACTCAGACATGATTATGCAGTGGGGCTAGAGATCTCCATGAAACATGATTGATTTATCAGAAAATATGTTTCATGTCTGGATTATGGCACATGAATGTGTACTTTTGATAATGTTTTCTAAAAAACCTAATTGGGTTTGCTATATTTCAAAATATTGTTTCAGTGTAATGTAAATATATTCTATTACTAACCAGGTAAGTACTTCGTGGCATTTTAGTTCAATGGCAATTACGATGTACTTACTAAAATATGTAAAATATGAATATTTATCCATTTATTTTAAATAATATGGAATCCTTACTAAGTACAGATGTGTATAAGAGAGATGTCATATTGACATCTTCTGTATGTTACATACATTATTATGCATATGCTTCAGATTTATATACATATGTGGATGTGTACATATAAACAGATATAGTAGACCACATTATTATAAGTGGCCTCTATTATACTCATACGTGTTTGTGTGTATGTGTGTGTGTTTAGATAGAGCTCTGGTAAATTCAAGAACAATCCAAAAATACAGAAAATAGTTGCTTAGAAGAATCTCAAAAAGGCCCACCTTCAGTTCTTGTGTAACCATGACAAGTTCAAAAGCTAGTGAAATTCGACACAATGAACAGGCAGCCTTTGGAGTGCTTTTACTGCCTCTGGAAATTCCAATACTCAGACCTGAAAGTTGGCACTGATTTGTTGTCAACACATCCTCAGGACATCCATCCTGCCTGTTCTCCTGCATGTGTGGCTTTGACCCCCAATTCTCTCACATTACAGTCATGTTTTCCCTCCCTTTGTGACTACAGTCTGGGTAAGAGCCATCTGGAGGAGAAGGAAAAATGGATTTGAAGCAGCAATTTTTTTTTATCCTCTCTCCCCCCCCCAAATGCTAATAAAGCAGCTGGTATTCTCAGAATATACTTTACTGCTATTACATTAGCATGGGTCAGTGGTCAACAAACCACGGCTTGAGAGCCACATATGGTTCTTTGGCCCCTTGAGTGTGGCTCTTCCACAAAATACCACATGCGAGCGTGCATGTACAGTGCAATTGAAACTTTGTGGCCCGTGTGCAGAAGTCAGCTTTTGGTCTGGGAGAGTCTATTTTGAAGAAGTGGCAAAGTGGGGGTGTTGGTGGGTCGGGTGACGGGAGCTGTGGTTTGCTGACCACTGGCATAGGTGACCAAAGTACTCTATTTTCTTTCCTCTTATATTTGGGGGGTCAAAATCTTACTTCTGCAAAGTATCTTGAGATCAATTTCAGAATCCCTAAGTAGTGAAAGCATATATTTCAGTTTTATTGAGATTTATTTAATATGAGGTTTATTTTACATTAGGTAGAATCTATAATAATAAAAAGGTGATATGCTAATTAGACCGGACAGCTGAAAGACCCTCCGGAGGTCATTCCGGACATCCTTTTGTACAAAGCTGTGGCAGAGGAGGCTGAGGCAGAGGCAGTTAGGGGCTATCAGGCAGGCAGGCAAAATGGTTAGGGGCTATCAGGCAGGCAGAGTGGTTAAGGGCAATTAGGCAGGCAGACAGGCTAGCAGTTAGGAGCCAGTGGTCCCAGATTGTGAGAGGGATGTCTGACTGCCAGTTTAGACTTGATCCTGCAGGGATCCTTGTGGAATCAGACCTAAACCAGCAGTTGGGTACCCCCTGAGGGGTCTTGGATTGTGAGAGGGTAAAGGCTGGGCTGAGGGATGACTGCCCCCTCCTGTGTATGAATTTCATGCACCAGGCCTCTAGCAAATATGTAAATACATTGTTTTCAAATAAGATAATGAAAATGAGGTAAGAAAAGCAATAGACTATAGCAAGCATGGACTGGTTGTATCAAATGGCACCACGGTAAACTATTGTGAATAACTATATTGTGCTGGTATAAAACTCTGGTCCTTACCTCTTCAAGTACTGGAGTAATCATTAAAGCGGGTCCCCAGAGGAATGCTCTGTCAATTCCATGAGTCTGAGGATCTGATGTAAATCTGGATTTTTAGGTGAAAAATTATTCATTTAATCACATTAATGTATTTTCATAGGTTCCTAAAATCTTACTCAACCACCTCACATTCATCAAGAAAACAACAACAAAAAAATAAAAACAGGGAAAGGTTTTGGGATATAAGCAGAGTTTTAGGAATAAAATCTTATCATCAAATAAAGCAACTGAAATCACTTGTCCTCCCTGACCAGAAGGTAAAGGGGCATTAAAGCTAAGGTCAAAACTATGCCAAGTAGTCAAATTGTCTTCAGTTTTTGCTGTTCCTTTATGCATCCTAAGCAATCTTTAAGGATTCAGCATCAATCTCATCTCCTTCATAAAGTTTCCCATTCCATTTCAAACTGACCCTGCCTTGCTTTGAATTTATATAGGTTATGCCACATAATTGGGACATAAATATATAATGTTCTATATTATACTCAGTTACTTTCAAATCTGTTCATTGCAACCTCCCCAGCTCTCTGTGGGCAGGGACCATGTGTCATTCTTTTTCTATATTCCACACTTTTTAGACAGAAAGACACAACTTTTTGATTTTGTTAAGTGATTGAAAGAGTCTTCTTAATTCTTCAAATCTGTAAACTATTTCTAATCATAGTCAATGGAGAGGAAAACTGGTTTGCAAATTTATTTATCCCCCACATAATTCCCTTAGTAGGAGAACCCAGGTTCCTAAGATCTATATGATATCTATAACAATTATTAAGTGTGATTTACTCATGCATCAGTCCTCGGACCACTGTATTTCCACTGACATGGGACTGGTAGAAGAGGGTGTATAAGTAAGGCAGCAATAAGTATCTAATCCTTAATGCAGAACGGGAAATAGCAGCGAACTCCTCTCCAAATACCCCGGGGTCTTGCTCCTGTAAAAGAAAAACATTTCAATAGACCTATTAACTGAAATGGGAAATTTTGTGTTACTTTTTTTTTCTTTCTTTAGTGGTTAGGGAGAAACAGAACATTTAAAAAATATTACTTATTTCAACTTGAAAGCCTTTTACAGCAGTAGATTGCAGAGTTGTTTCTCAAATATATTATACTAGAGGCCCAGCCCATGAAATTCATGCACTCAGGGGAAGGTGGGTGTTTCCTCAGCCCGGCTTGCACCCTCTTGCAGTCTGGGAGCCCTTGGGTGTTGTCCAACTAATGGCTTAGGCCTGCTCCTCAGGTGGAGCGGGCCTAAGCCATCAGTTGGACAAGCTTAGCACTGCCACAGAGGCGGGAGCCCAGCTTCTAGCTGAGCCGCATTCTTCCTGTTGGAGCACATTGACCCCCAGGGAGTAGCTCCTGCATTGGGTATCTGCCCCCTGGTAGTCAGTGCACATCCTGGATACTGGTCATTCCATCATTTGTCAATTTGCATATTAGTCTTTTATTATCTCTATAATAAAAAGCCAGGTTGATCACAATCAAAGGCTGACCAACTGGAAGTCAGCACTGGATTTCCATGGCGACACAGAGCTCACTACTGTAGCTGTAGGCCCAGTGACTTAACAGTGACTGCTAAGGGGGTTGTGAATCCGGCTCAGAAAGAGACCTAAAGAGATAAGTAGGGGCTGAACTGTAGCATCTGTGGCAGCTTTTGACCAGCACTTGCTTCTCTCTTTCCCTCTGAGCCTGGCCAGCGGCCCTGCCTCCATTTCTCTTCCAGCCTCCGCTGGGGCTACTGATAAGCCCTGCCTTTCTGATCAGGCCCTGTTGATAGGCCCAGAGACACTAACTAATTAGAAACTGGCCATTCAGAACCAAATCTGGGTCAACTGTGAGGAGCCAATAGCTGCCTAAGAGGTGGAGCTTTTGACCCTAACTGTCATAGAAACTGACCAATTAGAAACAATTTGGCCAGCAGAGGAGGGAAATTGAGGGTGAGATCAGGCTGGCAGGGGAGGGCAGTTGGAGGCATTAGGCAGGCAGGCAGGTGAGTGGTTAGGAACCAGTGGTCCTGGATTGTGAGAGGGATATTTGATTTCTGGTTTAGGCCCAATCCCATAGGGATAATTCCTAAACTGGCAGTCGGACATCCCCTGAGGGGTCCCAGATTGGAGAGGGTGCAGGCCAGGCTGAGGGACACATCCCCCTCCCCCACTGTGCACAAATTTCATGCACCGGGCCTCTGCTCATACTATAATATCTGCCTGCCATCGAAGCAGAAACTGGAAATTTGGTGGATTCCAACCTACTAAAGCAAAATAACTATACTATTACAGGTTAGTCTGCAGCTACCTTATGTTATATAGGCAAATTTTATTAACTGATTATTTAAAAGTACGCAATGCACTCCCTCTGTGAGAAATTATCAACAATGCACTTTTGGTTCCTGCCAAGATGGTGTTGTAGACAAAGTGGTACTTGAATCCTCCCATAGCCACACACACACACACACACACACACACACACACACACACAATTACAACTACAGAACAACCATCATTCAGACTGCCTGAAATTTAGCTGAACAGAATTCGTATAACTACAGATATAAAGAAGAAACCACATCGAGACTGGAGGAAGAGTGGTACAGATATAAAGAAGAAACCACATCGAGACTGGAGGAAGAGTGGAGATTCAGACTGGGCTGGTCCCACACCCACTTGTAGTGGATAAAAATCAGGAGGGATATCTCAGCCTTAAATGTCTCCCCACTAGGGAGCGAAAGGTCCCAGACCCATGACAGGGTTCCAGCACTGGGAAGAGAAGTTCCCATAACTTCTGGCTGTAAAAACCAGCAGGAATTGTGGCTGAGTGAGACAAAGTGCTGCTGGGGTCCTAGGCAGTTTCTTTTAAGAGCCTGTGTGTCGACTTACTCAGACCCACCCCCTCTGAGCTCCAGCGCTGGGGAAGCAAATAGAAAGGCACCAAGGGCATACAGGGAGGAACTGAATTGTCTGGCATCAGGAGAACTGAATTGTCTGGCAACAGGGCAAGAGCTGGAAAGGCAAGCTTTCTCTCACACATAAGTGCTGACAGAGGTCATTGTTCCCTTGATGAGTCCTCCACCCACAGAGCCAGCAGGTGAGCACCATATCTGAGTCTCCATGAATGTGGCTAATACTGTAGCCCTGCCCTTGTGATTCCCTGATACCCCCATCCCACCCCCACCCAATTTTCCAGCCCACCAAAGCTGTTTTCATTGGCTTTCCCATATGAATGGCCTGTATTGGCCATGCTTTAGACTTTCCTAAAATTGCTCAAACAGGTAACATCTGGCCTCAGTGTGCCCCATACCTCTAGCTAAGTGGCTCAAGGCCTACCACTAGAGGCAGTTAGCCTCGGTCCACAGCTTGGCCTCTCCTGAGCATCTCCAAGCCCAGCACCGATAGCAGCCATCTGCATATTGCTTTGTTGCTCATGCCAGGAGGCCCTGAACAGAACACAGGTGGCAACTGACCTTAGCCTGCATCTCCCAGGAGGCCCCAGAGCCAGTGTACCCAGTGGACAGCTTCAGACCACATTGAAGTACCAACAACCACCTCCTCCAGCAACACAGTCAAAGGGCAGACTCAGCTGGCTCCAGAGGCCCAATGAAGTTGTTCCTTCTCTGTGGGATCAGCCCCTGCATAGTTGATCCTATACGGTGATTGCAGCCAGTCCTTGCACTTGAAGATGACTGGCCTAGGGGTAAATCCCTGCCATTGACATGACAACAGCAATCAAGGTTTAACAACAACTGAAGGATGTATACGTAGCCCAAGGATAGGGGGCACACTTGGAGTGCCCAGCTCATGTTATTAGGAAGGCTGTGTCACTGGACCCTACAGAACACCTACTACATAAAGTCACTCTACCAAGATCAGGAGACATAGCAGCTCTACCTAATAGACAGAAAGCAAAACAAGGGAGCTGCCAAAATGAGAAGACAAAAAAAAAATGTCCCAAATGAAAGAACAGTATAAAACTCCGATAAAAAACTAAACAAAATGGAAACAAATAATCTACCAGATGCAGAGTTCAAGACACTGATTATAAGGATCCTCAATAAGCTCAGTGAGAACTTCAACAAAGAGAGGAGACACATGAAAATGTAGCTAAAAAACAAAACAAAAAAACAAAAAACACATAAAAAAGAATCAGTCAGAAATTAAGGGTACATTAACTGAAATGAAAAATAATTTATAGGAAATCAACAGTGGAGTAGATGAAACAGAGAATCAAATTAGAGATTTGGAAGGTAAAGAAGTAGAAAACACCCAATCAGATCAACAAATAGAAAAAACAATTTTTAAAAATGAGGAAAGTAGAAGGAGCCTCTGGGACAACTTTAAGCAGACCAACACTCACATCATGGAGGTGCCAAAAGAAAAAAAAGAGAGAGCAAGGAATTGAAAACCTATGTGAAAAAAGTTATAAGTAGAAAACTTCCCTAACCTGGTGAAGAAAATAGAATATAATTTCAGGCAGCACAGAGGGTCCCCAAAAAGGTGAACACAAAGAGGCCCACACCAAAACTCATCATAATTAAAATTCCACAGATTAAAGACAAAGAGAATATCTTAAAAGCATCAAGAAAAATGCAGATAGTTATCTATAAGGAAGCTCCCATTAGAATGTCAACTGATTTCTCAACAGAAACTTAGCAGGCCAGAAGATATTGGCAAGAAATATTCAAGGTGATGAAAAGCAAGTACCTAAAACCAAGATTACCCTACCAGCAAAGCTATCATTTGGAATTGAAGGATAGATAAAGACTTTCTCAGACAATAAATAGCTAAAGGAGTTTTCACCACCAAACCAGTATTACCTGAAATGTTAAAGTGACTCCTTTAAAATAGTAGGAGGGCCAGGGAGATGGGTGAAAAGGTAAAGGGATTAAGAAGTGCAAATTGGTAGTTACAAAATAGTCACAGGGATGTAAAATACAATTTGGGAATATTGTCAATCCAGTAACAACTATATATGGCTTCAGATGAGTATTAGATTTATCAGGATGATAATTTAGTGAGTTATATAATGTTTAGTCATTAAGTTATACACCTGAAATTACTATAATGTATGTCAACTGTAATTGAAAAATAAAAATTATTTAATGTAAAAAATGCATTTTCAAGCATAATTTTAGAGAAGCTATTTCTCCAACATTCACTTTTTAGTTATTCTCACAGTTTTTTTTAATAGAATCAATAACATTTAAATTTTTTTTAAATCATATATTTTGACAACTTTGTTTAAAAAGTTTGATTTAATTTTTTTATGATTCTATATTTTCAAATCCCAGTTCTTAAGTACAGGTTAATACTGAATAATGTACAGCAGCTACCATTTTACATTACCTCTCACTCACCTTATTTCCAATTGCATTATGGTTTCTGGAAAAGGGATAAAATGCCCCAAGTTGCATCCAACGAAGGCAAAGTTCATAAGTTGTCTCTTCATTAAACCCACATATATCAGCTCCAATCTGGGGAAAGATTTTTATGACCTCAAAGTCTATCACTTATTAATTATGCCATAAAACCTGCACTGAAAATTTTAGGACACGTTATTTTTAATTTTTACTGTGGAATCTAAAGATGGAAAGATCCCCTTTGAGAAAATCATTTGGAAAAAAAATAGTGATAATTCCCTCTTGCACATCTTTATTAAAAAAATATACTATGGGCTATATGACAGTATAAGTGTTTTAGGTAATCCAATATGCCTACAAACATTCCCCCCCCCCATCTGATTATGCTCTCCCTTTTATCATATAAAGTTACAGATGCTTTGCTTCCTTATATCTAAGAAAGGTCTCTCTCAGTCTCCAAATTGTTTTGTGTTTTTTTTCCCGGAACTCTTTTTCCCCCTCTCAGAAGTATTATCTTTAACCCCCAAAATCAACTAATATTGAAGTTTGTAGGCAAAAAAATAACATGAAGAAGTAAAGTATGGAGTCATAAAACCTATCACTTGTAATAAAAAATGTTAGTTCCCCAAACTATGGGGGTTGTGATCTACTCCACTAAAACTCTGACACACTTTCAGTGGAGGGAGACCAGACAAGGCTCCCTTCTTCTATGAACCTATAGGTTGAGGGCAATCTAAAGTGACACCATGAAGCATATTATTTATAATGTCCTGAAACAACTTGAGTGCATTTCATCTTCATAGAAGTAGTTTGGCGCCCCCAAATAACATGGGTGGACAGATAGGCCTAAATTTAATTGAATGTCTAATTTGGAAACTTACGTATGGAATTCCAAAGAGATTAAATTCTAGCATTCCAATGATGGACATGTGCATATCTCTCCAATGCGAAAAGTTATCACCCAGCCAATGGCCAGTGTATTTCCCGCTCCCGACAAATGTCGAACGACTCAGCACAAATGCTCGCTTTCCGGTGGCATTCTGAGAAGCACTTGGGAAAACATAAGAAAACATTTTCTTTATTAGTGTTCTAAAAGGATACTCCCCCCACCCCACAAACAAACAAACAAGCAAGCAAACAAACAAACAAACAAACAAAAAACACAAAAACCAACACATGATCTTAAAGTGCATGAACAAGTCCCTATTTCATGTAAGTTAAAGATTTCATCAAAGGTATAAATCTGTGCGAACATGAAATGGTGGGAATGAAGAGAACAGAAAGAGAAGTTCCCATATGTAAGCCATTTTGCACATTTCAGGAAACAGCTGCTAAAACCATCGCTAACAATTCTAACCAAGTTTCCTCATACTAAATGTTTCTTATAAGTTATCCTACCAGGCAGGTAGTACAGGGTTTCTCAGCCATGGCTGTGTATTAGAAATACCTGAGAACTTTAAAAGAAAAAAAGGGCCGAAACCGGTTTGGCTCAGTGGATAGAGCATCGGCCTGCGGACTGAAAGGTCCCGGGTTCGATTCTGGTCAAGGGCATGTACCTTGGTTGCAGGCACATCCCCAGTAGGGGGTGTGCAAGAGGCAGCTGATCCGATGTCTCTCTCTCTCATCGATGTTTCTAACTCTCTATCCCTCTCTCTTCCTCTCTGTGGAAAATAAATAAAATATATATTTTTTTAAAAAATAAATAAATAAAAGAAAAAAAGGATGGCATAATCGTTAATCAACTAAATCAGACTATCTGGGAATGAGTCCTTGGCATCCAAATTTTTAAAAATTCTGTGTGATTTTTTTTTTAATATGTGGCAACGGTTGTTTTTATACTAATGTTGAAAATGCCAGTAATTGTAGTTTGATACTGATTATATTTCCTTTGTGAAACCTTACATGAATATGGTATAAAAATAACATATGTACAGATATTTAATATCGTTATTCTCAGTTTTTGTTTTGTTTGTTTCTTGTTTGATTTTAACTTGTATATTGAACCATTTTAGGTTTTTTTTTTCTTTAACATCAAAATCTGGTCTCCACTCTATTTCAGCTTCACTTCTAACCTTGATTGCCAGTCATATTATTCTTTTGGCTGCTTACCAGTATATCAAATCATCCTGTAACCTCACTGAAGCTCTGACAGGTGTTTCAACCCACGTATGTACAATAAAAACTGATTTGTTTACAAAATTGATCTCTTTTGATAATGGAAAAAATTGCCAAATCTAGTGAAATATAAAGCTCCTTGAAAGCAGGGAGCTATTTCTGGTAATCTTATTGGTCTATTCCCCAGTGCCTAAAACAACGCCTGCCATATTGCAGGTGTTCCATAAATACTTCTTAAAGCATGAAGGAAGACACACTCATTTCTTTAATTCTTCCTTGGATATAAATAGGTGAAAGTCACACCATTTTGCTACCCAAACTTCCCAGGATGCTAACTTATGTTTAGATATGTAAAGGAAATATCACTTAGCCTTGGCTAATAAAGGTGAAGTTCCCAAAATTAATGATCGGAAAAAGAGATAGAAATTTAAACAATGGTTATCGTTAAGAATGGTGACTCATTTCACAGACAGCCTCATACTTTCAAATCTGTTTTACAAGAGGGCATTAGGGTTGGAAGGATGGCTATGGTTAATTGTACTCTGTAGGGGTTGGAAAGACTCAACTATAAGATGAGTTACTTAGGCCAAGGCACGCAGTTATTCCCTGTTTTCACTCACTTCTAGAATAAGGACTGTGCCAGGCTCCCCCTGCATTCCCTTCCCTACATTGGAGTTAGAGTTAAAACTATAGCCAACGGCCAAGTCAGAATGTATTTGGTGCTATGTTTAAGCACTTTAAAATCTAACCTACAAATAAGAAGTTAACTAAAACAGGTTTTGCAATCAAATAGCTGTAGTTTAAACTTTGTCTAGCTCATCATTACAACATGTAACTTTTGAGCATGCTACTTGACTACTCTAACAAGGGGCTAAATGATGCTTGACTTCTCAGAGTTGTTACGTGTATAAATGGGAATAAGCTATGTATGGAAGCACCTCTCACAACCAGCTAGCCCATAACAAGTGCGTGCTAACGGCTCATTTCCTTCCGGTACTTTCTAAACTGTGCCCTGCAGCTACAGCCCCAGATCTGCTTCACCTGGGTTAGACAACTTGAATCAAAATTTTAGGCCATTATTTATCTACCTAGAAATCCAGGACTAATCATTTTGTTTCTCAAGGGTAAAACAATAAGGAGGGGAGAGTTAAATTGTCAGATTAAATTGAATGATAGAGGTTGTAGTTATAATTTCAGTAAACACCTTTTATGCCTTCTCTAGATGAAGCTTGCTAATGCTTCCACTTTAAAACTATTTTTATGCCTCTGGGAAGTAATTTTCATTGAGTTTCATTAAGTTCAGCATTTGGAAGTCACATTCATTTTTTATCCCTGAGGTATGAAAAGTACTCAGAAATATAATTTTCAACACTGAAGAGGGATACTTGTCTACATTTACTACTCCTTATTTCTCTCCTCTTCCTCCTCTTTCTCCTCCTCCTCCACTTCCTCCTCCTCCTCCTTTTCCATCTTCTTCTTGCTTAAATTTCTTGATGGGTGAAACACAATTAACAATTTCTTGGGTAACTTAGTTATGAGTGGTACATTCTAAAATCTAAAGAACTGATTCCTTGCCTTTTCAATAGAAACTTGAAATGGGTTATTAAAATAAGGGTGAAAAGGGTGAAGGGATCAAGCAAAGAAAAAACACAAACAATGCATAGACCCAGACAACAGTATATTATCAGAGGGAAAGGGGAGTGGAGGGAAGTAGCAGAAGGGGGAGGGAGGACAAATGGGATGGAAGGAGACTTGACTTAGGTGGTGAACACAAAGTATAATATGTAAATAATATATTATAGAATTATACACCTGAAGCCTATATAATTTTATTAACAAAGTAGTGGCCCAGCGCATGAATTTGTGCATGGGTGGGTTTCGGCCACCCATCCCTGATCAGGTGTATGTGTGTGGGGGGGTGCTATTGGGGGGAGGACTGGCCAGGGAGAATTATTAGTGTCAAGGATCTTTTCAGGGCGTATACATATGGCTTTCAGATGAGTTGAGGCTTCAAAGGCGCTTTAGTGTCAGTTTAAGCTTCTGTTTCTCAGCCTCTCCCTAGACAGGTGGAGTGGATTAGTTCCCTGCTGACAAACCCTCTAAAGAGAGGTTGTGGTGTGATGTGGCTGCCCTCTTCGGTAGTAAGCAGTGGAGAGAGAATGCAGGAAGATGGTGGTTGTGCTGGGTACTTCTCCTGGAGCCCTGACTGCATTGGGGTTGAGGAGGGGCGTGATTGGGAGTGGGGAAGATGGTGGTTGTGTGGGCACCTCTCCTGCACACCTGACTGATGGTCCAGACTGTGAGCCGTTTTCCTCCTGATCACTCGTCATTCAGGTTCCTGGTCTATGAAGGCTGGAGAGCATTTACTTAGAATCACTGAACATCACACTTCAGTAATAGAGGGTGGGGGTGATCAGGGACCAGGCAGCAGGGGGGAAGGCTGACCGGCCCCACCCCTGATCAGGCCAGTTGGCCACCATAGTGCACATGCTAGCCACTGGTGATTCTGGTCATTTTGGTCATTCCACCAGTCGGTAGCTTGGCTTTTATACATATAGATGTCACCCCAAATAAGTTCAATACCATTTTTTTTAAATGAGATAAATAACCCTCAAATGGTTGTGTTGTATTGTAAATCATTGAATGAGCTACAAGGTGCCTTAATGAGCCAATTAATTAGGAGCCATTTATTGTGCATGGCGCAGGGGGAGGTATCTTTTTCCAAATCTCTGAGCCCTCCACCCAGGAAGTCTTTCTGTATTTATGTTCTTCCGCCTCTTTGTTTGCAGATATTACAAAGGGCTCTGTGTGAGTTATTGTTACAGACAGTGGTAACCTTGAATACGTAATGAGTTTGTACTTGGCATAATTATTATCCCTATTAGTCTGTTACATTGGATGGCTAGCTTGCAAGGTCAGACAGTTAAGTTTATCGGTTTCTATTATTTGAACTAAAAACAAAGTCATTTTACAGAATAACAGACTGTCTAAAGTGACAGAGTTTATAATGACAGATATTACAGGACTAAGGACTATCTAACAATAACAGAATTCAAACAACAGGTGTTTTTTTTTTAATATAAGATGGAGGTTACTATGCTTCAGGTGCAAGCCACTAGATTCTGTTTTTTTATAATTAGCCCCATTAAATATATATTCTGAATGTTGTATATCAAGTTTACCATATATATATTAATTTTGTTCCATGTCAAATTAAGACCTAAATATTTTCCAGAAATAGGTAGGAGAGACTGTGGTTCAATGGACCTTACGTTCACTTTAGCTCTGCAATTTTCTATCGTGCTTACCAGACAGATTTCATTAAGGTCCCTGAACACATGGCTCTAGGACAATGACTATATTCCAAAGCATAAAAATGAGATGTATTTGTAGATTGCAAAAATAATCTGTTCTATATCTAATCCTGATACCGTAAAACCCAGTATTTCTGAGAGTTCGCTTTATAAATCAAACAAACTGACTATACGAGCCATATATATTTTGTCTATACTTATAACACATTGTGGAAGTACTCTAATGAACCTCTGTTGGAAGGAACACCTGTTTCAGACAAACAAGGATGCAGTAAGTGGAGACACAGTGTTCTATACCTGAACCCTTGAAACTAATTCTACTAATGCATCCTACGAGAGTCTCCCTGTAGGTATACACAGAAAAAAGACAGAAACGGTGCAACACAGAGGGACATATAATCAGGTGGCACTGAAAGGATGCTTAGGACCTGGGATTATTAATTCCAGGAGAGAAGAGGATTACCTGCCTAGCTTCCAGTGTATCACATTTGGTGTCTTAAACTTATGGCAGCACAAATCCTGACTTATGCCTCTAGTGGTGGGGACTTTACCCATTCATATTTAATGAGGCTTAAAACGGCTCTATCCAGAGGTGACCAAATAGGACGAAGGCAGTACTAGTGCACATCCCTCCTAAAAACGTTGAAGTTTATTAACAATTACTCCCTATATCATAAAATTATCCCCAAATCTCTAACATTTATCTGAATCAAAATATTAGCTTTAGTTGTCTTTGACAAGTTTTTATGCCTTTAATAAGATCATTTTGCTCTGCTTTTGTGCTACTGCAACAGGTTGTTAGAGAGAGAGAGAGAGAGAGAGAGAGAGAGAGAGAGAGAGAGAGAGAGAGAACACTTAATAGAAATAATAAATCAGCAAAATAAAGTCTTTAAAGAGGAAGATTACTTACTGGTCCTTGAATAAATTAAGAAACAATAACATGTAACACCGGCTTTAAACAAACATTTCCTATTTCTTAAAGGACATTTTAATAACAATGTGCAGATACAAAAAAAAAAAAAACATTTCAAGGAGGTTTACAAACTACTCACTAGAAAGTAGATATTGCTTGAGACCAGCCAAACAGAGAATGTGTATCATAATGATATCCCAGATAAGTCTTGGAATCGGGACATAATGTTTTCTCAGCCAATAAACCACCTGTGATATCTAAAAATAAAATAAGAGAAATATGAACTCTTAACATATTAAAATATCCTTCTTGTATTTTATTTGTTTGTTTCTATATTGGTCACCCTCACTAGTGTATGAGTTTCCTGAAGATGTTAAATAATCTTTCAAGCAGTGACAACAGTGTTACACTAACATGACAAACAATTTTTTTACTTGTATCTTGAATTTATGTAACAGAGTTAGCTGTTAGTATCAAGACTAAGATGGATTTCTTAGTCAGAAATACAAAGTTTAATATTAAAAAATCAAACAACATAATTTATACATTAACATATCTCAAAAGAAGCATTCATGGATGCTTTAAATATATATAATTGATTTTTTACAGAGAGGAAGGAAGAGGGATAGAAAGTTAGAAACATCGATGAGAGGGAAACATCAATCAGCTGCCTCCTGCACGCCCCCTACTGGGGATGTGCCCACAATCAAGGTACATGCTCTTGACCAGAATAGATTCTGGAACCCTTCAGTTCGCAGGCCAATGCTCTATCCACTGAGCCAAGTCGGTTTCGGCTCCGGATGCTTTTAAGTGTTTGATAAAATTGGACTTCACTCTTGACAAAAACCTTTCAGTAAAATGGTAAGCAAATAAACTTCCCTAACTTTGTTAAGTTTTTCTACAAAGATACCTATTGCCAAATTCATAATTGTGAAATATTTAAAACATGTCACAGAGATTGGGAAGAAGAAGGTGCCTACTATTACCAGTTATGTTTAGTCTTGTACTGGAATTCTTAGTCAGTGAAATAAGACAAAGAAAAAAAATCCAAAGTAAAAGGAATAGAATGGGAAAACCAATGCTATAATGTGAATGTCTACAGAGAAATGAAATCCAAAAGAATCAACAGGTAAACTTTGAGAATTAGTATTATAATATAGCACATTTTCTAGATTAAAAAAATCAATATACAAAAATCAACCAATTACACTTTATAAATCAACAACAAATACAAAGTGGGATGGCTAAAATGAGGCATTTAAAATAGTATCAAAAATACAGAGAACCTAGAGAAATAAGATTAACCAAATAAATCTAAATCCTCATAAAGACATTATAAAATTTTAAAATTGTGCATCAAGCATATAAAGAATTCTCACACAGCACAGTGTAAAAAGTAATTTTAAAAGACAAATAAAGGGGGAAAAGTACCATAGTCATTCTACTGGAAATTCTGTATTATAAAAATGTCAGTGCTTTCCAAATTGATTTATGGATTTAATGTCCAAGAGCCAAAACATTCTTGAAGAAGGCCAATGTGATAAGTCTATTTCTCACATTACTTCCAGGTTCATTATAAAACAGCAGAAATTAAGACAGTGTCAAATTGTTAAAGGGAAAGAAAAATCAATGGAACAGAAATAGCAGTCTAAAAGTAACACAAAGTATATATAGATATCTATCATAAAAAAAATAACTAGTGCAGATCAATGGGAGAGAAAAATAGCCTTTTAATTAGTTCTGGGACAATTCTGTCTCCACATTTTTTTTAAAAAAAGGTCCTTGGACAGCATTCTCAATGGTTAGAGCATTGGCCTGAGCACAGGAGAGTTGCAGGTTCAGTCCCAGTCACGGGCACATACCTGAATCGCAGGTTCAATTCCCAGCCCTTGTTGGGGGGTATGTGGGAGGCAACCAGTCAATGTGTCTTTCTCAAATCGATGTTTCTCTATCTCTCTTCCCTTCTCCTCTCCTCTCCCTTCCACTCTCTCTAGAACTTAATGGAAAAAAATATCCGCAGTTAAGGATTAATAAAATAAAGTTAGACTATTTTTTCATACTGCTCAGAATCAACTTCAAGTTGATTGTATATGTTTATGACCTCAAATTCAAAAGTATTTCTTAAAAACTGATAAAGAAATGGATTGATAAATTTGACAGTAGTTAGGAACTTCAACAAAAGATCCTAAAAAGAAAGTGAAAAGATGAGCCAGAATTTTTAACACATATTTTTTCTTTCTTAGAGAAAGAAAACTAATGGCTCATAAGGAAAATGGGCAAAAAAACATTGAACAGGTCAGTAAAACCTGCAAATCCAATAAAAACAAAAATGCTTAGTACCATTTATAATCATAAAATATACAATGAACTGTCATTCCACACTTACCAGATTAACAAATAATAATAAGAATAAGAATAATAACAATAATAATATGGCTGAGCAATGATTCTATTTTTTTATGAAGCTCTGGTCAATTCAATAAAAAAAAACACCATCTTATATTTTATTTCCTTCCTCCTCTGCTTCATTTCACTTTTTTTCTTACTCATCCTGCCTGCGGATTCCTTTACCTCCTACTCTTCAAACCTCCCCCCAAAATGAACCTCATCTTTCCCAGATAAGTTTTGTCTCAGGTCATTCTCTGCCACTTTTGAAGGTAATGGTGTCAGAGTGATTTCCCTTTCATTTTTTTGATTGCTATGGACAAAATTTTGTTTCTTTGCAATTCTCCCTTCCTCCCCCCACTTCATTGACATCTGAAATTCTGGCTGTGGTTTCTTTTGGCCATCATCACCTAGAAGTCTCTGATTGTATTTCACTTTATATTTACACAATGATTACCTTCACTAGACTCTGAGCTTCTTAGAGACAACTATCTTTTGGGTCTGTATGCTCAGAACCTTGAACAGATCGAATAGATGGTGGGAGTCTAGCATTTTTTACTGTGCATAACAGAGCAAAAGATTGTTCATGAAGCATATAAAGAATTCTCACACAGCACAACTAGGACATTCTTTCCCATTTCTACAAAAAAAAAATTGAAGAGGAAATCCGTTTAAAGTGTAGAAAGTTTAGGTTAAATATGAGAAAGAAATTGCCAAACCAAATAATGACTTCCTTCCTGAATACTTTAAAAGCAGAAAAGACTATAACTATATAAGAAAACTTGAGCATTAGCTAAGTCAGGGAAAGACTAGGTACCATTAACATTCTCTATTTGCTGTAAGAGTTTTGGCCTCTGCACATACACAGGAGGGAGTAAGTCTCACTGACTGATGACAGAAACTCAGGCTTTCTGGAAAGGAGATCTCAGGACAGGACAGAACTCTTCCCTCCAAGTTAACTCAATGTGAAACGAGTCAAATGGAGTAAAAGTTCAGATTTTTAGAGAGATTTAGCTTAGCTCTTGTTTCTAAAAGCTATTTGCCTTTCCTCTTCTGTTTTTCCATTTCTTAAAACAAAACACAGCTTTAGTGAGGCATGATTGATATACACAAACCTGCCCATATTTAATGTATACAATTTGATGGCTTTGAACATAGTATACACTACACATCATCAAGGCTTGTCTTAAAACAAGTCTGCTCAGCCTTAGCTTGTTTGGCTCAGTGGATAGAGCATTGGCCTGCCGACTGAAGAGTCCCAGGTTTGATTCTGGTTAAGGGCACATGCCTGGGTTGCAGGCTATATCCCCAGGGGGGTTGTGCATTGATTCCCTCTCATCATTGATGTTTCTCTCTCTCTCTCTCCCTCTCCTTTCCTCTCTGAAATCAATAAAAATATATTTAAAAAAATACAAGTCTGCTCAGAGATGGGCCTTTGGACAGCGGCTTTAATGGGGTTTCTTAGACCCATTCTGTGACTTGCCCTACCCTTATTTTTCTTAATTATTATATTATCAATAATAAAACATTACTAATATGCATATTAATAATAAATAGTACTAGTGATTGTTATGACTTCATATGAAATAAAGGTATTTCCTATTTTACATGTTCTCCTTGTACAATTTAGACCCTTTAAGTCTAGTCTCAACCTTCCTATTAGGACTCTAATGTTTATTTGTTTAGCTTAAAATTGTCGAGCCTGCCGAAACCGGTTTGGCTCAGTGGTAGAGCGTCGGTCTGCGGACTGAAAGGTCCCAGGTTCGATTCCGGTCAAGGGCATGTACATTGGTTGCGGGCACATCCCCGGAAGGGGGTGTGCAAGAGGCAGCTGGTCGGTGTTTCTCTCTCATCGACGTTTCTAACTCTGTCCCTTTCCCTTCCTCTCTGTGAAAAATCAATAAAATATATATTTAAAAAAAAATTGTCGAGCCTAACTTCAAGGCATTTATTGCAACTTGGGGTGAAGCTGCTGTGCATATCTAGCTAAAGAACAATAAGATCAGCTTTGGAATGACAGGGATCTATGATAGCAAAGGGAGTAGCTTTTCTGACTTTTTAACTGCATTTTTTTTCAACATGGCAACAAGGATGGAAAGAGTCTAATACACAATGAAATCTAATTCTAACCCACATTCTGTAGTCTTGGAATGTTTGTCTGTCTTTTAGATCTTCGAAATTGAGATTTTTTTATATATATATTTTATTGATATTTTACAGAGAGGAAGGGAGAGAGATAGAGAGCTAGAAATGTCGATGAGAGAGAAACATCGACCAGCTGCCTCTTGCACACCCCCCACCGGGGAATGTGCCCGCAACCAAGGTACATGCCGCTGACCAGAATCGAACCCGGGACCTTTCAGTCCGCAGACCGACGCTCTACCGCTGAGCCAAACCGGTTTCGGCCGAAATTGAGATTTTAATGTCATTTCAAAGCTGTCTTTGTAATACATTAAAGATATGTAAGATCTTAAATACTGACAGGATTTGGTCTCCCTGGAAGGTGTGTGTGTTGGGGAGGAGGGCAAGGCGAGACAATCATGTCCATTTGGAGCATTTGTTCCTATTATAAACTTTTCTCCCAACCTGTTGTTATTTTGAAAATAATGTGTTCTTAAAGAAATGTAGAGCCTCTTAACATTTAATTTCTCAATGTATGCATTTGAGAATAAGTCTAATAAAACTTGTAATGATTTTTCAAAATGTAAAATAAAACTGAGACACTTTTCCTTGGCCATCAGTCATGGCTTGCATTTAGCTACATACATAGCTCAGCTCAAGTTAAAGCTACTTGTAGTGCATGTAAAATAGGCGCAGGGATCTAGATATTGTGTAATAATTTTCTCACCCCCTGTAGTTGAAGGCAGCAGCCTCATCATATTCTTTGACTCCTGAGAGAACATTTTAAGCACTAACTATATCATAATAAAGCCAGCCTGCTTGGCCACAAAGAAAAAAATGCAACAAATGTAGATACTTATTCGCTGGAATGCAGTGGTAATTATGAACTCCTGTACGTTAACTGGAATATAACTCTTAATTATCTCAACGTCTAGCTTTATACAACCAGAAACGGGTACCAATCAAAGAGACTACACAAAGTGGTAAAACCTTGGATCAGTGATTTTTATTTTTTTTCATCTCATAGCACACATAAAACTAATTACTAAAATTCTGCGGCATACCAAAATATATATTTTTGCTGACAATTTTGATTCATTCATATCAGATGGCTACAGTTGTGTTGGCTGTTGTCATTTTTTAAAATTTAACAATCTATTTAGTGCCCCTCACTAAATAGGCAGGCATTGCATGTTTTAAAAATCCTTGGAGCAAACTGGTTGCAAATCACTGCCTTACATTGTTGAATTGTAAAAGAGAAGGGAAAAAGGAAATTTAATACTGGTTAAAAATAGCACAGGAGATAAGAATATTCATCAGATGGCACATCAGACTTTAGTCTTTAGCTCAGTATCTTGGTAACACTCGTCCTGACTACAAAAATTCCTTCAATGCTTTCTACAATAATCTATTTTAGAAAGAATGCATCTGAGAGCTTAACTGGCCTTGTTTCTATCTTTCGTGTTCCAAGTTGGTATTAATAGTTATTTTTTTCTCTGATTAATACTCTTTCCTTTTTTATGTTCCAAATAGTGATAGATCTGTTCTTTAAAAGAATATTATCCAGGAGTGCAGTCAGTAAGCATTAGGCCAGCATAAGTGAAAGAATGACCCCAGTCAGGGTGACTGTCTTAGCTAATTCTGGCTTCATACCCTGAAGCAATAATGATGGGAAATTATTATAATAATCACCCTTTTTATTAATTACTTATTTTTAGTATTTGGCAAAGTACTCAGAATTCAATTTAAGCCCCCCAAATTGTTTTTAGTAGCTATTTTTTTGTACACCTGTTGTATGCCACCCACCTGCTTTATATAGAATGTTTTTAATTCTTAACTTGCCAATTTTGAATTCATATCCCCATTTTATAGCCAAGAAAGGGATTGGCCTAGGTTTGGGAGCCATTGTGATATCTGTGGTGGTGTTGCCAGTCCTCCAATAGGCTACCCTCAGTGTGTGTGTGTGTGTGTGTGTGTGTGTGTGTGTGTGTGTATGGGGGGGTGCTTCTATACAATTAGTCAGGGTGGGGCACAGGTGTCTTGTTGCTGAAATTATTGTGTGTGATTCTATTCACTACCCAACCCTTTCATTCTCTCTATTCCTCATTATTTGCTTCAAGAACTCAAATGAGCCCTAACTGGTTTGACTCAGTGAATAGAGTGTTGGCCTGTGGACTAAAGAGTCCCAGGTTCAATTCCAGTCAAGGGCATGTACCTTGGTTGGGGGCACTTCCCCAGTAGGGGGTGTGCAGGAGGCAGCTTATCTATGTTTCTCTTTCATCGATGTTTCTAACTCTCTATTCCTTCCTCTCCATATATAAAAAAATACAATATGTATTTTTTAAAAAAAGAATTCAAATGAGTCTTCAATGCTGCCTGAGAATCCCACCACGCTTCTGCCACCATCAGATCCGATGGGGGCAGTCCTTCTATCTCTTAAAAGCCCCTACTCCCCCAATTTACCCTCATTTTCCTCATCTCTTGCGCTGATGAACAAATCTTTAAAATAGAAGCTTTCTAGTGGGAAGATCTGCGGTCTCCCATCAGCTAGCCCACATATCCATGTGCATCTGTATGCTGGTTCTTCTTCCAGCAACAACGCGGTGTGCCTGCTCTTTGACCGCTCCATCCCTTCACAATGAATGCTAGCCTAGGCTCTCTTCTCAGCTATTTCAATCCTTGAATTATCTCTTCCTTTTTTTGAATTAGCCACTTTGTCCAGTCTGGCTCATTCCTGACAGCACACAAACACACTCTAGTATCTCTCATTTTGTAAATAACAAAGATAATCGAACAACATCCCCTTCTACACACATTCTTCTCAGTTACAGCCCCATTTGTCTGCTCGTTTCAGAGCCAACCCTGCCAAAGGTTTGTTTACACCTCTGCCTCTACTTCCTCATCTCCCTTTCACTCAGAATTTAGTTTGGAATCTATTCCTACTAATCCACCGAAACAAATATTGTCAGTATTGCCACATTCCACATTGCTGAGTGCTGGACATGTTCTGAACTCATTTTGTGTAACTTTTTGACACCATCTGACAGACTGACAGTGTCATCTGTTTTGACTGTTTCTTAATCTCCTCATTTGGGACACAAGGAGGGATTCTTTCCTGCCTTTCTTCCCTTTCCAATTGCTTCCACTTGGTTTTCTCACCTGAATTTCTATTTCCATCCAAAGCATTAATGTTTCAGTATGGGTCTACTCGAGGCTCAATGCTGGAGGGACCATTTGTCAAGTTCACATTTTACATTCTGACATTCTCAATACATTGACTCATCAATCCCTGTAAGTTTAAACACCATTTTATGCATATATTTCCCAGTGTTTTTTTTTTAATCTCAAGCCCAGATTACTTCTCGCTAGATTTATACATCTTGCTGCCTACTTGATATTTCCATTTAGCTGTTTCATTGAATAATGGGAGAAGGGACCAACTTACAGACACCATTTCTTCAGCATTGCAAGAGACATGTGGATGGAGGCCAGTATCTCGTGGATTCAAAGGATGTGAGTGGGATGTCAGATTTTGCTTTTCCTTTTTGATCTGGTTTCACTGGGAACTGAATCACTGTACTTGCACATGGCTGTAATTTTAAAGGAACTCTAAACGAAGTGCCATAATCCCTCAAACTAGAAGTCTGCAGTCAAGGATAAACCTCTCATTTTAGTGCAAAACTCTACTCAAATCTTCACAGATTTCCTATGGCATTCTATTTTCGATTGTATGCAATTAATTATAGAAATAGCAAAAACTGTGGAATTTATAAGTTGCAAACATTTTGCAGCCAAAGGGAAGAACTCACTCATCAAAGAATCAGCTGTGACACATCAATAAATCTAGCTCCCTGACTCTTATAAGGATAGCCAGGGAAGGAAGTCTTTGGATCCTTCTTAGATAAATGAGGACACAACTCACAAACATTCCAAGGCCTTACCACCGAAGGAATGCAGTACATACACATCCATGGTCTAAATTTCCTGGATTATTCCTAGATTGGTGAGCTATAAAAGGAAATGTTCTTTCCTAAAACAAACTGGTGGCATTAAATAGACTTTTCCTCATGGAATATAAAAGTGTTTCAAACTCATTTGACACATTCAATGTACTTACCAGGCACATATGGTGGGTAGTTTAGATGATTCTGTTCACATCCTGGCTGTTGGCCATTTTGAAAATTGGATGGTTCATTCATGTCCTCACATAAAAATAGAAACTCAATGAGTGAAAATGGGCATAGTTTTCTTACTTTCCATTAGGGAAGCAGAGAACATAGAAATCATTTTTTCCTTCAACAGACACATTTTGAGTATCTAAATGTGTGAGATGGTAAGCTGAGAGCTCTAGGATGCATAGCAATAAACAAGGTAGTGTCCTTGGTCTCAAAGAGTATGTACTGGCTATTAGCAAGTTTCACAAATATATAAATGTCACAGAACAGAATAAGGTACAACCATTTCTGTTTTGTGAAAGGTAATTCCAATCTTCCAGTGGTTGTAGACACAAATTGTGGGTTTTTCTTCTTCTTCTTGTAGCTCATATCTAATCTGTCAATCAATCCTGTCAATTCTATCTTCAAAATGTATACATAATCTGATGTCTCATTCACTGCATTGCCAGGCTATCCTACCATTGTCTCGTGCCAGGATTGCCACGATAGCCTCTTAACTGGTCTCTCTCTTCCACATGGACCCAGGGGTAGATTTATTTGGAAGCTAAGAAAGTTACGTTTTATAGTCCCTTAAGTTTCATGACCCCTTCATAAATGTACAGCTATAATTCTACTTGTAATTTTTCTTAAAAAGAGCTGCCAAAATTTTATAAAGGTCCATAAAATCTGGATTCATCTCCGTTTTCACACTGCTTTCTGCCTTCCTATAGTCTATTCTCAGTGCAGCACTAGAATGATCCTTTGAAAACCTGTGCTCAAAACCCTTCAGCACTTTTCCCTCTCAGAGTAAAACCTGCAGATCTTACAGTTGGTCCATGATGCAGTTTGTGGCACTGCCTCAGCATCCCTCTGACCTTGTGCTCTCTGACTGTCCTCCTGATTACTCCTCTAGCCACATAGCTCCTTGCTATTTCTGGGAAACGCCAAGCATATTCTGCTCAGGGCTTTTGTACGTGTTGCTCCCTTGCCTCAATGCTCTTCCCTTAGATATTCCCAGGGCTCAGCCTCTGGTCTTTATTATCAATTGTAACCTTCCCTAACCACTCTATTTACACTCCAAACTTTATTAAGTTCCTAAATTTCCTACCCCCGTGCCACAATCTGAATGTTTATGTCCTTCCCCCCACCCCGCCATTCCTCTCCAAATTCACATGTTGAAATCCAAACACCCAATGGTACTAGGAGGAGGGGCTTGTGGGAGGTGAGTAGGTCATGAGAGTGAAGGGTTCCCTGAATGGGATCAGTGCTTTTTATAAAAGAGACCCCAAAGAACTCCCTAGTTTTTTCCCACCATCTGAGGATACAATAAGCAACCTGGAAGGGAGCCCTTACCCAACCATGCTGGCACTCTGATGTCAGACTTCCTGACTCCAGAATCATGAGAAATAAATTTCTGTTGTTTGTAGGTCAATCAGTCTGAATGAACTAAATATTCTGAATCAACGAAGACACCCACTCCCAGATTAATTTTTCTCTTTAATAACTACTGTTACCCAATATGCTATATATTTTATTTATTTATCTTGTTTCTTGTGTATATCTTCCACTAAAATGTCAGCTCCCTGAAGGTCAGAATTTTTCTAAGTGTATTTTCAATGCCTCTTGGCAAAGAGTAAGTACTCAATAAATCGGTGTTTCTGGAAGTAAGAGAGTGGAAGAATTGCTTCAAGTAAGAGTAACGATGAAGAGTTCATGGAGAATTAGATATGGAGGCTGCATATTGATCAGCTCATAGAGTTTGAATATGTAGAAAGGAAGAAAAATGGAAGGAGAGCATGAGCAAAGACAAAGAAACAACAAATCATGCTGTATGTAGGGAAAATGTCCCTCGTTGAGTAGTGGGAGTTGTCTAGCCCTCATTCTTTCTTCTGATCACATGATTCTGTTTGCAAGTGTCTCTCTGGCAGAGTGGGGCTTACTAGGCATGCAACTTGTGATTGTCCAATAGTATTAGAGCAACACCATCCTATGGTCTTTCTCCTTTGCACTCTAGCACATGCTGTTCCTATTACCTGAAACACTTCTACCCACACTACACCCTGCTCCACTTAACTAATTCCCATTCGTTGGCCAGTCTTCATCTTAGCCCTCACCTTTATTAGCTAAGTCTGAGCTGCCCAGCCTTGAGTTTAATTGACCTGAGTTCAATGCCCTTCATCTCTGTGCCCATAGTATCTACTGCTTGCTCTGTCAGGGCCACACAAATGCTTATTTCTCAGCCTGTCTTCCCAGTTGTTGCCTCCCCAGTGCCCTGCACTGAGTAGGTATAAACATTAATGAAGGAATGAAGAGAAAAATGAAGATCAAGATAGCAAACAAGATGCTGCCACGATTCCAGGCAGCAGTTCTTCCCTCCAGTGGTGCATTAGAACAGTTAAGGCAGAAGTTATCAAGAAACCAGGAGAGGGGAAGTTTTTATTTCAAGAAGTAGGTGAACATTTAAGTTTTCCACCGGGGGGGGGGGGAATTAAATAATAAATTTAGACTTACAATCCAGATCCCATCATAATCAAGAATGTTTTTAAATTCCATGCACATCTGTATCCACCATTCTGCTGTTTTGGGGTTGGTATAGTCTGGATACACTGAATCTCCTGGAGGCCAGGCCTGCAACAGACAAATAAGTCAAACTAAACAGTGATAATGCACCTAATATGGTGCAGAAATAGCTATAGTGAGGCCTTACCTTGCATTTTGAGTCATATAAATAAAATTTGAGGATCAGTGAAGTTATATAACTTAACCAAGTACATAATAAAACACATAACAAGTTTGTAGTATACTGGGAATAGAAATCCATTCCAATCAGTGAAATTATATAATTAACCAAGTACATAATAAAACATATAACAAGTTTGTAGTATACTGGGAATAGAAATCCATATCCCTGTCCAGTGTTCTTCAGACATGAAATTATACATGAAATCATATTTTTACTGTTCTTTATATTTAATCATTTATCTCCATACATAAATCTATATGAATACAAATATAGGGATTAAAAACTGTAAAAATTACATTTATAATAGCAATAAAAACTTATGTCTATGGTGTTAACAAGAGCCAAATGATAATTTAATGAAAACTACAGAATGCCTATGAAGTATTTAAAATTAGACATATCAATGAGAGATATGTAGAATGTTTATGGATGGGAAGATTCAATGCTGTACAGATGTCAAGTCACTTCAAGTTCTAATGTACATTTTTAGGTGAAATAATTAAATTTAAGAACACATATGACCCTGTCTGGGTAGCTCAGCATTATCTCAACGTGTCAAAGTTGCAGGTTTGATTCTTGTTCAGGGCACATACAAGAATCAACCAATGAATATATAAATAATAATAAATCATCAATGTTTCTCTCTGTCTTTCTCTCTCCCTCTCAAATCAAGAAATGAAAGTTTTTTTAAAAACATATATGGACATGAGACAAGAATATGAAACATATGTATATATTAATACGTTTACTGCAGCTTTGCTTGTAATACTAAGATATGAGAAACAAGAAAATGTTCATCATTCAGAATCGGTTAAACTACTTTCCTCACATGTGAACTGTGGAATTTCACATTATTTCAAAAGATAAGGTAATTTCATAGGTATTAACATGGAAACATACTGTATATACAATATAGTTAGAGTTTTTAAAAAGTTTTAAATGTTATATACTATTATTTCCCATGTAAAACTATGGCTACATGTCTTTAAAATCTAGAGGAATATACACTGAAATGATAAAATGTATATTTTGGGAAAAGTATAACTGTCACTTTATATTTTTTAAAGTCAATATTACATTTTTTTACAATATTGTATGGCTTTGATTCACAACAAAAGCATTAAAGTATTTCTATTATATAAAAGAAAACAGCCGAAACCGGTTTGGCTCAGTGGTAGAGCATCGGCCTGTAGACTGAAAGGTCCCAGGTTCGATTCCGGTCAAGGGCATGTACCTTGGTTGCGGGCACATCCCCGGTGGGGGGTGTGCAGGAGGCAGCTGGTCAATGTTTCTCTCTCATCGACATTTCTAGCTCTCTATATCTCTCCCTTCCTCTCTGTAAAATATCAATAAAATATATTTTTAAAAAATAAATAAAAATAAAAGAAAACAATGAGAATTTTTCTTATATTTAAGAAATATATGTGTCACTCTTCAACTTATATAAACTTAATTTTCCTATGTAGTCTCAATCAATATAATTTTTCCATACTTATTAAATTGTGCCTTTTCAGAATGTTACAGTGCATATTAGTGGATACTTTTAATTTCTCACCAATTCTATGGACTTAAGAAATTTCTTAAAAATCCACAGTATCCAGGCCAATGCTCTAAACAGTCAGCTTGAGAAGCTGCACATATTTTTTTTGAACTAAATTAAGGTGATAGCAATTCACTGATGTCTTATGAATTGTAATTTTTGAAATAAAAACTCATTATAGAAGGCAGTATTTATCTATTCTTCAAGGTGCCTACCTTGCCAACCGCTGGTGTGATTCCATCAGAGTTATTGACCCAAATTCCCAATTCCTGTCCAAGTTCATAGGGCCTATAAGTACCTTGTGGTTCATCTTTTGTCAGAAAGGGATCCTGCAAATTCCCAAGAACATTGTAATTGGTAATAGTCTGATAATTAATATTTAAGTACAAAATTTCCAAAAGTTTTTAAAATATGAGTATCTATTATTCACATGCACAATATATTTTAAGCTGCATACATTAAGATGTTCCCAGCTATTAAGTATGGTTACAAATATAAGAACTGTATGTTTTCATTCATTTTTAATACTGCAAAATGTGGAGTGAAGCAATGTTAATTTAATAATATAATCAGTTGCTTCTAACAAAAATCTCTAGTTTTCTTTACTGAAAATGTTATGTAAGTAGGTAAATACAACACATGCTACTTTTTTTCTGGTTGGTCACGATAAGGCTATGAAATTGTAAAACAAACAAAAAATCCTGGATGGAGAAATCAAGAAATTGGGATTCTACAAAAAACCTGGTTAAGCCACTTAGTTTTAAGGGGCACAAGTTTCTCTTCCACAGAATGAAGCAGTATAGTTGGCAAATTCTTAAAGTCACTGTCCCTCTTAAAAAGGCAAGTCTTAACAACTCAAGAAGAAAAATATATATGAATCTCTATTCAGTTTTTTCCAGAAATATTTATTGAGACTATTTCAAGTCTATTTCCCTTACTAAATATTTTACTATCATAATATATTTCTATTTAAATATTTTTTCATACACTCCTGCTAAATAATGTCAGTTGGATAATAAATACATGTACTTTTATTTATAAAAAATCATCTTAAAACATACACACACACACACACACACACACACACACAGCTCTTTCAATAACACTCTAACACCATTAAGTCATATAGGGATTATAACACATAGTGACATTTTTATCATTACATTAAGATAACAGATAGAATAATTATTTTATAAGAAGTGTTAATGAGACAAACACTTCATTATGAATCAACTTTTAATAGCATGCATGCTCCTAGAAGTAGTTATGATGACTTTTCTTTTTATATTCTAAATGTATTAAGTAAAAAATAATGTTGTATCCAACATGAAGAAAATATTCCTGCAACCTAAGTTCAATACACTTATTCAGTAACTATATAATCCTTTGTTTAGAATTTTTATGAGCAAGTCTTCAAATCTTAACAAATTGCGTAACCTGTGAAAAGCCTTATTTTTCCTTCTATGTATAAGTCATTTTTTTTGAAGGAAGAACACTGTAGTTTTAAAAATTATGACTAAATTCCTTCATGACTTGTTATTGACATTTTTGTATCACTGAATAATAGAAACTTTGCTTATTATTTATTATCCTTTAATAAAATATAACATTTATCATTCTATATTAAACAAAATTTTAGTGCTGGAATACTTTAGTGCTGGACATTCTTTTTGCTAAATTAATTGTAGTATATCCTTTTAGAAATTCTTAGAAAATATGAATTTAAATATTATATGTTTGATCTTCAAAAAAAATTACCAAAATAATGACATAATGCATTCCATCATTTTTCAGTTTCTTAATGTACTCGGGCAGACCAGCAAAGTTAGCTTTATCGTAGGTGAAATCCAACTGCCGTTCCATGTAGTCAATATCCCCATACTGAACATCCTGTACAAAAGAGCAGCGTAGACATAGCCTTCGAACATTAGAAAAACAAACATTGTCATAGCTCATAAGGAGCTATTGAGTGACTGTATATAGTAATTGGAAATTTAAATATTGATGTTTATTGATGTTTATTTATCATCCTGTAAGAAAAGAGGATAACCTGATTATTTTATAGGACACTGAGAAAAAGCAGTAATCCCTACCCCCCCTCCCCCATTTAAAATCCCTCTGTGTTTTAGTTACCCACAGTTGACTACAGTCCAAAAATATTAAATGGGAAACTCCAGGAATAAACAACGTGTAACTTTTAAATCCATGCTTTTCTGAGTAGCATAATGAAATCTCTCACCATCATGCTCTTTCCTGCCTAGGATATGAATCATCTCTGTCTAGCATACCCATGCTGTATACATCCCCGCCTGTTCGTCACTTAGTAGCCAGATAAGTTATCATATTTACTGTCTTAGTTTCATAATGCTGGTGTTGCAGTAACCCTTATTTTACTTAATAATGGCCCCAAAAGAGTAGTGATGCTGCCAAATTGGATATGCCAAAGAGAAGCCATATAGTGCTTCCTTTGCCTGAAAAGGTATGTACGTGTAGGAAAAAACACACATAATATACGTAGAGTTTGGTACTATCTGCAGCTTCAGGCATCCACTGGGGATCTTAGACTATGTCCACTGGTGAATATATACATTTGTTTGTTACAGACTGCTGTAACAAACAAATGTATATATTGTTATATAGATTATAGGTTAATCACTACACCTGACTCCTTTGTTCCAAACAATTCCCCCATAGTGTTTGGGGTATACTTACAAGAGGAATATCATACTGTCTTAAACGTTCAACCGTTTTTTTCAGCACATCTATGCTATTATAGCCCCATCGACTTAGCTGAAATCCCAGAGACCAGTATGGGGGCATAAAGGGACGTCCAACAGCCTGTAAAGAGAAAAGTATTAAATCCAATAAGTGAGATAAATGTTCGCCAGCATGGGTCTTCAGGACTTGATGACAACGCTTTAGTTTAAACTTCTCACATTGTGATGGGCATCTAACGTTGTAAGTTGTCCCTAGTCACAACCAAAGAAATAATGAGGAAAATTTGGAGTTTCAAGAACTCTTTTGAGAATTTAATTAAAGGCATGAATTTTCCTCCCAAAGCATATACCTTAAGCAATTATTTAAATTTGGTGAGTGGGGGATCATGCTCCCCAGACTCCTCTCAGATCCCACTCGGTCCATTCCACCAGGAAGTAATGTAATAGAACTTTAAAGGCTCCCAATAAAAAGAAATTTGAGTTCACCTCTCAGTTCTGCCCTTAAGATCTGTTGATATTAGTAAAATTACATGTTTAAAATGGTGTAAAGAATAGTATCCACTTCATTCATTTATAAGTATTTACTAAGTATTCACGATGCACTATTTTGGAGCTTGAATTCTAGTAGAAGAAAACATGTAGTAGCAATAAACATGTAAACTAAGTAGCATAATTATTAGAAATAGAGTATGTGGGGCTAGGGTGGAGGAATGTTAGGGAAGTCTCTGGCAGTATGACTTGAATAAGTCAGCCATGCAGAATGCACCAGGCAGTCAGACCAGAGGGCGCACAGGCGTGGAGCGTACAGGAAGAGAATGATGGCCAGTGTGGATGAATTACAGTGAACAAAAGGGAAAGGGAAATACAAGAGAAATAGGCAGATATTCTATCATAAAGATCCATAACAAATAGCTGGAAACTTTTTAGTTGTCTTTTTTCCCCCAACTTTATATTATGAAAATTGTCAAGCATGTGTAAGAGATGATAGTATACTAAACCTCCATGTACCAAGAACTAACAGTTATCATTTTGCCACACATTTTTATACCTCTCCCATGGGGGTGGAAAGGGGAATGAGGCTTTATAGCATTTTTAAAAATTCCTGAAATCATGATAATTTAGATTATTACTAAAAATAAATATAAATCTCTTACCTAACCAAAATATTACCACACCTAACAAAATTTACCACAATCCCTTATTATCATCAACTGCTTATCCAAGTTTCTCTCATTTTTTTGTAAAAAAAAATATGTCTTCTTTATAGTTAATTTGTTTGAAAGTTGAGAGTTAAAGTCTAAGTTCAATGGAAGCCATTAAAGTGAATAATATACTCTAATTTACTTTTCTTTTTAATCACTCTGACAACTCAGTTAAATGAATTACAGGGGAGCAATGGTGGTCACCATGAAACTAGGTGGGAGGCTGGTACATGGCCCAGGCAGAGATAAGAGGCAAACAAAGGAGGTCACCTGTGATAATGAAAGAGTCAGACTAGAATACAAGTTGGAGACATTGCTAACAGAACTTTCTAATGGATTTAATGTGGTAGAATGAAGAAAGGAATTGAAGGTGGCATTTATTTATTTATTTTAAAAATATTTTATTTTTTTAACAGAGAGGAGGAGAGAGAGATAGAGAGTTAGAAACATCGATGACAGATAATCATCTATCAGCTGCCTCTTGCACACCCCCTACTGGGGATGTGCCCACAACCAAGGTACATGCCCTTGACCAGAATCAAACCTAGGACCCTTCAGTCTGCAGGCCGATGCTCTATCCACCTAGCCAACCAGGTTTCGGTGAGGGTGGCATTTAATTTAAGGGTTGAAGGACAGGGAAAATCAATCCCATTCATTGAGATGAGAAAGACTGAAGGAGCAAGAGCAGCTGTGTTGGGGGAGAGCACCAGGCATGAAAAATATCTATGTATGCCTTGGGTTAGCCAATAACAAATGTATATAGAGTCATGAAACCTGGAAATATGACAAGAGAGAGTTCAGAGATCAAAGGAGAGCCTCCAACTAACCTGTGGGAGACTCAACATTTAAAGACATCAGCAAAGGAGACTGAAGATGAGCCATTAGTGGTAGAGCAGAACAGCCAAAACAATGTAGTATCAGAGAAGAGAATGTTCCTAGAAGTTTCTAGGTGATTCTCAACCTTCCTAATGCCTCTATCCTTTAATTCAGTTCCTCATGTTGTGGTGACCTCCAACCATAAAATTAACTTCGCTGCTACTTCATAACTGTAATTTTGCTACTGTTAATGAATCATAATGTAAATATCTGTGTTTTCTTTTTTTTTTTTTATAAATCTTTATTGTTCATATTATTACAAATGTTCCTCATCCCCCCCCCCAATTGCTTCCCTACACCAAGTTTCCATTCAATTCTCTGCCCTTTCCCCATCCCCCATTGTCCTCATCCATAGGTGCAGTTTATGTTCAGTCTCTTCCCGTCTCCCCCACCCCCCATTTCCCCGAGAATCATCAGTCCACTCCCCTTCCATACCTCTGATTCTATTATATTCACCAGTTAATATTGTTCATCATAATTTTTACTTCCCTTGGTTTTTAGACTCACTTGTTGATAGTTACGTGTTTGTTCATAATTTTTATCTTTATTTTCTTCCTCTTCCTAAAGAACCCCTTTTAACAATTCATATAATTCTGGCTTGGCAGTGATGAACTCCTTTAGCTTAAATTTATTTGTGAAGCTCTTTATCTGGCCTTCGATTCTGAGTGATAGCTTTGCTGGGTAGAGTATTTTTGGTTGTAGGTTCTTGTTATTCATCACCTTGAATATTTCTTGCCATTCCCGTCTGGCCTGCATGGTTTCTGATGAGAAATCAGCTGACAGTCGTATGGGTGCCCCTTTATAGGTAACTACCTGCTTTTGTCTTGCTGCTTTTAATATTCTCTCTTTGTCTTTAGCTCTTGGAATTTTAATTATGATGTGTCTTGGTGTGGTTCTTTTTGGATTCCTTTTGTTTGGGGTTCTGTGTGCTTCCTGGACGTGTAGGTCTATTTCTTTCACCAGGTGGGGGAAGTTTTCTGTCACTATTTCTTTCAATATGTTTTCGGTATCTTGCTCTCTGTCATCTTCTGGGATGCCCATAATTCTGATGTTGGTTCGCTTGAAGTTGTCCCAGAGGTTTCTTACATTATCTTCAACTTTCTGGATTCTCTTGTCTTCTTGCTTCTGTGGAGGAGTGTCCTCTGGCTCTTTGTGTTGCAAATCTTGGACTTGATTCTTGCAATCTTCCAATCTGTTTTTAGGACTCTGTATAATATTATTTATTTCAGAGATTGTATTCTTTATTTCTAGTTGACCTTTTATTATTTCTTGTTGACCTTTTATTATTTCTTGTTGATCCTTTATTATTTCTTGTTGATCCTTTTTCATATCCTCATAGGTCTCATTTATTTTATCGGCCTTTTCTAGGAGATTGTTGAACAACCTTATAAGCATGGTTTTGAACTCTATATCCCGTCGCTTTTTGTCCTCCATTTCTTTCGTTTGTGATCTGATTCCTCGTTTCGACATTTTCCCTGCTTCCCTGAGTTGGTAGGTTGGGAGGATCAGCTGTGTCTATGCCAGGAGACAACCTTATATTCCACTAGACTTGGAAACCTGCAAAAGCCTCTCTGAGTTCAGCTTGGACTGGGCGGAGTTTCAGGGTGGAGCCTACAGCCTTGGCTTCTGGTTAGCCTCGCCCTCGGAGGTTCCTGAGTCTCAGTGAACCTCAGTGTCCTTTGGTACTCGCTGCAAGCACCTCTGAGAGAAAGGCGCCCTAGAGTTTCGCCCGCTACCAGACAGTGTAATCTCTCCCCCAACAAGCCCACAACTGGGGTTCAGAGCAGTTGGAAGTGGGGTTAAGAACAGTCCGGGGCTTATGTCTCCTTCCCGCTAGGGCGATCTCGCGGCCCAAACGACAGTCTGTCCTCTGTGCGCGCGCAATGTGCGCGACTCAGGGGATCTGCTTTTCGCCGCCCCCCTGAGCTTCTGCCTTACAGCCCAGATTCCCCCTGTATGAGGCTGGAGCCCGAGGGTCTTGCCCAGGACTGGGGTTCAGTGCAGTCAGAACTGGGGCTCAGCACAGTCCTGAGCTTTTGAGTCCTTCCCGCTGGGGCAATCCAGCAGCTCAGTGAACAGTCCCTCCTCTGCGCGCAATGTGCGCGACTCCGGAGCTCTGCCTTTCGCCGCCGCTCCGCTGAGCTTCTGCCTTACAGCCCAGATTCCCTCTGTGTGAGCCTGGGACCCCCGGGGTCTCGCCCAGAACTGGGGTTCAGTGCAGTCGGAGTTGGGGTTCAGCACAGTCCAGAGCTTTTATCTCCTTCCCGCTAGCAAACGCCAGCCAGGCACTCAGCAGCCCCTCCTCACCGGCTCCGTCCTCTCCCAGCGCGCGCACCGCGCCTCGGTACCTTAGGCTTTTACAGCTCCTCTGGTTTTCCTTCTGGTTTTCTCTTTCCTTCTAGTTGTAGAATTTCCAGTCAGTCAACTTTCCTGTAGTTCTGGATAGTGTCCACTCTATATTTTAGTTGTATTTTTTAAATTGTTGAGGGCGGCTGCAGTTAGGCTTTTACCTCTGCCGCCATCTTGTTGTTCTCCAATATCTGTGTTTTCTGATGGTCTTAGGCTCTACCACTAGCAGGGTTGCCTAAGACCATCGGAAAACACAGATATTTACATTATGATTCATAACAGTATCAAAATTACAGTTATGAAGTAGCAACGAAGATAATTTTATGGTTGGAGGTCACCACAACATGAGGAACTATATTAAAGGTTGAGAACCACTGCTCTAGAAGATACCATGTGATGTAGACGAGAACGGAGACTTGGGGACTTATCTTGACTTTGATAAGACCTTTATAGATTATAAAGGATTATAGCCCAAGTGGAATGTGATGGGAAATTGGGAGGTGAGTAAGTAGAGACAACCCACACTGGCACTTTCAAAAAGTTGTACATAGATAAAGGAATGAAGAGATGGAGGACAATGTGGGTCTTTAGTAGAAAATTCTCGGTTAGTTTTGTTCAGATAGGTGCTATTAATGCAGGTTTGTTGATGGGAAGCACCTGGCAGAGAGGGCTAAATTGGTAGAGACGAGCTTCTGAAACTGACAGTGCAGGTGGATGTTGAGCACAGGAAGAACTGTTGCGCCTAGAAATGAGCAGGGACCACCTTCACAAGAAAAAAGGCAAAAGTACTATACAGGCCTGTTTGTGAGGAAATTGATTGTCTCTGTACTTAAGAAACAATGTACTTTCTTTTTAATTGCTTCTATTTTTCTCTGTAAAACAATAAGACACACCGACAGCTGAAAGTTGGGTGAGGTGGTGTTGGGATGTTAGTAGAGAAAGTGTGAAATAACAGTCTCTGTGAGTGGAATTGCAAATAGACTAGGCGAGGACATTTAGTGGGATTGTTAGACAGAGAAGTGCACCAAGGAGATTAAATTCAAGGGGTTCTTGTCAACATAAACACGTGATTGTTAGCCAGAAGCTTTCAGTTGATCAGGACCAGGTACTGGTTTCATTAATAAATTAGCACATGAAGTTCCTATCTGCCTTGTACAGCAAGTTGGTGTCAAAAGTGTTTCCAGTCTGCAGTTTCAGTGCTTTCTTCCTGTGAAGCCCTTTGGGTACTGTGCCTCATCTTGCCCTCTGACGCTATTATAATGTCAAACACAGAATGTGAATTTTATAATAGTTTATTCATGATATGAATGAATGAAGAGTCGATGATATCATCCATGTTTTACAGAGTAGGACACTGAGCCAAAAAAGAGATTCTGTGATGTTAATGATTTGACACCACACAAAAGACTGAAACCAGAACTGATTAGACCCATGATTCTCAGATCTGGCTGACTATTAAAATCATGTGGGGAGCTTTTATTTTATTTTTTAAAAATATATTTTATTGATATTTTACAGAGAGGAAGAGAGAGAGATAGAGAGCTAGAAGCGTCGATGAGAGAGAAACATCGACCAGCTGCCTCTTGCACACCCCCCACCGGGGATGTGCCCGCAACCAATGTACATGCCCTTGACTGGAATCGAACCTGGGACCTTTCAGTCCACAGACCGATGCTCTATCCACTGAGCCAAACTGGTTTCGGCATGTGGGGAGCTTTTATTTTTTTATTTTTTTATTAATATATTTTTTATTGATATTTTACAGAGAGGAAGGGAGAGAGACAGAGAGCCAGAAATGTCGATGAAAGAGAAACATCGACCAGCCGCCTCCTGCACACACCCAACCGGGGATGTGCCTGCAACCAGTGACATGCCCTTGACCGGAATCGAACCCGGGACCCCTCAGTCCGCAGACCGACGCTCTACCACTGAGCCAAACCGGTTTCGGCATGTGGGGAGCTTTTAAAGATAGGTGCTCTATCCAGAGCCCACCACTGACTAATTTGATCAGAATAATTAAATCAGAATTTCTGAAGGTGGAACCCAGACATCTGCATTTTAAAAGACATCTGTATGATTGATGTAGAGGAAGGTTTAAGAATTACTCTGTTAGAGTGTGAGCAGCTGGGGAGCAGGTACAAGGTTTATCCTTTGTGACTCCATTTCCGGACACAGAACTTGTCTCATCTCTGGACACCAAAGACCTTATCAGCTAGATCTTCTAGTCCTTAGCCAAGTGGATTTAAATATATATATCTTATATAATAAAAGAGTAATATGCAAGTTAACTATCACTCTGCTACAACCACAAACCACGCCCACTAGCCAATCAGGAGCAAACATGCAAATTAACCACAACCAAGATGGCTTTGGACACTGAGGCTTGGGTTTCCCTGGCAATAAAGGGAGCCAAGCTTTCCACACACTCAGGCCTCCACTTAAGGCTACAAACTTTCAAATATAGAACATAAATAAATGCCAACAGAAATGGCTGCCACCATGGAGAGAGCAGAAGGCTTGGCTCTGCTCCAGGCTACAAAGTTTAAATTGCAGATGATAAATAAACCCCAGATACTAGGGCCTCTGCTTGGGTCGCCAGGGGGCATGGCTGGCCTGCAAACCACCATAGGCCCTTGCCCAGGCTACCCATGCCCCAAGAGAACCCCCACTCCGATCCAAGACACTTTTAGGACAAATCATCCAGCCCCCACCCATGTACTAGGCCTCTATCCTATCTAATACAAGAGTAATATATAGATTGACCATCACTCCAACACACAAGATGGCTGACCCCATGTGGTCAAAGATTCTTCCCCTATATGGACACAAGATGGCCACTTACAAGATGGCCAGCAGGAGAGGGCAGTTGGGAGGGACCAGGCCTACAAGGGAAGACAGTTGGGGACAATAAACCTTGCAGGGGAGGGCAGTTAGGGGTGACCAGGCTGGCAGAGGAGGGAAGTTGGGGGCAAACAGGCTAGTCAGGGAGCAGTTAGACATCAATCAGGCTGGCATGGGAGTGGTTAAGGGGGTGATTAGGCTGGCAGGCAGAAGCGGTTAGGGGCAATCAGGAAGGCAGGTAGGCAAAGAGTTGGGAGCCAGTAGTCCTGGATTGTGAGAGGGATCCCAGATTGGAGAGGGTACAACCTGGGCTGAGGGACATCCCTCCCCCCTCTTTTGCACAAATTTTGTGCACTGGGCCTCTAGTGTGTGTGTGTGTGTGTGTGTGTGTGTGTGTGTGTGTGTGATTTTTATTGATTTTAGAGGAAGGGAAACAGAGATATAGAAACGTCATGGATGAAAATCATTGAAGGGTTGCCTCCTACACAACCTCTAATAGGGTCAAGCCCACAATCCATGCATGTGGCCTGACCAGGAATCAAACTGTGACTTCCTGGTCCATAGGTTGATGCTCAACCACTGAGCAACACTGGCCAGAAGCCAAGTGATTCTTATACAACCATATTTAATGTTACTCTCTGCTGCTACACTTGAAAACCATTTTCTTTCATCCTCACCTTGTAATAAGTGGAGAATTTTTTATTTCCACCTTCTCAATAGCACAGAAAACACCTACCCTAAAAGATAGTGAAAAAACTGAAGGATAAGGAGGCAGCCAGGATACAAGGGCTAAGAACAAGATATGCTTGAAGGACTACAAACCAGAGACATGGGCAGCATGGAGTTCCAACTGGTGCTGAGCCTCAAATAAACATAAAAAAGCAAAAACACAATGAACAGTAGGAAGCAGTGCAGAGTGTCTAAGTAAATAAGGAAATATGCTTAGTATTGTTCTGCAGGAGCTGAAATATATTGTGTACCAGCTTCCCCATGCCATAAGTTCCAATGTATGTCAAGAAACATTCCTCATAGTAATTGAAGAGCACAGAGCAGGCACTCTTTAAGCATTCTCTAGGCATCTCGGGGCTGAAATTTGAAAAATGTCACTATCAGTGACATATAATTATTACAAATGATATTTGATACTAGTATATAATACATATAGATGACATTAAATAAAAAGCATTGTCTATTAGCTATAATCAATAAATGCTAACCTAACTAATAGCACTAGGCCTTAAAATCAATTCAAATATCCACTTCAAGGCATATGCCAGTTCCTTAGTTCTACTTCTTTACCTATTTGTTTAGTGCTAGAGATTAAATTATTGTTATTTTGCTCATAGGGAATCTACTGACACTTCTGTCTCTTAATAGTTGCAGTGTATACCTGTGTTAGATTTTATTATATAGCAGCAATACTGCATGGTAAACAGAACAAATATTATCATCCATCTTTTATACTGGAGGAATCTGTAGTCCACGATAAAAAAATAATTAGTACCAGGTTAAAAAAAAATAGCAGGGGCAAAACTATAGCTCAAACTTTGATTTTTCCGGTTCCCAGTCTAATAACTTCCACTGCCTCTTAAATATCATTGAAGTCATCCCATGTTTTCAAGTGCTTCTTTAGACTGCCTGATGAGGAGAGTGCTGAAAAGATAAGGGATAAAATTATCTCCTTCATTTCCATTTCCCTTATGCTGTGCAGCCCCATAGTCTTAGGGTGTCTTAATGTAAGGATATGTTTTATTAAATCTATTTCTATCCTAATCAAATTTTAGGTTTGTTTCCCTAGAGTAGAAGAGCTCTCCTAGAACAGATACTGTTGACAGGTAAATGAGGGATTTAATTTCATCCTCCTGGCTTAAAAGACAATACAAACACAATATTTCTTCACCAGGTAGATGAAACAAATGCACCGTGGGTTTAAAATTGCCTCCTTCACTCATTTTAGAGTATACAGTCAGAATAGCTTTTCTTGCTCTTGTTACTTCCTGCTACAAATAATAACAATTCCTCCAGCCTGGGAAGTAGAGAAAAGTCCGTCTTACATAAGGAAATTGCATCCATTTCCTCTAATTGCATTTGTTTCTTATCTAGCCTCACGCTCTTGACGATATGGAAATAGAAATGGCTTTGTGGGGAGAAATGAAGATGGTGGCATAGGTAAACACACCTAATCTGCTGCCGTGCACAACAATTCAAATATACAACTATAAATTAAACGTCTATCACCCTAAACCCAAGAGAAATCTGGCTGAAAGGGTACCCTACAACTGGGCTAAAAGAAAAGGAGGAGAATTCAAGGCACAAGCGCTGAAAAGCTGAGGTAGGGGGACACGGATGCGATAGGGGCTGGCAGCAGATCCAGGCTGGCAGAGGGCATTGCTTTCTTCAACCCCAAGAGACAAGCTCCCGACCTCTCTGAAATCCAGTTTCTGGGGAGAGGCTAGACCAGGGGTCGGCAAACTTTTTGACTTGAGGGCCACAATGGGTTCTTAAACTAGACCAGAGGGCTGGAACAAAAGCATGGATGGAGTATTTGTGTGAACTAATATAAATTCAAAGTAAACATCATTACATAAAGGGTACAGCCTGCTCTTTTGACTCCGCGTGGGCCCGATAGAACAGCTGAATGGGCCAGATCCGGCCTGCGGACCATAGTTTGCCCACGCCTGGGCTAGATTGTCTGCCATCAGGTCAGAAAATGAGGGTGGCTGGCTTGCAGAGCTTCATGCAAGAATATTTGTTTGTTGTTCTGTGGTGCGAAACTTGGGGAGATGTGGAGATGTGGAGGCGTGGATTGGAGAGGCAGCTGGCGGGCAGCCACTGCTGTTGGCCATGCCCCAGCCTAGTGATGCCCCGAGACTCTTCTTAAGACTCTACCCCTCACAACACATCCAAGATCCTAGCAGCGGCTTTTGCATACAAATGGCCCTCTCAGTTGCAGTTTAAACTAGCAAAGGAGGAGAGGACTGTGGTTCACACTATAGCTCCTGCAGGGTGCAGTAGCAGAACCGCACCCCATTGGAGATCCAGAAGCCAGTGTTCCCAGTGCTCAGTTTTAACCCTCACACCCATGAGCGACACATTTTGGAGGCAGCCTCAGTGAGCACCAAAGCCCCACTAAAACAAAGCGTATCTCCAGAGCAACAGTTCTTCCTTTATAGACACAGCAGGTCCTCACAGACAATTGGCCTGGAGTCACTTCTTCCCAGTGTACCAACAGCAATCAAGGCTTAATTACACCAAGACTTTGCACTCAGCCCACAAAAGGATATAGCAAAAGCTGAGCTACTGACCCCTATAGGTTACTGACCATACAAAGCCACTCCATCAACACAGAGAGGTAGGCAAAATGAGGAGACACAGAAGCATGTCATGAATGGGAGAGATTGAGGAAAGTAAACTACTAGAAGACACAGAGTTCAGAATCACATTTATAAGGTTACTCAAGAATCTTCTAAAAACCTTTGAGAAACTTGATGAGACCTCCAAGAGGTTTGTGAGACCTTCAAAGACCTTAATGAGAATACCAAAAATATGGAAAAGGACCAGCCAGAAATTAAGCATAGACAGTCTGAAATAAAGAATATAGAGAAACTCAACTATAGATCAACGTGCCCCAAGAATCAAACCAAAAATCTGGAATATAGGGAAGCAAAAATCACCAAACCAGAGAGGCAAAAAGAAAGAAGAATCCAAAAGTGTAAGGATAGCATAAGGAGCCTCCAGGACAGCTTAAAGCATACCAACATTGGGATTTTTGGGGTGCCATAAGAAGAGAGCAAGCAGGATATTGAAGGCATTTAGAAAAAAATAATGACAGAAAATTTTCCTTACCTGGTGAAAGAAATAGACCTACAAGTTCAGGAAGTGCACAGAACCCCAAAAAGAGGAATCCAAAGAGGACTACACCAAGACATATCATAATTAAAATTCCAAGGGCAAAAGACAAAGAGAAAATCTTACAAGCAGCAAGAGAAAAACAGCTAGTTACCTACAAAGGAATACCCATACGACTGTCAGCTGATTTCTCAACAAAAACTATGCAGGCCAGACAGGAATGGCAAGAAATATTCAAAATGATGAACAACAAGAACCTACAACCAAGATTACTCTACCCAGCAAAGCTATCATTCAGAATTGAAGGGCAGATAAAGAGCTTCACAGACAAGAAAAAGTTAAAGGAGTTTATCAACACCAAATCAGGATTACATGAAATGTTAAAGGGTATTTTTTAAGAAGAGGAAGAAGAAGAGAAAGGTAAAGGTAAAAAATTATGAACAACAAAAAGACATCAAATACATACCTATCAACAAGTAAATCTAAAAATCAAGTGAATAAAAAATCTGAAGAACAAAATGGATTGGTGAATACAATAGAATCAGGGACATAGAAAGGGATTGGACTAACAATTCTCAGGGGGAAGGGAATCTGAGGGGTTCGGGAAGAGATTGGACAAAAATTTTACACCTATGGATGAAGACAGTGGTGGGGGTAAGAGCATGGGGTGGGGTTGGGAATCAGGTGGAGGGGTGCTATTGAGGTGGGGGGGTGGAGAGGAATACCTGTAATATTCTGAACAATAAAGACTTATTATATATATATAAAAAGAAATGGTTTTACACAGGAATAACAAGGACAAGCAAAGTGTGTGCTGGGATATATAGCCTTCTGTGTGCACAGAGGAGTCCCCACCTGCTTCTAGCCTACCAGGTGTTTGCCTCTGCTGCCTGCTGGCTTCCACACACACCAGCCCCAGTGAGAGCAGAAAGCTCGCATCAGCACAGGGGTTTAAAATTTGGAGGTTTGAAAAATCTGTACGGTATCAAAAACGCATCTCAGTTTCTCTATATTCACCTTTTGGCACAGTGCAGTCGGGAATTCCATTTGAATAAAATCAGGTCAAAGCTATCAATCACAGTTCTCCATATAAAAGCAGGAAAATGTTCACAAAATAATGATGCACATTCTACTGTTAATAACATAGTTATAATTTTGAGCAATTACTGTGTCCCAGGAACAAAATTAAGAGCTTTATATACATTATCTCAATCTACCTGCTAGCGATTTTGGAAGATGGATATGATTTTATATAAGGAAATGTAGGTTAAATTCCTCAATTCGCAATTCACAGAGCCAGCAGGCAAACCCCTCCAACTCCCATATTTCTAAGGTTTTAAATCATTATATTATGTTACTTAAAAGCAACAGGGCATATACATGTGATTTATATTAATATATGGTTTATTGATCATTACTCTTGAGAGGTAATATTTGTTTTGCAAGTTTATGCCATGCTAGAATTTGTATTATTTATAGTGCTAATGTTTGACTTCTAAATTCCGATTTTAAAAGATCAATTGCAAACCTGAGGTAGATTGAGGCATTTTACCTACTTTGTTTTAACCCCTAAAGGCTAAAAGGAAGTATTTAAACCTCAAACCACCTGTGATGGCTTTGTCACCTGTCAACTTGGCTAAGCTGAACTACATTTACCAGAATTCTCTTTTCTTTATGTTTCTGGTTGGATGAACAGAAACAGACTCTCATATGATATTTAGAGGACTGACTAACTTGCACGTATGCATAAGATCAAATTCCTGTCACAAATTTATCTCACCCAGTGGTTCTGCTTCACCGAGGGAAGCTTTATTGATACAATAAAATGAAAAGAACACACAGGTTGATCTCCTTATGAGAAGGCTAACCCCTATTTTATAAAACTACTGTTTGAAGTTCTCTGCTATTTAGATAGTCCCTTATTTTGTAAAGTCAACTCTGCAATTTTTAGACAGCCCTTTATTCTGAAAAAAAATAATAACTTTGCTTTCTAGCCTGCTTGAATAATAAGGAAGATAAACTTAGCTGTCTGACCTTGTAGGCCAGAGACTAGATATTGCCATGCTCTGCCAGATGTATTGTTCTAATTGAATAGAACTGTGTTGTTTTCAAGGCCACAAGCTGCCAGAGAGATAACTACTAAGCACACATAGGGCTGGTTCTTTAATAAAAAGAAAACATCTGCTTGTTGAGCTGCTCAGCATTGGAAAGACTTTTTCTCTGAGCCCACAGGTGTAATAATCACAATAAAGTGGGTCTCCATCTCTCTAAGTGTTGCTTGGTTCTTCTCTGGTCTTCTGCAACACTTAAGCTATTTAATTATTTATGCTCACATCAGAAAAAATATAACACAAGCCTTTGTTCAGTTATATATTTTTTCTCATGTGTTAATAAGTAGCAGCAAAGTTTTTGGACAAAATTTAAACTATTTTTCCCTAAAGAAGAAAAATTTGCTAATTTATTAACTTAAGTTTCAAATGGATAAATTATTATCTGTGAACATGTAAACATCTGACATGTCTTAATTCATTAAAATATATTCTACTTCAAATATTAACACAATTACAGACAACTACAGGAACGAATCTATCAACCGAAGAAAGGCGCTTACCTTCTCCAATGGCCAGACTGCCTATCATTTACCGCATTATAATTACATTGAGTGCCAGCAGGAATAATATTTGCTTTTTAGCACTTTTGAAATCATTTTGAATAAGATTATTTTAACACTCTTATTTTTCCCTTTAGGCATAATCAGACAACAGAAAAATTCAAGAGACAATAAACTGTGGAAGAGGGGGAGAATACAGAGGTTCTGAATTCATTTTCTTCAGCGTATAGTGACAAAAAAAAGGGATTCTGAATATTATTCTACATATTTCTTCGTCTGAACTCCCTCTGATTGCTCTCAAAATAAAATGTCCAGAGTGGGGAGCGGGGCCCCCCAGTGGAGGAGGAGTCTGTCTTCCAAGATCGTCACAAGGCCATGGTCTCTCATCAAGTCTATAGATATTCTCTCAGGTGGACACCGTAAAAATCCTATAATAATACTGATGCCTATTTTCAAAAAACCTTATTTCTAAAATTGTGCTGCTTTGTGGGAAATTAATTCAGAGGGCATGAAGGAACACAGGATGCATTAAGGAACTAACATTGCCATAGCAACTGAAAGGAGAATTATAATTAATTATTTTTAACCCGTGTGTATATTTTATGGAACATTTGGAGAGGAGAAAGGTCGAACGCAGCAAGCTAAGCAACAGCCCGGAAAGTGCACGATTTGGAAACTTTCTCCCCCGTGTTACTAATTTGATAAATACTCCACTATCGTCTCTATGTCAATTTCTCCTTCTGCTGAACGGAAAGCATCCAGACCTAATGCACAGAATTTCTGTGGGAGCTACTAATGGACTCCACTAGAAAGAGCTCGGCAAACGGAGCTCTCTCACAAAATGCTTCAGGGTAAAAATGTGTCTCGTTCTCCTACACTCTAAACTCATCAAGTTCTCGAACTTGATGGCCAAATCATCCTCTGAGCTATTTTAAGACACGCTTTTAGGAAAAAAGTTTAAAAAAAGCTTACAGACCCCGAATTCTAAGTAAACTGAGGAGGCACTGCTTGAGACTCTACGGCTTTCTTCTCCCTCCAACAGATCCTATCTCCCCTGCCCGGCACTGAGCCCAATCAAAATTTGATACAACATTTTATTTTATCCACCTATGACAGAAAAAAAGGAAAGACCTTGTAAGTATACATCAAAGCTAGTAGAAAATCAGTCCTGAATTAACTTGTTACGACTCTCTGTGAACTCTGAAAATACTTGTTCTATTTTCCTGCATATATTAGCCTTTCCATAAAAGGTATTTATGATGAGCTACATGAATTTCATTCATATCCTCAAGTCAGGCTCTCATTAAAAATTCAGTCACAATCAAGTGGTAATAATGGCAACCTCAATGTGTATCTCCAACTTTTAACCAGATACTGAAAACCAATAACAATTCACTCTTACAGAGTACCGTTTAGGCCTGTGTGCAAAAACACAGAAACCTGCTTTTCACAACTTTTGTACAATATACAAATGCAAGTAAGAATCATTTTCTGACATGCAAATGACAACAGATAAACTCAGAAAGAAATTGTCGTTATCACTTACATACCTCCCCAAACCAGTTTTCCCCGCTGCACTGTATAAGCAAAACTTACAACCAGTTGGGTGGAGGTAGCATTGCCAATGTGTACATTAACCATATCTAGGATGGAGATACTAGGGTTCTAAGAACTCTGTGCTTTTATAGCATGATGCTAAAATGCTTCCACTGTGGATACATGCCAGTTCTCTGCTCTCCCAACACTTGCAGGTTGAATTTATGCTCTGCTAAGAATCTAGTTACTGGACCCCATCTCTGATAATGGCTTAGGCAGCCCTTGGATAGTGAGTCAAGATTCATATGCATGATACAAATATTAACTTCTATGGTCAGGAGATAATCCTCTGTCAAGATGTCTGGAACAGAAGGAAAGTGCCAGGGGGTTAGGGGTGAACAAGAGAAGACTACCATAGGCTGGAGGGGGAACTAGAAAATGCAACTTTTATATTCTCTTAGGTGGATGGGTAGTGAACAGAAATAGGTGCAGAGAGGACCAGGCAGGAATGAATTAAATGTAGGTCAAAAGACAGGCTTGACCAGAGTGCAGAATTTATACTGGAATTGCTAGAAGGTAAATTTGGATCGGAGGTATGGGCATTTAGGTATACGTGTTTAGAACTGATCCAGCAAGGAAAGAGGCCATTACACATCCTATCACGGAGCACATGCAACACGTGTGGGGCCTGCTGTCCTTTTCACCGCATTCGGCAAGCTTTTGTTGCAGACTAACACCACCAGCAAGGCACCCTGGGTAATGGCCGAGAGCTTCTGGTATTAGCTGAGTTGTAAAAATGTTGGTTTTATTTTTTCTGAGATTTAATTTTCTTACTTTCTTTTAAAGGAGGATTTCTGACATTTTACCGTTAAATATCTATTTTAGGCTTGCTTTGAAGAAAGTTCTCAAAAAATTGATCATTGTGACTAATCGTGCGTACCTACACATGACAAGTTAAATGACCTTCGTTCCTTCCCAGCCTTTGAATTCTTCCCTTTTGATCTGCTCGATAGTCAGGGCTCTTACAGGCCAAGACATTTAATTAAAGCCAAAATTTAATAGACACTCGCTTGGCTAACAAAAAAATAATTACATTATGAGTTTTAACCTTGCTGAAACTTTATTAAAAACAAAACATTAAAGTATTCTGAGGAATAATAAAAAGAAAAAGTTGAAAGCTTGCCATCACTACCTACTTTGACCTTACCCTGTCATGCTTTCTTACATTATCTTACATTGAATTAAAATTTTAATATTAGAATAATGTTTCTCTTATTAATTGCCTTTGGACTAGGTCCTGTTATATCTTTTCAAAGACCTTCTTTCATGCCATCCTCTGTAGATAAGAATTTGTACCTCAGTTGAGCACATGAGAAACTGAAGCTCAATGAATCTGCTACTTTCTCAATGAATCAAAAGCTTTGATTCCAAATCCATTATTCTTTCCACTGCACCATGATGAGAGTATAGTATGGTTTCAAATTTATTACCAATTTGATTCAAGTAATTTATTAATGTTAATATTTAAACAACACTATCCATCTGTTTCTTCTAGAGAAGAAGTAAAAACTATCTTTCAAATAATCCTCTAACATGTTGAGAAAAATTCTTATACCCAAATTTCTGTGGGCCTGATCCATAAATAAATACATAAGATGCCAAGGTCTACTGAAGATGAACTGCTCAGCAGTTATTTTTCATTTCTCATTGACTAAGGTCTATTTTACTCTCATAATTTTGTACGTATTAATTAGAAAGAAAAACATCCTTGTTAACCAAAAACTCCCTTAGTACTAATCAAGAACTTGGAATCTAAACAAAGATGTGGGTGGATTCTCCTCATTGTTAAACAAATCATCAGATTCTTTATTCTACCCCAAAATCATCCAAGTAGAAAGATGCACTTAACACAGAGGTTAAAGTCTGTTCTAAGAAGCAGGAAAAATTAATTTGCCTTTCATAAATTAACAAATTTACGTTCAAGTTGACATGTCCCAGCATAGCTGTTCATTGAGATGGAAAAGTTTTATTTCCCTTTGATTTGATTCGATAACAATTTGAAAGGTTCGACTGCATTTTTCCATTTGTATTTGGACTTCAAAAGAAGCCTACATTTTACAGCAGGAAAGCAGATTTAGTTGCATCTCCATTGATCAACATTTCCACAGTAGTCAAACAGACCGAACTTTGCCTAGAAAGGAAATATTCAAACAGGGGAAAAATCTTGCAGTTTGCAGTTTTCTTGGCACATGGAACAGCAAAAGGATGTAGGTGGGCTTCCTGCAGGAGTGGGAGGGGCATTGCTCTGTGCTGACGATCTGCACGGAGTCCCCTCCACACCAGCCGCCACTCTGGGGCCTGAAGAAAGCCAGCCGGCCAGTCTCCCCAGAGCTCCAGCTTCTCCTTCAGTCAACGGAGGGCTGTGAGGACCCTTAGCAAACTCCCTTCTCCTCTGTGATTGGCTGCTGTGAACCCCATACCAATGGTGTGTAGACTATGGAAACACAATGCTTTTTCATTCAAAGCTCAAAAGCTAAATAAGTGTTTTTCACTTTTTCAGCCTGGTAATATGTGTGTGAGTGTGTGTGTGTGTGAGTGTGTGTGCGTGTGCGTGTGCATGTGTGTGTGTGTGTGTGTATGCTCACTGGGGTGGGGTGCATTTATGAGTTCACATGAAGTTTCCTTTGAAATTCAAGGAATTCTAAGGAGACACATACCTCATGACTCAAGATGTGATATTTGCCTAAATTGTTTTCTTAGTAACAAATGTAGGAGGGAGCTATAAAAAGCTGAGTGGGAGAAACATTCTTAAATTAGATGCAATCGTGGTATGGGTTAGTCATAGGAAACCTAAATTACACAGAAGCTGGAAGCAACACTCTACACATTTGTCAAAACTGGACAGGGCAGATACATGGGGCTGATTGCTTTCCACCGTGTAATGTGAACGAGAGCTTCACAAGTTCAAAGTGCAGGCGTCAAACTAAAAGAGGACCAGAATTTGGGTAGAGGACAGAAAATTAGTTTGTAATTTCCTTTGAGGCAGAAGCATGTCTTGAGAGAGAGAAAAAATCACAAGTGGGTAAAACCATCAAGAATTTTATGATAAAATATAATATGTGAAAGAACTCAACTCCTCCCAATATCAGAATTCTGTTGTTAAATATTTCCCAGCTCTGCTAAGCTTATGAAATCAACTGATCAATGATAGAAGAAATTGGTATGAAGAGAATCAATTTCTTACAGATACCTGTGTTCAGCTGCAGCTGAGCTAAGTTAACAGGTCAGCCAGCTTAAATTGCAAGAGGAAATGCATAAAAGGTAACGGCTTGTATACGACACAGGATTAACAAGTTGTTTAGCTGTCGAGTTTTAAGACAAAGATATAAAAATACCACCACTGCTACCTCACAATCAATGGCATCTTAGAACTCTCCAGAGGATTTTCAATTTATTCTCTTGTGAGATGGACACAGAAAGTCTGTGACAGGCAGCCCTGATATCATGGGACCTCTCTGCATATGGGAAATCTAAAGCTCACAAGGGTTAAGCAACTTAGCCAAGCTCCTACTATCAGTGAAAGAAGATGTGGGCTCCAAACCACACCCTGAGTAAATTCCCAAAATGATTTGGTGAGCTGAAACTGGTTTGGCTCAGTGGATAGAGCATTGGCCTGCAGACTGAAAGGTCCCAGGTTCGATTCTGGTCAAGGGCATGTACCTTGGTTGCGGGCACATCCCCAGTAGGGGGTGTACAAGAGGCAGCTAATCGATGATTCTCTCTCATTGATGTTTCTAAGTCTCTATCCCTCTCTGTAAAAAATCAATAAAATATATTTTTTTAAAATGATTTGGTAAAACTATGTCGTTTAAGATTCACTTATATGGATCTTCACTCAATTTCCTATTTAATTTCTTTTATAGACTGAATAATCAGCTATACAGTTTTTTAGGGTTCGATCCTATTGATAGATTAGTGATCAAAACCACAGTCTCTCTGGACAGCTCCCTTCTCTCCCCTCCATCCCCCCCCCCCCCCCGCCCGCTTTGGGTGGCATCACTTTCCTTTCCATCCATTCACAAAAGACTCTATTATGTATAATATGTGATGCAATGTTAAACCCAGTGATAATTTGGGTTCAGGGAAAGAATATTTAAAATGGCTTCCAACAGTTGAGCAAGGAGACACCATAAAAATCAACTCCCTGGTAACTGGCCTCTAAAAATGGAAACAAGAACTCCTCCTCCTGCTCTGCCCTCTGGATGATGCATCAGCCTGCCCTTCCCCTGGCCATTCCCTCAGTGGCTCCTGCAGTGTCTGTGTGTGACTGATGACATGATCATTTTAAAGAGTTTAGTTGCTCAGGGTGAACACCCCGGTCTAGATAACAAAATTCAATTATTGACAAGCATCCCGGGTTTGTGTGTGTGTTCACTGGAGCACAAGGGGGAAGATAAAGCCGCTGATGCTGTCCCTGCTGCCACACTGGCAGCTTATGTGCTAGGAAACTCCGGGGCAAGGAAGGAAGCAGCTTATTCGAGATGGGAGAAGGCTTGTTGTTTAAATGAGGCTTTTCTAATCCTTTCCCTTTCTTCTACTCCGGGTTTCAAAAGCACTGGCAAGCATCGATTATAAAATGTCACTGGCACTTTGCTGATGATCTATGTGATGAGGTCTATTCGGGAGCCTGCTTTGGAGTGTTTCAGGGTAAGTTCATTCAACTAACTTTTAAAAATATTATACTTAAAATCTACCTTAAAAGGTGAAGAAAAAAAGAACATTTGATTAGGCCCAATCTTACACTGATCTCTAGCTAGGATTCAAGGGCAGAACTGGCATTGACCAGCATAGAACTTGTTTTGCACAGATGATAGATCTGTGACTTTGCTGTGGTCTGATTTATCTGGATCACCCGGCATCTCCTGGGATCCAACTGGCAGCATGACCCACTGCCACATGCCAGGATCAGAGGAGATCTCTGAGAGCATCTGATCAATAATCTTGATAAACCATGACTCCATTTCAAACAGAGGATAACAGTTAGAAGTCCTTCCCTCATTAAGCATGCAACCTCCTATCAAGAGAACAAGAAGAAAAACAGAATTCAGGGCCAATTTCCCCCCCCAATTTCAATTGGGTCATTCAGAAAGAGTGGTAAAAGCTTTGATGTTGAATTAAGCATTCATAGTTTTCTTCCTTCTATTCTCAAATCCCACTTAAATTACAATAAAACATTTTTTACATCTATTCACTAAAAGTGCTGATAAATAGGAGTGACATATTAGCAATCTCATGATTTAAAATATTTACATGATACAGAAAGCAGTTAAGATTGTATTCATGAATACCAGAGTTGGAGGGAGGTATTACCCAGAAAGCACAAGGAAAAATGATGCAGGATGGAGGAGAGATCTCCTTCTGGTTGAGTTCTTAGCAACTCAATCTCAAAGTAAGCAGTTACAGAAATGGAGGGGTGCAGTGATACAGAAATCAAAGTATCTGACTAGCTGCCCCATCTTCCTTTCGTGAGCAGTGACAGAGTTTGCACTAGGTCAAACTTGGAATTTTTCTCTAAAGAAATGGAACACCTCCTGACCCCTGCCACCACAAAAACAAACAAACTAACAAAAAAAAAAAAAACAAAACAAACAAAACACACACACACAAACACACACACACATCTCTCAGGACTCCCCAACATTGTGTGCCATGAATGGGTAATGGGTAGAGTGACCATATGATAGCGTTTAAACCAGACCACTGAGACAACAGGTGCAAATTGGGACTCTTAAGGACAAATCCATGAGCCATCACTCTAGCTATTTGTGTCTTGAGATAATGATCCTCTCAGCTCTTGGGGAAGCTGAGTGGGTCCTGAAGCAACCAGATGCTCCATGTCAGGTGAATAGCCTTAAGTCTGTTTACCACAACATGCCACCAGGTATTGCTATATTCTATGTGTGGTGGCAATATATATATATACCATATGTAATATATAATAAATATAAATATTAGTCACTCCACCATGGAGGCAAGGAGGCTCTCATCACTGCTGCTGGGCTTACCAGCCATCAGCCCAGCTTATGGCTGAGCGGCACTCTCCCACATTGAGTGTCTTCCCCCTGGTGGTCAGTGTGTGTCATACCAAACAGTTGCTCCACTGTTTGGTTGATTTGCATATTACCCTTTTATTTTATAAGATAAACACATTTCTATAAATATATGAAAAACAAAGAATAAAAAGACACTATTCATTTAGTTAAAAGAACCATTGCTTCCTAAAGCTTGGGATGCTTCTCTAACACAAAAACTTAAAATGCATATCTCTAAGGAAACCAGAGATTTTGCCTCAGTGACACAAGTAATTATTTGTTGGCTTATTTATTTACAGAGTTAGCCTTCAACTTCTCAATTTGATTAAAAGTAGACGAGTTGCAAGTATGAATTATAGAGTCAAACAGCCCAGATTCAAATCCTTGGCCTGTCACTTATCTCTTATGTGTCCTCAGCTCTCTATGCATCAGTTAATCCTCATCCATAAAATGAGGTTATGGTAAGAAAGGGGGAAAAGGTAATGCAGAAAGGCAATTAATCATACCTGGCCCCTAATTGCTCAAATAAACATCAGCTATTCTAATAATTATCTGTTGGCCTCTATATGTTCAAATAATTTAAATATCTAAAAGGTCTCATCCCCCTTTATACAACCATTAATTGAGCACCAACTACATATCAGTAGATCTAATAAACTCTGGGTGCACAAATAAAAAGAAGACAAAGATGTGAACTGTGAACATAAGATGCTTAGATCTGTCCTTTAGGATCTCAGATTTCTGAAGGTGAAAGTTAAAGGTGGCAAATAACTAGAGCTGAGTACAGGTTTTTGCATCAGCATTATTTAATTTTCCTTCACCTAAGTCTCTAATTTTGCTTCTTGCTACCCTCTCAATCTCTATGGGTTTTGTTGTTGCTGTTTATTGAGCTTTAAAATTAGTCACTCAACTCTTTTTGCACCAGCATTATTTAATTTGAAAATATTAGTCTCGCCGAAACCGGTTTGGCTCAGTGGTAGAGCTTCGGTCTGCGGACTGAAAGGTCCCTGGTTTGATTCCCGTCAAGGGCATGTACATTGGTTGCGGGCACATCCCCAGAGGGGGTGTGCAAGAGGCAGCTGGTCGATGTTTCTCTCTCATTGACCATTTCTAGCTCTCTGTCTCTCTCCCTTTCTCTCTGTAAAATATCAAAAAATATATATTTTAAAAAATAAAAATAAAATAAAATATTAGTCTCACCCTCTACTTCCCTCAGGTCTTAAACACCCAAAGAAGATAAGCTCAGGGGGAGAAAGTTTATTTTAATTTCTGAGAGGAATTGTAGAATGTGTAGTACCAGGAAGAACAGTTAAAGGAAAAGGTCATCTGAAAAAAAAGTTGAGCTTTGTATAAGTATGTGGGTTTTAGGGCTATCCCAAAACAAAATAATCTATAGGGGAAAAAAATAATGATTGCTTAAGAAAGAGACATGAGTTCCACACTCATCATATTTCTATGCTTTTATAATTTGAATACCCTCCTACAAAATAGAAATAGGAGAGCTCTGATTCAACATTTCATACTTTCTGCAACCTCTATTTCCTACCTCAAGTCTCTTAACGTTAAAGAAAAGATACTTCTTATAAATTCAGTATATCAATTGCAAACTACAAGAGGTGTCCTTGGTGAACATAAACCAAACGGAAATCCCAGAAAGGGAGAAACAGAGGGATTTGATTACACGGGGAAACACACAGTAGACATCTCCTGCAGAGAGTGGGAGTGGCTCTGGTGCATGCCCTGAGCACAGATGGGTCAGATCTTGGGCTCTGGGCCAGAAGCAAAGAGACTAGGTGGATTGGCTTTTCCACGTCTCTGCCCCATGTCAACAAAAGCACCACACATGAGAAACAGAGCCATTTGTTCCCAGGTAGGAACATAAGTAGGAGAAGCAAGTAAGGTGGCAGGAAATTGGTGACATTCAGAGGAATAAGGAACTCATATGCCTAAAAGAATAATATAAATAATGAACACAGTACCCCATTCAGGAACACATTCTCCTCCCCTCCCATTCTTGGCAGGAGTGTTTACTCTCCAAGCAGCCACACTCCCCACCACCCACTCTACCAGTTTATTTTAGCAGTCCAGCCTCATACGCCTTTGAATTGTGGTCCCTGCACTGAAAGACCACTGGACGGTCTCTGTGTGGTCTTGAACGTGCAATGAATTAAAATCCTCTCTAACACCACGTGTTTTTTTTCTGTTGATCGAGTGGCAGGCTGAACTGCAAAGAGCCCGAGGGATAGAATAACTGGCTTTAACCTTAGACTTTTCTAAACCAATAATCTGATTTTATGGGTCCAAAAATAACTGTGGGAAGCATCCAGCAATGAATAGAAAGATTTATATACAAGGACTCTTAGAGCTTCTGCAAAGATCAGTTGATCCATCTCCTAAAGGAGCATGTAGGGAAAATCAGCAGATGTTATTAAACTCAAAGAACTTTCAGTTGTAGAAAATAGTACCTGGGCTATTTTTAAATCATTTTACCCAAGTCCCCTGTGTTTCTGTGCTGATGTGGTTTCTGAGCAAATGACTTATCAACTGAAGTGCTTTCCACAAGTTATAAATGGTTGCTTGTGTAAGAAATGAGACCTTATCTCAAACTCAAATAGTGACAAAAGTTTAGGAAACCCCTCCTAACAGACTATATATGTTGAGAGTTCAGATTTCAACAGCCAAATATGCTACAATATAGAAACTGTTAACTTGACAAACTTAAAATAAAAGTTTTAAAAATTCAGTAATATTCTGAAATCATGTCCAAATCAGGACACTATAGAAGCAATTCCTAAATATCTGATTTTTAAGATACTATAAACACTTAAAAGAGTGTAAACCTAACCTAAAGATCTTGAAACTTAAAGAAGTGGAAATCCTTTCGTTAAACATATTTAATGACTTGCTCCTGGAAGATGAAAAGAATACTAATATAATTAGTGCATTACTATGCAAATACTCAAATGAAGGTGAAAATTAAGTCATTGTCAATGCCATGCAAAATAAAAATGTCATTATCCTTGAGGTCAATGTGGCTTCAGATAAACAATAACCTTTTACAATTTAAAATAGATTTTAGCAACATAGACTGGTGAACAAAAATAGACCCAGAGAAAGAGAAGCAGCGATCAGACTCTCAAACCTCAGAGGGAAAGTAGGGGAGGGTGGGGGTAAGGGGAAGAGATCAACCAAAGGACTTGTGTGCATGCACATGGGCCTAGCCAGTGGCCATGGACAACAAGGGGATGGGGGCATATGTAGGGAGGGATTTGGGATGGGAATGGGGGGGGGAATAAGGACAATTATGTGATACCATATCAATAAAATTAAATTAAAAAAATAAAATAAAATAGATTTTTAGAAGCATCTAGAATATATCTATATCCGTTACCTGAAATTTATATATTTTTTAGGAAAAGAAGAAAAACAAAACACATTCCCAGGAGCTTTGCTTACAAAAATTTCATGTGATAGAAATGTCCCTAAAATTTCTTTAAAATTTAAAGCTATAGTTTAAAGATCTAATACTTAAAATATTTTCATTTTATTTAATTTACATCTATATTTTACATTTACTTATTGTTGACAGTATTAAAGATGTCAATACTTAAAATCTTTTCAAACATACATCAGTATAGGTTGTATAGAAGACGCCTTGGGGAAGAAATTACAACAGTGAAGTTAAATAAACATGTTGGAAAATCCACAAAAATACCAACACCATTTTGTATGTAGAAAGTATGATGTGGTGATAAAAATAATCTGATACCTAAGCTTTCCACGATCAAATCTGTAAGAGAAAAGACCCCCAAATCAAATTACTCAGGAGACCAAGGCGTCAATGATATACTGCCATGTGTTTTATTTACTTCTGCTTTTCTAAAGTCTGCAGGATGTCCTTAAAAATGATTTTCTTGGTGACCACTGAGCAAAGTGGACCATCTCAAACAACCCCTGGAAGAATTTCTCCTTGGTGTCACCAAATTCAGTAATTTGTGCTCCTTCAATTCTGCATCTACATGGGAACTATAGCTTCCATTTTATATATTTTATTATTTTATTTTATTTTTTTACAAAGAGGGAGAGGGATAGAGAATTAGAAACATCAATGAGAAAGAAACATCAATCAGCTGCCTCCTGCAGACCCCCTACTGGTATGTGCCCACAACCAAGGTGCATTCTCTTGATCTGAATTAAACCTGGGGTCCTTCAGTCTGCAGACCAATGCTCTATCCACTGAGCCAAACCAGTTAGGGCAATATAGCTTCCATTTTATAAGGCTAGGCAATTTTTAGAACTATAAAACTAGAAATACAGACAATAGTACATTCTCTCCCAAAACAATGTGCTTTGTGCCTTTCCTCATTTTCTAGTTCAAGAGCTATTGAAAGAAGAGGAAAGCACAGCTAGAAAGGAATATAAAGGGCAGAGAGAACTTACACCTTTCTCGTACACTCACAGGAACAAAGGCTTAGGATAAGACAAAAAGTATTAAAATTTCAAATTTTACAAAGCAACACACTAATTATCTAACAAAAAGGGGGGTTTCATCCACAGATGTCCTATCCAGATAAATTTTAGATAAATCCGCTAGCCCTGTAAGTTTGTTTTTAGAAAACTTTGCTTTTGGCTTTCTCACTGCTAGAAAATAGAACTATCAAGAAAACTGTGAGTTGAAAGTTCTAGCATATTGGTTCAACACTGACTACTATTATGGCTCTCAAATTCTTCTTAGGTATAAAAATTTTATGGGGAAAAAAAGGCTGTTTGATGCCTAGGACTCAAGATCTCATTCTTTCCAGGGCCATTACATTTCCCAGAGGAAGTCAGTGATTTTATAGAGAGCTTTAGCCATAGGAAAGGACTCTTTGAGAATAATCTCCTTTGCAATATTTAAGCTTATTTAAAAAAAAAAACAAATTTTGATGAGTTTACCTTGATATTACAATAGGGAAATGAAGAGTTTATAGATGACATTAGATTGAAAATTATATGAATAATGCTGGTAAAAGACTAAATCTTATTCAGAAAACTATTTCTGTGGCCATGAGAAATAGAAATGGCCCCAAACATAAAGTGGGCCCCTCCCCTCTTCTAACTAGTGTCCTGGATCTTCCTAATATGTGAACATACGGAGGCCTCAGAGATCTTGCCTGGGCTGATAACACAAACATAATCCACCATGGTCATTTTAAAATGTCTAGTACCACATTTTTTAAAATATATTTTTTATTTATTTCAGAGAGGAAAGGAAAGTGAGAAAGAGAAATATTAATGATGAGAGAGAATCATTGATTGGCTGCCTCCTGGATGGCCCATAATGGGTATCGAGCCTGCAACCCTAAGGCATGTGCCCTTGACAAGAATCGAACCCGGGACCCTTCAGTTCTCGGACCGAAGCTCTATCTATCCACTGAGCCAGACCATCTAGGGCTAGTACTACCTTTTAAAAGGCAAAAGGAAACAGGTAAAATTTAATTTTAGTAATATAGTTTATTGAACTCACTATATCTGAAATATTACTTCAACATGTACTATATATAAAATAGTATTTTATTGTTATAATCATGTAATTATCAATATAATGTTATTAATGTAATGTTAATAAGTTATATCAATATCCTATTAAATTGATGTGTAATATTTACTGTTGACCTTAAAATATGGTATGAATAATATATTAATTAGCAATGTCACTTTCTTCTGCACGAAGGCTTTGAGCATGTCTCCAGTTGGCCTGGGCACATTCCCAAGCATTCTGTGCTGCACGGGCTGTGGCTACCACACAGGGTGGCACAAGGCTGGAACTCTGGCTCTCTGGTGTGAGCATTAGAAGCTCCAGGAGAGATCTGTAAAATCCTAGTGCCACACCAATCCCAAGGTCAATTCCATCAGAATCTCTGGGAGTCCCTCCCTACAACCCGCCCCCCGCCACCTTCCATCTCATGTCAATTTTTTTTTGACAATCAGTAGATTCTAATGTGCAGCCACACTGAAGAACCAGCGGCCTAGAAAATAGCCGGCATTACTGGCATCTCAACAATCTTTCTTCCAGTTTCATCTCAGAATTCCAGTTCGAAATTTATTTTTTTAATTACATTAGAGCTGAAACTGGTTTGGCTCAGAAGACAGGGCATCAGCCTGTGGACTGAAGGGTCCCGGGTTCGATTCTGGTCAAGGGCATGTACCTTGGTTGCGGGCACATCCCCCGTAATGGGTGTGCAGGAGGCAGCTGATCTATGTTTCTCATGGATGTTTCTAACTCTCTATCTCTCTCCCTTCCTCTCTGTAAATAAATCAATAAAATTAAAAATAATAAATAAAAAATTACATGCGGTTGACCTATTCATTTTCTCACTTTCCTAGCAAAACCTGGGATCAGGCTCACCTTGAGTTGGTTTTATCTCCACCAACTTGCAGTGCCATTGTATTCAAACCAAGCAAACATTTGCAGTGGTATTAGTAATGCTGGTAAAAGACAGTGTTTACGTGAATCACTGGTTGAATCCTGTTCTGGCACCAGTGTGGGAAATAAAACTCTTGTATTACGTGAAATTTTTAATATGGAAAACCTCCACCTGTGAATACTGAAAAACAAGTTAGTCTGGCCACAGGGCATTTTCTCCCAGAAAGCTTGTCGAGTGGACTCATGCCACACGTTGGCCCTACTCCTCTCTTTCTGATCGTTTGCTGCCTGCCTGGACTCCTTCCCAGCTTCAGCCCCTCAGCCCAAAGCAGGGCTCTGAGCCAAAGCAGCACTGGGGGAGCAAGACACCCAATGCAGACCTGGCTTCTGAGAACCTGAATGGGTCTTGCAGGTCTCTGTTTCTCTCTGCACTTGGCTCCATTCTAAAGGAATGTAGGCAAGCAGATGCATCACACTGATTTAGATAATGCAGTCTTCATCTACTGCATAGTAAACATGTTGAATCCTGCTACATGCTTGGAAGCCAGGGTGAGAAGCTGTAGCTAGTAGGATTTTTGGAGTTTAAAGGACCCAGGGAGACAGGAAGGTTACGTGATTCATGCCATGTCACAGAGCTGATTAGAGCACCCGAAATGGGGATAGAAGCCAATTCTGATGCTTGAACCCAGCACTCCTGCCACCAACAAACTTCAGGGTCTTGAAGTCCATTTCCTACCCTTTGCATTCTAGACACAAATGAAAATTACTAGTCTTTTTCTTTTTTTAAATGGATATTAGCAATAGCTACCAAAATTTTAAGTATGCATAGCCTTCACGCATTCATTCCACCTACGGGAATGTGTCCTCCAGAAGCATGCGAGTGCCCAAAGACACTGGAACAAGGATGTTTGTTGCCCCGATCTCAATGATAGGAAAGCATTAAAATGTCAGTCGGGCCAAAACCAGTTTGGCTCAGTGGATAGAGCGTCGGCCTGCGGACTGAAAGGTCCCGGGTTCGATTCCGGTCAAGGGCATGTACCTTGGTTGTGGGCACATCCCCAGTAGGGGGTGTGCAAGAGGCAGCTGATTGATGATTCTCTCTCATCAATGTTTCTAACTCTCTATCCCTCTCTTCCTCTCTGTAAAAAATAAATAAAAAAAATAAAATAAAATGTCAGTCTGTACAACTTTAAAAAAGAAGAAAGATATAACATCAAAGGCACAATCCATGAAAGAAATCATTAGTAAGCTGGATTTCATTAACATTAAAAAGTCCTGCTTTGCAAAAGGCAATGCCAAGTGAATTAGAAGACAAGTCACCGACTAGGAGAAAAATATTTGCAAAGCAGACATCTGGTAAAGGACAGTTACCAAAATACCCAAAGAGCTCTTAACACTCCACAGTGAGAAAGCAAACAACAGGATTAACAAATGGTCCAAAGACCGAAAAAGACACCTCACCAGATATACAGATGGCAAATAAGTCCCTAAAATAAATTCCACATCTCATGTCATCAGGGAAATCTAAATGAAGTCAATAACAGATATCACTGCACAACTGCTAGAATGCCCCAAATCTGGAACAATGACAACTTCAAATGCTGGGGAGGATAGCGAGCAACCCAAACTCTCATTCATTGCTGGTTTCAAGGCCACTTTGGAAATTAGTTTGGAAATTTCTTACTAAATTAAACATTCTCTTCTCATATAATCCAGCAATTGTACTTCTTAGTATTTACCCAAAAGAGGTCAAAATTTATGTCCACACAAAAACCTGTACAGGGATATTTATAGTGGCTTAATTCATAATTGCCAACATTTGGAACAACCAATATGGCCAGTAGATGAATGGATAAGCTGTGGTACATCCAGAAAGTAGAATATTATTCAGTGTTAAAAATAAATGTTATTTAAGCTTCAAAAAGGCATGGATAAATCTTATGTATATCACCAAATGGAAAAGGCAATCTGAAAAGGCTAGTACTTACATACTGTTATCTAACTATAAGAATCTGAAAAAGGAAAAACTAAGGAGACATGGCTGCTGATGGAGGATCAGAGATGAACAGACAGAAAAGAGAAGATTTTCAGGGCAATGAAAATACTCTGTATACTATTATAATAATAAATATGTATCAACTAGAAGCCCAATGCACGAAGATTCGTGGTAGAATGGGCTTTTCTTTCCCTGGATGCTGGCACTGCCTTTCCACTCTGGCCCAGCCCCTTTCCGCTCCGGCCCAGAGCTGCCTCTTTCTGCTCTGGCCTGCCTTCCCATGCTGCCCAGAGGCCCTGAGAGAACTGGGTAGGGTGGAACAACTCTGGCACTCAGCACTGCATATGCAAATTAACCTCCATCTTTGTTGGGGTGATTTGCATATCACACTGCTGTGAACATAGCAGAAGTATGGTCAATTTACATGTTTGTCTATTATTAGGTAAGATATGCATTTGTCCAAACCCATAGAATGTACAACACCGAGAGTAAATCCTAAGGTAAACTATGGGTGTCAGTGATTATGTGGTGTCAATGTAGATTCATTCTTGGTAACAAATGTACCATACTAGTGAGTGATGCTTATGATGGGAGGCTATGCATGTGGGGAGACAGGATGTATATGGGAAATCTCTGTAACTTCTCCTCAATTTTGTTATAGACCTAAAACTGTTTTAAAAAAATTATGTCCTAAAAAAATTATATAGATTTTATAAGTACTCATATGGAAAGATCTCTAACACAGAGGTAAATTAAAAGACCACCTCACAAAAATAAATAATTCTAGCATGATCCTATTAATACATGAGTGGAAAATATAAGTATATGTGTATAAATCCATAGTAAATTTCTAGAGGAATATTTGGAAAACTATTAAAAGTGGTTGCTACAGCTACAGGCAGGAGAACTTGGGGTATACTTCTGCATCATTTGACACTTTTACATGAAGAACAAATTTCCATAGTAATGTGTAATTAAAAATAAACTTATTCAGAAATATATTCATTGACCTCATTTTAAACAATCCAGGATAGTCACAAAGGCATGCTTATTTAGAAATGGAGATGTTCTTTCTAACTATGTAAGTGAAGTTTTTTTTTTTCTTTTAGTATCCCAGCATGCTAGAAAGTTGTTAAGTCATTTGTGTTATGGCTAAAGAATAAAGAAAAACTAATTAAAGAATGTAAATTAATTAGCAAGTTAATTAACTGAAATTGCACATAGTCTCCTTTCCTCAAGATTAATTTCGTTGGGGGCTTAGCATTATAAAAGTAACAGAAATAACTATCAATAATTTAATTTCATGCAGTTTTGAACGTTTGTTAGAAAAAAGGTAGATTTGTGAATTATACCCAAAACAATAAAAATAAATTGCTCAAAACTGCCGCAACCTGCCTGGCTAGGGTTCAGGATCTGAAGGAGGGGCGGAAGCACGGATGAAAATATTATACCAGAAATATAAATGTGAAAGGCATGGAGGCCAGGTGGAGACCTCTTTCTTGGAGAGGCACACTGACACCTGGCCTTATCCACTTTTTATTCTGTTTTAAATACACACCTTGCCCTCAGGAAAGCACGGCAAACAGATAGCAGACAGACCTTCGCTAAGGTCAATAAAGATCAGTGAAGATCGGTAAGGTCCAGTAAACATTGACTTTGTGTCTATTAGGTCAGGAAATTGCTCTGAGCCACTGCTATCTCACAACAGAGCAACGGTGTTTAGTGTTAACCCTGCCAACGCCCACGGTCCACCAGCCTTATGTGTTCCTTTGTGTACTCTTATGACAGTATTGGGAAAGCAGTGGCTTCCCACACAGAACGTGGGTTAAAATTAAGGAACTAAAAATACTGATTTAAACAGGGCTCTTAATTATTCCATACTACCTGATTTCATAGGTTTAGAGAAAGGACCTGTATTGGCTGGAAAGGCAGGACTAGAAGACACTAGATAACAAAGCTTCCATTCATACTGTGTGTGAACTAGGAAGGATGCATGTAATGTATAGTGGGAATGTAGATCATTAGCAATAGGAGAAAGATTTCACAGAAAACATGGTGCAAAGAGCAAGCCAATCACCAAGTAGATGAGATAGTCATTTTTCCAAGCAAAGGGAAAGCATGTATGGTAAGAACATAGCAGACCTTGAAAACTTTCAGTAGGGCTGTGTACAGAGTTTGAAAAGAAGTTGTTGGGAGATGATGCTGTAGATACAGAATGGAAACAGTTAATTAAAAGCCTGCATAAGCCATGCAAATTAATTTGGATGTTTTATCCTTCAGTCTTGTGTAGACGATTATGGGAGCTGCTAACCACATATGGCTGAGAGTACTTAAAAGATGGCTAGCCCATTAAGAGGTGATGTTAAGTATAAAATACTGTACAGCAGATAACAAGGACTTGGTATAAAAATATATAAAATACCTCATTATTGTTTTTTGACTGGTTATAGGTTGAAATGATAATGTTCTTGATAGCATTTCACCTGTCTTTACATTTTGTGATTGGCTACTAAAACTTTTAAAATTACATATTTATTTTGCAATGCATATATTTTTAGTTGCCAGTGACACTTCAGATGGTGGTTACATGTTTAACTAAGGAGTGAAAGACAGGGTTTACCTTTTAGAAATAGCCTCCTGACAAAAGTATGAATGAAGAATGGTTTGTAGGAAAACCAAACAGGAAGTAGGAGAACCAGTTCTCCAGTTATTATAACCTTCTAAGGAGAAAGATGAAAGCTTATTAAAGAGGGCCAAAGACAAAATAAAAGGACAGAATCAGTCCATGGGCTGTGAGACAATGAAGGATCGAGAAGAGTTTTTCAGTTTCTTGCTTGGATGACTGGGTTCTTGGTAATTCTGTTAACTCAGAAAATGATAACAGGAAGATCTAGTTGAAGTAAGAAGTTTAGAAAGATTATTAATTCTGTATAGAATATGTTGTGACGGCTGTGGGATGTGAAGTATACATTTTCAATAAGCAAAAATAAATGTGCTGAAGTTCAAGCAAAAGCTTTGGACTGGAGATAGGGCGTGTGATTCATCAGTGCATGGGGAGTAGATGATGCCATGGCTGAAAAGCTGTTCTTCGAAGAGTACAGAACTCTTCAGAACAGAGGAGTACTGACACTTACCGAGTGAATAAAACATTTGTCAGGAGATAAAGGAAAAGAAGCTAGAGGGGAAGAGGTAAACCAGAAAATACTGTTTCAAGTGCTTAGCAAGTGGATTTCAAGGACAGCAATCAGCAGCTACAGAGAAGTCTAATAAAATAAGTGTCCATTATATGGAATTTTTCGGAGCTTCATGGGTGGTTAAATATATTTTAGGTTTGTTATCACATTTAATTCTTACAATCATATGAGGTAGGTACTATAATTATCCCTATGTTATAGATGCAGGAAATGACAAACACAGAAAGGTTAAGTAATTTGCCCAAGATCATATAGTATACCAACAGTAGATAGGATTCAAGCCCTCTGTAGGAGTGCTCTTACTAGAAATCTAAGCTATACAGATGCATATAACTTCTCCTAGAGTACTAAGTGGGCTAAGGGAAGTTTATATTATCAACAGCTAGAGGGCCAGGGCACAAAATTTGGGGCCTCCCTTTCCTGGCTGCAAGCTGCCAACTGGGGCCTTCCTTCCTCGCCACCCCTGGTAGTCAGCGCAGGTCATAGCGAGCGATCAAACTCCCAGTCGGTCAAACTCCCAAGTGGACACTTTACATATTAGGCTTTTCTATAGAGAGATAGATAGGTTGAAAATAAGATGAAAGAGAAAAGTTTATTTCCTTTAAGCTGACAGCTTTGGGCCAGTTCTTCAAGGAAGTGAGAGGTTGCTCAGGAGACAAGGTAAATAGGATTAACTTTTGCTTCATTTTTTGTCACACCCTTTGCTAGTTATTCTAAAGGCTTTGAGAATCAAACCATAGCTATTCTAGGCAGAGGGGACCCTGCTGTAGGTGTCCACTGGAATGGAGGAAGACAGAAAGAAGCAAGCAACAAGAAAAGGAGGATGGCTTTCACTTTCAGCTTTAAGTAGCTCTCTCCTCAACCCCCTCTCGTCTCCATTCTCAATCCCATCTTTTCTAAACCCCATGCTGAAGCTTCTGTAGACTTCGGGAGAGAGAACTGATGCATCTTTATGGAATCCCTTGAAGCAACAAAATTTGGTGCAAGCCTTTTTCCACCTGAACCCAGGAACCTCCCTCAGGCACTTCCTGATCTCCAAGGGAACTGAGAAATCTTATGGGAAAGGTCCCTTCCTCTTCCCATGATTATCCCAACAAAGGCCTTGTCTTTGCATTTTGAATTGCTTGCTTATCATATTCAGTGACAGCCATAAAAAAGGCACTCTAGTAATTATTATTTAAACAGCTCTGCTAAGACCCTTGCCCAAAACACATTCACCCTACCTTTCCAATCATCTACTCTAAAGCCTACACTTATTTTGTTAGACAATTATTCAGGGTTAACAAGTTTCCTATTTGGAACTAAAGACATTCCTGTGGATTTTAATAGTATTTGACTAGCTCCCCTAGGGCACTGGTCAGCAAACTGTGGCTCTCAAGCCACATGTGGCTCTTTGGCCCCTTGAGTCTGGTTCTTCCACAAAATACCATGTGCAGGCACATACGTACAGTGCGATTGAAACTTCATGGCCCACGTGCAGAAGTCAGTTTTTCGGCTCTCAAAAGAAATTTCAATCGTTGTACTGTTGATATTTTGCTCTGTTGACTAATGAGTTTGCCAACCACTGCCCTAGGGAGATCATTTGACGGGGGATGAACCACAAATTGGCCTTGTACCTTGGCTACATTTGAGTACCAAATGGCTGGTAGGTGAGGGAGGGGGGGCAGAGGTGGAGTGTCTCTACCTAGACCTAGAAAGCAAAAATATAGAACAAGGGTGGGGAATATCCAGCCCACAGACCATATATATTTTGTCTGGCCCTTCCAAGGCATTGTATATTTCACCAAATATAGCAGGCAGATTTTTAAGTTGATAATTTTGCATAGCTCATGAATGATGTTATAAATATCCAAATGGCCCATGGCAGAAAAAGGTTCCCCACCTCTCATCTAGAAGAAGGGCAAAAAGAAAGGTTGAGTATGGATGGTAAACCAAGATCACTACTGCACAATTCCCCAGGAGGTCTGTCCCATCAGGAGGTTTTCCTCCAAACAGTGATTCCTCAACATCCAGTTCTATTGGACCCCAGAGAATCAAGTGGCTGGCAGATGAATCCTTTGGGAGAGAGTCAAGTGGCACAGGGAGTGATGGATCAGAAGGAACGGAGCTGAGATGAAATTGTAACCAAGTCAGAAGCCTTTGCCTAAATGTAGAAACAGCTAGGAGATTGGAAGACTGAAGGACTAGTTGCTCATTGTTTCTCCACCCTCACAGCCAGGACAAACAAAACTTGAACGTGAATGACTGTGCTGTACTCACCTCTGTGTACTGCTGGATAACATTTTCAGGAGTGGGGCCAAGAAACATATAGAAATCGAGGACTCCTCCAATGGTCCTGAATGTTATAGAAGGAGATGGGCTCAGAGTGACATCTGGAAAGAACAAAGCAAAACAGAATAAATATAAATAATATAAATGGCAGGGATCACTATTTTAATATTTCTGTCATTTAGATGCTACTTAGATTGCCTATCTACTATTAGGCACAGAAATTTCTAACATTGCTTGTTGAAGAATTTTTTTATCTCTGTAGTACTCTTTCTTAATAGAATTCTGCAATCTATTAGGATGACTGTGGTTCACTAAAAACCTTTCCATTTTGAAACAAAATATTAAATTGTAGACAATCTCTCACTCTATATTGTTTAATTAATAAGCATTTTTTAAATTGAGAAAAGACAACACACACACACACACACACACACACACACACACACACACAACACAACAACAGCGTTTAAGTTGTGCATTGGTTTCTTTATGATTGAACCAGATGACCACACTACCTTGGGCATTGGAATTCAAGAGGAGGACACCATGAGCATTGAAGTCTTTCTCAATGCACATATAAAAAGGGTGTACGCCATAGAGATTGCTAAGCGCCTGCAACACAAACAGAAATACTGTTTTTCATGCATTATAATTTAATTTTCCTATTTCAATGAGATCCAGTAGCAATTAGTGACATGCCAAAAAAAGAAAACAAATGTTTCATATATGTATGAGGGTAAAAGGCAAACTGGTGAAAACCTGAGTGAATATCAAATTTCAAACTTGTCATCATCACCAATTAAGCATAAACCCAAATGATTTCTGAGCGTAGGTTCATAGCACCTCATAGTAAATCATTCTTCTGATTCATGCCCTTTTTCCTTTTCCATGAATCAGATTTCTAACATTAAGAATCTATATCCACACATTACCACTGGTGACTGATCTCTGGAAAACATTCCATATCGACCATAATTCATGTCATGCTTAAAGGACGGATGCTCGTGTTCACCAAATCCATAGATCGAAGTCGATGGGACAGAGGTCATCAATTGTATGTACTGGTTAGAAAATATCAGGCCTCCGAGAGTCGTTTCCCACCTGTGCCAGACAGAGAAGCAGAAATGTGACAGAGTGGCGTTTTTATAAAAACTTTTATAAAACTTTCATAAGAACTCTTTCCTCCATTAAATTACTGTGGGGGAAAAAATCCTGCAAAGTAAGCTTAAAGGGAATGAGATAATAAAGACAGGAGGTGAGTGATCCGAGGAAATGGCAATTCATGTTTGTGGAGTACTTGCTAAATGTTGGGTGTAATATATATGGTATTTCATTCAATCCTCACAATATTCCTGTGGGAAGGCACTATTATGCCTTTTTTTTATGAAGGGAATGCAGATTGGTGCAGCCACTGTGGAAAACAGTGTAGAGTCACCTAAAAAAATTAAACATGGAACTGCCTTATGAGCCGGCAATTCCACTTCTGGGGATTTATTAAAAACAACAACAACAACAACCACCACAAATCCAAAAGACTATATACACTATATATTATGTTCATTTCAGGGTTGTATACAATAGCCAAGATTTAGAAACAGCCAAAGTGACTGTCAGTAGATAGGTGGATAAAACAGCTGTGGTGTATTTACACAAGGGAATACTACTCAGCCATAAAAAAAAGAAGAAAAGTTTATCCTTTGCAACAGCATGGATGGACCTAGGGAACATTATGCTAAGTAAAATAAGCCAGTTAGAAAAAGATAAGTACCATATGATTTCACTCTAATCAACAAACTGAACTAACAAGCAAAATAGAGACAGACTCATTGACAGAGAGCAGACAGACCCTCTGGGCAGAAGGTTAGTAGAGAGGGATTGAATGGGGGGAGGGGAGAGTATGGGGTGATAAATGGTGGTGGGAAAAATAAAATACATATTTTTCTAAATGAGTTTTTTAAAAAAGAAACTGAGATGCAGAAAGAATGAAGTTACATAACTTGCCTAAAATTATCCAAATAATAGTGCCAGGATTCGGTCGGTTTTGCTGCTCACATTTTTTGTGCAGCATTTTATCTGTTGAGGTGGAAGCGGGTCTTTCTTGAAATGAAAGTAGCCTGTGTTCAGATAAAACTGGGGAAACGTTGGGTTACCCAAACGGAGCAGATTCTTTTCTGTAAGACCTTTTCAGAGTTTTTAATGAGAAGCGGTGCAGACCGAGCCTCCGAGGGCTGACTATGGCGCTGACATTCTCCAAAGGTAAATGATGAGAGAAGCCTTTTGTCCAAGAACACCTGTTTGCGTTGTGAAAGCCAGGGTTAAGTCACCGACTCCAGGAAAGCAGAGAGGGTGGTGGAGGCCGTGACAGCACAGCAGCCCCAGGTGAGAGGCCCCCATACTGCTCCCAAACCCACAACCTCATCACAGCCTCTGCTGCCCTCCGGATCCCAGCCCTGTTCCAAGGGGAGGCACGAGCTCCGAGGTCCCCTCCGGAGAAGACTTCCTCACAGGCTGGAGGAGCCTGCTGCTGTGTAGCCACACTGACTGTGTTTGCTAGAACCTGCCGCTTTTTTAGTGTCTCTCTCTCCCTCTCTTTTCCCCTCCCCCTATTTTTCAAGGATGATTTCCTGAGTGCCCTGCTCTGGACACGGGAGAAATACATAGAGGAATGAGAGTTGGGAACAACCAGGTAGTTACAACACAATGGGACACATGTTGGTAAACAAGTTCAAGCTGATACAAGAACATATCCCAGCCCGAGAAGGTGAGGGTCCGGGGGAATACTATGAGCAGGTAAGTTCTGTATATGAAGAGTAGTATCCTGTATCAAATCTGTTTCCCATGGGAAAAAGCCTTTATTATCTTTTTGCTCTTGTGTTCTTATGTAAGTACAGGTTTTTCAGACCCTACTAAACAAGAACACGCATTTAATTTTTCAGGTTATCAGAAGCCTCAGAACAAGATTCTTCTCATTTTTTCCCTCTTGCTTACAAGACCTCAAAGTATAATTTCCTAAAAATTCATTGAAAGCTTCACCTAGCCACAAAGACATAAACTAAAGACCAAAATGCTATCATCAGTTGCTTTCTAAGCAACTAAATCGTATCAGCAGCAACCATTGAACTCAAAGAGAGTTTTAAAAAATGACAGTGGAAAATGTGCTCTTACTCTGACGGTTAAGCAATCTGACTCAAAGACCGTATAAAAATATTAATGGTAATTAACAATTACTAAAGAAACCATTCAGAAAGACTGTTCAAAAGGATTATATTCCAAATAATTAAACATTAGCTCAGCACATGGTGAGAAATCAGAACCCCTGTGAAGCAGAGAGCTGAAGGCCGCCCAGATGACAGGTCTTTGCAAGAACCAAGGGAGATGTGTGGGGTCTTGGTTGAGGGTAAAGGAGGGTGACAGAACAGCAGGAGGGACCTGGGACAAGCTCAGGGAACAGCTCTTGACGACCATGGAAGCATTTCAGCATTTTCCCAGCAGCTGTAACCGTAAAGGAGCCTATCTCTCAGGAATGGTAACCATTTCTTAGATGTAAGGAATTATTTGCAAGCTCAATTAGCCATAAACCTAAAGGTTACTTTACCTTCAGAAAATGTAATTTGAAAAAAATCCTTTGGCCTTGACTTTTCTAGGTAAAGAATGGTATCACTTAAGCTTTCGTAGTATGCTATCTATTATTCTTCCAAAACTAGCCTATGCTGCTGTTTATAGAAGCACCGTGTTTTCTTGGTTTTATGTAAAGATTCGTGCTCTGATGGGGGTCCCTCAGTCCTTGGGGTGGCCTGCGGGGATCAGGCCACACAGCAGGCAGCTGTACCACTCTGGCTGATTTCCCCGCCACCACCCAGCCCCCGCTGTGCCAGTTTATGCACAGTCAGTCCTGATCAGGAGAGGCTCATGCACTGCAGCAGTGCTCCCAGCCAGCCCTCTGGTGGTCAGTGCTCATCATAGTGACTGGTCACTTAGGCTTTTACATATAAAGATACACTTATACCCTTTTCCTTAGCAAAAAAAAAAAAAAAAAGGCCCGTCTGTATGGTTGAGCATTGACCAATAAACCAGAAGGTCATGATTCAATTTCCTGTCAGGACACATGCTTGGGTTGGGTTGTGGGTTTCAGTCCCAATAGGAAGTATGCAGGAGGCAGTCACAATGATTCTTTCTCATCACTGATGATTCTATTTCTTCCTCTCCTTCCTCTCTGAAATCAATAAAAACATATATCTTTTAAAAAGGGAACCTAATCGTTACCCATGTAATTCGAATGCCAGTTGTTTTGAGAGAGTTGATTGTCAGAAAAGTTTGTGGCATGTTGTGAGTTGCTACCACCACCAGTTCTCTAGGTCTGGAAAAACTGACTTAAGGGGCATAAGCTCTGTCAGTCTTCTCTCTTCTGCTTCTTGTTGTAACTCTCAATGTTCTCAAAGGGTTAGCACCACCCAGAGATAATGCAGTCACTTAAGATTTTCATAAGCAATATTAACCATTATTCTTTCCTATTTCTCATTCCCCTTCATGAACACTGATTATACATATAATTACATAATATATATATTTATACTTATAAATAAGGCAAATGGAAGGGGAAAAACTTTCTGAATAAAGGAGCAAATTTAATTATTTATTTGGAAATTACCTACATTAAGCATTAACAATTAGAATCACTAGACTCCAATAAGTTAAGAAAAAACAAAAACATAGTCTTATGACAACAATGTGAATTGGGTTTTAAAATGACATTCAAATACATTTGTTCGATTGCCTTCTCATTGATCAATTAAAACTAAAATAATTTTAGTGCAACTAAAATAATACCAGATGAAAAATAAAATAGAATACCATATGACTTTGCCCTTAAATATTTTATAAATGAAAGAAAACTGCGTAGATCAGATAAAGATTAAAGAGAAATTGAACTGCTTTAGAATTTTACTTTCTTATATACTTGTTTCACTACAACCAACTCCTCCCTGAAGTCTTAGTTCATTCTTCCCATAAGAATTTAAATCTCTATTCCCACTCCTCTTACTTTCATTTTGCATTTTTTTCATTCTCTCCGCTGTTCTAATTAGCGCTACTGACAATAGGTAGTATATTCTTTATTATTCCTTATTCCCAATAACAAACACCAGGTGAATGCTAAGAAAATATTATTTTCTCTATGTACTTGAAGAACGCATAAGATGCAACAACATGTATTGAGTATTCATTATGGGGAAGGTTTTATTCAGAGTGCTAGGAAGCTCAATCCTTCACTTCCCCTTGGGTGCATGCTAACACAGACCTCCAAGAAAGCCTTCCCAACCAAGCTGTCTGATGAGAGTGGGGTGAGCAAGGAGATAGAGAAAGAGGTGTTTACTACAATATGAATTTCAGTACACCCAGGAGCATCGTGACTTAAAGCAATTGGGCTCCTCAGGCTCCCATTCAACCAGAGAGGGTATCAAAGCACCACTCATACCCACGTCCTCAACAACCAGCTGGGACATTTTCCTAAAGGTGGCATGACAGGCTAAACAGGCTAGAACCCAATTGCTCTTTTTAGCCCTCAGTCTAAGCAATTTACTAAAAAAATTAGTTTTAAGCCTTGAGCATTCACTACGTCAACTGTGCCCCGGTATTCTGACTTGACCTCCTAGTCTGTTAGGATGAATGAACTGCCTGTGCTTCTCAGTTTAACTCCTCCAGTGATTCTCTGGACTCTGACCTTTCTCTTCACCTTTTCTTACACTGTCTTTCATATCAAACTATAAACACATTGTTATTTTTCTCATCTTAAGTGGGGAAAAAAAACTTACATTCTCCCTCCTGACCTAATTTCTTCCTTCCTTGAAATTAAAGTTTTCAAAACAGTTGCTCACTGTCATGCTTGCCAATTTCTCTGCCCACTCTCACTTGAAGATATTCCTCTTGGGCCTTACCCTCCGCAAGACCACGGGAGCTGCTCTTGTCAAAGGGAACAATGAGTGAGCTCCAGAGATTGTACAACATTGTAATGTCAGCAGAAACATTTAAAAATTTGTTAAGAGGGTAGGTCTCATGTCAAGTGTTCTTACCACAATAAAAACATTTTTTTTTACAATGAGCAATGAACTATGTTGATATAACCCCATGTCCAATTCTCAGTCTTCATTTGATTTAATCTATCAGCAGCATTGGATGGAATTGCTCACAACCTCCTTCCTGACATGCTTTTTGCATTCTCTTTAGCTTAAGAGGAGAGTTCTAAATTTTTCCTATTTCTCTAATTTCAGTCTAACTGTGTCTTGCTATTTCTGAGCACATCTAAAATGTACTTACAGGATAATAGACAACTGTGCACTGATATTTGCTTATTGAACATTTGCTGCATGCTTGAATATGTGAAAATGATAAAAAATAAGCCAGGCATTGATTCTGCCATAAAGGAAATAAAAATCCAAAGGGAGGTAAAAAGGTGAAATGAGTATGATGTGAAGTATAGTATTGGATTTTAAAGGAAAATACAGATTTGATTCTACTTCAGCTATAAGAAAGAGAGGGCACTTCCATGTATGGAAGTGCAATTAGACTAATTTTATGAAGAAAGTAGATTAACTTGGGAAGGATTTTGATAAGCAGAAGGAGAAAAGAAAGGCATTCAGGAGAGTGGAACTAGACCAGTTGGCATGGCTCAGTGGTTGAGTGCCAACCTATTGACTAAGAGGTCAGTCACAGTTTGATTCCTGGTCAGGCCACATGCCCAGGTTGAGGGTTCAATCTCCAGTGGGGGACATGCAGGAAGCAACTAATCAATGATTGTCTTTTATTATTGATGTTTCTATCTCTCTCTCCTTCTCTGTTCCTCTCTGAAATCAATAAAAATACATTTTTTTAAAAAGAAAGAGGAAATAGTCTGAATAAATGTGGAAAGAAAGAAAAGTTTAGGGTAGATCTCAGAAATGGCAAGGCAGAGTCCAGTTTGGCTTAAAATAGGATGCATAAAGGTAGACACTAGGAAATTTGGGTGGCATGTGGAAGAATGAAGTAAGCTTTAAACATTGTAAGGTTGAAGGATTAGCAGAATAAGAAAGTTCCTATTGTCTAACAGGCAGCTGACAATATGAAATTGGAACACATTGAAAGTTGAAATAGAGATTCAGAGGTCTAAAGAAGAAAAGGGGATAGAAAAGCCAGGGCATTATAAAGGGAGAAAGTGCAAACAAAAGAGATAAGGAGAAAAGATGAAATTATAGAGGATTTTGTCTGTATGCATCTTTCTCAATACATAGAAGTCTATAAATTTTAGTATATTCAAATTCACTATTAACCAGTAAGTTGGCATATATTTATTGAGCACCAATTAATCTATGTGTTAGAGATGCTTAGGTGCTGGGGCTGACCAGCAGACCCTGAATGACAGATGAATGGATTACTCCAACCCAACTGTATGCTGTGAAAGAGAGGGTTAAGGGGCTATCTGGCTAAAGGAATCAGAGAATCTGGATTGCCTGCCTAGTTAGGCTATTATAATAACAGTTTGATATAAAGTTTATCTTTTAGATACAATCAGCGGGGTAAGTAATCTTGAAAAGACACATGTGTTTGTAGTGTCTTTTAAGCAAGGACACCCAAAAGATTAAGTATAAGGATTCCAGTAAACACCTGGGGGTCTGCACCCGAACAGACTTTTTGGAAAGGTCAACTAATAATTAGAGGCACTTCCTTCAGCATTCTCCTTAATCAGAATTTGATAAACAGGACAGGCAGCCTTCCACACAATTCACTTTTCTCAGAATGTCTTCCTTACAAACTTTCCAACCAAGTCTCATGTGCTCCCCAACACTGAAGTAAAATGAACAGATGGAGTCCCTGTTCTCAAGGATCATTTTTTTCTAGTAGAAGATAATAAACACATCATCAAGCAAGCAAAACACATTCATAAGAAAATGTCAAGTGTTCAGAAGAAGATACACATGTACCTGTGATAAAGGGTGAGAACACAGCTTTGCTTATATTATTTCATTCAAGATTTAGCAAAATCCACCTTAACAACAACAGAAAGCTAAGCTAAGAGAATTTAAGTTACTTTTCTGAATTCACACAGCAACCCAAGTGGCAAAGCTGAGCTGTGGATCCAGGTTCATCTGACCCAAGATTACTACCGTGAATGTTCTTTTTGAATGTTTGCTCTATCCCTGATAAGGTTATATTACCCCTTCCAGGTTCTCTGAGGCATGTGTTTTGAGCTGGTTTTCATTCCTAACCATGAGCTTGTTACCCACCACATTCTCTTTTACCCTGCCCACTGAGATCAAGACATGCAGGCAAGAGCCAGCTGGTCAAGTTACTATATCAGTTTTCTATTGTTATGGATCATACCAACCCAAAACGTTGTGAATTAGAATATTAAAAATGCCTTATTTTCTCACAATTGCTGATGCAGTTCTGCTGGTCTTTCCTGGAATTATTCATGCAGTTTCAGCCAGTTAGGGGCCTGGCTGGATCTGGTTAACATGGGATCTCAGCTATAATGGAGGGGAAAGGCAGGATAACTGGGCTTCTCTTTCCATATGGCCTTTTTTCAAAGACTTCTGCACATGCTACAGAAGTGTTCCATGGATACAACAATGAAATCTGTAAAATCTCTTAAGGCTGGGGACCAGATATCACACAATAGCTTTTCTGCCACATTCTACTAATATTAGTTCTAGCAAGTTACAGGGTGAGCTGAGATCCAGGGATGATGAATTAGATTCTACCACCTGATGAGAGAAGTTGAAAAGGACTTAAACACTGAGTGGCCAGGTTATTATTATTATGATCCATGGACACATAATAATCTGGCCACTCAGTATATATATATATATATATATATATATATATATATACACACATGTACACACACACACACACACACACACACACACACATGCACACACACGCACGCACTGAGTGGCCAGATTTTATGCACCGGGCATATATATATATAGAGAGAGAGGGGGGGGCAGTGCATAAAATCATGCAAGGGTGGGGTACGGCCATCCTGGTCAGGGGGAGGGGACATGGGCAGTTAGCCGCCCTGCCTGCTGGTCTAACTCCTGGTCAAGGGGACAATTTGCATATTAACCTTTTATTATATAGGATATACACTGAGTGGTCAGATTATTATGCGTTCAGAGATAATAATTAATAATCTAGCCACTCAGTGTATATATCTTAATCTATTATAGATTACCTCCTGGCAGCAATTATTTACCTTCCACTCACATGCAAATATAGTTGTCCCTCCTAAAGTCCTGGAAAGGTCCAACCCATTATAACAGCATCCATGGTTTAATCTCATGGTCACGATGAGGCTCCTCCAGGGCAGTCTCTTTTCCAAAAACAAAATATCTGCCCTCTCCTCCCCTCCCCCGCCACACACACACACACACACACACACACACACACACACACACACACTGATTAAACAAAGATAGAATTGCAATAATTATTCTTAATAAAAATTTTTAAAAAAGGAAAGATTAGGAGGCACATAGCAATCTGTAGTCCACAGAAATTCTGAAACCCAGACACCTTTTATCAGGGCCCCTACTCTAGGGGTAGGAAATGTTACTTGATTAGGGCCCAGTTTTAGTCCTTAAGAATCGGTTCTTCATCCATTGTTCTGTGACTCTTAGGACCCCGTCAGGGCTTCTGGTTTCATGCTTTGAGAGGTCCCACCTTAATCATAAAAAATGGCTGGCAGCTATCTAAATCTACTTACTGGCCATAGAAAGTAAATCATTAAGAGGTGTCTTTTCATTTTGAGCAGTCTCTGACTCTTCTAGCCCACACTGATATAATGCCCTTAAAATCTTTGTGGGTTTTCTATATATATAATGTATACCCCAAAAGCCATATTTATAGGTCTTTTTGAGAAAAAGCCCCTTTTACTGTGGGCAAAGCACTGTAAGAAAATGCCTTTAAGATTGTGAGAGACACTTTTATCTAGTTGAGAGGGTCTATCAGGCACAATACAAAATCTTTCCATAGTTTCAAAAAAGGCTTTATAGTCACACACTTGTCAATCTTTATATAAGACAATTTCTATCTTTGGGAATCTTTTGCTGGCTGGTGGACTGAGGATCAGAGGAATTTTATATTCCAATCAGCAGATCCAGAGCTCTTGATGTATTGTTTTGTTTTTGTCTAAATTTTGCTTAAAATCTGTATGGTTTCCTGTTTAGTTTATTTCTTTCTTCCTATAACATTATGCACAGTTAAAAGAGGTCAATTGATATTTTCGGAATTATGCCTAGAAATCTCCTGTGTCAGATACACAAGTTTATGAGATACATTTTCTAACTTCCAAATTATTGTAGGCAGATATAATCAACATGGGTAACCATCCTTTCAGCTTCTATTAATAGTTTGTTCACCATCCCACCAGCCTCATTACCATTTTTCAGCCTCTGCTTGTCATTGGGTCCTAAAGCCAATGAACAATAAATGATTTAAGTTTTTGTTACCAATGACAGCCCATTTCTAGGGAATGCCGCTGTAACAAATTTTCTTAGTTATCAATTTCTACATGTCAAATCACGCCAAAATATAGTGTAAACCTTTCATAGGCAATGATTCTGGTCTTACCTCTAATATGGACATAAATTGGAATTGGAGTACCTTGTGGTCAGAAGGGAACCAGCTGTCAGCTTAGCTGTGGTTAGATGGCATATGAAGGTCTCACTCATAAGACAGAAAACTCACCTGGACTGGCTGGAATAAGTGAAATGGCTGGGCCTCCCTTTCTATGTAGATTTTTCTCACATGATGCTAAAAATGGCTCAAGAGGGTGAGAAAGGAAGTTGTAAGGCCTCTTGAGGCCAGATTTTAGAAGTCACATGTCAATTATTTTGCACTCTATTGATCAAAGCATAAAAATGACCAGTCCAGAATCAAGAGGTTAGGAAACAGACTTCATCTCTTGACCAGGAGGACATGTAAAGTATTTGTGGCCATTTAAAATCCTCCACACTTAGGAACTCAGCATGGCCTCACAGAATAAAAATGGCTAAATGGGCAGGATAAACATTGAAAACTGCAGTACTATTAGAACCAAAAGCCGATCATCTGAGTTATTGAAACAAGGATAGCTTTACTTTCTGAATAAGTATAACCACATTACAATTCATGTTAATTCAAGGCCAGTATATATTAAAGGGAAGTGAATGGTTAGGATGACATAGATATACCTGAAAACTCAAAGCAAAAATTGGCACTATATTATTTTGCATAATAATGACAAGCCCCAAATCAGTAAATAATTATTAATATTACTTTAGATTAGTAGGCATAGTTTTTATTATTATAACTAGAGGCCTATTGAACAAAATTCATGCATGGGGTAGGGGTGTTTCTCAGCCCAGTCTGCAATCTGGGACCCTCTCACAATCCAGACTGCTGGCTCCCAATTGCTCTACTGCCGCTGCCTGATTGCCCCTAATTACTTCTGCCTGTCAGCTGGATCACACCCTAACTATCCCCTTACCAGCCTGATTTACACCTAACTGCTCCCTGGCCGGCCCAATTGCCCCAAACTGCCCTCTTTTGCCATCCTGGTCTCCCACAACTGCCCTCCCCTGCAGGCCTGGTTCCCCAATTGACCTCTTCTTCTGGACCAGTCATCCCTAAATGCCCTCCCCTGCAGGGCTGGACCCCCCCCCCCAAATGCTTTCCCTGCAGGCCTGGTTCTCTCTCAAATGCCCACCCCTGAAGGCCTGGGTCCCCCTCAACTGCCCTCCCTTGCTGGCCTGGTCACCCCTAACTGCCCACAACTGCCCTCCCCTGCAGACCATCTTGTGGTGGTCATCTTGTGTCTACCAGGGGGAAGTCATCTTTGACCACATGAGCGCAGCCATTTTGTGTCTTGGAGTGACAGTCAATTTGCATATTACTCTTTTATTAAATAGGATGCTCAAAAATAACATCACTGATGAATAGTAAAACCAGTAAAAATTATAACAGCTGATATTAACAGAATGTGTACCATGTACCAGTCCAACTAAATTCAATTTTGAAAGGGAACATAGGATTTTAATACTGTAAGTAGGTTATAATTCAATTCCTCATAATTTAATTCTGAATACATAATTTAACAGGAGGCTACATGAATATTTTTACTACCCTATCTTACCCTAAAACATAGCTTTAAGTTAAACTTCATATTTCTAATATTCTAAGCTTGCTAATCCCTTATCCTCCATAACTTTTCACTGCATTGTTTCTGAAAACAAAACTAAGAGCATTTTCATGTGTATAGTACTTACAATACGGTTCTTGTCTTCTTTCTTATTACTCTGAATTGAAGGGCTGTATCATCTACAAATTCAACATCATAGTTGGGTTCAAAAGACAGATTTGAGGAAGATTCAATATTGAGTGGAACTTCAAATCGTTTATTATTGGGATCATAAATCTAAAACAAGTTAAATAGAATAAGGAGTGTATTAATTTTTAAGTGATCTAATTGCAATGTTACCAATAGGTGAAATAGCAAATTGTAGTTACCTCAAAAACAAGACCTTGTGTGAAGTACTTAATCAAACAACTTTATGACATTTGAAACTTTCAATTAACAAGTTTTGTATTCATTAAAAATACAGACTGTCAGTTATACTTACCTTAAATCGAAGACGATCCTTAGTATGAAATTCTACATCCATTACAATTGTGGAGATATCATCTCCAAACAGGGATATAGTACCACGTTTGATTAATGTTACCCTGTAAGAAAAACCACTTTTATTAACCCAAATGAAGTATATTTCTTTTTATAGATGAGTGGAATTCCTCAGTTAAAATAAATGTTGATAAACAGGGAGGTAAACAACTTAGATCTTCAAAACAAACATTCAGATGAGGAATGTTTTACTCAGAGAAGAAACACGGGAGAGTAAATGTGAAACACTGAAATGGAAATAAAATAAATCAACTCATTTTCTTTGTAATACAACTCTAAGAATAGGAAACACTGCGGCGGCAAAATAAAAAACATGGCCACCTGACTTACTTAGTTGATATCGATACAATCTTCCCTGTAGTAGAATGAAATCTCTTGTCATGTTCAATCAGGATGGCTGTCCATGACTTCTAAAAACCAGGCTTAGGAGTGATTAATGGGCAGTCATGTACCCAAAGCCCTGGGCACAGCCTCCCTCCTCCCAGTTGTGTCCTCTCTCCTCATCCTGCATACAAATGTGTGTGAAACAACTACACATGTCCAGCTACTAGAATCTCCAATTCAGTGCCATCACCACCGTCACCCACTCTAGCCCAGCTTTCCAATGTAAAATTCAGGGACAGAGGCCTGTTTCCTCAGGCACATTCTTGATTAGGTACACTACTTCAGGTCTATCATGGAAAAGCATCACTTATTGACATTGTTTTGCTGTGGAACACTCTGTCCTGATTTACAAAGAACCCATTAATATTTGAGATGTTGTATAAATTCAGCAAGCAAAATGATCTGATGGTCAAATCTAGATATAACAAGATCTCCCAGGCCCAGAGTCAAGTGCAAGGGTAGGCACACGGTATCAATAAGCCAAAGGCAGCCCAGTCAGCAAAGACACTGACATTTGTGGTTGCTCAGTGTTTCTGCTTCTCTTACAGTCCCTCTTTCTGTATAATCTTTGTTCCAAGTCAGAATTTAATATAGTTATAATTTAATTTATCTGACATTTATTTTATTTTATGGTTCGCTGCTCTTACTCATCCTGAGCTCCTATTATTTTAATTTCAGATTTTAATCTGTTTTTCAAAAAATTTCCCATGATGGTCTGTGCTAAAATCTGCAAAACCTCAAATCAAGGGCAAACTTAGAATAAGAGAAAATAACATATAATGTAAGTTAGCTCAATCAAGTTATATTTGAGCCCATAAATAGGCTGGTGTCTTCAATGTAGAGCATTTTCAAGGTCCAGAAGCAATAAAATCAAAATGTGACAGTATTGTTTTTCTCTACTCTCAATTTGGAATTCATTATATTTCCAAGACTACCCTATCCCACTCTGACATAAACCAGTTCCTCTCAGGCCAGACATCTCCCTTCTGCTTCCACCTAGTGTCTTAACCGTCATTTCTTGTCTTTGTCTTTAAAGATACTGGTTCTCCAAATCCATACTCCTAACCATCATCAATACATTTTATATCACTGCCTGGTGGAAAACATAAATGGAAAACACATTTTGAGACAGTTTCAAGCCTTGGTCTCGCAATGTAAAGAGAAAATAGCTCATAGATTCCAAATAGAAATTGAAGTAAAGTCAACTTTCATAACACTCTTTGGAGGTCCAACTAAGTAAATGCCAGAATTCTATACATGCCATACACTGGCTCAAAAAGTATCTTCAAAATCAAGATCTAGTCTGAAAATCAGTATAGGGATAAGTTTTTTTACAGTGAGACTTAACCTACTAAATGTGGCTTTTCTCTTGAGAATGGTGATGAAAGGAAAACGACAATTTATTCTGTTCTCCTTGCAAAAGTTAAGCCTATCATTTGTGATTGAGTTATTTTTGCACTTATTAATTAGAGGAAGTACTCTTATGATGTTGAAGTCTAATTTCTGATGTTCCGAAATAGTGGCTGTTCGGGGCAATTTTTCATTCTGACTTTCTATATTATTTCACCGAGAATTAAGTGCTGTGTCATGCTTCACAAAAGATATGCAACAAAAAAGAAGACAAGATTGACAGGATTGCACAAGAGGCAAGAGTTTTACCATACCCTGACTTATTTGCAATGAATCATCCCAGCCCAGAAAATAATGAGTGTTTCTGGCTACTTGGCAGGGACCACACAGCTGACTGAGACACAAGAAAGAGAGGCAGAACCTACTCTTCAACAGGGGAGTCTGACAGTGATTTCGAAGTAAAAACGATTAGGAAGCAATAAAAGCCATGATGTCTTTTAGGCTTTTTGATTCACCATGAAGGCTCAGAGTTCTCAGGGTAGAGCCAATAAAAACAGAATGAAATCTCTGAGGTGGTATGCACATCAAACAAACCCATGAGGCTGCATCAGAAAGCTCCGATGGTAGAAGTGGTTATTAAAAGCACACAGGGGCCAGAACTGGTTTGGCTCAGTGGATAGAGCATTGGCCTGTGAACTGAAAGGTCCCAGGTTCGATTCCGGTCAAGGGCATGTACCTTGGTTGCGGGCACATCCCTGGTGTGGGGTGTGCAGGAGGCAGCTGGTCGATGTCTCTCTCTCTCTCTCTCTCTCTCTCTCTCTCTCTCTCTCTCTCTCTCATTGATGTTTCTAGCTCTCTATCTCTCTCTTCTACCTTCCTCTCTGTAAAAAAAAAAATCAATAAAAAATATTTAAAAAAAAACAAATAAAAAATATAAAAACTCACAGGGGTGAGCAAACTTTTTGACTCTGGGGCCACAATGAGTTCTTAAACTGGACCGGAGGGCCGGAACAAAAGCATGGATGGAGTGTTTGTGTGAACTAATATAAATTCAAAGTAAATATCATTACATAAAAGGGTACAGCCCGCTCTTTCTCAGCGTGGGTGGGGTAGAACAGCAGAACAAGCCGGATCCGGCCCATGGGCCGTATTTTGCCCACGGCTGTAAGGTGCATACCTCCATCCTCGAGCTGTCTTTTGTGGTGCACCTTTCATGGTGTAGCCGTGTGGACCATTGGCGGGGTAGAAGCACCAGGGAACATTGGCAATGGTTGTAGAACACCAGACGCAGCCTTTAGCTGCACAGGCCTCTGGAGAAGCTCCTGGCTGAGGATGGCAATCAACGCGGTTCTGAATGGGAAATTTCATGGAACAAGTGGCTTCTTCTTCGGAGCCGTAGAAACAAAACGGGGCGGTGGTGTTCTCGGAGGCACACCAGTGACACCCGCGGCTCACACAGGCGGCTTCATTTGCTCCTGACTCGGGATGACAATCGATGCGTTGGGGTTCAGGTACCACAGAACACGAATCCGCCTTCTCAAAGCACCAGGGGATGCCTGGGGTTTTCCATGGAGACCAACAGCAATTCCTGGACAGACAGCTGGATTCGGAAGCTCCGGGATCGGGGTGACAGTCTTTGCGGAGTTGGGGGGCTAGAGGTGCCAAGCATGAACTTGAACTCGCAGACTGGACTAGAACTGAACCAAGGAGGAAGACAGGGCAAAGTAAGTGCAAAAAAAATATCTAGACAACATAATTATCATTAAGCTACTTTGGTGGAACTTAAGTCAAAGTGCTTAGATTATGAATGGAATAGCTACTGGACTTAAACAGTATGTACTATAAATTTGTCAGCCTTGGTAGAAGAAAGCAAAGGAAAAAAAAACCCAAACCACCATGTCTCTTAAAAATGAAGCACTAACATTTTACTTCATCACTCCTAATATTCTCAGCGTGCACATTCTTTACTCTCTCCACAATTTTAGGCATCTACCCATTATCATCTTCTGAATGTTAGTTACCAAGTGAATTTCACAAAAGTCAGTAACATTGCCTGTTCTGTTGGCCATATTTTCCTTCATTTATAGACTAGACGGCAGTTGTCATTCTCCAATAATAACAGTTCAGAAATATCTATACAAGTTTCCTCTAAACTAACAAGGTATTGTGTGCTATGTGTCGTTGAGTCAATTCCAACTCCTGGCAACCCTATGAATGGGTGGGGTCCACAATGCCCCATCCTCCATAATCTGCTGAGTGCCTATGGACTCAATTTTGTGGTTTCTTTTACAGAGTCAACCCACCTCATGTTTGGTCTTCTTTTCCTGCTGCCTTCTATTTTTCTCAGCATTATGGTCTTTAGAAAAGACTCTGCTTTCTGAGGATGTGCCTGAGATAGGACAGCTTCAGTTTTGCCATTTTTGCCTGCAATGATATTTCAGGCTTACTTTGCTCTAGGCCTCACCTGGTCATCTTGTGGTCCAGGGTAGACACAGAACTCTCTTTCAATACCATATTTCAGATGAAGCAATCTTTTTCCTATCAGGTATGAGACCCCACAAGAATGCCACAATACTGGTGTGCATCCTCTTTCTCTTGTGGCTTGCTATTTTTAAAAGTCCTGGGTTTGTGTTGCAGATGGAGATGCTTTCATCACTCTGGGTATTTGTGAGAGTTTCACTGTACTAATCCAATAAATGTCATGGATTATAAATCTTTTTCTCCATAAATCAGATAAAACATCTAAACACAGATACAATTCAACTCTTCATTCTGATCTCTTTTATCATAAATAATTTCCAAACTATGTTTTTTTGCAAGTGAGGCCCATGGAACGCCTGCCACAGAACTGCCTGTCAAGTTGGTAAACATACTTTTTGGGAAATGAGCCTTATCATCAGTAGGTGGCAGGTGTGTAGATACAAAATTACACAATGCTATTAACAGGAATTTGACAATATCTAACAAATTATGTATGCTTTCACTTTCTGACCAAATGTTATTTTTTAGTAATTTATCCCAAAGATAATTAGTGAAACATCATTTTTAATGACACATAATATACAAAATGTTCTTCAGTAGAGGACTAATGAAATAAATTATGGGCACATAAATCATAAGAGAGAATGAGAAATTTCTATATATTATTCAGACTGATTTCCAGAGTATATTTAGTAGGAAAAAATACAAGGTTCAGGGTAGTGTTTCTGAATGATACAGTTTCTGTAAAAATGTGGTAGCAGATATCTATCTCTATCTCTATCTCTATATATCTTTATAATTTCAAATAGAATCAATAGAAAGATACAATAAACAATAACAAAAATAATTACATATTGGAGGAAAGAAGAAACAGGATTAAGAAAAAATGGTTCACTCTTTAGCTGTATCTTGTCATATAGTTTTTTCTTGAAATCACGTCAGTTTTAATTGAATTTTCAGGAAAACAAAATTGATTTTAAAAGAAGTGTTTTAAAAACTGACACATACTAAAACAGATGCATTTGCTTATTTTATTATGTTGATAACATGTCCACACATACACACACAAAAGGAATTACCTCATTATTTTAAAGCAAATATTTTTATATTTTTAATGGTATATATAGAGAGAGAGACTTAAAGGGCAAGCCACAAAGAAATTGTAACATGAATCCCAGTGGTGATATTGTTAATATTAACACTGATATTTTAACTTTAGAACCTAAAAATATATTGAATATATTGTAGCCTAAAGCAAATGAGTAATTATATTACTGTTTCTGTGAAACAATATTTCAGCATAGGAAACTGTAACACTATATATTTTTTAATAATTTAAAACACTAAGCATAATTTGACTTGAAAATATTAGCATGAAATAATGATTAATCATACTCTTTTATAAACAGGCATGTTTCCAATGACTGTCCACTGAGAAAACTAGAAGCAATGACACCCTATTAATAAGAAGCTCATCTAACGTCAACACTGTGGCTTTTAGCTGCCACTCCTCATTAAAAAGAAAGACTCATTCCTTGGGGGAAATCACTCCATCGAGGGTAAGGAATGCTTAAGAGGAGCCTGGGACATCTTTACATTCAGGAAAGAAAGAAAAGCACCTTGCTGGCACCAACTTGAAGTGATTCTCAGTGGCATTAGATGAAACAATCCACAGGGGAAAGGACATTTCAATGGATAAACTCACAGATAGATAACTAAGTAGTGCTTGGACATGATTGCCCAGAAGAAACTGAATATTGATTACCCTGAAAATTAAGAACTGAAGAGAAGGAATCATACATTATCCCGCAATTCTCATGTAATCTATTATAGGATTGCCAAGTAGTTGATGATGAAAATTTATATGATTATTTAAAACTAAATACCAGCCCTGGCTGGTGTTTCTCAGTGGTTAGAACATCACCCTGCTCACCAAAGGGTCACAGGTTTGATTTCCGGTCAAGGGCATGTACCAGGTTTGCAGATTCTTTCCCTGGCCTGGTTAAGGTGGGTGCAGGAGGCAACTAATCAATGTGTCTCTCTCACATCTATGTCCAGCACCCTCCCCCCCCCCCCATCTCTTTCACTCTCTCTAAAAAAATCAATGTAAAAATATCCTTGGGCGAGGATTAACAAAAATAATTTTTTTTGAATCTCATATAGAAAATGCCTTACAAATTATAGAAGTAGACCCTATTTTGTAACTTCTAATGAAATAATCTAAATAGTTAGTGATCATCAATGGGTAAATGGAAGTTGATGGAGACCACTATAATGAATGATCAGGCTGCCACCACATGATACACTGATGAATCTTAGCATCATTGAAAATGGGAAAACAAGGGATATTATATGAGATGCAATCGAAACTCACAATACCACTTGTGAAGTGTTTCTGTCAAAAAGCATTGAACACGATGCTGTTCAAGTCTCTAGAACCAATGACCAGCTACAGGAAGTACAGGGAACAGAAGTAATTTGGGGATAGAAGAACATGTAAGTGACACCACCATGAAGAAGTAATCAGCCAAATTCGGAATGTGGGATTTCCTTCAGAACAAATAATAACTTGATTTTTCCAACAAATTAATGGCATGAAGGAAGGTGGTAGTAGAAGACATTGCTGAAGAATAAGAGATATAAGAGCTTGAATGACTAAATTCAATGAGGAAATCTATGAACTTGAATGGAAAAACATTATATCTATTCCACTATTTCCAACTAAAATTTAGCCTTTCCTTCACTTATGACATAGGCAACAAACCACAGCAGCATTCAAAGAACACATCACTTCATCACAAATAGATATCAGATATTTTATATATTTTTGTTTCACACTTTAGTGATGTAAATACCTGATAATATTATTTAAATTCACCATGATTTTGAAATTATGGTAGTTTTAAGACCAGATGCTAGATCTTATTATTTTATGTATGAATAAAGAAGCACATTTATTGGTGTAGCACACATTTTTTTAAAAAATACTTTATAAGAATTTTTCAATACAATTAGTTTCATATGTAATTGTCATTTAAGCTCTTACATCACCTATGCCCAGGAGTCTACCAATTGCAGTTAGATGACTACTGTTCTATGTCACATCATTGAATTGGTCCTTAAACTTTTCCTCCTTACAATTCCAAATGTCAACTCCAACAAATAAAAACAACCCACTTTATTATCTCTCCTGTTTTTCGAAATTCAAACCAAGCAAATAATATCACTAAATAAACAACTTCACACATAGATATCATGCACACATCATCCTAGCTACCCTCCAGTGTGTCAGATCACTCTGTTCTCCAGTTATTATTTCATCTATTCTCTGACCACCCGAGCTCCCCATTAAATTTCTGAAGGACTCATTACTGCCCCTCTGTCCTTTCTGAGTTCTTTCTTCTTATTCTGCACCAACTACAGGGGTTTGCTCCCAGGGTCAAACATGGCTTTGATACCTTAGGAACTGTACAATTTGAGAGAGCCACCTACTTAAAAGGGTAATGATGAAGCTTAGCTCATAAGTTCTGAGCTAACTGCCTCTTTCTTGTGATTATGGTCTAAGTTAATGCAGAATATATAGTAATATATACTATGCAGATATCATGGTTAAGGGCTTGGATGGACCATTAACCATGATCTTTGTTCAAATCTCAGTTCTAATTCTTACCAGCTATATCCTGGGACAGAGTACTTTGCTTTGTTCTGCAGAGCAGGAATAGAAATGGAATTTTGAGAAATTATCTGTTAATACATGTAAAGACTTTTAGTTAACAGCTGGCACATCCCTCTTTGTATATTAGCTGTTGTCTAAAAATATCTAACTAATAATTTAGGTTATCATTAATAAATAGAAAACCCTTAAATTCCTTTTGGAAATCCATCAAGGAATAAGAGATATGAAATATGAAAGATTAGATAGCTTGATTTAACACTCTTATTGTATCAAGTGTTACAATAAGAGTGTTAAATCATATTGATTAAAAATGTGTTAAACATTTTCAAAGGTAAGTTCCTTACCTGCCAGAACCACGGAACAAACACAGAGAAGCCTTACGGCCTTCATGGTCCCAGAAAAGTAACACTTGCTCATGGCATGTGATGTATTTATATGGTACGATTTGAATAAATTTTTTGGCCTTGAATTTTTTCTACAGAGTAATGAGGCCAAGAACTAGTCCTTGAAAGTCTTCCCACAAGGTTACCAGTGGCTAACGCTACGGTATCATGGAAAGACATGAGACTAGCATGCATGTGGTCTGGAGTGTAATCTAGCTGTCTCTGGCTGTGGCAATGGATGTGTCATTTACTTTCTAGGAGTCAAGGTTTCTTCCTTTGTAAGATGGATACAATACCTGCCCTGCCTGTTGCATGAGGTTAGAATGAAGATCGCAGCTGTGACATTACCATCCATAAGAAGACTAATGCCGGTGAAAAGTCACCTTCTCCTTTTGATATGTCCTAGGTCCCTTGACCTACTGAAGGAATTAAGGACTAGGCAAGAGAAATTGCCAATGAATTATATATTTTTTTCTTACTAAACCTCAACATTTCCAGTTCTGTGTTCTGTTTTGTTTTAATTATTCCTAGTTGAGCAAAAATTTCAATCACTATTCTTAAAAGGTCAGCATAAAAGTATTGGGAAAAAGAGTTTATGTAGAAAACAACTCAGGTTAAACCAAAGTCATAAGATTGTATAACTCATGAATATTCAATAATGCTTTATCTTGCTTATAAGCAAATGGGCAACTCCATATGCGGTGAAGTATAGAAAAGTACCATCCAGTATTCTTTCCCTCACTAACAAACCACAGCATGTGACATTTTCTTCCAACCACAAAGTCTCAGCTTTAGGGTGAGCAGGGCTAAGAGCTGTATTTTTAAAAATATATATTTTATTGATTTTCCACAGAGAGGAAGGGAGAGGGACAGAGAGTTAGAAACATCAATGGGAGAGAATCATCGATCAGCTGCCTCTTGCACACCCCCCACTGGGGATGTGCCCGCAACCAAGGTACATGCCCTTGACCGTAATCGAACCTGGGACCTTCCAGTCCGCAGGCCGAGGCTCTATCCACTGAGCCAAACCGGTTTCGGCTAAGAGCTGTATTTTTACTGGAAGTAATTTTAACTTAGTAAAGTGGAAAGGAATAGTTTAATTTTTCTTCTAAGTGGAAAGGAAGGATCCTGGGAGGAGAAAGCAAAGGACCGTGCATCAGTCTATCACAACAATTGACCGGATTAGTTAATAAACTTAAAAATTCTCTCTAGAAGGAGAAGCCTGGATTCCAGTAAGGAAGAAGGAGAAAAGAGGGGCAGTTGACATCAAACAGAAAAAAGAAAACAGAGCAAAAAGGCAAAGACAAACTTGCCTCTCACATTTTTACAAAAGACCCTCTTCATCATCTTTAGTGGGAAACCGAATCTGTTGGCAAATACAGGATACTTCCATTGGTAGCTGCCCAAGAACTCAGTTCCTTGTAATAAATTCTGCCTGGACAGGGAGCTATTCAGCATGGAACTGAGGCTTTCAGAAGCCCAGAAGGCAACAGCAGGGCCAGATCTGAACCAAAGCCAAAGCCAAAGCACACTAGTACGATTTAAACGGGACTGCCGAAGTGTGGGTAGGAATAAATCTGCACATTTACTACATCACTGTGCTGTCTTTTCTAATTCCAGCTGGCAAGAAAAAGCCTTAGAACGCCAAGCCCTTGGTTCCTAAGACGGGTGTGTGTGACCGAGTCCTCTGTATCCCGAGGACACACAAGATATCTTCTCTAAAGGAATAATGAGCCCCACAGGGCACAGACTCATAAACGTTAAGTAGAACATGCACATGTATCAGCCAATTGAATATTCATTTTCACTGGTAAACTGATCATATTTATTTTTTCATCTGAGATAGACCCAACTAGGATCTGGGAGAACAGTGGTAGACATCAACTTTCTACTTCAAAGCACTACTTCTCAGGTGGTTCATGGAAAGGGTCCATGTAAATAGTACACATGAGGTAAAGGAGCTGGAATTTTAGCCACTTTTCAATTATGTCCAGTAGAAAATGCAATCGACTATGTATGTGGGGAAAAAAACAACAACAACTATGTATGTATTCAAAAACTTGTATATAGCCGTGGCACTCGTATTTATAAATCAAAAAGTAGGACATAACATACAACAAATTTGCCTTTGTAGGGAAAATGAGATTGAACATTTAAAATTCAGACATAATTGGAAAAATCTTAGATCCCAGAAAATCTTAGACTTGATTTATTCTCAGTATGACAAAGTACGAAAAGGTCAGTAGCATTAACTATACCTTTATTCACAGCACATGTTTTACTAAAATTTTAAATCTGTGCTAGGGTCAAATTCAGGGTGTTTTCAAAGGAAAATTTTTGAAATCTGGGTTGTTGGCTGAAACTCAGAAATATTCCTAGAAATACTACTTATATATGTAGTATTATATATGTATAAATTTAACTGTTTTAAAAATAAATTAAAATAATGGGTGACTTGTAATGAGAGCATTTGTTAAAAATTTCCTGTAATAAACTTAAAATTCCCATATCTATTGAGTTCATATGATATTTTCTATTAGATAGCAAAATTGTACATACACATATATTAATTTACCTTTACTCTACAGGTATACTTAAAATTCCCAGCTGTATTAACATATTTTAATTATTATTTCTACTTGCTTAATATATTCAAAGGGAAGAACAGATGTGTAAAAATAAATTTATGCTATTATCATCATAATTAGTTTCAGCAACCTTTCTAATTCCTTAGGATAAAGAATTGTATAGTTTTGCAAGCTTTGGGGACTGTTTTAAATCAATGTTTATAATATGAAAGCCTAAAGACAAATCAGATCCTTCCCCAAGAGTTTATTAAAATAATTCATCTTAACATTCCAATTAAAATAAAATTTTAATATCTTAAATAGTTATTGTTGTGCATATTTACTCACTTGATTATAATCACCCCTTTCTGACAATCTTATTAACAGATTATGCTGATTACATAAAGCGCCATATTTTTTTATACAAGTTAACAGTGAATTGCTATTTTAAGCATATATAAACAGAAATCCTAATATGCTCTATCTCTCATTTTTCACATTGACATATAGATCAAAAACATCCATCAATTTCTAGGGCTCAGCATATTTAAGTAGGAAAACTTGCTGGTGAGAGCATTCTGGATATTAAATCTAAATAAGCAAGATATTGAAGTGAAATATTCAGGAGCTAGTCTAATGAGGAAAATAGCTGGATGTCATCATACATCCAATATGGGAAAGAAGGTCAGACTAAATCAGTAATTGCTTCAAACTTTTCCCTTAATATCCCAGTGATTCGGTGATGGAGGAATGAGAAAGCGAACAGGTGACATTTTATTTATCGCGTTCATGTAAATAATATAATCAATCTGGGATATGCGTGAACTCACACACACATTTCTCTTTTCCAGAATCTTATGCAATTCAAAGATCCTCTTCAAAACATTTATATACAGATTCCATTATGGATGCTCTCTAAGGATGTAGTTTCTACTCCAAAAACAAATTTCTAAAAGGTACATTTAGTCATTCAATAAATATTTACTAAGCGCCTACTATGGGCCAAATTCTGCCTAGACCCTGGGGACACAACACATTCCTGCCTTCACAGCCCAAGTGCCATGAATGGGGACCTCCCGGGAGCAGTGGGAAGGCATAGAAGAGCCACCCCATTCACAAGGCATAGCTCTGTCCAGTAACACTCAGGGGATTAATTGGGTTATAGCAACAAGACATCAATTTATTTCTAGACAGACTAGAGCTTTCATTTGGTACTTGGTGTTTTCCCATTACCTTTACCTCTAAGTTTTAAAAGTAGGCTAACGCTGTTGTTTTCTTTGTATGTTGGTTGGATTTTCTTCAGACATGTCAATTATTTTAGCAAAAAGGAAATGACATTGAAATTAAACTGTCCTCCTTTGTGAATTACTAGGTGAAGAAGGGCCTATATCACAAACATGGATTACAAATTCCATTCCAGATTCCCAAGGCAGGGGAAAAAAGATAGAAGAAAAAGATATGAAACATGCATCTAAGCCAGTACATATCCACAGCCTAACGCAGTTCACAGTTGTCTTACACTGACCTGGTAAGGAGGTACTATTGAGCAGAAGAGACAAACCACACATTGAACTTTAAGGGGGAGGAGGAAACCACTGCAATGTTTATTCTGTTCTTTTGGTTTTGTTTTGTTTTGTTTTTTACATTTTCCTCAGGTATAGCCTGTCAGTCACTCTCATTTCTCCAAGGAAAGAGTGGAAGCAGAAGGAAAGCTCGAACTGTGGAAACCACCAGGACTTAGAGTCCTGAGGAGACTCATCCTTCTTAGATCCCATCGAGCATGTTCTACTTCACAGTTCCAAACTCCACAGTGTCCTTCCTACACCTTATCTTTCAATATCCTGTCTCTCATTCTCAACCCAGTAATAAATCTTTTATTCTACTCCATAAGCACGGATATAATTAATAAGTTTTACTAAGCTTTGGTCAAACTTTATCCAACAATCCTGATGACAGTCCCCTTTTCTTAGTCAAATCATTCACAAAACCCATTCAGGATCATTCTTCAAAAACAAAAACAAAAACCAGAAAACCATTATATATCAGAGAGTCAAATGCTTTTTTTAAGTCCAGATGTATTTGGTGACACCAGGAACAAGCAGCTATGAGAAAAGTATATCTATCAGGTAATATTCCTCCCACCAAAGCCATCTTGCAGTTTACCCATCTTATCATCTGAATGTTTACAAACTGATTAAGAATATTTATTTTTATTCATGTGAGTGGGAAGGTAACACATGACAAACCAAACAAACATTTACTTTAACCTGCAGGTTAACTAATCCTAAATACCGGAGCCATGATTACTAACAATTTATAATATTAAGAGGTGATAACATTCAAGTTAAAAGTCTACTGGACATTCTAATCATTTACATCATAGTTATAGTTTATTATGGTACTTTAATATGAAAGATGATTTTGTTTTTAATATTATATTTGGAACACCATTTTAGTAACATGGGAAAATATTTATAATACATCTTTAGCAAAAAGCACGATGTGAAATACGTTATAGCATCCCAAATTTATAAATTTGTGTATGTGATTATCTCTGAATGTACATTTTAAAAACATACAAATTTATTTCTAATTTGTAGCCACAAAAAATAGAAAAGAAGTCTTTTATTAAGAAAGTTACTTTGCTGTAGTAATTCTTTTATAGACTTTGGTTAGATATCCTAGAACAGTATAACTATCTATAATAATAAAAGTGTAATATGCTAATTAGACCGGATAGCTGATCGACCCTCCAGATGTCTTTCCAGATAAAGCCATAGCAGTGGGGGCTGAGGCAGAGGCAGTTAGGGGTGATCAGACAGGTAGGTGAGCCGTTAGGGGCCATCAGGCAGACAGGAGAGCAGTTAGCAGTGATCAGGCAGATAGGCGAGTGGTTAGGGGTGATCAGGAAACTGAGTGCTTAGGGATGATCAGGCAGGCAGGAAAGCAGTTAGGGGAATCAGTCAGGCAGGCAGAGTGGTTAGAGGAGATCAGGCAGGCCAGCAGAGTGGTTAAGGGCAATCAGGAAAGCAGACAGAGTGGTTAGGGGCAATGAGGCAGGCAGGCAGAGGGATTAGGGGTAATCAGGCAGGCAGGCTAGCAGTTAGGAGTGATCAGGCAGGCAGACAAGTGGTAAGGGGCTATGATGCAGGCAGTCAGAATGGCTAGGACAATGAGACAGGCAGGCTAGCAGTTAGGGGTGATCAGGCAGGCAGGCAGGTGAGCAGTTAAGAGCCAGTGGTCCCGGATTGTGAGAGGGATGTCCAGGATTGCAACAGGGTACAGGCTGGGCTGAGGGACCTCCTCCAGTGCACAGATTTTGTGCACCAAGCCTCTAGTTAGTATATATAAAGTACAATTTTAATAAATAAAAATAAATCCTTAAAAAGGAGGACTGGGCAAAGGCATTTATGTCCATGATCTTTGGCAAGGACTTTAAAAGGTAGACTTATTAGGTAAGGTGAAAGAGTTGCAATGGGAAAAGTAAGGTCATTTTCTAGTCTGGTGAAAGTTCTAACAGAATTCAGTGTTTTACAAAAAGGAATTGGCATTGGCAGCTTCATTAATTAAGCACTTTATTAGCTGAAGTGAGAACTTGATACTTCCTGGAGCATCCTTCAGCTAGATTTCTCACTAGGGCAGACAGCCCCTTGTTAGCAAATCAAAGTTGTGGCAATTCACACATATGTGTGAAAGTCAGTCTTGTCACCATTTAATGAGGTGGAAGTACCACCACACAAAAAACTAAGGAGACTGCAATTCAAACAAGGAACACTAGTTTAGCTAAGCAAACACAAAACACCAGACAAACTGAATCTAGTGGCCCTAATAGATTTCCCTCATTAGAAAAGCTGAACGCTCTTCACAATGCATGCTTTAATTGTAGGTTATGGCACATACGAAGATATATTTCTCCCATAAGGTTTAATGTATCATATCTGAAAAGCTCTTAGTAAATTGGCTTTCTTAAAATATTCTGTAAGAAATTTAGATGTTGCCCTGTGCACCAAAAGGTTGCTGGTTTGATTCTTGATGAGGGCACACGGACTCATTTCTCTCTCCTCTCTTTTTCTTTCTCTCTGAAAATCAATTTAAAAAATATTTAAAAGAAAAACAAGGGGGAAAAGTAGATGTTATTTTTTTCAACAAATGTATATTATTATATTTTATTATTTATACAGTGGAAATATATTTCTGAAGTTCAGAAGATATCATCTGCCTATAGCATCTTTGTGCCTTGGCCCCAGGGGGGAATACGTGTCTTGATTACTTGAGCTTTCCAAACTCAATATTTTCAATTTGATTCAAAAACTTCACCAATCAATACAATTCAGCATTTCAGTCTATAAAAATTACACATTCACATTAAAAGGAGTTTGCAAAATAAAAAAGTTTATATTATTCTGTTTGAGAGATTATGAATTTTATTATTATTATTAACTAGAGGTCCAGTGCATGATGTTTGTGCACTGGTAGGGTCCCTAGCAGCTGCTAATTGCCAGTTGGGTACTCCCTCCCTTCCCCCAGCCAGCCCTGCTCCCTAGTCAAACTCCTGGACAAACTCCTCATCAAGGGGACAATTTGCATACTACATTTTTATTATATAGGATTATTTTAATAAGAATAACTTTTCCAATAGTCAAGGATGCAAACAATGCATATGCTATTTAATAAATCTTGAGTATTGGTGTAAGATATGGTGAAAGGCTCTTATCTGATTTGAGTGCTATTAAAATAGAAAGAAAAAGTAGTGAGTGGAAGTGAGTGTGCAGTCAAGTTTGTAGTTCTCATCCTACATTACAAAATACTATTCAAAATTTCCAACACAGAGCCAAAAATGTAGACACTTGTTACCTGCCCATCCTGTTCAAAGTTATTTCTCCTTAGTTATTAATCTTTTTAAAAATCTTTATTGTTGAAAGTATTACAGATATTCCCATTTTCTCCATTGACTACCCCCACCCTACATCCCCCACCCCCTCCCAGGCCTTCACCACACAATTGTCTGTGTCCATGGGTTACGCATACATGTAAACAACTTCTTCAGTTAATCTCTTCTCACCCATCCACCCCCTCCCGTCTAAGATTTGACAGTCTGTTACATGATTCTATCTCTGGATCTATTTTTGTTCATCAGTTTATCTTGTTCATTAGATCATGTGATACTTGTCTTTCTCTGAATGGCTATTTAGCTTAGTATAAAACTTTCCAGATCCATCCATGTTGTTGCAAATGATAAGAGTACAATTTCACCGCTGTCTAGTATTCCATTGTGTCAATATACCACTTATCTGCTGATAGGCACTGGGGCTATTTTCAGATCTTAGCTATTGTAAATAGTGAAGCTATGAACATGGGGGTATATATATCCTTTCTAATTGGTTTTTTGGGATTCTTACGATATATTTCTAGAAATGGGATCACTGGGTCAAATGAAAGTTCCATTTTTAATTTTTTGAAGAAACTCCATAGTATCTGCACCAGTCTGCATTCCCTCCAGCAGTGTATTAGGGTTCCTTTTTCTTCACATCCTCACCTACACTTGTCATTTGTTGGTTTGTAGGGTATTGGGGGGGTGGTGGTTTAGTCTTTATTTATTTATTGTTAATTTTTTATTGTTGAAAGTTTTACATATGTCCCCTTTTCCCCCAAAGACCTCTCCTAGCCTGCTCCCGCCCATCCCCACCCCATTGTCTGTATCCATTGGTTATGCTTATATGCATACAAGTTTTTTGGTTGATGGCTACCCCGTGCCCACCCTTGCCTGCCTTCCCTCTGAGGTTGGATGGTCTGTTCGATGCTTCTTTGTCTCTGGACCTAATTTTGTTCAACAGTTTATGTGGTTCCTTATATTCCACAAATGGGTGTGATCACGTGATACTTCTCTTTCTCTGACTGGCTTATTTCGCTTAGCATAATCCTCTTGATTTGTTGATGGTAGCCATTCTGACAGATGTGAGGTAATACCTCATTGTCCTTTTAATTTGCATCTCTTTGATGATTAGTGAAGCTGAGCACCTTTTGCCATATGTGTGTCCTTTTTGGAGAAGTCTCTATTTAGGTTCTTTGCCCTCTTTATTAATCTTGTAGGTTTTCTCTCCTGGAATGTTTATACGTTTCCAGGGAAACCTCACAAATAAGAAATAGTACTAAAGTAAAGAGAAAAACAAACAAACTCTCTCATGATTAACAAAAAAGGAAAAAATATACTAATTGATCTCTGGCCTTTTCTGGAAATCCTAACATTAAATTAGAAAAATGTTTTTTAAATGAATGGCTGTGACAGCAATCAATGCCTGTGAGGATGCGAATGAAACAGAAACTCCCTTTCATTGCTGGTAAGAATGCAAATTCTTTCAGCCACTTTGGAAGACAGTTGGCAGTTTCTTGCAAAACTAAACATACTCTTACCACAGGATCCAGCAATTATGCTCTGTGTTATTTACCCAAAGGAGTTGAAAATTTATGTTCACACAAAAGCCTTCACATGAATGTTTATAGCAGCTTTACTCATAATTGCCAAACTTGGAAACAACCAAGATGTCCTTCAATCTAAACTGTGGTTTATTTATTCCATCCAGAAAATGGAATATCATTCAGCACTTAAAAAAAAGAAAGAAAGAAAGAAAGAAAGAAAGAAAGAAAGAAAGAAAGAAAGAAAGAAAAAGAAGTACCAAGCCACAAAAAGACAAAGAACACCTTAAACACAGATTACTAAGAGAAGGAAGCAGAGCTAACATGGCTACACACTGTATCATTGTTGCTTTGCATCATTCTGGGAAATTCTAAACTATGGAGATAGTAAAAGAATCAGTGGTTGCCAGAGGTTTGGTAGGAGAGAGGGACAAATAGGCAGAACACAAAATTTAAAAAAAATATTTTATTGATTTTTTTACAGAGAGGAAGGGATAGGGACAGAGAGCTAGAAACATCGATGAGAGAGAATCATCAATCAGCTGCCTCTTGCACACCCCCCCACTGGGGATGTGCCCGCAGCCAAGGTACATGCCCTTGACTGGAATAGAACCTGGGACCTTTAAGTCCACAGGCTGACGCTCTATCCACTGAGCCTAACTGGTTTCAGCAGAACACAAAATTGTTAGAGCAGTAAAACTTACTTTGTATGATACTATAGTGGTGAATATGCATACATATATCATTCATTATACATTTGTCCAAATCCATAAAACATACAATACAAAGAGTAACATAAACTATGTAATGTAAACTGTGGATATTTGACTGATTTGAATGTGTCAATGAAGTTTTCAGAGATGATAACAAATGCCCCATTCTGGCATGAAATGTTGATGGTAGGATGGTATGGCAGGCGGTGTGTGTGTGTGTGTGTGTGTGTGTGTGTGTGTGTGTGTGTGTGAAGACTCGTGCGCAGGCGGCGGGGGAGAAGGAGGAAGAGGAGTATATGGAAACTTTCCGCTAATTTTGCTGTGAACCTAAAGCTAGTCTAAAAACTAAACCCTGTTAATTGAAAGAAAATACGCACTATGCTGACCTACAGAACTCTAAAGCCTGTAAAGAGTATTCAGAACATGATGTGGATGAACAGGCTGCCCAACCCACCTACTGACCAGGTTCTGACAGCGTGTAAAACGGGCAGACGCCTGTGACTGAGAGCAGGTCAGCGGGCAGGAACCCCACACCGGGTGGTTCATTCTTAATGCAATTACATTCTCATCTATACTCACAAAGCCAAAACCACTAAGCAAGCATGTAATATGTTAACAAGCTACAAATAAAAACTGGAAATAAGCCCAGGAAGTGAAAGAGCAAACGGATTAAATACAGTTCCGAAAAGCAGTATCCATCTTAGAGAATTAACACTAATTCCTGTTGGAGTGTCCTGCTGATTTCTATTGATTGGGGAAAACATTAAAAAAAATTTAAAAAATAGCAAAAATATCCTCACCTGAGAACGTTTTTAAAAGGAGGTGAGGGGGCTTTTTCTTTCAAGCGCAAAATTCATTTTTTCCCCTGAAAGACCATTGAAAGCCTTTATTTTTCACGTAGTTTCACTTTATTCAACCACACCAACAATGCTTCTGAGCTCAACTTTTCCAACTCTAGTAAAGAAAAGCACATGCTGAGCCTTAGTCATAGCTTGAATTCATGCCCGTATTCCTCCTGTATACCCCTTGGAATGCAAAGGGAAGTTTTCTATTTCTTTAGAGAAAATAAAAATTTGATTTATTTTTTTAAGCCAGTATCATGGAATAGAATCGTGAGGCAGCAAGCTCTATGAAAGGTATAAAGGGACAAAAGAAAGGCAAATAAAAAAAAAGGTAAAATCAATTTTTAAAAAGTTTAAATAAAAATGTGGAACAACGCAATCAATGAAATTTCAACAAACATTTCATTCAAGGCTTGAACAAAAAAGAACAATCTTGGACTGGCCAATATACACAGGAAAAAAAAATGTGACCTGGCACTGAAAGTTGAAAGAAGCAATTGTCATTTGGGGAATTTACAGAACTTTAAAGATCCTGAACCAATAGGAGTCGGTTCTTTGAAATTAACAAAGACTTACTGAAGCCACAGATGAGATGGACTGCGCTGAGGAAAATGTACTAAGAACAGATGTGTTCACTCGGTAAGTAACTTCTGTAGCATCTCCTATTAAGGGCTTTAGGATTCATCAATGAGCAGGGGTCCCCACCACACCCACCAAAAAAGATAGAGGTTATGTTCTATTTGGAGGGAGGCAGAAAAAATGAACATTAATAACTATATGTAAGAAATTAAAAATTCTACAGGACACAATGAAGCGGAGTAAGGGTGAGTGAGGAACAGGTATTGGGAGGAGAAAAAAGGGGTTGCAGTTTCCATGAAGTGAGAGGAGGGCAGGCCTCCTTCAGAAGGGAGCATCTGAGTGCAGATCTGAAGCAGGAAGGAAGGGCGTCCATGTAAACAGCCAGTGCTAGAGGCCGAGGTTGGAGCATGCCTGATGTGCCCTGGGAGAGTTCCCACTCAGGAAGTTTATGGTTACTAGTAAGGCCAGACGTGTACCCTGGAAATAAGGGCTCAATCAAGGACTAAATACAAAAACAAAAACAATCAAGTTTCAAGAAGAATAAAATAGACTAACTCTCAGAGGATTTCTGAAAGCACCGAGAAAGAGATGAGAGTTTAAATGGTCCTTGAAATGTTTCTCAGGATTTTCTTCCCCCAGGAATAGTCAGTGATCATAAGCAGTTATGGAAGATACAAAGCAGTTACAAAGATGAGAGATCACCTCCCACCAAATGTTTTAAAACAAAAATGTTAGGTGATGCTCAAGTCCCTGGCATTCTAAGATAATTCAGCCCTTTGGCATGCAAGCTCACCTAGCAGTGGGCCCAGCCCTCCCTTCTAGAAAGTGACATCTACTCTGCTGTTCTTTTCCACCCTTTCACAGTTCCTCAAAAACCTCTTGTCTTGCCGAAACCGGTTTGGCTCAGTGGATAGAGCGTCAACCTGCGGACTGGAAGGTCCCGGGTTCCATTCTGGTCAAGGGCATGTACCTTGGTTGCGGGCACATCCCCAGTAGGGGGTGTGCAAAAGGCAGCTGATCGATGATTCTCTCTGATCGATGTTTCTAACTCTCTATCCCTCTCTCTTCCTCTCTGTAAAAAAATCAAAAACCTCTTGTCTTGCTTACATACCCAGTATACATTTCAGTTATTTATCTTTGCTTACTTTTTTAAATTTGATCTCATTAAATATGGCCACCATACAATTTTCTTTTCTGGATGGTCTCTTGCTTCTCTCCTCCTGCCATTTTGTTCTTGCTTTCTCCATCAGCTCCACAAACACTGGGCTCTGTTCTCAGCTACTAGTTTTCTTCGGTATTCACTGTCTCCAATGTGCCTTCTCCCATGCTTTCATTTATTAAAATATATTCTTATTGATTTCAGAGAGGAAGGGAGAGAGAGAGAGAGATAGAAACATCAATGATGAGAATTTTTGATCGACTGCCTCCTGCACCCCCACAGTGGAGATCAAGCCCATATGCCCTGACTGGGAATTGAACCATGACCTCTTGGTTCATAGGTCAATGCTCAACCACTGAGCCCCACCAGCCAGGCCCATTCTTTCTTAAAGCCATTCAAACCAGGGTTTCACTATACTGTTCCACCTAAGCTACTAGCTAATAGTTTCCAGTTTCCCCAGACAGCCTGAGTTGCCACAACTGAATGGCGCTCCTTTTCATTTTCACATTTCATCTCTATTTGGACGATGAAATACATAGGCTCCCCATCTATGACTCCCACTGAGAACTCCCACAGCCATTTCTCAGTACTTCAGTCCTCACACTGTGTTCCGACGCTTTCTAAAGCACCTCAGCAAACTCACAGGGTTCCCAGGGATATTTTAAAATTTTGAGGAAACACATCTGTCACATTCACACAAAGTACTAGCTCAAGTAGGCTTACAATTCCAATGTTAGTTTGCACTGCTTTCCTTTCAATGATGTCACATTCTTGCAAATCTTGGGTTTTTTGGTGTTTGATGTTAATAAAATGTAAGGACTGTGCAGAAATCATTGTGAACATGAGTGTGATGGTGTCCAAAGATATTCCAAGGTTAGAAGTTATGTAGTACCCAACAGATACACACATTCCATAAAAAAATAATTGCAATTATTTAAGAATGAAACTAAGTATTAAAGGCTTTTTTCCTTGTCCTTATGTGCATTAGGTTTTCAACTTTCCTACGTTGCTAAGACACAAATATTTAATAAGTAGTTTGGGCAAGACCACTTAAACTTAATAAGCATAACAGGTAGGTATTTCCTTTGGCCTAGGATGGCCATAAAAATGTACTGATACTCAAGTATGGCCAGTGTGGTTCAGTGATTGAGCATCATCCCAGGGACCAACAGGTCGCTGGCTCAATTCCTGGTTGGGGCACATGCCCACGTTGTGAATTAATCCCCATTCTCTGGTTTTTAACAATTGAATGCATTTCTTAATAAGCATTGACTTAATATTTTTAAATCAATTTTGCAATGTCCTAAGTATAAACATGTACCACTGATTTTGAACTTAATATACTACATTGAAGCTTATTAAAAATGTATGTTTTGGCCTATTTATGTATTCAATCAAAAACTGTGTGCACCATTAAACATTTACTTAATCAAATTTTTGAAAGTTGTAAGAAGGCTAAAAATGACTAGTCTGTATGCAAGAACTCTAAAATATCATAAATATTAAAGAAAAATCTTGGGCTGAAACTGGTTTGGCTCAGTGAATAGAGTGTCAGCCTATGGAATGAAAGGTCCCAGATTCGATTCTGGTCAAGGGCATGTACCTTGGTTGCGGGCACATCCCCAGTAGGGAGTGTGTAAGAGGCAGCTGATCAATGATTCTCTCTCTCATTGATGTTTCTAACTTTCCTATCCCTCTCTTTTCCTCTCTGTAAAAAAATCATTAAAATATATATTTTAAAAAAGAAAAATCTTAGGATACATCAAATACACTATCAGACTAAGGGAAATGCTAAAACAATTCAGAGGGGTTATAGGTAGATAGAGAAAAATTATTACAACACTAAAGTATTGTATGTAAAACATATAGAACAAAAGTATCAGATTAAAGGATATAAACAAATTTCACAAAATGTAAACACATATCATAGGAAATGTGTTTGAACTGTGAGTACTACAATAAATTGTCAAACATTTTCATCACAATAATCAGACCATTTCAAGTGTTTATCATATTAGAAGAAAACTAATTCTTACATACTTTCTCAATGTATTAAGTCACAAGGACAGACTTTGACTAATCCTATATAATAAAAAGCTAATGTTCAAATTGTCTCCTCAACTGGGAGTTCAACCAGGGGGAAGGGCCAGCAGGTCAACCACCTGCAGCCCTTCCCCCCTACTGACCCCACCCTGACCTACCGGCTGCCTGGACCCCCACGTGTGCACAAATTCATGCACCAGGCCTCTAGTCTATATCATAAAAGGCCTTGCATCAGGCAGGGCAGGGCACAACCTAATCGTGCCGAGTGCTACTAGCAGTGGAGAGGTATGAACAGCGATGGGCAGGGTGGCCTGCTGAGGCAAGCAGAAGCAAGCTACTAGCACACGCTGGGCCTCTAGTACATTTATACTAGTCAGAATGGACTTATAAAAACAAAGCAAAAACAAGACAACCATCACTAAATCTTTTTTTCTTAAGGAATCATCACAGTCCAGTGTAGGTTACATTTAATGCCAGTGTGTGACATGTAATAGACAATGATTGTGTGTTTAAATGAATTAATAAAATGGAAAGAGAAGGAAAGGGGAAAGGAAGTTCCATCAGACTTTGCTCACACTACTTAACCTACCCCACCTCAGTTCTCCCATCTGTAACATGGGGCAATAGTGACCAACCTCCAACCCAGTGTCTACAGTGATTAAAGTGTAATAACATAGGTATGGTATATAACATAAGAATCTGTTATTGTATGTGAGAATTGATTCATGCAATCAGGACAGGCTTGAGGTACAACTCAAATTTTCCTTAGCTGTTCAACTTCTTCCCTTCTCTCTTACTGCTATTTTTCTCTCATTTGTCTCCCACACTAACAGCACACATACAGAGTTCCAGTAAATCTACTCTATGTTGGCTTCTAATTAGGAAGAAACTTGTATCACCTGATACTGCATTCCTCACCAGGTGAAAAAAAATTCAACCAAGTAGAATGGAGGCAGCATTTGACTTGGGCATGAAAGAAAGATATCAACAGCTAGAAAGTGGAGGCAAGGTGGATTTCTGCTTATTATAGGAGGAGGTACCTGGCAATAGTGTATGGCCAGGCTGACACACATCAGCACATTAGAATGAGTACTGGATTAAGTACTGGGATGAGATCCAAATTCTAGCTCTGCTGCTAACTGTTCTGTGCAATTTTCAGTAGGTCACTTAATCACCTGGTCTTCACATTCCAAATCTGTAGAACGAGTAGGTTGTCCTGAGTAAGGTTCTGCTATTCTTCAGCCGTATAATTTTATGGAAAAATAGAACTATGATCATAGGGCAGAACTACTCTTTAGGAAATTTGCATTGAACCAGGAGTCTTTTAGAATGACATGGCAGAAGCGCCTTTAGCAATTTTATCTGACATCCAAAAACTGACTTTCACTGTCAGAGTAGGAAAAGGCTTGTATTAATCAGTTTGGGCTGCTATAATAAATGACCGTAGCCTGGGTGGCTTAAACAATAAGGACCTATTCCTCACAGTTCTGGAGGAATGGGAAGCCAAGATCAAGGTGGCAGTGGAATCTGTGTCTGATAAGAGCCATTTGCAGATGGCCATCTTCTTGCTGTATCCCAAATGGCTGAGAGAGGGGAGGGTGTTAGAAGGGGGCGAGGAAAAGGGCAAATAGTTCTTTCTTTTTTTAAAATATATTTTATTGATTTTCTACAGAGAGGAAGGAAGAGAGATAGAGAGTTAGAAACGTCGATGAGAGAGAAACATTGGCCAGCTGGGGATGTGCCCACAACCAATGTACATGCCCCTGACCGGAATCGAACCCGGGACCCTTCAGTCTGCAGACCTATGCTGTATCCACTGAGCCAAACTGGTTTCAGCGGGAAAGAGTTCTTGAAAGAGAGTTATAGTTCTTTCTCTTTTTAGAAAACATCAATCCCATCCAGGCATTCCCATCTCTATGACACCATCTAAACCTAATTAATTCCCAGGTGCTCCACTTCCGAATACCATCACATTTAGGTACTGGGGTTTCAACATATGAATTGAGGGGGGGGGGGCGCAAATATTTAGTGTATAGCAAGGTACCTTTCAGGTACTCACAGAATTTCCAGATCAGAGTTCCTTTAGGATCTTCCTGAGCCTTTCCAATGGAGCTCACATCTATGACTGGGTGAGAAAAGGAGTATAAATGCTATTCAGTTCAGTCCGACACAGAATACTGATGGGAAATTCTTGCCCAGAGCTTCCAGCCAGGTTGGCCAGGTTTTGCCAGGCCTGCATCACAATTAAACCTCATGCTCTGCCCAATCATGCTTTCTCCTCCTACCTTCCATAAGTATCCTCCCTAATAAGCATTTGCATCTCCTATACCATCTTAGTGTCTAATTCCATTAAGCTAATCTGCAATAGTTGAATGAGACAAGTGCAGTTAGAGACAGGAGACCTACCCCTTGCACAAGACAAAGTGATTTAGACATTTGAGTTCCTCAGAAGGAATGCTATATCGATGCTTCTTTTTCTAATCTGAAAGATAATCTCACTATGGTTTTATGGGACACCAAAGATTATGCCCATTGAAATCTCACTGAATGCTTTGATAGCAGCTTCCAGAATTAACATACTTGGCATTTGGATACCATCCATTTATAAAACAAAACAAACAAACAAAAAATGGCAATTTATTGTATTTGTAACTTTAATTTAAAAATTCTTTGTAGCTCTGTAATTGTTGCTATAATATTGCTACTCTGTCTTTTATTGGGCTTTGGTACCAAATTCACCCTGCAATCCAATTTTAGCAAGATTAATCCCTCTCTGCTCTATCACACTAAGGAACATTTACCATCATTGAAGATTGTAGATGATATTACTGCCCTCTAGTGGAAAGACTGGAGACTATTCTAAGACTATCTCCCAAAGAATGGAATTTTCACAGGTGGACTCAAAAGCAGCTTGTGGGGGTGGGGGGTGGGGGGGAGAAATCCAGAAAACTATCCTCATTTCTGGGTCTTGACATTCAGTTGGCTGTATTTGCCTAATTTCTGTTTTATCCCCTACTTTGTTATCTGTATCACAAATTCAACCATCCTCAAATCTCTAAATCATTGATCCATCAGGACATGGACCTCACCACCCAATATATTTAACAACAAAACTTCCAATCTCCTTTTCCAATAAGAAAATAAGATGCCCTGACTGGTTTGGTTCAGTGGATATAGTGTCAGCCTGTGGACCAAAAGAACCCAGGTTGGATTCTGGTCAAGGGCATGTACCTTGATTGCGGGCTCCTCCCCACCCAGGCAATGGTTGGCTGGTGAGGGAGGCAACCAATCAATCTATTTTTTTCACATCAATATTTTTCTTTGTTTTTCCTTCTCTCTTCCATTATCTCTAAAAGTCAATTGAAAAATATCATTGGGTGAGGATTAGCAAAAAAAAAAAAAATTAAATTTTTTTAATAAAAGAAGAAAAAATACACATAGAGATAGCAAAATATTAAAAATAAGTTGTCTAGACAACCATTTCAACTTTAGTTCTTCAAATGAATTCTGTCTTATTGGATATGCCAATAGATAAATATTTGAATTGCTATTGCTTCCCCCCCCCCCTCTACTGTATAGCACCATTAAAATAGGGAATAAAAATAAATCACTTATGTAACTACTTGGTGTAAATTCTGAGTGCATATATTTTCTTTGTGTGTGGGTGAAACAGCATGAAAAGCCATGCTAATAATTCTATTTTAAAGAATGTCTATTGATTTCTTCTGTCTATTCTGTCTTTTTAGTGTAAAGAGAAGAATAGTAAGCAATCATCCCTTAAAATTAAAAAAAAACCTACAAAAATGCTCAAATCAGACTACAGACAAAGGAGGCAGATGAATTTGGGTTTCAGCCTTGACTCTAGTTCTTAACTCCTCTGAGCTTCAATTTCCTCATTTGCAAACTGGGAACAATTGTACTTTAAGGAGTTGTGATGAGGATTGAATGAGATAATGTATGCAGAACTTAAATCTGCTATCTTATTAAATGCTGAGACATGTGTTATTATTCTAGTCAACTAAAAAAAAAGAAAGCATTTATTTTATTTTTTTATTTTAAAAAAATATATTTTATTGATTTTTTTTCCAGAGAGGAAGAGAGAGAGTTAGAAACATCAATGACAGATGTATTGTCATTGTATAAATGACACTCTTTATAAAAATCAATGAGAAAAATATCTTTGAGTGAGGATTTTAAAAAAAATTTTACTGCAGCTGAAACCAGTTTGGCTCAGTGGTAGAGCATCAGTCTGCGGACTGAAAGGTCCCGGGTTCGATTCCGGTTATGGGCATATCCCCGGAAGGGGGTGTGCAAGAGGCAGCTGGTCGATGTTTCTCTCTCATCGACGTTTCTAGCTCTCTATCTCTCTCCCTTCCTCTCTGTAAAATATCAATAAAATATATATTTTTAAAAAATTTTATTGCAATATTGTCCAACACTGAAAGATGGGCTTTTATCTTGCAGTAGTGAAATGGTCATCCTGTATTTCATCTGGCTTTGTTGAATAACAAACACACAAAAACTCATCAAATCCAGATTTTTTTTAAATGATTAAAATTTACATGATTTGTTTATTGAAGAAAAGATAATTTTGGTTTCAGAAGATAACATCAATATAAATTTAGATTACTCTTTTAGTGATAAGCAATTCTCCAAGGAATCAAATTTCCTAAGTAAATGTCAAGTGTGTTCTCTAAAGCACTATTAATCAAATTATGTAATTAAACATATGCTGCACTTTGACATATTTGATGTTGGACCTTTTTACAAACTGAAGCTCTCCTCCTGAAGAATATGAATGAGTAAATGCAAAGTAGCAAGACCATTTTTGATGTGGTTTAATGTAAATGTGCTCAGTGCTTTAAAGGGGCACCGGCAGCACATTATTTTTAATGTTTGTACTAGTATATGGGTCTGTGCTGCTCAGTTGAACAGGAATAGGGAGGACCTTAGCGAGACCTCCATCAGCTAGCAGGCTAGGATGTTAAATTGACTACAGCGGGTGTCCTAGTCAGGTTGAGCTGCTGTAACAAAATATCATAGGTTCGGTGACTTAAACAACAAACATTCATTTCTTACAGTTCTGAAGGCTAGGATCCGTAACTGGGGTTCCAGAATGGTCAAGTTCTTGGCAAAGTCCCTCTTCCTGGTTTACATATCATTGTCTTCTCTCTGTGTTCTCATGTAGCAGACAGCTAGCTAGCGCTTCGGTCTCTCTTCTTATAAGAACTCTAATCCCTTCCGGGGGTCTCTACCCTCATGATTTAATTACATCCCAAAGGTCCCGCCTCCAAATTGAGAACTATGGTTTCAGCATAGGAATTTGGGGTGGTGGAGGTGAGTAGGGAAGAGGGGAAGCACACAGACATGCAGTCCATAACAGCAGGTGTTATAAGCGTGATAACTTAAAATACTTCAGCACAGACAATGTGATATTCTTCTTGTTTTAGTTTAAGTGACACTGGGAGTAGTTGATTGTCCTAATGAGAAAGGTGCACTCCAGGCCTGACCAACTAGCATTTAATGAGAAATATCTGTGCTCCGGAGGTTGCTGCTACTCCAAGCCTTTCTGATATCATTATCTTCAATCAATACCAAAGGCCTGGTAAATTAACATAATGAGTGCTAGAAAAAAAGGCTGCTTGAAGATTTGTGGCTTTTAAATCAGACAACAGATATTCAAAACAGAGTTCTCAGTAATGAAATCAAAATACATAGATTGGCTAAAGCCATGTATATCTATTTGAACTCTCAGATGAATACGAAAATCTAGTGAGCCTCTCACTTTCTAGAAAGGCTTCCAAAGATTGATTCTGTAACGGCACTGGGTCCAACCACTTTGTTAAGAGAGTCATATTGCTTGATGTTGATTATAAATCCAACTTCTGCCTTTAAATTACTGTCACATTCGCCTTGAGTAAATATTTCATGCTAGGTCTTGTCAGAGAGCTGGAACTTCAGGAAGCCTATGAAATGAATTGTCTGAATTGTTTTGTGTCTGCTTATTATTAAATGTTTGTGTAGAGGGTGGCTGTCAGCATGACAGCATTTGGTCTGTTTGCTTCCTTTATAACTTGTTAGGGAGGTGGGGAGGCGAAGGGTTTAGTTAATCCTGGTAACCTCTAAATATTGCTAGGTACTATTGTATACCAAAGATCTCATAGCTGCATTTGACCAAATTGCTTAGTTCAAGTCATAGCAACAGACATGCATATGAATAGGACATGTGGACTAGAATTTCTGGGATATAAGGAGATCCTAACTCAAACTATCAGTTTCCTTCTTTTCCCAGAAGGCCTGATTATCTGTCCTTGGACTGTATCCAAAATATCCCCTAGCCTCTGCTGGACTTCCCCAATAGCTTAAAAACATGGAGGAAAAACCCCATGAAGATTTAAGTCAGCATGGATTCAATTTGCCTTAAGTCAGTGAGGCAACATAGTGAGGGTATGCAAAAGGTATGCATGAAAAGAATCATCACTCCCCCCTCCTATAATCTTTGTTCAGCGTTCTTTTGGGTTTTGTCTTCTTTCTTGTTTACTAAGAGTTTATAAACTCTTACAGGTGATTCCTCTGGTAATTTTACATTTCTTTACTTAAAGAAGAAGAAGAAAAGAAAATGGGAGAAAAACTTAAAGCTCTCAGTTATCCAGCATGAGCAATAAAACCATACTTAGATGTAAAAGAGCAAGGTCGTTATGAGAAAAATCTTGCATTTTCCAGTATTCATCCCCAAAACATCATTTCACCCTTTGGAGTATTCCCCCTTCCTGCAGGTCCCCTGGAGAGAGGGTGCAGGGAAGGAGATGACTTATTGGGCTGTCTGTTCCCTTCAACTCTATTCTTAAAAGGATAAAATTGGATAAAGAAAAAAAAATCACAGCAGCTGTGGAAAGGAATGGCGGCTTCCCCAGCCACACTGCAGTCCCAGCCAGGGAGAAAGGGCGGAAGGAGTGCCCTTGGTCTTCCTAACCAAGAACAAAAGGCTGTGCTGAACTCCTCTAGTTCCGTCTTCTTTCTGTTTTTCTCAGTGGGAGCTGGGGGAGGTGAAGAGGAGTGTATCATAGCATCACCATTTTATGGATTCCTGTCACAGTCTTTTCCCAACCCAGAGATGATCCGTTATCTACTGAAAATGCTACATTGAATTATTCTGCTCCACACCCAATTAACCCCTTGGCACGTCATTCCTAATTTAGAGTCTATCAGTAACTTCTCAAGAATCTGCATAGTCTTAAGAATAAAAATGTAATGTCTTCATTCAGCCCTCCAGGCCTCTCACAATCTGGGCCGTAACTACCACGCTAATCCTGGCCTCTACTCCATCCCGCCTCCTCCCCCATCAGGACATGTTAGCCTTTGGTGCAGCGGAACCACCACAGACACCTGAAAATCACATTGATGCACAATCTTCTGTCTTCATGCATGGGATTGTCTGCTCTGCTTAGGACGCCTTTTTTTATGATAGCCTTCGTTCATATTTATAATATCTAAGTGACTCTAAGTAACGGAATTTTGATTCTGGGGTCTTGGACATTTGAACTACCTATGAATAATATTTCATACTACATATGAATAATATTTGTGGTTAATCTGTAATCACTGCAGAGGGCCTCACAATTCCTAGAGTGTTACTGAGCTCTTCCCAATGTTCCCAGTTCTCAGATAGCCTTTCTATTTCAGCATCAGGAACACACTTCCAGGCCATGTTATTGCTCTGGCGGGTCTGCCTGTCAGATCGCAGCAGTTTATTTTCAAATTGTCGTGTGGGGACGGGATGATGGAGGAGAAAGGGAGAGAAAGAAAAGTAATCAGACTAAGTACTCAGGGCACAAATTTACCTGGAGGCTTTTCAGGTTATGGTCAGCGTAGCTGAAAATTACCTCACACTTTCTCAACCACGTTTTAGTTCTCCCTTTTGAAATAAAGCTTCCCCATTTTTTACTTTGAATTATGCAATGTATTGGGAAATACTTTTCATGGAAGGTGTAAAGAAATAGTAGTGAGCGTGTGTGTGTGTGTGTGTGTGTGTGTGTGTGTGTGGCTTACACTACTTCTGAGTGTAAGCTATGAACTACTGTATATTCAGAGATTTCCAGAACTGGAAGATGGTAACCTATATCAAACCCTTTCCAGTGGCTGACCTTACTGAGCCTTGTCTGTGAAAGTATTGCAGATGCAGCCTGCTCAGGGATGTCAGCACAGAACAGTGAAAGCTTTGAAGGATGAGCTTCCCTAGGGCTCTGCTTGCTTCACCTCTCCACCTCCCCGCAGCACTCAGAGGTACACAGTCACATCCACAACATGCAAATGTATGTTTGGATGTATTAGATTCCATCAGGGCTCTAAAATTGGCTCTCAAAAGCATCATTCACTTTAATATTAGAGATCGTGTCTACTTTGTTCAACATTTTATCCCCGGGGACCTCCCACAATGCGCCCTGCCTGATGAGGATTTATTGAATAAATGAATGGAATGGGGAGCACATTGATTGCCACATCAGAATTCTAATCCCTTGTATTTTATTTGTGCCTTTTATGCTGTGATATCCATGAAGGATTTATTGATCTTTGGTCGGTTGTTGATATTTTTAAGCTGCATTGTTTTTTATAAAAGCAACACAAACTTATTTTAAAAAGTCAAACAAAACAAAAAACACAGATAAGAAAATTTAAAATAACTTAAAGTCTATCCAACCAGGTCTATTGGTGAACATTTTTCCAGACATCTCCTTGTATAAATACATAAACATGTAGTATATCTTATATACACGTTACAGTTATATCTGTACTTATAACATATACTAGAGGCCTGGTGCATGAATTTGTGCATGGGTGGAGTCCCTCAGGGTGGCCTGCAGGGATCAGGTGAAACCCGCAGTCAAAAGCCGCCTGAAGCTCCTACCTGCCTCCCCCACTCATCGTGGCCCCACTGTGCCTGCCGCAGGCTCACTCCCAATGAGTCCCAAGCAGGAGAGGCCCTGGTTCTGCGGCAGCAGTGCTCGCCAGCCCTGAGCTCTGAGTCTGGTGCCCTCCCAAAAGGAGTGGCCTGTGGGATCCGGCTGAACCTGGCTCTGCAACGTCCCCCGAGGGGTCCTGGATTGTGATAGGGCGCAGGCCAGGCTGAGGGACCCGACTGGTGAGTGATCAGGCCAGGGAGGGACCGCAGGAGGGTTCCAGGGCCTGTCTGGCCCATCTTGCTCAGTTCTGATCAGCCAGACCCCAGCAGCAAGCTAACCTACCAGTCGAAGCATCTGCCCCCTGGTGGTCAGTGCACATCATAGAGAGCAGTTGAGTATCCTTAGCATATCATTAGCATATTTCGCTTTGATTGGTTGTTCGGTTGTTCTGCCATCGGTCTATTTGCATATTATACTTTTACTACATAGGATTAGGGAAAAAAAAGAAAGTATAATGTATTAGAGAGCACTTACCAAATACCTCTTTATAGAAAATATATAATTATATAAAATATAAACTGTATAAACATACATAATTTTTCTCAATATCTATGGAAATACATAAATATGCTATATAATAAAGAGGTAATATGCAAATTGATCCTCACACCCACACAAGATGGCTGCCTACGAGTAGGCCAGCAGTGAGGGTTATTGAGAGACGACCAAATGACTGAACAAGTAGGCTGTGTGGGGCGACCAGGCCAGTGGGGAGATGGTTGGGGGTGACCAGGCCAACAGGGGGGACAATTGGGGGTGACCAGGCTGGCAGGGGGCAATAAGAGGTGATCAGGATGGTGAGGGGGCAGTTGGAGACAACCAGATGGGCAGAGGGGGGCAGTTGTGAGTAACCAGGCCAGTGGGAGGGGGGGGCAGTTGGGAGTGACCAGGTTGGCATGGGGGGCAGTGAGGGGTAACCAGGTTGCCAAAAGGGGCAGTGAGGGGTGATCAAGCCATTAAGGGTGGGGGGGGGCATTTAGGGACAACGAGGCAGGCAGGCAGGTGAGCAATTAGAAGCCAGATGTCCAGGATTATGAAAGAGATGTCCGACTGCCAGTTTAGGACCACAGGATCAGGCCTAAATCGGCAGTCGGACATCTCCCAAGTTGTCCCGGATTGGAGAAGGGGCAGGCTGGGCTTAGGGGACTCCTCCCCTCCATGCATGAATTTTGTGCACCAGGCCTCTAGTATAATTATAAAAATACTATTTTTCTAAGAATCCATGGGATTCTTCTATTCTATATATTTGTTGTATATTTTTTTCTCAACACCATGACAGGGCATATTTCCATGTCAATAAGTAAGACTTGTGCAGCATAATCTTTTAGGACACTTCTCTGTCTGTTTTAGTCAGTTCAGGCTGCTATGGCAAAGTCTTCTATGGTGGCTTAGAAACCAGATAAATGTATTTCTCACAGTTCTAAAGGCTAGAAAGCTAAATCAGAGTTGCATCATGGTCCACTTCTGGTGAAGCCCTTTTTGTGATGCCAACTTCTCATTGTGTCCTCACATGGCAGAAGCAAGTGAGCTCTCTGACTTGTCTTTTATAAAGACATTAATCCCGTTTATAAGGACTCCACCTTCATGAGTTTATAATCTCCCAAGGCTAATCACCTACGATAGTCACATTGTGGGTCCAGGTTTCGACATATGAATTTGGGACGCACACAGTCCATAGATTTGCCCTAACAGGCTTACTTGCAAAACAGTGGAGGAGCCTGGGGTTGGTTTTAATCTCTCTGAGATTAATTGTCCTCACTAAGAAACAAAGCAGCCCTTGCATCTACCTCGGAATTTTTGTGAAAATCCAATGAGCTAATTCCTAAAAAAGTTTCTAACACAAAGATGCACATTTTTCACCAAAATAAATTATTAGCCTGCATTTTAAAAAATAATCTTTATTGATTTTTAGAGAGAAAGGGAGAGAGATGGAAAGAAACGTCTATGGGAGAGAAACATACCCCCACCTACTGGGGATTGGGCCAGCAACCCTGGCAAGTGCCCTGACCAGGAATCAAACTGGTGACCTCTAGGTTCATGGGTTGATGCTCAACCACTGAGCTACACTGGCCAGGCAGCTAGCATTTTTTTAAAGGAAATAATGGTATCACAATATCTTTTAGATTAGTTCTCATTTTACAATTTTAATTTTTATAGATTTGAACTCCCAGCTATCAGCACAAAGAGTTTCAAATCTTATGTCTAATATTACAGTTACAAAAGAAAAAGCTTTGACAATGGTATTAAGTGTGAAATATGATAGGATTTTGAAATTAAAGATATTTTTGGTTGAAAATGAGAGATATTCAATTTGAAGTAGAAGTTGAGAGAATTCTGGTTTGTGTGACTGGTAAGGTCTCCATTTTCTGTCTTGCTTACCTCTTTGTTGTCTTCATCCCCCCAAAAATGGAAGATGGCTACTAACATTTCTAGGTTTAGATTATCCTTATAGCTAACCACTAGAGTAGAAATAGGATTCAATGTAATGATGGTTCCAGGACTATTCAAAAGGATGTGTCCAGTTAGCTAATTTAATTCATGTGTCAATTTCCTGAAAGGGAGTGTATGAGTGTTTGTTGGGCAAAAATCAGCCTAACTAACCTAAACCATGTGAATGGCCTAAGAATTGAAGAGAGGTACGGTAGTTTCTTAAAGACATAGGAGGCAGACAAAAACTTACCCACCTCATAGGATCCACCCAAAGGTAATATACTTTAAAACACAGAAAAATCACTCACTGAGACATTATGAGATAATGTGATGTATGTGTGTAGTATTTTTAATAAAAATGCAAGAAACCCAAAATAGGTAAAAGTTTTATGGCAGTTATCATGTGTCCAACACTGCTCTAAGAGTTTGCTTATCATAACCCATTTAAGCTTTTCAACAACAATGGGTAAATTTCCATGTTTCAGTGGGGAAATAGAGGCACAAAGGAAGTAAGTAAAGTGGTAATGCAGGGATGTGAATCTAAGACGTCTGGCTCTGGATGCATGCACTGAACCAGAGTCTACATATTACTCCTTTTCTGAGACTGATGGGAAGTTCTTGGGTGAAATTTAGCTATCTCTGCATTAATAGCTGTGCTGATTATCTTCCACTTGCCACTCATGGTAAAGGTTTCCATCTACTAGCTTTCTCTGGGTTCTTCCCATTGACCCCTCCCTTTGCTCCTTCAGGTCTAGAAGTAACAACTTCTTGCTGGCACTAGCCTCAAGGTATTTCACTATCCAGTTGCTGTCCTTAACTCTACCTCACACTAATGTGTGTTCACCATCCCAAATCAAGTCTCTTTCCATCACCATTTATACCCCTTTACCTCCTCTACCTCCCCCACTCCCCTTTCCCTCTGGTAATCACCACGCTGTTGTTTATATCTATGAATTTGGGGTTTTGGTGTGGTTCTTTTGTGTTGTTTTTTTTGTGTGTGTGTGTGTTGTTTTTGTTTTGTTGTTTTTGCTTAATCCCTTTACCTTTTCTACCTAGTCCTCCAGCCCAACTCTCCTGTGACAGTTGTCAGTCTGTTCTCTATCTGTGAGTCTGTTTCTAATTTGTTAGTTATTTTGTTCATTAGATTCCACATAGAAGTGAAACCATAAGGTACTTGTCTTTCTCTGACTGATTTATTTCACTTATCACAACACTCTCCAAGTCCCACTTTTCATGAGAATTTTATTCAAGGCAGTCACAACAACATTCCAGAGCAGAATTCTTTTTCCCCTAGGGGCAGCAGCAGGTACCCAGAAATCCTCCCCATCAGTGGCTGGACACAGGACCACTCAGAGCTCAAACCTCCTACAGGCCTGGGTTATCAGATTTGCTGGATTACTGCTCTCTGTTTATGCATGAGTATATCTAAAACAGTTCAGCCAATCTTCAGATGCACTTAACTTCACCAATTAGAGCTCATTTGCAACATTTACCTTTCTAATAACCAAGCCATCAATTTCACCAATTAAAAACTCATTTCTGACATTAGTATGCAAATGAGTAGAGCTTTAAATGTCAATCACCTTGCTTGATCAGCAAGTGTGGCCTTTTCTAATATTATTTTAGCTGATGAATCTTGGACTTAGCCCTCACATTTTAAATGAGTTGTAGCTTAGCCTAAGGATTCCTAAGTAAACTGATGATAACCCTGACAGTGATGTAACCAAGCCTAAAGATGCAATGTGAGTCTGAATTCAGGCTCTGCCATAGGTCCTTCTCTAGCACACTGCACTTGGCTTAGCATACTGCTCACAAGCCTATCCCACAATTGTGTAATTGCTACCTTCTTATTAGACTGGAAGGAAGGCAAACACCATGTCTATGCTGTTAAGATTGCTCTTCCCCAGGACCTACACCTGGCACATTTTTAAAAATATATATGTTATTGATTTTTTACAGAGAGGAAGAGAGAGGGAGAGATAGAGAGTTAGAAACATCGATCAGCTGCCTCTTGCACGCCCCCCCCCCCCCCACTGGGGATGCGCCCACAACCAAGGTACATGCCCTTGACTGGAATCGAACCTGGGACCTTTCAGTCCACAGGCTGTTGCTCTATTCACTGAGCCAAACTGGTTTTTAGCAACTTGGCACATTTTTTGAATGAAATTCCTGTGAACTGAAATAGTATAGGGAGAAATTAGGGAAATATATATATATATATATCTTTCCCTAAAATGTCCCTTTTCTATATTTTTTTCTTCTTAAATGGGGATACAGTACAAAGGATACCAGTTCATGGTTTAACCATGGTTAAGTGTTCCCTAAATATTTAATGGAAGAACAGAATGCATTCTGCCTCTATTTTTCTCTCCTTTCACCTTCATTGAACTAAAGCTGCAAATTTTACTCACAGCATACTGAAGCATGCAAAAAACATGATGAGGTGGTGCGGCAATGGCCTGTGGCCTTGACGTTCTCACTTCCTGTGGTCCGGAGTCTCCACGGCTCCCCTCATGCTCTCAGCGCTTCTCCATGCTTCCCACTGGAGAAGCGATTGTCAACAGTGTGCTGCAAGAATGTGTAATACCTACTGTAACATGCAATACCTGACCACTTAGGCTGCGGCTCTGATCTCTTCTCCCTTCTTAGATTGCCAAATAAAAAAAGGTAACAACAGCCACCTGGTGTGAATGAATCAAAATGATTCCTATTATTTCGATGTGCCGCAGGATTTTAGTAATTAGTGTATGTGTGCCATGAGATGAACAAGGACGAAAATGGCTGCACTAGAGCGAAAGGCACTTCTCAGTCCCTTGCATGCCCTTTGCAGGTCCCGGGGAGCAAGTATAGCCTCAGGGAGGATGGCCTTAGTCGCTCTGCTTCTCAAATCTGCACGCTCACTCCATCGATGTTGGATATAGTACTGAGCCAAATGCACAAATTCCCCTGCAGGCCTGCCTCCTCCCTCAGGCTACTCCTGGGAAAATCTGCCCTCATTCGTAGTGTTCCTGACTTCCCAGGGCCTTTCTGAGGATTCTGCCTCGTCAGACTCATTCAAGGTTCGACCTGTCAGACTCATTCAATGTTGGACGACCTGTCAGAGGGAACAATGCCCACAGTGGGCCTGCCCTCTCGCCCTCACAGCCCACTTCTGGCAAAGGGAAGCTTTTCTCTCTCGCAATGGCATGCTGAGTTTTTCTTCCCTGTTTCCTTGCTGAGCCCACTTTTTGCCTGGATTCATTTTTGGCGTCATCATCTGCGAAAACATTGAAAAAACGAGGCGGACAAAAGATTACCGGATGTCTTTCCAGTGGAATGCTGAGCTGAACATTGGCTTGTACCCTTGTCCTTGGCTACTCTGCAACTTCGTCAATGGGAGAAAACTGAGATTAGTTATTCTTGTCCCTAGAATTACAAATTAATTTTGACCAGTTTGATTTCCATCCTGTAGACACAATTATTCCAAACGTTGCATTTTATTGTCTTGGAAGTTATTATAAACCTTGCATCTCTTAACAAAATCATTTTGGCATTTTGATTATCTATGTCTTCAGTTTATCATGTGAGTCAATAGCATCTTAGTGTTTATCTAAAAAATAAGTTAAATGAGCTAAGAAATTGATAAAGTATTTGACTTGTGTGTATTTCATGTTTGTATGGGAATTATTTTACCTACAGAAAGTTACATTTTTGCATTATCTCTTACCTTTTGCCACATAAGTCGGCAACCTCAGTGTCCGTTTCTCTTTTCTTCAATCCCCCAATTCAGTGAGTCACCGAGGCCAAACACACCTGCATGCGTAATATTTTCAGACATGCTGTGGCCTCTCCATTTTCTATTTTCACTGCCACATTGTTCATTCTAGCCCTCATCTTCTCAATTTAAGTATGCTTATCTCCTCAACTCCAATCTTTCTGGTAAAAATCTAAATTTCTCACTACCGAAGTGATCAATTTAATACGCAAATTAGATTCTACTATTCTGATCTTCTTTGCGCCAACATAAATAAGCTTCCCTGATCTGCTCTGTTACCCCCACCCCACACACACTCCACCCACAGAAAGCTTTCTCTCTCCTGATATCAGCAACACTGAATTATGTTCATTTCTCTGGGAACACACTTCCACATGTTCACCGGTCTGACTTTTACCACACTCTGTTTCAAGCAACTATATTCTTTGCCTAGGTCACACATGAGACGGTAAGCTTCGGAAATCAGTAATGGGACATAAATTTGCATTTGTTTTCTATTGCTGCGTAACAAAGGGTAATACATTTAGATGCTTAAAACAACACACAGTTTTTAATCGGGCAGTTTCTGTGGGTCAGGAATCTGAGCTTGACATAACCAGATCCTCTGCTGAGTGGCTCACAAGGCGGTGATCAAGGTCTGAGATGGCCTGACTGGGAAGGGACTGCTCCCCGGAGAAAGTTTCCACGTGGAATCTGCTAGCAAGATGGAGCATCATGTAACTGACAATCACTATATTATATTGGTTTGAAGCAAGTCTAAGAATGGGGACTGGTTGTTTCCTAGGTTAGCTTTTGGTTGAAGATGATTTAAGGGAAGGGTGATGAGAGGAGATGGGTCAGAGATGACTTGGATTTTTGTTTGTTTCCAGACATTTCCTTTAACACTGTCACCTTAGCACAGAACAGAAAGCTTCCCTAAGTAAAGTGCTTTTATAGCAGGCGCACACGTGTGTGTGTGTGCATTGTTGTGTGTGCGTGCATGTGCGCATGCGTTATTATTTAGCCGCAGGCTAGCCCCGCTAGCTGCACCACCCACCTTTTTTGCTCCACTCTGTCATACACGTAGCTTCATTGGGCTGGGATGATAAAAAGGATCTAGCTACACACTTCCTCGTGCATCTACCTAGCCAGCTGGTCTATGGGAGTGCCAAGTAGAGTTCAAAGGTATTTTCATGGCCTTCCCACATTCCAGGACCTGGCTGCTGCCAAGGAAGTCTTGTTGCTATGTCCCCTGAGGTTATACAAACCACTATTGGACATCTTCCAAGGTGCAACTTCCCCTTCTCTCCCTGCCTCGGTGTAGCTGTGTTAGAAGCCCTTCTTTATAGATTATAATTGAGTTCAATGACTACAGCAGCACCAAGGTGCCTTTTCTCTGCCACTTTGAACTGAAAGTTATCCCCGAGGGTTTTTTTTTGACACGTTACTACTCTCACACGCAGTGGCCCTCCTCTCAGTCTTACACAGCCTTTTCAAAATCTGATCAATACCCTTTGGCCATATCTCCATTTACTCCTCCAAACTTACCGAGTTTATTTTAATTTCTATTCCACTTCCATTTCAATAGACATTTGACTGTACAGAGCTACTTGCTGATGCCTGAATATGTGATGCTCTTCCCACTTCACTATGTCACGCTTGTGCATAGAATGTCTTTCTCCTGTCCTTCCAAATGGCCACTGCAGCGCCCAGCTCAAGCGTCACCACCTCGGAAAATTTCTTTTTGGCATCCCCTCCACTCAGGCTAGCATGTCTTAACAACAATATCCTCCTAAGTCAATCATCAGTTTATGGATGTGTCTTCCCTAATAGACAGTGAGCTCTGTTTTATATCAGCAGGGCCTGGCCACAAATGCTCTTAGCAGAAGTATGTTTATCATATTCATTAAAAGCACTTACAAAAGCCATGTTTCACAGTGCAAAGACTCATTTTTTAGAAAACAGTACCAGAGACTTATGCCGGACTGACATCAGATTATTCAAATTAATAATTCATCAAAAAGTGTTGTCGTTCAGTCTGTAATACATAATTTATTCCCAAGGATATTGGGGACTTGGCCAAATCAATTGAAATAAACATTTATCTGAGTCACTCCTTACTTTATTATCCGTTTAACCCTAACAGTAAGGAAATGAACTTAATTTGGAAGTATTTTCCACATTGCTCCCATGTAGAGCCCACCTAAAAATTGCATGTGATGGGTTTCTCTGTCTAGAATCACTTCCTACTGACTTGTGGTAATTTCTCCTCGTTCATTTGGTAACAACGTCTCTTCCCTGCCCCAAGCATACTGCTCTTGTGGAGGCAGCCAGCCTGGCCCTTCATCTCCTTGTCATGTGACTAATCCATGTCACCTCACAGCGCAGTCCTAAGGCCCAACCACATGGCTTGGGTGGACCAGTCGCCAGACTTTGTAGGAAGTGGCTGGGGTGAGGCAGTCCCTGGATCGTGATCCTGCACTGCGGAAAAGTCCACAAACAGAGAGAAAATCAAAGCAGTAACAAAGGTAATATTTCAGTTCTCACTTCACATTGCCGAGACCCCGGTGCCTGCAAGATTTCCTTCCTTTCCCTGAGCCAGCCTCTGTGCTTCTTTAAAAAAAAAAAAAAAAAAAAAAAAAAAAGCTATATTTTCCTTGGGCTGGTACTAGCAATTAAATATTTCCCCGAAGGGCAGCAGTGGAATTATTTTCTCAGACTTATCTTTTTCAATCTGCCAACGAACTGCTCCTCTCAATTTTGACTCTTTGGATATAGATCCTAACAACCATAACTTCTCCTTTGATTCACATTTTGTAGCTTGAGAAATGTAGGCAAAAATAATCAAAATATGTACAGTGACTTCAAAAGTAACTAGATATACTCCCATTAACGTTCTTCAAATATAAGCAGAGAAAGTTGGGAATGAAGATTTACATCACAAATGATATTTTAATCTTACAAGACTATTACTGTGGTTAATTACTGTTAATTCCTTTGAATAGTAGTTTCTGCTCAGATATTTAACATATTTGGCTAACTCAAACTTTTCAGAAATACTTGAATATTTTAAATAAGCATGAAGAACACCTATGAATTGCTAGACAAGAACAAGAACCTTAGTCTTTCCTTATATCATTCACAGATAAAGCAATGTTTTACAGACTAAGCTCTCACCATGATCATATAACTGGGAGTAAAGTAAAATCAGAGATATTGACATAGTTTTTAAAGCCATAATACAATTTCATGGAGAAAAAAATATTTCAGACAAAAATATTGCAGTATTTCCAAACGTTTAATAAAATTTAATTCAATAATTTATTTTTAATATTCTAAAATAGCTGGAAATTTTTAATATCCTATTTTAAAATATACTCCTATTTATAATCTATATATTATATAGTTTTTCCCTTATTAGTGATAAAATTCTACCAAGATTCACACATATAGTTCTGTTAAAATATGCCCAACAGCATATGAATAAGTTAAATAGAAAGGCAAGTACATCCTCCCATTAAATGAAAATGGAAGTTAAAGATAAAACTTTCCATTGGAAAGAAAGATTAAACTATATTTCTCTGAGGGCATTAACATTTTTCTTGGCATGAAAGGCATGCATAGAGTTAAAATTAATTACATAATTAATTACTAAAATGTTAGCACAGAATATAGGCAGCTGCACAAGTTTGAAAACACAAGAAGTAACATTATCACAAATCGTTGTCTTTGCTAGAAGATTAAAGCCAATATTTCATTTTAAGAACACTGCACCCCCAAATACTTTCTTATCTCAATTTTGTCATTAAAACATGAAAAGGAACTTGCAGAATCAGAAACCTATTTAAGGTTGATTTAAATGCTAGTCTCAAACCATTATAATATGCAAATCATTGGAACAACCTTTTTTTTTTTCAAGTTTCCAGTGCTTTTCATTGAACTCATTTGTCTTTTTTCACAAAAAACAGACATCTTACAGTTCAAAAATTTTAAGACGCTTTTGATAGATGGAGACCTAGTCTAAAAAAATGAAAGATAAAATGAGAAGTAGTATATACCAAGAGTTAAAGGTAGATGTAAAACCAGACATTCGTATTAAGATTAGCATTGTAAACAAGTATAGTAGATTATAATTTATAGTTAGGTACACTTTCATTTATTCATTCATGACAGCCTCATAAGTAGAGCAAATTGCTAAGTGTCTTCGCATCAGGGTCATAGGGTCAAACACTGAAAGGATTCAGAAGACTCCTGAAGGTTCCAGAACAGGGCTCCCAGCACAGCCACTTAGGCATGGGAGTTATTTTGAGCTGAAGTCAATTGAGACCCTGCAATCTCATAAGAAACGTTGCCCTCTTCCCTTAAAGAAGTTAAATCATGGGCCCTTGCCCTGAATAAGAGTTATCACCATATAACGTACGACCTATCTATAGTGCAGGGCACAGTTTTAACCACTAAACATCTACTCTTCTTGTCTCACCGATGATCTTCCTCCCATCGGAAGCCCATGGCATCTTACTTCATCCTTAGCCCTGAATGTCATATATACTTAAATGTCCCTTCGGTCTCCAAGTCTCTAATGTCAGGTCGCCAACTCTCTCCTGTAAATGGGATTCCCATACATGTCTATGCAATTAAGTGTGGTTAGAATCTCTTCTTAATTGGTCTCAGGTCTATTTGATTTTGAGACCAGATAAAAGAACCAGGAAGAGAAAAGGGAAATTTCTTCCTCCCCCCACACTCTACAGAGTGTATTTTTCTGAGGCTTCAATAAGGTAAAGAATATGGTACAGCAAGGGACACTGTGCCCAAGCCGTCCTCGGGGGTTCAGAGACCTGCAGGCACAGCCCTCTAGGGGCCCTTTCTCATTAGCACAGGACCTAACTTGATTTTAGGGGAGCTTCGGGCCAACTTTGCAATGGGACTTTTTATACCCTGCTGGCCACATAGCCAAGCCAGGCTGTGCAATGTTTACTCTAGGTAAAATCAATTCACACGTCCCTCAACAGAAGATAAGCCAACCCAGGGGCTTCCAGGACTGTTCCCTACATTAAATAGCACATTATAAATCACTAACTCGTCTGCAACATTCTTATCTGGCCTTATCAGTACCAGACTTCCACACATTCGAAGAGATAAGCAGAGAGCTGACTCAGTCCTGATATAAACTCAGCCAATCCTCCTCAACACACACAGACTATTGTCAGAGCAGTCAGGACTACTTCCTTTAGAGTTTAATTAATATCTTTATTTGTGCCTCCTTTTGCAGAGGTTTGAACCTTTCACAGATGGTGAGTTTTCCAAATTTTTACAATTGGTCCTTTATAAAACAAGATATTAAGGATTCAATATTTGAAAATGATGATTGTATCTACCAGCTTTCTGACCATTTTAAATAAAGTTTCCATATATGTTTTTAAATAAGGGATTCACTATAAGCATATAAGCATATGATAAGCAAATCCTATTTGAGAAAAAATTCAAGTCTCAGTAACTGGAACATTTTAAAGAAAGTTCAAGAGCTACATAGCCTAAACCAGTTTGGCTCAGTGGATAGAACATCTGTCTGCGGACTGAAAGGTCCCAGGTTCAATTCCGGCCGAGGGCGTGTACATTGGTTGCGGGCACATCCCCAATAGGGGGTGTGCAAGAGGCAGCTGGTCGATGTTTCTCTCTCATCGATGTTTCTGGCTCTCTATCTCTCTCCCTTCCTCTCTGTAAACTATCAATAAAATATATATATTTTTTAAAATCAATAAAATATATTAAAAAAAAAGAGCTACATATATATCCCAATCCACAAAAAGAAAGCTTTATACATTAAATAAAAGTGTAACTTTTGGAATAAATCAACACAATCAAGTCATGACATACTCAATTTACTTCTAGATTCAGAATTATCTCCCAATATTTTATAATCATTTTAATAAATGATTATAAGTAATCATTTATTTCTATTACATAATATACAAAAAAACATTTCAAAAGATAAATTGAAAAATAACCCCATCATCTCTATCTTAAATTTCTGGTTATGTAAAACCTGACTTTTCTCATACTTTATTGCTTTTCTAAGTTAATGTACATATTCAGGTCTTACCACCACCACTCCAAAGAGAAAAGCAAATAAGATGATTAGGTAATAAGCATTGATTGGGTAATAATCATAGACCAGTGATTTTCAACCTTTTTCATTTCATGACACACATATACTAATTACTAAAATTCTGCAGCACATGCCGAAACCAGTTTGGCTCAGTGGGTAGAGCATCGGCCTGCATACTCAAGGGTCCTGGGTTTAATTCTGATCAAGGACATATACCTTGGTTGCAGGCATATCCCCGCTGGAAGGTATACAGGAGACAGCTGATCGATGTTCCTCTCTCATCGATATTTCTAACTTTCTATGCCTCTCCCTTCCTCCTGGTAAAAAAATCAATAAGATATATTATTAAAAAATAAAATAATAATAATAATGATTAATAAAGAAATAAATAAAATTCTGCAGCACACCAAAAAACATTTTTGTAATTTTTGCCAACCTGACTGAAACTAGATATAATTTTGATTCATTCACACCAGACAACTATTATTGTGTTGACTGTTGTTATTTTTTTTATTTTACAATCTAAAGGGAAAAAAGTCAGTGTCCCTGACTAAATAGTCAGCTACTGCATGTTTTAAAAATTCTTGTGGCAACACTGGTGTACCATGGCACACCCACTGAAAAATCGCTGTTCTAGAAACAGAGATGAACTACAGACTGGTAACTTCTTCTACTATATACTATTTCTGCAGATAAGTCAAAGATAGTCGTTTACCGTTCACAGATTTGAGTATTTCAGTGTTACCAGACATTCCCTAAATATAGATCCTCCTACACTTGCCCTGGCATCAGATGTGGTGGTCAAAGCCATCCCTGTGAGGTTCAGACTGAAGCAAATAATTCTGTGTGCTCAGTGCTCCAAATTCTAGCCATCAAATTGTAGACAGGTGAGGTCACATTTAACACAAAGAGAACCGACATGAGGAATCACAAAAAGGCACGATAAAGCTGCATGTATAAATTGGAGACAAGGGACTATTCAACTCAGTGGTTACAAGTCTGGCTGAGCACTTAACACACACACACACACACACACACACACACACACATGCACGCACGCACACACACGCAGAGCTTTTTAAAAATGCAGATGGTCAGGCCACTGCTTCTAGCTGCACTGAACAACTCCAAGGGGCACATGCGTATAATTTTGATGTGAATACAGTGCCATGAGGTTGTGCATCCCCACTGAGCCCCACAAGAACATTTCTGAGAATGGCGATAGAGCTTTAGAGCTTTTTAAAAGATGATTCCAACACACAGCCAGAGTTGAAAGCTACTGTTCAAAACCATTTCTTTCCGTAAGCTAATTACATGCCTCTGAGACTCATGTTGAGATCATTATTACTTTCAATATTTGCATGCTGAGCAGCTTCTTTCTTCTCCATTAATAACCTGGGTAATTTTTTTTAATATGTCTAACAATCATCTTTCCCCTGCAATGCAAGAACATTTGCTTTCATTCCTACTTTCACTTACCTTATTGTATCATCACCAAAGATTAAAGAAGCTAGTTGAACCACACATTCCTTTATATAATTATATAATTTTAATTCATAACAATATTAGTCATAATTACTATGTGACTTTTACATGGATGTAGATGTTATTTTTCCAGATATTCTGCACATCCCAACAATTCTAAGCACAGCTGGTAAAAAAAAAAATACTCTAAAACCATTGCAGCCTGCTTAAAAATAAGAAAAGAAGGGCTATAAGTGACCAAATCACTTATTTGTTAACTAGTGGCCTGGTGCACGAAATTCGTGCATGAGGGAAGGGGTGTCCCTCAACCCAGCCTGCACTTTCTCCAGTCTGGGACCCCTCGGGGATGTCCTACTGCTGGTTTAGGCCTGATCCCACAGTCAGACATTCCTCTCACAATCTGGGACGGCTGTCTCCTAACCACTCACCTGCCTGCCTGCCTGCCTGATCGCCCCGAACTACTCTGCCTTCCAGCCTGCTCATCCCCAATTGCCCCCACCCCCACTGACCTTCTTGCCCCAACTGCCCCCCTTGCCAGCCTGATCTCCCCTAACTGCCCCCCCCCGCTGACCTACTCACCCTCAAATAACCCCTGCTAGACTGATCATCCCCAAATACCCCACCACCAGCCTGTTCGACCTCAACTGTCCCCTCCCACTCTTCCCCCCAACTCCCAGCCAACCTGATTGCCCCCAACTGATGCCCACTGCAGGCCTACTTGCCCCCAACTCCCCCCTTCTATCAGCCTGATCATGCCCAACTACCCCCCACTAGCAGCCTGCTTGTCCCCAACTGCCCCCCTCTGCTGGCCTGCTCACCCCCAACTGCCCCTCCTCCTGGCCTGATTGCCCCTAACTGCCTCTGCCTCAGCCCCACCACCATGGCTTTGTCTAAAAGGATGTCTGGAAGGTCTCCTGGAATATTTCCTGATCTAATTAGCATATTACCCTTTTAGTAGTATAGATAGAGGCCTGGTGCATGGGTGGGGGTGCTGGCTGGTCTGCCCTGAAGGGGGTCCAGGATCAGGGTGGGAGTCCCCTTGGAGGGTGGAGCCAGCCTGGGCGAGAGGCCTGGGACAGTTTGCAGGCCAGGCACACCTCCATCGGGGTGGAGGTCTTCGCTGGGGGGCATGGCTGGCCTGGGTGAGGGGCTGAGGGCCATTTGGGGGGCGGTCTGCAGGCCAGCCAAGTCCTCGGCTTTGTCCTGAAGGTCATCTGGAAGGTCTCTGGAAGGTCTCCCAGTTTAATCAGTATATTATTCTTTCATTAGTATAGACGGTAGTCTGGGTGTTTGTCTCATTGTTCTATCTGCCTCAAAACCTTCCTTTGGAGACATGACCTGTCCCCATACCATGTGTGGCTGCAGGGACTGGTCATCCCAGGACCATTTTCCTCTCACTCCTCCCCACCATCCCGAGGTGAGGATGTAACAATCAAGGTGGAATTGAACCTTGAGCAATGATTCACTAGGACAAAAGGCAGCTGGAGTTGAGTCACCTGAAGGAAATGCCCTAGACATAGTTTAAAAGTCTCTGCCATTTGATCCCTTAAACTGCCCTGGCAACTCAGATTTCCTTCTTATTCCATGAGGAAACAAGTATGATCTGAACAAATTACTTTTTGTCTAAGTTAGCGAAAATTAATTTCTGTTCTTTACAACTAAAGGATCCAAAGTTAGAGAAATCGGTATCAGTGTGGAATTCAGGCAAAAGAATCTGAGGGGTGTACGTAGCAGTTGAATTTACTTATTGGGCTGAGGTGGGCCAGATGTAAGTAAAAACTCACTTTGCATTCCATGAAGGGGAAATAGTAGCCATTGTTTCAGAATGGCAAAACCACTAACCGAGGTATCAACTGCACTCATCTCAGACAATGATTCAGTGAGTATGAAGCTGTATAAGAACAAATAGCTCTACCATTAACCAAAATAAAGGGCATAAGGAGATTTTACACTGCTGAGGGGAATGGTGGGCTGAACAACGTAAAGAAAAGAAAATGAAACGTTCTGATCTTAAGACCCTCCCCTTGAGGCACAGAATAGAATCCAGGGCCTTAATAATCCACAAGTCTCTTACCAACTGCTTCTAAGTATGAGGAGAAAGAAAACCAAACACACACATACAAAAATAATGCTGAAGGTTTTCAAATTTCCCTCAGGTAAACTAATACAATCTCAACAGATCACTTATATAAACATTTGAGCACTAATTAGGAGAAGGAAGATACTAATGATTTTAACACCCACACCTAAAGAGAGTTAGAGGAAATGGAGAACTTCAAAATCACAAATCCCTCAGAAAAACCACAAGGCTCTCTTTGCCTAAAGTTACCTTGACACTCTTTCAGGGGACATACGTTTATAGATTCCACTGTGTCCCTCCTTTCACTACTGCTCCAGTTCACAGCACAACCCCTCAACACGAGGAGGCAACAAACTCACAAAGACAGAGAAAGGAAGAGAAACCTCATGCCTAAAAGGAGCTGAAGGACTACACTAACTGGTATGGTTTTGATTTTGTCTTTATTTTTAATCCAGAGGATATTTGTGATAATGGTTTTCAAACGATCTTGACTATTTTGGATTGATCTTAGTCCAAGTATCATTTTGAGTTGGTAGAGTTGAATTCATTAATATTGATGTTAGCACCCACGGCTACACTCAATGTGCCAGCTAATGCATTGAGTCTGGTGTTATCAACTTGCCCAATACTGGTTCATGCCAAGTGACAGAGAGACCAGAATTTTATTTTGTTGCAATGAAAAAGCAATTCAATTATTTCAAAGGCTGGAATTTGCTAGATTTATTGAGCAGTTCACCCATTTGCCCTTTACTCCTTGTCCATTAGAACCCAAATCAATCTCCATTCATTCTTGCTGTAGAAAGACATTGGGGAGAAAACACCAGTCTTTTAAATGTTAATTACCAGCTGTGATATTTAGACCAGTAATCTATTCAAGAAGTGCAGCAAATAAAAAGGATTTTCTAATATCATCAAGTTGCACAGGAGCCTGAAATGACTAAAACCAGGTGGCATCATCAACATAATGGGCAGTGGGACAGGTATCGTAATCAGATGACAGCAAACATTAAGACGAGATCTCTGACTTCGGCTAAAGTTGGAACACTAGGAATGGAATCAATAAGCAATCACCAAGGTCATATTTAATTTGTTAAAACAAACAAACAAATAAACAAACAAAACAGCCCTGGATGGTGTGGCTCAGTTGATGGGCATCATCCCATGCACCGAAATGTTGCCATTTCAATTCTAGGGCAGGGCACATGCCTGGGTTGTAGGCTTAATCCCTGGTAGGAGGCAGTCGATTGATATTTTGCTCTCATATCAATGTTTCTGTCTCTTTCTCCCTCTTTTCTTCTCTCTCTAAATATCAATAACAATATTTCAAAAAGAAAGAACCTACTGAACAGGAGCAGGATAAAGTTACTGCTTATGTCATTGCCTCTCGAGTCTAAGTCCTGAGTCAATTCACAGGCACAGAAGCCCTTAAGTAAAGGGGACCCGGGTACACTGAGAGAAGACCACAAGTTAGCAGCATTTGGTACGCTTGACTCTTCCTCCCAACCTTCTCCACAGGAATGTGTGGCCATTTTATCTGCGAAACTGTGAACCATTCCAATCTCTTAGAAAAAGGGAGCCATTCCAAACTCTTTTAACTCTAAAATAATACTAATATTTGGGGATCTGTAGTATCACTGTATGACACATCAGAATAGAGGACAAGTAGTATTCCAAACTGACTTTTGCCTCACAGTACACCCAAGGATACCCTAACACCTTCACTAATTGTAAAGTTTGAATGGTATCTTCAGCAGTTAATGCTGAAGATACTGGCTGGCTCCCTGACCTGTAATGAGACCTATTATAAAAGAAAAAGCTATGTGAAAGCCACTGTCGATTCTTTTTCCTATCACAAGAGTGAACAAAAGCCCACACAGCCACATTAGAGAATTATAAAGGATTAATGCAATCATAAAAACTTAAAAGATGCCCAGGATTATAAATTATGTCATATGCTCCATTAGTTATCCATTTTAGCACATGCACAACATGTACGGGTGTGGAAAAACAGCAGCAACTTATCATAAGTGAAATTAGGCTGTGATACCAATTGCCAATTTGGCCTTTTTACTGCCAGCAACAGACTGAATGTGTCTCCCCCAAATTCAGATACGGTACCTATCCTCCCATATGATGGTATTAGGAGGTAGAGCCTTTGGGAGATGATTAAGACATGGAGATGAAGCACCAATGAATAGAATTAATTTCCTTATAAAAGAAACTCCAGCCCGGCTGGTGTGCCTCAATGGTTGAGGGTTTACCCATGAACCAGGAGGTCACGGTTCCAGGTTGCAGACTCATCATTGATGTTTCTATCTCTCTCTCCCTCTCCTTTCCTCTCTCTAAAATCAATAAAAACAACTTTACTGAATTTATTAGTTTTAACAATCTTTTATTAGAGTTCTTAGGTTTCATTTCAAATAAGTTTATCTCGTTTGCAAGTAGTAACACTTTTACTTCTTTTCCAATTTGGATGAATTTATTTCTTTTATTTCTTTTTTTTCCAATTTTTTTATTATTAAGGTATTATATGTGTACATATCTTACCATTGCCCCCCCCACCTCCCATTCATGCCCTCCCTCCCCCAGAGTTCTGTGTTCGTTAGTTGTACTTATATTCATGCATACCAGTCCTTCGGTTGTTCTCTTATCTCCCCCCAGGTCTCCTTCCCCTCCCCACTGTCATTTGACAATCTGCTTGTTCTATGGTGACTATCTCAGGATCACATGAACAGAATCCGCCCCTCATTTGGCAGTCTGCTTGTTTTATGGTGACTATCTCAGGACCACACGAATAGAGTCCGCTCCTCCTCTGGTTCTCACCGCCCCTCCCCCTGGGTCCCACTGCTTCCCCTGGGACACACGGCTCTCCCGGGGCACACGTCCTCCTGGGACACATGGCTCACCCAGGGCACATGGCCCCTTTGGGGGACACGGCTCACCCGAGAATTTATTTCTTATAAAAATACTTTTTTAAATTTTATTTTTATTGCATAATAGCTCTGACTAGGATTTCCAATACTATGTTAAGTAAAAGTGAGAACAGGCATCTATATCTTATTCCTGTTATTAAAAGAAAAGCGTTCAACTTTTCACCATTGAGTAAGATATTAGCTGTAAGCTTTTCATATTTGGCCTTTATTACATTAGGGTACATTCCTTTCATTATCAATTTCTTGAAACGTTTTTTTTTTTTTTTTTTTTTTTTTTTTTTTTTACCATGAAGAGACATCTTATTCGGCCATGTTGTAGATGGCACTTTCATACATGTATGTTGTTTATAAGCCACTCAGTCTGTAATATTTTTGTCATAAGAACCTGAACAGTCTAAGACACTGCTTTAAATTAACACATTGCCTAGCAATTGATATGTAGGAGGAAACAATCAGGATGCATATTTCCCTCCTTGAGTAAACATTTTCAATAAAGGCTCACTTTCACCTCCCAGAGACAGTAGTAGACTTTTACACACACACACACACACACACACACACACACACACACACACAGTATCTCAGTATATAATCTATTCATCAACAGGCACTACCTGATCCTCATAGCCAATGTGGGACAAGTTCTTACAGAGCTTCAAAGCATATTTTTCCAAGTGAATATTCCCTATGAAATGTATTTTGGTTATGTTATTTGCTCTCTGGACCAATTTCATTTGGGACCCCTGATAGATAGATCTCAGAGCTAAGGATAGTATAGGTGAAAGCCAAGGGCTCTTCTCATACAACTTTGCCTGATGATAAAGATTAATGAAAGTCTATAGCCACTCTCTACAAGAGAATTGCAAGAAAGTAACGCTGTTCAGCTGCCCTCGTAGCTAAAGTCAAAGGGAATGTGAGAAGGAGTAGTAAAGGTCAGAGTGATTCATCCCAGCTGGGACCTCACAACCAGTTCCAGAAACAAGATCTGCAGGCTCCGCTTCCTTGTTTACCTGAGGCTGAGCACACACTATTCCATGGGTTTGTTTTTATCACGCAGTATTTCTAATACACCGGTTTTGATTGAACAGCACCCCCTTTCTCACAGATATCTCTAAATTTTCTTCCTCAATTTCAGAAGTCATTTGCATTTTAATCCTGTCTCCAAGGCATTTGACAACCTTGTACGTAAAATCCCATAATAGTCTCCAGACAAATGAGCTTGTAAACATCTAGAACCACCTTCATTCCATCTTACTTAAGCATAAAATATGAGTGATGAATGCAATGAAATGATCACAAGTAACTCACAATTAGGTCATTTTAAAATGTAACAGTAGATACTTAGTTAGACAAGACATTTGAAAATATATCTCTGTCTGAAAGGTTTCTGTTGATTAATGCAGATAAAATTTTAGCTTGGAATAAGGCCATGAAAATGACTCCAAACATCTGCCCTTCAATATTCATATTGACCTTCCTGGAACACTAATGGAAAGTCTGTGAATAAGACAACTTAAGAAAATAGTAGACAACTTGTTTGCATATCTCTTTTTCCACTAGCGGATGAGGTTGAGAGGGAGTCCGATCATGTCTTACAGGTTACGTTAAGGAGTTGCAATTGTAGCCATTGAAGCCTGTGGAGCCACAGAATACAGCATGAGTTATCTTGATCAGATTTGGGGTTAGAAATATAACTCTACCAGCCGAAACCGGTTTGGCTCAGTGGTAGAGCGTCGGTCTGCAGTCTGAAAGGTCCCAGGTTCGATTCCGGTCAAGGGCATGTACATTGGTTGCGGGCACATCCCTGGCAGGGGGGTGTGTGGGAAGCAGCTGGTCGATGTTTCTCTCTCATTGACGTTTCTAGCTCTCTATCTCTCTCCCTTCCTCTCTGTAAAATATCAATAAAATATATATTTAAAAAAAAAGAAATATAACTCTACCAAAGCATTAAAAATAACTTGAGAAAGGAAAGCTAGAGGCAGGGAGAATAATTAGGAAGCTACTGAATTGGTTTAGCAAGAAGATCGGGGGCCTATGTCATAGTGAAAGAAGTGGGGATGCAGGAAGGGCCAAACTTTTACTACATGAAATAACTACTGTGAATTATCTTATAATAAACGTATTACTCTTAAATGTTAAGATGTCAGGAAGTAGTGAAAACCCATATCCAACTTCTCAATAGCATTAACACTTTCACAGTTATTAATCAAATCCCTCTACTGACACAGAAATATGGTAGCAGCCATACTTGGGTAAAAACTGCTGTCTGAATTTTAACCCTGCCGTTTTGGCTTCTGCACCTGCTTAAACATAGGGTAGTTACCTCAGCTTTCAGGTGGAGACCTGGAGGCTAAGGCAATTTTCCTGTGCCTGGGACCAGAAATACAGGAGGTTGATTCCTACTGACTCAGTAGCTTCAGGGGTAGAAACTGTAGATAACCTTTAGAGATTAACTGCTGAGTTCTACTTCTGTATTATCAGCTATTGCAAGATAGGGCCACATTCCAATGCTCCCAGCCTTTAGAGTTTAGAACAAAGGAAAATTCCTGTGGTTTGGACCTTTAAAAAGACTGCCTACACCTGGAGCCATGCGGTTGTGAGGACTTCACCTGTGTGTAATTAGGAAGGTGCAACTCCTTAACATAACCTGTAAAACTCCTGGCCAGTTTTTTAGTAAATCCTTGCCTGCTTTTTTAAATCAATCATCAGCCTCTCGTGGCCTTATCTTAAACCCTGGGTTCGACCCCACAACAGACACATCACTTTCAAAGGACTCAACTATCCAGAAATCTCAAAGATCTGAAACTAGTTTGTAGTAAGAAAATATTACAAGTAATTTTTAAAGGCCTCTGAGTGGCCAAATGACATGGCACAAAGTCTATTTAGTAAAATGTATGTACACAAAGGGAAAATTTTCAGGCCTCACTTAGAAACTATTAACTCTTTTTATAGCTTTTCGAAAGAATGGTATTATCTGGATTCCATGTCCAATTGAAATAGGAAGTCAGAAGCCCAAAACTAATACTTCAAGTAAAGGGTAGGGTTAGGATTTAGGGGTTGTGTAGGTAAATGGCTGAAGGAAACTGTGTAAGTCAGTAAGGAGAGCTGAAGACTGTGACAAAATAGAGAATATGTGCCCCATATAAAAGCAACAGCCACTGCTCAGCTCAGCGTCAGCCAATTGTAGTCAAGTGGAAATGAAAGCTAAGTTCTATCTAGATCTCCTAATTTTTTAAAGAAATTAGAAATTTAGATTTGACAAAAATCTCCCCAATTATAATGCACACAATGTACTCAACTTGTTTTGAGTAAGCCAAACAGAATATCTCTGTGATATATTTGAGGGCTGTCGGTCCACAAAGTACCAAACTGTCTAGGGTTATCTTATCTAAGGACAGAAGACCCTAACCCCTTCAATAAGAATACCAGTGACTCATAGTATTCCACAGTACTTTTTATTAGTTGATGTACAGATTTTCATGGGTATATATGTGATTTGTCAGTGAATAGTTAGTAGGATAAAAATATAAGAACAGTGCAGAAAAAATATCTGAAGGCATAACATCTAAAATATTCCCCCAAAAGACATTGAAACATTAATTCATATATCCATGAAGTTCAATTAATAAATTAAATTAAAAGGGATTAATTCAAAGAGATCCATGCCTAGGCATTTATAACAAAAATGATGAGCACCCAACACAAAGAGAAATCTTTGTTAACCACATTATGGATTGTTATCCTTGAAACCCTGCTTCGACTGCTCTGTTTTCTGCCTCAAGAACTATGAAACAAAACAGCTGAGCTCTAAATCAGGTTATTGATTTTACTGATCTGATGCAGGGCGAAAACTCCATTCCCAAAACTTTGTTGATATAAACCACCTCTAATTCTTCAGACTGTCAAACCCCATATGTATGTTATTAAAAAAAAAAAGCAGTATATCAAACTTAGTTTGGATTCAGAAATCCATTTCTCTCTGTTCACTCATTTATTTTGCTTTCCTGTGCTACTTATACATTTCAATCATATATATATATACATATATATATAGTTGCTTTATAATTTATCTTATTTTTGTGTTTCCACAAATTGATCAAACAAAAGCTATTCCAAAGCAATAATCTATCTTGTATCTCCTCATAGCATTACTGTAAAGAATATGGAGGGGAAATATTGAGGAAAAAGTATCCACAACTTCCTAGTGAAATACTGACAAATGCTTCTGCTTAGGATGAACAACTTGCTACATTCATTTTTTTTAATCAAGAATTCATGCAGATTGTAAAGATAAGCCACTTATCTTTCTTTTAAATCTAGAAAGTACAGGTAATTATTATTTGATGTACAGTTACTATAGATTGGGGCAGAGATTATAGCCATTAAGAGACATGAACAGAGCAAAAATGTTCACACACACACACACACACACAAAATAAAAAGATTGTCAAGATATGGAAGCAACCCAAGTGGCCACTGATAGATTAATAGATAAGAAAACTGTGGTACATAGAAATAATGGAATATTACTTGACCATAAAAGAGAATGAAATATTACCATTTCCAACTGCATAGATGGACCAATGCTAAGTGAAATAAGTCAGACAGAGAAAGACAAATATGCTGGAAGCCAATTCCAGCATGTCAGCAGGGTTGAATCATCTGGGATGGCTGAAAGGCATTTTCCCAAACCTGAATAGGATTGTCTGCTTCCAGACAGCTCAGGGCATCTTAATCTGTATGTTATTACCTCCTGTTGGCCAAACACCTGAACAGCTGTAAACTATTCCCCAATCTGACAATGCTTCTGTAAACCCTACCCTTTGAAGTGTATGTCTCCACCTTGCCTTAAGACAAATTGTGTTAATAAAAGCAGGGGTCCTGAGTCAAGAGGAAAGTCTTTAGCTCCTTTAGCTGAAGCTCCTCTGACCCCCAGTGCCTTTCAAAATTATTTTGCATCCCTAGACTCCTTCTTAATTTACTCCTTCTTAACCTACGCATCACTTCCTTTCTCCAGATTGCTGAAAACCCTTCATAATGGTGGGACAAACAAACAAACAAACAAACAAACAAACAAACTGTAAACAGACTCAGAGATCAGATTTATGACTGCCAGAGGGGAGGGAGGTTGGGGGTTGGATGAAAAAGATGAAGGAATTAAGTACAAATTGGTCGTCACAAAATAGTCATGGGATTGTGAAGTATAGCATCGGGAATTTAATCAATACTATTGTAATGACTGTGTGGTGCCAGGTGGGTACTTGTAATATCAGGAAGGACCACTTTGTAGGTATATTTGTGTCTAACCACTATGCTGTATACCTCAAACTATTACAAAATAATATTGAATGTAAATGTGAGGAGGAGTGGAAAGAATGAGTAGGAACCTGGATCTGCACTACACTTCCAATAAAACACTGACCCACCTCCTCACAGTGATATAGATAGATAGATAGATAGATAGATAGATAGATAGATAGATATAGATATAGATATAGATATAGATATAGATATAGATATAGATATAGATATAGATATAGTATTTAAAGTCACCCCTCCCTTCTGCACAGGTTATATCCTCTGGGGCCTGCTCACCAACGCTGGTGTCAGTTTCTATAACCTCCTCCTGTCCTCCCCAGGTTCACGCCCCTGTCTTCTTTGGAACACTCCCAGAAGGCACCATCCATCATAATCTCTTCCTTCCCTGCTGTCATTCCTTTTGTCTTTGTAATTACACACTAGCATGTACTGTTCACCGGTTTCCATGGTACCTCTTAGCCAGGTTTGCTTTTGTGCAAAGGGATTTCGACCCCACCTTCCAAGAATTATAACATGGGAAAGTCGTTGCAATGCTCTGGGAGTCCATACACACCTTTGAAGATGCGTCAGGAATAATGTTTTAATTGGAAGATTTGAAGTATATAGACCCACAATTCTGGAGATGGGAAAGTCATGTAACTCATTAAAAATTTATCCTTGCATTGTGATAAGAATACTTAACAATGAGAATTTTCCTCTTAACAAATGTTTTAGGTGTACAATATAGCAGTAAGCACCAGATGTGGGATAGTTTAAAAAGAGGATCCAAAGAGCTGAAGAGGGAGGTTGAGCAGCAGGTTCCAGGGATTGTGTGAGGCTCTTGGGAACTTTATCAGGTTCCAAAAACTGACCACCCACTCAAGATCGTTCTGGCCTTTGTCTCAGAGTAAGTGAGGGCCAGAAGCTGTGGGGTCCCCACTCACTGCAGAGCCCACCGTAGAGGCCCTGAGCTGACATGAGGTGAGGGTTGGGATGCAGGCAGCCCTCTATCTGCATGCCCTTCCTGTGGGAAGCGCACAGGAGTAGGGAGAAGGACAAGAGAAAGGAAAAGACAGCCAGGACTCCGGCACCTCACCCCATGCCCTGGCTGTCAGGTGTCACCACATCTACAGCCAGAGGCCCCAGACCCCCAGAATTTGGGGAGAGGTGGGTCTAGAAGACCAAACCAGTTCCCTAACCCCAGAGGACAGCCTGGGGGACTGCTCCCCCCACCCCAACTCCAAGGTCCCCACCACCAAGGTCCTGGGAAAGGGTTCCTGGTTTATTTGTTGTTTCCCTCCAGCCCTGGCCCCTGTTCAAGCTGGAATGAAAGAGAAAGGCACCAGCCAAACTCAGTGAAGGAAGCTAGTACACACCCACCTCCATCCCCAGCCCTAAATCCAGAGCGGGCTGGAGTCAGACAGCCTCTGATGACCCACCAGACTGGATGGAGGGAGTGCCACAGCTTTCTCTAGCTCATCCTGCAGCCTTGCTCCTGCCCAACCCCCATCCAAGTCTCACACACGAGACTTCCTGGTCTCATGGATGGAAGCACGGCCCGGCACCAGGGGTATCATTTGAAAAAGCAAGGGGAGGTCGGATCCTGGTCCGCAGGTGGGCGCTGAGGACCAGCGCGGAGGACACATGTTCAGAACAGTCCCAAGCCCACGAGTGTTGCCTTCTTACAGCTGCCTCCAGCGCCTGCTTTAACACCAGGGGAAGAATGGACATCTCCGGGGTCATCTATTATATTCTTACCATCTTGACCCAATGCTCTCAAACTACAGTTTGAAATGCACTATCAAAATCTGAAGGCCAGACTTGTAAAAGTCTATGTTCTAGCCCTAGCCAGCTTGGCTCAGTGGATAGATCCTCTGCCATGGGACTGAAGGTTGCCTGTTGGATTCCAGTCAAAGGCACATACAGCTGGAACTCCAGTGGGAGGCAACCGATGGATGTGTCTGTGTCTTTCTCACGTTGATGCTTCTCTCTGCGTGTCTCTCTCCCACCCTTCTTCTCTCTCTAAAAATCAATGGGAAAATATCCTCGGATGAGGATTAACAAAAGAAAAGAAAAATATATGCTCTAGAGCAGTGTTTCCCAAACTTTTGACATATGTGTACCCCTTCTATAATTTTCATAACGCTGAGTACCACTTGTCAAAAAAAATGGATGTATTTTAATAACAATCAAAATATATTTATTTTTTATTTTTTTGGTACATATACAAAATAATAATAACGAAAAATAAAATTATTCATAATAAAATATAAATAAAAGCTATATTATAAATAAATTTATTTGCACACCGGACCATCTCACGCCTCACAAGACTGTTTTGACTTGACTCATGAGAACGTAGAATTAGGCGCAGCTAAGCATGATGCAGTGCATATCCCCACCAAACTCTTCCTGTTATTTGTCAGAAACTCAGCCTTCTTGCAAACACTTCTAGCTACATTTACATTTTGCTGTATAAATGTTTGTGTTATTTCCTTTCAAAATACAATTTCAAGAACTTAAATATGATGGTTACTGATGTTTTCAATAACTGGAATGAATAATTTTGGGGAGATATACTGAATATCAAATTATACTAGTTGAAAACTAATTGACAGTGTCAATTTTTTCCACATTTTATCTATAAAATTTACATTTTACATCTTTGGGGAATCTATTCAATATGCAATGAATGTCTTCCTGTGCTTCATATTCACTTTCTTTAAGAAGGAACATCATCTCCTTGCTCAATTTTATTACAGTCCATTGGGGTTTCATATTTATTATTAAATATTTAAGGCATATAAAGGAATATGAAAAATAAGACAAAGACCATGTGTACCCAACAGACAGTTTAAGAAATAAAGTACTGCCGAAACCGGTTTGGCTCAGTGGATAGAGTGTCGGTCTGCGGACTAAAAGGTCCCGGGTTCGATTCCGGTCAAGGGCATGTACATTGGTTGCAGGCACATCCCCAGTAGGGGGTGTGCAGGAGGCGGCTGGTCGATGTTTCTCTCTCATCGATGTTTCTAACTCTCTGTCCCTCTACCTTCCTCTCTGTGAAAAACCAATAAAATATATATTAAAAAAAAAAGAAAGAAATAAAGTACTGCCCTAGCTGGTTTGGCTCAGTGGATAGAGCATTGGCCTGCGGACTGAAGGGTCCCAGGTTCGATCCCATCCAAGGACACATGTCTGGGTTGTGGGCTCAGTCCCAAGTAGGGGGTGTGCAGGAGGCAGCCAATCAATGATTCTCTCTCATCATTAGTGTTTCTATCTCTCTGTCTCTCTTCCTTCCTCTCTAAAATCAATTATATATATATATATATATATATATATATATATATATATATATATAATTTTTTTAAAGAAATAAAGTACTTCCATGAAGCCCCTGTGCAGCCTTCTTGGGTGGCTCCTATCCACTTATTCCCACCAGCACTAAGAAAATATTACCTCGAATTTCTTGTTTACATACTCAAGCTTTTGTTTATACTTTCATATATGTATGTCTCCCAAAGCATATATTTTATAAATTTGGCAAGCTTTTAAACTTCATAATAATTTCTTGTTATTCTTCTATGACTTAGTTTTCCTTCCTCAAAATTATATTTTGGAGGGTTCATTCATGCTGATTGTATCACTACTTCACTTTCTTTGACCACTGTATAGAGGGTTCTGTCCAATGAATATTTAACACTTATCTATTCTCTTACTAGAGGCTCCCACAGTAGTTTGCTTTTCAAGAAAAAGGCTGAGAGGATCTGTGTGCTTGTTTTCTTGGGCCAAAAGTTCCTCCAAGAATTTCTGTTTATATTCTCTGAACTTGAAAATTATGTTGCTCCAAAAGAAAGTCTTCATTTATCCATTCAAAGAAATGTTCAGTGAGTACCCTGAACATAGTGGGCCTGGACTCTGTCCTCGTGGTGCTGCTGCGGGTTACCAGAGGAGATGGTAAAGTTTTGTGGTAAGAGATATCTAAGCCTCATGTGATTCTGAAATTATATGATTTGGAGATCAGAAAGATTATATTAACCAAAATGGTCTTACAAACAAAACATTTTTCCCTTTCCTTCCAGAGAACTTAATTATTTTAAATGGAACCAGAAAATGAGTCAATGAGTCAGAACTTAATGAGACAAAGCAATACAGGATATTAAGCTCTTACTCTCCATTAAGAAAATAATATGCAATTCAGACAGAAAGAATATGCAATAGGGAGTAGGCAAATAACTGGTCCAAGAAAAATAGCCTCCATGAAAGATAAGTAATAATAATTTGAATAGAAGGAAACAATGTGGGTTTTACCAAAAGCTCTTACAAAAGGCAAAAAAGAAGGAGAAAAAAAAACAAGCTTGAAGTTTTAATGGAGAGAATAGGCAGCTAAAAGTAAAAAAATAAAAAAATAAATTTATCTCATAAACTCATAAATCAAGTGACATTACAAATAATGATTCTCCGTAAATCAAAGCTATTAAAAAGTAGAGCCTCTCTAAAAAGATAAATCAAAGACATGCTACAGCACCTCAAAGGTAGATGTAGGACACTGTTCCATAGGGAACTGTTTTCACACACTACGCGGAGGCCAGCCCAGGAAAGGGGAAGCAGAGGTCCCCATCTTTATAAGGTTTCAAGTCCTTGATTAGGGAAGGAGATGTGTGAGAATTTGTTTTTCCATCCCTTTATGATCCTCACCATTTTCTTCCTCCTGGTACACCACCATCCATTTATTGAACATGTATTTATTAAACCTCTCCTCTGTGCCAAGCGGTGTATGATGAATACAGAAGTGAGTGACGCTGAACATATACCTGCTCTATAAGCTTCCATTGTAGTGAAGCAAACAAACCTATAAGTAAGTAAATGCATAAATAAGTCAATTTTAGAATTTGCTAAGAATTATAAAGAGAACAGTGTGGTGTGGCGGTGTAATTGAGGGAGGTAGACATGGGAGAAAGGGTGATCAGAGAGATCTTTAATTAAGTTAAACTGAAACATTAGCTACAAGAATAGGACAACCATATACAGAATTCAGGAAAATATTCCAAGCCAAAATAGATGAACATAAAATGCTCGGAGGGTACAGTGAGTATGACAATCCTGAGGAACAGAACAGACAGCATTATGGGAGTCTAGGGAGATTTTTGCTTTTTTAAGATGAGTGATGATGTAGGATGTTTGTGTGCTGATGGGAATTACTCACTGCAAGGGTGAGGGGAGGGGGGCTAGTGTAGATAACAGAAACGCCAGTGATAAGATCCAGAGCACAAGTAGAGAAATTTGATTTTAGTAGAATCTGGGGCCCTTATTTCAATCTAACAAGAAAGGCTCAGAAGGTTTGTAAAATTGCATTTAACTTTATGAGTTTTGTGTTGGAAATAGGAGGGAACTCTCCTCTGATGTCCTCTTGTTTGTCCAAATCTCTGTAAGGCAAAGCCAAGGCAGATTACAAGCTTGTGATGCCGCCTCTGTCTCATGGCCAGCAGGGTTTAAAGGCAGTGCTTGCCAAGATCCCAGTGTCCAATCACTAGCTTTGTGGTGTCAAGAGACAGAGAACAAGGGACCCATTTGCTGGTGAAAATCACAGCTGTTAAATTATGGGATCCTCTTACAGTAGCAGCTTTATAATTTTTTTTTTAGAGTTTCTTTTTTTTAGGTTTTTTTTATTAAATTATTATCTGTGTACATATATTTCCATTGCCCCCCCCCCCCAAAAAAAAAAACATTCCCTCCCTCCCCAGAGTTTTGTGTCCATTGGTTATACTTATATGCATGTGCACAAGTCCTTCGGTTGATCTCATTTCCCTCATATTTCCCTCCCCTCCCCGTTGTAATTAGACAGTCTGCTTGTTGCTTTACTGTCGGTATATTTAACTTATGGTTCATCAGTTTATAATGTTTTTTATTATTCATAAAAGTAGCAGCTTTTTAAATCATGGCAGTGATGGTGTGATTCTGGAGCTGGCACTTTCCAAGTCAGAGGACAACAGATCCTTTATCCAGCCTAGTTTTGATAGTCAATGTTGAAAGTTTAATAAATTGTTTTAATTTCCAGATCTCCCAATGATTCCTCAAATTATTTCTTACCCTAGGATAAATTCCTCCTGCTTAAATGACCTAGCGGGGATTCTCTTCTCTGGCCAATATATTCAGGATCCAAGATCAGTCATTCACAAGACAATAAAGTCACTCAGAATATGATAGCAGTGAGGTGAAGGGGAAGAACAATGTCAGTATAAGAATGTAAGGGATGTGGTGGTTTGTGGATGGCAGCAATAGGAATGTTTACAGCTGATCCCAGGACATGATATGGATTTCAACAGACAATGGCAAACAAGTAGAACGTTTATCCTGCTTCCTGGCCCTAAGTTACATAGGTTTCTCAGAGAGAAAACTTCCTTCACTTGAAATGTATCAGGAGCTCTCATAAGGCAAGGGGCAAGACGGATTTCAGAAAAGGACAAATACAGGAGACTTTACTGTTCCTGAACCCTACAGTGCAAGAGGTGATAGTGAAAGGATTTTAGAGGGAAGAGGAGATATGGGGATTTAGCTATGAACAGGGGTACACAGAAATTATATTCTGGGGCAATGGATGGTCTAGGAGCCATGGACTTCTCCAGATGACCAAGCTAGGTCTATGGTGAGGCATGAGGGAGTTAGTCTTGGTTAGTCTTTCAAATAAAGGAGGAAAACCCGTTCAAACTCTTATCCTGTTGTCCTTGATGCTGTAGCTGTGTGAAGTGCAGCCGGTTCTTGGTCTGGATTTTCCAATTTCTTAAGTCAATAAATGTATTTTCACTACAGCTCCTTCCCTAATCATTAAAGGTAGACTAGACTTCCTTTAATCCCGTTTCCCAGATTAGCAAACGTCAACAAGGAACAGAAGGCTTCTTCTGAGTGAGCATGCCTTTCACACACCAAGGGGCTCTACATGAACTCTCACTGCACGGTGAGCTTCTGGAGACCACAAACCTTGTTCTGTTCATCTGAGTGTTTCTTTCCCACCCTTAGAATCTGAGGGTTTCTTTCCCACCACATCTGACATAGAATAAATGTCCACTAGTTCTTTGTTGAATGAATGAATGAATGGAACATTAAACATATTAGCAGAAACTCCCATCTTAGAAAAAAATAAGGTTGATTAGCATTAGGCAAATCTATACTCTTTTTTTTCCCCCATCCTCACCTGAAGATGTTTTATATTGATTTTAGAGAGAAGGGAGAGGGAGAGAAACATTGATTGGTTGCCTCCTTTACACACCCCTACCCGGGATTGAACTGGCAACCTAGGAATCGAACCCATGACCTTTCAAGTATATGAAACGATGCTTCAACCGAGTCATATCGGCCAGGGGAAGATTCTAAATTTTCAATAGACTCTTTCCCCATTTCCAAGTCACTCTCTTCTCAAAAGTTAGAGAATTCGATAAATGCCAAAAGGCAACTAGAGAACAGGAAGCAAAGCAGGTAGGAGCAGGATCTTAAAACAGTTCTCTCTACAGCTCAAGTCTAAATGCCTAACTAACTTCTTACTGGGTTTTAGATTTTAAGAAGAACTCACATGACTCTTTTGGCTTATAAGAAAAGATCCCATTGCTCTTAAGCTTCCTTGACCTGTGCAGAAACATTATACTGAGACTGTTGCTAGCTGTATATTAAAAAAAACCTGAATTATTCCAAAACGTCCCCTTAATACAAAATGGTGACAGAGGATGTCACTGCTCATTGTGCCTTATATAATTGCTGTCAAGTAATGATTAATAACATTCTTTCTAATAAAGTAAAGTGCTTCTATTTTGAAAAGCATGAACATTTGGCCCCTGGCGAGACTGTCACAGAGGATGTGAATTGGAAACACAGCCATCTTACAACTGCATTCCATAACACGCTGCTGAGCTTCTGATGGCATCACGCTCTTGACTGCACGGGAATTCAGAAAGACGGGACTATTGAACTAAGCTGAATGTTTGAATTTTAAAATATTTTATTTTCTCAACAGGAAGAAGTGTTTTCATGGGAATAGATAATAGGAGTTTGTGAAATACTCCTCTAAGTAGTTTAGAAATGGAAAATCAAGCATAACTTTGGTGCTTCCAGAGAAGTTGAGAGCAAAAGAATATTTTTTTCTCTCTTAGCATTCACTCAAATGCCCGTGAATGTGAAGCACTCTGTCTGCCAAAGCCTCTGCTGTTACTCAAGCAAAATGCCATGAGCTGGGAGGCAGCAGGCCTGAGGACCATGGTTACAGGGGTGACTTATGGCACATGCTTCGGTGAAACCAAAGAAATCCTCATGGTGGTTACATAGAACAGCACTGACGTGGCTCTGTTGGGTCTCATTTTGAGGATTACGCTTGCTATCAGGGACCTAACTTGGGGAGTTACCCACAGAAATTTCTTCCTCTGGCTCAACCCCTAAATATTCTGTTCTGCAATGGAGCTAAAAATCATGGTGTAACTATGAATTTGATGTTGAAGTGTTTAAAAAAATATCAAATTATAAAGGTAAAAAGCCATCCACGCCCGCCCAGCATTTCACATTGATACGTTCTTGCCCTGTTTTTGTGAATGGAATGGGAAAGAAAGAAAGAAAGAAAGAAAGAAAGAAAGAAAGAAAGAAAGAAAGAAAAAAAGAAGAAAGAAAAAAAGAAAGAAAGAAAGAGTGGATTTTTTTAGATCAGTGGACCCATGGAGAATCACTTGGTGGGCTGGCTCATATACTGGATCCCAAAACCTCTGAAATCTAGAGATGTTGTCTCTGAGGGAAGGAAAATGGCGGAAGAACAGGTAGGCAGGTTCTGAGCCTTGTCCCGAAGAAGAAGAAAGAGAGAGCAGCCGAGGGTCGCGCTGGGAGTGCTTGTCAGCAAGCCAAGAGACAAGCAAACACCATGGGAAACTGGGGGTCTGCTGATCAGGGTGCCCCTGACAGTTAAGCACCCACAGCTGGGTCCCTTCCTAGAGCTACCTACAGGTGCGGACAGGGAAATCTCGCCATCTTGACAGGAAGAGGTTTGTCTCAGAGGCCTGAATATCCACAGCCGCAAAGACCACCCAGCAGCTGTGAGCCCCTAAAGAAGTTGCCTCTGGCAGACCCTCTGACACGCACAAACAAAGGTACATTAGGAGTAATCACTGCCTATGTGACTTTTTTCTCAGGAACACATATTTTTGGATACAAAATAAATTTTTCTATGCCTCAAGGCAATTAGCAACATGGTAAAAGCACAGACAGTGAATTTAAAAATGTATATATATTGGCCTACCAGATCAGAGAAAGTTTTAGAAGAAATCAATCAGGCCCAGGAATATTAGAACAAACATAGTTTGCCATTGATGAATAGAGACATGCAGAGGGAAAAGACCTTCATGCAAGAATCAGGATGCCTTGAGGGAATAGTAGTCCAAGAACACAGCAAAGGGTCGTGAGCTCCATGGGATGAAAATGGGGTTATTAACATTTACAAACGTTAAGACAACACGCTGAAACACAATGGTGGGAAGGAACTTGTGCTCTAACTCAAGCTGGGCTTTTAGAGATTTTTTTTTTTCCAAATAGAAGCTGAAGAAGCCCAGGCCCACACTAACTGTCCCAGGGAATCTATTTCTGGAAAACATTTAGGCCCCTTAATCTATGGGAGTTTCTACGTAGAGAATGTAATTTACATTGGTGACCATTAATTGCTTTGCTACCACGAACAGAGCAGAAGAAGACATACTCAACTGTACAATTTATGGGGATAGGAAACAGATTCAAATTTTACCTGTGCACTCCTAATAGGAAGTTGACGAGCCATCTTGAAAGGCCATCCTTTTGGAAGCCCATTTCAATTCAGTCCTGTGAGATGAAGGAAGGCATCTGGTTATGAGTTTGGGACACATAGAATCCCAAGCCCAACCAGACATGTCTTTGGTTTATACCTCACTACACAACCATATTTTGTATGGGAAAGGATCATATCTGCAGTGTGGAGGCAATAAATACTCCAGTCTCAACTTACGAGTTGTTTTATAATAACTCCTATATCTGTAATCATATTGTAAATTATTGGTGAAGTCAGTTTCATAGTTGTCAATAAGACCTTCAATAACAGACATACTAATGGTCAAGTGTACCTGGAAATTAAGTTTAAACCTCTTTAAGAGGATAATTATAATGAAGAGGAGTTCATTTTAATTATTAATCAGTTAATTGTAGTATTAAATCTATCTGTTCAATCTTATCACAGAGTTCAAATTGAAGTAAAAAAAAAGAGGGGGTAGTAAGAGAAATGTTAACTGATGTAAAAACATGAGGAAACTTGTGGGAATTATAAGATGGTCTAACTGTCTTTTTAAATAAGTACCCAAAATAAGGAATCATTTGTATGTTACAGACTTAGCACTTAATTGGATATTAATGTGCCTCTGGTTTTGTGGAGGCCCAGAGGTTTTCACAGAAACAAATGACTTCACAATAGAAATGTACCCACTTGACCAACTCACTATGAAATACCCACAACACAAGCAGATTTCAGGCCTCCTGGTTTTCAAAGTGTCATAAACGTGCTGGTGATTGTTCAGGAACTGGAGACAAGGAGCATCCTATGTAATCCAGGAGTGCGAGGACAAAGAAACCTGGACTTGAGATTGCTTCAGAACCTTTCAAGGCAGATTGTCTCCTGCCCTTTTTAAAAAAAATATATTTTATTGATATTTTTACAGAGAGGAAGGGAGAGAGATAGAGAGCTAGAAACGTCAATGAGAGAGAAACATCAACCAGCTTCCACTTGCACACCCCCCAATGGGGATGTGCCTGCAACTAATGTACATGCCCTTGACCGGAATCGAACCCGGGACCTCTCAGTCCACAGACCGATGTTCTACCACTGAGCCAAATCGGTTTCGGCTGTCTCCTGCTCTTGATGCATTATATCCCTAGCTATTAATAAAGTATTGTGTGAGTATAAACTGTTTAAGTTCTGCTCAGCAGTCAAACATTAAGGTAATTACTGTAGTGCACAATTAATGCATCATGGAAATAGGCTGCGACATTCTCACAATTGGAAGTAGAATCTATAATTGCCAAACTTGTAAATATTTTTATTTAAACAAAGTAACAGGATTACAATTTTTTTTAGACAAAGTTAATACTGAAAACCATACTTCAGAATATCAATGCTCACTGTATCTTTATCTGCCATCAATCAGGTAGATTATTTTAAGCATTTGAAAAAAAATCAATATAACTGTCCTATAATGGTAAACCTCTAAATTTTAATTGCATATCCAATGAGTTGTAAATCTTTAATGAAATTATTCATTGATGAGAGCACCAACATCTCTTAGCTTCTGAAGTTTTGAGTGATTTTCAGTTCTTATAACCAAAGCTTGCAATAAGAGTTTAAAATGTCTTCCTAAAAACAAAAAGAACTAAACAAATTACACAATAATCGCTTGAATAGTGTGAAGATTTGGAATTTTTATATATTGGAATATTTAAATAGATGTGGAAAATATTTGCTAGCGTTCACTTCTATTGAATAAATTTACTTTATGTACTGAAAAGAACAACAACAAAAGACTCATGAATAAAAAAAAATTATACTATGGTGTTTTGACCGTAAAAATATTCCATTAATACAGATTCACTCCCTCGAGTGAAAAGGAGCCCAATTCCTTACATGGCTGCCTGATGCCTGAAATGCAGCAGAGTTCCATTAAGAAGGAAGATGGCCGAGTACCGAGGTGATAGCTACACAGGCAATCAGGAGTGTCTGCTCCATTTCTTAACTCCAAAGGAAGCACTCATGTAAGTCAGCACCAGGAATATTTGAGAAACCAAAATGGGGGGAAAGTTAATATCAAACATTTCAGGAATTTTAATGACGAATGAATTCTTTCAGTCTCTGCTGGTACAGACTCAGGTACAGAAATTTAGCAATTTTTGCCCATACTTCTAAGTCAGTGATTGTTTTCCCGTCTGTGGTCATTATTGCTGATTCATTAAATACACTAAATTTTTCAGATGTCAATGATCATTTTCTACCTCCAAACTATTAAGGTTTTCATCTTTTTAAATTGCTTCATTATCTTGAGTATCATTTGTTATGCTTCACTTATTCACATATATTTATTTAAATATTTTAATAAATTATAAAAATGTTTTAATATAACAAAAGTATGTGTTACTCTGGACATACTTTTCTCAAAACAAAAAGCTAAAGGTATTTTAAATAATTAAAATCTAATAAAAATATAACTCATTCATAGCATTTACTATATGCTATGCATTATTCAAAGTTTTTATACATATCAATTCATTTATTATTCCCCAAAACCATGTGAGATGAGTAATTTTGCTATCATTATTTTCAAGTGAAAACAAAACAAAACATAAAAACACTAAGAAACAGATTAAGATACTTGTGAATGCCAAAAGCTAACAAGGGTCAGAGCTAGGATTTAAATTCAGGTAGCCTGCTTGCAGAGTCCTGTACTTAATTAGCATAATTGATAAGAAATACTTCTTAATATATATGGTGGGGTCTTCTAGGAACATTAAAAAGTTTCTTCCACCTGAAAAGTTTTATTTAAATAAGTTTTAAACAGTAGGTTAGAAAATATCTTCAAGTGACTTGCCATTTCTTAATAGTAACGTAACGGCCATTTAACACATTATTTTAGAATCCCTTCATTGGATGGCTCCGATTAAGTCGGAGAAACTCTGTTGGAGATAAGGAAATGGCTTTATGTATCTCTCTTTTTAAAAATATATATTTTATTGATTTTTTACAGAGAGGAAGAAAGAAGGAGAGTTAGATACATCAATGAGAGAGAATCATTGATCAGCTCTTGCACACACACAATCCCCCCGCCCCAACCGGGGATGTGCCTGCAACCATGGTACATGCCCTTGTCTGGAATCAAACCTGGGAGCTTTCAGTCCGCAGGCTGTTGCTCTATCCACTGAGCCAAACCAGTTTCGGCTGTATCTCTTGTAATATAAATTCCCAGGTAATTTAAACATTGAAAAACAGACAGTGAGATGGTGGTATAGGAAGTCTCAGCCCTTGTTCCCCGATAGCAGTGGTCAGCAAACTCATTAGTCAAAAGAGCCAAATATCAACAGTACAACGATTGAAATTTCTTTTGAGAGCCATTTTTTTAAAAAAACTTAATCTTTTTCTAAGGCCACTTCTTCAAAAGAGACTCGCGCAGGCCGTGGTCTTTTGTGGAAGAGCCACACTCAAGGGGCCAAAAAGCCGCATGTGGCTCGAGCCGTGGTTTGCCGACCACTGCCCTATAGAAAGAATTATTTAACAAACATATACCAGCGAAAATATCTATATGAGATTTCTAGAATTCAGGTAAGAAGTGGCAGCACTCCACCCTAGCACAGAGCCAAGAATATCCACATTGAAATGGGTAAGAAGAGCAATTTCAGGCCCTCTGCACACTCACAGCTCAGCATTAGGAAAGAATGCCTCTACTCACACTTCTCTGGAGGGGAGTGTCTGGAGAGAGAACACCCACTCAAAACTTCTCTGGGTGGGACATATATAGAGTGAAGCTTGCATCCAACATTTTGGCTTTTCAAAGGGCTTCGCAAGAGAGTGATTTCCGGCTTGGCTCACTTAGACCGCTGGTGAAACGAACCTAGTTTGGGTGCCTGGGGCCACTGAGAACAAATAAGAGTGGAGAACAGCTGGCTGCAGCTAGTACACCCACACAATGGGAGAAAGATAGACTCTTCAATACCTGGTGACGGAAAACTAAATATCCACGGGCAAAAGAATGCATTTGGACCCTTATCTTACACTGTACACAAAAGTATACTCAAAGGCTTAACCATAAGTCCTGAAACTATTAGACTCCTAAAAGAAAGCATAGGGGAACAGTGTATATTACTGATCTTGGCAATAATTTCTTGGATATGACAAAAAGCACAGGTCACAAAAGCAAAAGGAGACAAGAGGGACTATTTCAAACTAAAAGCTTTTTCACAGTAAAGGAAACAACAGAATAAAAAGGCAACCTATAGAATTGATCAGATTATTGAAAACCATCTATCTGATAAGGGGTTAATAGCTAAAATATAAGAAAATGCCCAGCCAGCCTAGCATTGACATATGAACTAGGAGGTCACAGTTTGATTCCCGGTTGAGGCACATGCCCAATTTCGGATTCGATTTCCAGTGAGGGATGTGCAGATTCTCTCTCATCATGATGTTTCTCTCCCTCTGTCTTCTTCTCTGAAATCAATAAAATTATATTTTTAAATACATAAGAAATCCATTCAACTCAACAGCAATAATAGTAACCTGAATTAAAAATAGGCAAAGGATTTGAATAACATTTCTCCAAAGAAGATATATAAATGGCCATCAGGTATATGAAAAGATGCTCAAGATCATTAATTATCATAGAAATGCAAATAATTAAAACCATAATGATGTATCACCTCACACCTGTTAAGATATTCATTTTCAAAAGAAAGGAAGGAAGGAAGGAAGGAAGGAAGGAAGGAAGGAAGGAAGGAAGGAAGGAAGGGAGGGAGGAAACAAGAAAGAAAGAAAAGGAAGGAAGGAAAAAAGAAGGAAGGAAGGAAGGAAATTAGTGTTGGCAAGGATGTGAAGAAATTGAGACCCACATTCACTCTTGGTGGAAATGTAAAATGGTAGGTCTGCTATGTAAAACAGTACTGAACTTTAAAAAAAAATTAAAAATATAACCACCATATGGTCCAGCAATTCCATTTCATGATATTTATGCAAAAGAATTGAAATCAGGTACCTGAGAAGATATTTGCCCCTCCCCCGTGTTAACTAGAGCATTATTTACAATAGCCAAGACGTGGAAACCTAAATGTCTGCCAATGGATAAGTAGTTAAAAAAAAAAAAAAAGTGGTATCTACAAGGAAATACTTTTTTTTCAGCCATAAAAAAAGAAAGAAATTCTGTCCTAAGCTACCACACAGCTGAACTTTGAGGACATTATGCTAAGTGTAATAAAACAGTCGCAAAGGACAAATACTGCATGAATCAAATTACATAACATATTGAAAATAGTGGAACAGTAGAACTTACAGAAGAGAAAGTAGGATGAGGGCTGCAGGGCGGAGGGAGGAATGAAAAGCTGCTGTTCAGTGGGCAGAGAGCCCCCTGTTGGCAGAATCACCCGAAGGAATGGAGAGATCCATTATCATCAAAGGTGGTGTAATATTGAATTGTTTCAAAAACAACATATAATCGATGCCAAGTAGAAGCACTATTTACCCACTAAAGTATGACACTATTGGATAAACGAAGTACAATCACAATATTAAAAAACATAAAAGAAATAATGATTTATCAGGAATAAAACACTGAACTTTTATTTGTTTTAATATATTTTTATTGATTTCAGAGAGAGGGAGATGGAAACATCAATGATGACAGAGAATCACTGATCGGCTGCCTCCTGCACGCCCCCTCCTGGATTGAGCCTGCAACGTGGGCATGTGTGCTTGGCAGGAATCAAACCTGGGGCCCTTCAGTCCGCAGACCAACATTCTATCCAACTGAGCCAAACCCGCTAGGGCAAAACACTGAACTTGAAATCAAAAGCGGGGTTTTTGCAAGTCACTTGTCAGGTAACTTAACTCAAATTCGCCTTGTCCCCCCAGCCTCAGTGTTCAGAGTCTGGTTCTGCTCAGTTGGCTCCTCTGGCTGGGATGCCCTTAAACCCACGCCATGGTCTGGGAAACGTTCCTCCGACCCCAAAGCAGGATACGTCAACAATCTCAGAGTTCATCCACATCCATAATTCCTTCCCAAGTTTTTGGTCACATCTGTACGATTTCATTAAACGTGAGAAGGAAAAAAAAATAATAAACTAGGATTGAAAGGGCCTCTTCTCACAGTTTGCCTTAGGAAAAGGTCAGCCTCTTCTCAAAATAGGCTAAACGCCTCTTAGGTTTAGCCCAGGAAATCAAAGAGGAATTATGTATTCAAGGCACAGCTAAAATTAGATGGCAGAGTTCACCATACTGAAACGGTACACGAACAGAAGACCAGAACCAAGAAATAGACGGTAAGCAGGAACATGATGTAGGCTGACCAAATAGATGGCCGACAGTTTTCACGCTCATTTCTTAATTGGGGCACAGGGCAGAGATCAAATCAAACACTAAAGTAAAATGCAAGGGTTCCAGTAATCAATGACGTAGGGCAGTGTTTCCCAAAGTGTGGTATGCATACCCCCAGGGGTACGGGAAGAGTTTGGTGGGGGTACAAGTTGCACCGGAGTTTGGTGGGGATGTGCACTGCACCGTGCTTAGCTGCGCCTAATTCTACGTTCTCATGAGTCAAGACAAGACAGTCTTGTGAGGCGTGAGATGGTCTGGTGTGTAAATAAGTGTTATTTATAATATAACTTTTATTTATATTTTATTATGAATACTTTTATTTTTCGTTTATTATTATTTTGTGTATGTACCAAAAAAATAAAAAATAAATATATTTTGATTGTTATTAAAATACATCCATTTTTTTGACGAGGGGTACTCAGCGTTACAAAAATTATAGAAGGGGTACACATATGTCAAAAGTTTGAGAAACACTGGTGTAGGGCAAGATGTGGGCCTGGGCTTTCCTGGACTGGAACCAATCCAGGGAAATGCAAGGGGCTGATTTGCTGGAGAGCCAGACAAACACCAAAACTGACTTTCTCATTTAAGCTCCAGAAATGCCGGGGCTCCAGTCTTTTCTTGTTTTTCCTGTTGTATTTCTAGCTCTTATACTATTCCTACCTGGTCCCTTATTGATACTCAATAAATACTGGCTCAATAAATGTATATTTAGCTTGCAAATAAGGTTTGAATATTGGCTTTTAATAAGCGTGTTCCTTTGATTAATCACTTAATTTCTGAAGCCTTCATTCCCATATCCTTGAAAGGGGAATAATAATATACCTCTCAGATACATATGAGGTTGAGATAAGTACCTAGCAGACTACATAACATATAGAAGTTGTTAAATAAAATTGACCTGTCTGCCCTTTGCCTTTAATTCACTGTTCTAATTATTGTGACTATTATTTAAAGCAATATTGTGATGTTTTTAAAACATAAAGATGATTTATTTTCTGATGTTTGCTTAGAGCAGTGAAAAATTCTCTCAATTCTTTCCCATTTAAATGAACTTCAGTTGTGGGAAATGTTAATATATTTATTTACTTCTTTTTAAGAAAAAATAAAACACTGTTTCTAGATAAGATTTCTTACTATGTTTAATTTTTTAGCATTGTTTTTATTTTTTAAAAGATATTTTTATTGGTTTCAGAGATGAAGAGAGAGGGAGAGGGATAGAAACATTAATGATGAGAATCATTGATTGACTGCCTTCTGCACACTCCCTTACTGGGGATCAAGCCCGCAACCCGGGCAAATTTCTTTGACTGGAATTGAACCTGGGACCTTTCAGTCTGCAGGCTGACACTCATCCACTGAGCCACACCAGCTAGGGCAGCATTATTTTTCTTGTCCTCTGAATTCCTTGTAAAATCCCTCTTTGTGAGCAAAGAGGCCAAATCCAAGATACCCACTGGCTTCTGGCAAATGGTATAAGTATAGGGTTCCAGAACTGTCATCATCACTCTCAGATAAATCTAAATTTATCTGCATATGCATCTCTCTCAGTCACCTACAAACTTATCTTTGCCAGTGGCAATCATAACATAGTTCAGGATTGCTGACGATTATTTTGTCTGCGTGGCAGCTAACACAGTGTAAGTGTGCACTTTCAAAGCAATACTTGGGGGATTCAAAAACAATGATGAATTCACAGCTGTATTTCCTTTTGTACATAATTAGAGCCTTGAAAATGATCCCTTTTCATCAGAACAAGATTCTCTGCGAGAAAAGACAGATGGAGCCAAGAAGGCAAATAAGAATAGTGTGATTTGACAATGATCATTGCGACATGCATTATATAAATGTACACAAGTCTTTCCCAGTGTGGGTTGTAAAGTAAAAGAACTATGTGTACTGTGATTAAAAAAAAAATTAAACTCCACACTTCCCAGAAAAATATTAGACTTGCATCATATTTTAAAATTTAATCAATGTTATTCAAGGCATTAATACACTTAATAATTATTATTCTACAAATAAGAATGACTGCTCTTCTAATGATGGTCTTGTCAAGCCAGTGCACTTGCCCCTACTACCTACCCTGTTTCCCCGAAAATAAGACAGTGTCTTATGTTAAGTTTTGCTCCGAAAGATGCGCTAGGTCTTATTTTCAGGGGATGTATTATTTTTCCATGGAGCAGGTCTTATTTTCGGAGGATATCTTATTTTCGGGGAAACGCGGTAGATTATAACAGGGCTGTGCTTCTCTCCTTACAGAAGGGAGCAGGTGCCTGGGCTACATTTTTTTTTTTACTGCCATGACTGGCTCAGGTGTCCTTGCTAACAAGATGGACAAATCAGAAGCCATCTCTGGCCTTCTCCTAAGTGGAATTAGCAAAATAGAACCTCCTCTCCTTCTTGGGACACAGGTGTCATAGTCCCATCCATGAAGTGGGATGGATACAGGACAAAATGTGAGAATTCTGGGGGTGAACTCCAATGTTCAAGTCCCGAGTCTTCCCAGGGCTTCGCCATCAACAAGATGGGCTATCCCAATATCATTCTAATAAATCTTCCATTTTTGTTAAAACCCATTTGAACTGGATTTCGTACTTACTAATAAAGAGTGTGTGTAGGACTGCCACAGCTGTGCCCTGACTCTTGGAACCAGTTACCTTCCAATTAATGGGTCCTTTTGTATTTATCGGTTTGAAAACTAAAGCATGGTGGCTTTCTGTATTAGTAGTACAGAGAAGCGAAGTAGATCGATCATGCTGTCTTGCCAGTCAAATGAAGAAAATTGGTTTGAAATATTATTTTTTTTTTTGCCATAGAAGAGACTATTTGAAATTTATCAAGCCTTACAGGAAATGGGACTAGAAATAACTCCATTTGATGTCATCCTTGTGTCATTTCCATTTCTGCTCACATTTCTCTAGATAATATGTCAAGGAAAGAGAATACCGGTAGTTGTAATCTTTCAGAATACAGCAAAATGCCCCTGTATATTTTTACTTGGATGTGCAATCCCCTGTTTTCTTCCACAGTGAGTTGCCCCTGAGAGAATACCTTGCTTGCTGAACTGGGTGATTAACAGAAAAATGCAGGAGAGGACAACCTACAGAGAGATGGCACAAGAGCACATCTGGAATGAACAAATGGCTATAAGCAACAAGAAGGAGAGGCGAGGAGGCCATTGGCAGACCTGTGGTTAAGGTGGATTTGGGCTAAAGAGGATTGCTACAGGTGTTTGGAAATGTTAGACGGGATTTTGACCAGGCATTGTTAAGTATGACATAATATTGCACTTCTTTCTCATTTATTTATCCAAAACACTCTCAGTAAAACCCACATTCCTTGCTAATGCTTTGTAAAGTTGGATTTGCTTTGCAGGTTGTGGCAAAGTACCATTTCCTGATTCAGTGTGGTCACAGGGGCCGGGAAACTACCCAAAGGTTTCCCATAAAGACTTGGTCACACCTTCATTCAGTTGTAAATTGTAATTATCCTATCTAATAAGGAGGGAATATGAAAATTGACTGTCGCACCATAACAAGATGGCTGCACCCACAGTGGGGGCTGAGTTCTCATAATGAACCTTAATAAGCAATCAGCAGAGACCTGAGGCTGTGTGGTGCTAGACTGAGGCAGGGGACCTGAGGCTGTGACCCCTGCCTGGTTGGGCTTGACAGGGGACCTCAGGCCACACACCCTGCCCTGGTGCCAGGCCAGGGGACCTCAGGCTGCACCTCCCACCCAGCAGGACTTGACAAGGGACCTCAGGCTGTGCCCCCCCTCCCTTGCCCCGTACTGGGTCTTGGGACCTGAGGCCACACCACTTGACTATTGGGGGTTGATGGGGGACCTCAGGCCATGCACCCCACCCCATTGCTAGGCCAGGTGATCTGAGGCCGTGCCCCTTCACCTCGCAGAGCATGATGGGGGTGGGGCTGGCCAGGTCTGGATGTAGCCCAATGGGGGTGGGGCCAACCAGGTCTGGGTTTTAAATGATTTTGAGGAGCATGTGGGTGGGCAGGGACTTGACTCTGGTTCCCATGGCGCATTCCAGACTTCGACAGGAAGAAAATTTTCATATACATTTTACTAATTTTCTTTCATCTCTGACACTTCTATTATAGAGAAAGGGCAAATAGCAATATTAAATTATTTCATCTAATTAATTCCCTTTTAATGTGCACGAATTTCATGCACCGGATCACTAGTTCTTAATAATATAATAATCACTGCATAGGTCTGATCATCAGACACTTATGACACTTCCAACTTAAGCTCCACAATTTTGAACTGTTTGTATTAAGTGTTGTCAATTTTTGAAAGGAGGAAAATTAAGTGATTGTTCTTAGGTTCTTTGAAAGGGGACAAAAAAAAAAACCCAACAACATGCTAAAGGCACCATCTACAATCCTTAAGTGAGAAATAATCTATAAAGGATTTTACCCTGGAGACTTTGTCAAAGGCTGCACTTCTTAAAGACACCGATTTAAATGATTGTTACAGTAAAATGCACTTAATTACATATGGTGGAAGTAGCTTGTGTCATTTCTTTGTAAATAAGAACACCATCATGAAGGTGTCTTTCCCCCCCCTCTTTCCCATGGAACTCAGCACACATTCACACAAGTATACTTAGCATCAATTCTATATACCAAGTGGTTTTTAACGTTTCAAGGAACAATTATAGGGCCATATCCTAGAGATGAATGGTTTAACCATTCAGAAACTGGAAAATTTAGCTTAGAATCAGGATCTTGAAAAGAGAAGTTATGATAAGAGTCTTGGTCTTTGCCACAAATCCTTCTATCTCTACCCTGTTTTTCTCCGGTTTCTTTTACAAACTGGGGAAAATAAAAGAACCAAACCAGGAGCTCCGAGAGGATAGAATGACAACTGAATTACCATTGTATCTTTTTCCCCCCAGAAATACTCTTAAAATATTACCTGACTAACTGTGTTGCTGATTCTGTAATAGTGGCTCTAGGAATTACCCTACATTCTACTCAAACTAAGAGATGGACACATAGATATGAAAAGAGAGAGGCTCGTAATTTATATTATAGAATGAGTTGTGACAGGAAGCTTTAGATAGCATTGCTATCTCTATGGAAAACCTGATTCTCTTCTTTGAGAAGTTTAAAGTATTAGCATTAGTTTTCCCCGCCCCCCTTTTCTCTTTTCTTCACCACAGTGAAAATATACCATAACCTGTGCTCTAAAAGTACAGGGTTCTGAGTAATAATCAGTAATTTGAATACTAATGTTTCTCTATGCTATATTTATGGGGTGTATATATCCTTGGTTCAAATACTTCAACCCTGTAAGCAATCTACATTTTAATAAGTTTCAGTAAAATTATGTAAACAGCTAGAAGCTCTCCAAATCGAATAAATAATGATATTTCTACAAGTTTTTTTTATACTATTAATAGGCTTAGCCTTAACTAGCCAATTGTTACAAGGACCATGCTGTTGTCATGGCAACTTTGGAGAAGGTCATGATGAATGGCAAACTGGTTTGTGGTAAGCTAAAGAGATAATTTAATAGTGACTGCAGTGATGCCTGCTGGGAGGACAATGTCAAAACTTAGGGGACTGTGCTAATTTCTCATGTGGTAGGCTTAATCTAATCAAGCTAAAACAGAATATAGCTGGACATATATTCTTTGCATTCACCCTATTATTACCTACAGTTTTGTTTTAAAGGGTTGAGGCTGGTAGTATATGAATAATATAAACTACATTTCTATTTCTACACTTTCAAAACTTTTTTTTCATTTTCTTCCAAATGTGTGCCAATACATATCTTTATTTTTCATATTTATAGTCACTGGTCTAGAGAAAGCCCATATCTTTCATCCATAACAAGTCTCCACTGAAACAATTACCTTACATGTGGCAAATGGGAACTGAGCACAGAATAGCTTTTCTTCAAATGTGTCTCCTTATTACTTTAGAAAATGAATGTCCTTTAGCTTTTTTCTGACTTTGAATGTGGAAATCCGAATGTGAACATCAGAAGCTGGAAAATTAAGACATGATTTTCGTATGGAAATTGCATCTAAAGATACTGTTGTGAACAGTTATTGCAAAATCATTAATTATTTATTGATGTTCCATTTTGCAATTAGCTAATTAAGTAAAATAAGTAACACATTTTCTAATGAAGAAAAAGTGGACATGCCTCACTCCCAGGTAACACGAACCAGCAAAGGCTTCCATGGACATATCTTCAAAATCTACAGGTAGGGAGGGAATCAGGCTTCAGCTAGTGTTTAGTACTGTTTCCTTTCTCTACAGTATCTTATCCTAATTTTGAATCAAGATAAATTCATAATTTTTAAAAGACAAAATTAAATTCTTATAAAAGAAAAAAAAGAAATGTCTTCAAAAGAGATCTTTTTATTTTATCTTTTTAAAATATATTTTATTGATTTTTTACAGAGAGGAAGAGAGAGGGATAGAGAGTTGGAAACATTGATGAGAGAGTCATCGACCAGCTGCCTCTTGCACACCCCCTACTGGGTTCGAACCCAGGAGCCAAACCGGTTTCAGCAACAGAGATCTTTTTAAAGGAAGCTGGAATCCAATTCAGAAACATAATCCTAAATCCTAAAAATATAACTGGGCAGGCATAGCTGGGCCACTGATTCAGATTGGTTAAGGATGATAAATTACTCAAGAAGGGTGCTTGTAGGAAAAATTTAAGTGCAACAGATCATACAAAACATAGCATAGAAATAACTGAGGACATGGAAGCACGTTTAAGTTAGAAAGCAGGCGATCAGAAATGTCCCCATCAGGAGCATTCTACACCGTCAGTGGTGCCTCCATTTGTTCTTCTCTCTTCCCGCAGACCAGGCCTAGAGATGGAGCAGCCAGCTATGTCTGTGAGGCAACAAGTACATTACCAGAACATTTCCTATTGGAATAGAAACATAGAAAGAGCTTGGGTGTCTCAATGATACCATAGTTGAGCCACCAAATCAGTCTTGGACTAGCTGTCTCAGGACTTCTTGTTTTGTGAGACAAGGTCTAATACTGAGAGAAGAATAAAGCCCTCTAAACAACAACAAAAAAAGTCACTTATAATGAGAAAACCTAAACCATTATACCCACTGCAACTGCAAAATCATTTAAAACATGGTAAGAACAACATCAAATGAACCCTCAAATTGTATTATATTCCATTTCTACTATATAATGACTAAAGTACATGTTGTATAGAATTAAACTTTGCTGTTTCAGAAAACTACATCTCCATGGCCTTTCCTATTTTTATAAAACTGCATTATTTTCTAGATAAGTGAGGAATATATATGGTAAAATGCAAAAGATGTAAGAGACTTTACAGTGAAAATGAACTCTCACTGCCTCCTGCCTCTCTATCCAAAGTCACCCATTGTTATCATTTTCTATTCTTATTCTTTCTTCTCCTCTTCCTTCTCCTCATTTTCCTTCTTATCCTCCTTCTCTTTTGTTTTTCCACATCAAATGAGTAATGTGTCAGTGTTGTAACAAGGTATGATGGAGGCACAACTCAAACACCCATTACCAGGTTCTTAAGCAACCTTCTCCAGAGCTAAACCTTGAATTTACAAACATGTATATGAAAGGGTTTCAAGAAGGGAATGGTGAAAAGTGGCAGTCCTGATGAGAGATTGAAGAAGATGATGACATAAGAGCACTCATGGGTTTGGAAACATGAAACTCACTGATGACTGACAAGTTTTAAACAGACAGGCATCAGATGAAAGTTAAAAACAAAAACAAAAAAAGCACAGTGACCTAGCTGGTTTGGCTCAGTGGATAGAGAGTCAGCCTGAGTTCGATTCCAGGCCAGGATTGCAGGCTTGATCCTCAGAAGGGAGAGTACAGGAGACAGTCAATCAATGATTCTCTTTCATCATTGATGTTTCCATCTCTCTCTCTCTCTCCCTTCCTCTCTGAAGTCAATAAAAATACCCTATATAATAAAGAGGTAATATGCAAATTGACCATCACATCCTCACAAGATGGCTGCCTATGACCAGGCCAGCAGGGAGGTTAGTGAGGGACAACTAAACAATTGAATAAGCAGGCTGCATGGCATGACCAGGCTGGCAAGGGGGCTGTAAGGGGTGACCAGGCTGGCAGGGGGGTAGTTGGGAATGATCAGGCCAGCAGGGAGGGCAGTTGGGGTGACTAGACCGGTAGGGTGGGCAGTTAGGTGCAACCAGTCTGGCAGAAGGGGGCAGTTGGGGGCAACCGGGCTGGCAGTGGGGGCAGTTGGGGGGAAACTAGGCCTGTAGTGGGGCAATTGGGGGCAACCAGGCCAGCAGGGGTGGGCAGTTAGGGGTAACCAGGCCAGTAGGGAGGGGAAGTTGGGGGGGACAAGGCCAGCAGGGGATAGAAGGGGTGACCATGCTGGCAGGGCGGGGGGACAGTTAGAAGCAACCAGGCCAGCAGGGAGAGGGCAATTGGGGCAACCTGGATGGCAGGGGGGGGAGTTAGGGGAAACCAGGCTGGCAGTGGGGGCAGTTAAGGGTGATTAGGCTGGCATGCAGAGGCAATAAGGGGTGAACAGGCCAGCAGGGGGGCAGGGCAGTTAAGGGCAACCAGGCAGGCAAGCAGGTGAGCAATTAGGAGCCAGCAGTCCAGAATTGTGAGAGGGATGTCCTATTGCCAGCAGTCGGACATACCCCAAAGGGTCCCAGATTGGAGGGTGAAGGCTGGGCTGAGACCTCTCCACCCCCTATATGAATTTCATGCACCAGGCCTCTAGTATTTTTAATAAATAAATAAAATAAAACAAAGCACAGATCAGGTTTTCTAAACTGCTTGGGTTGAGTAATTAATTGAAAGCTTACATTTACCAAATATATTTCAATTATACTTTTTAATAGCAACACATCATTATAGAGTTAAATAATTAGTAAATCATTCCAAGAAAGCTCATCAAGCTTTCCCACAAAGGGAAAAATCAAGAAATTACTCTTAGAATGTCAATGGGCTTTTGAGAAAAATAACTAACATTCAAGAGATTAAAAAATTAAAACAAAATTTATGAAATATTTATTTTCAAGTAACATTTACTTAATAAGAGGAACTTTACCTGGCCTTCTTCACTGTTCTTTTATTATCTAAATTTCAACCACTTACTTTCTTCTGAAACCATAGAATCTAAATCTTCAGTCTGTCTCCCTCCTATGAACAGGCCTGCATTAAGAATTTTCTGGGGAGACAATACTATGTGGTTCTATATTAACACACCTTTAAATTTAATATGTCTACAATTGATCTCCTATTCCTATCAAATCTGGTGTCTCATCCTCATTCCATAGCCTCATGAATTACACACTATAATCCATCCTGTTTCCCAAAACAGAAACCTGGAAGCTAACTGTGGCCCTTCCTTTACTCTCTCTCTCTTTTTAATGTATTTTATTGATTTTTTACAGAGAGGAAGGGAGAGGGAGAGAGAGTTAGGAACATCGATGAGAGAGAAACATCGATCAGCTGCCACTTGCACACCTCCTACCTGGGATGTGCCCGCAACCAGAATACATGCCCTTGACTGTAATCAAACCCAGGACCTTTCAGTCCACAGGCTGATGCTCTATCCACCGTGTCATGTCGGTTTTGGCCCTTTCTTTACTCTTACCCCACTTAGCAAATAGCAATATCAAAACACTAGAGGTTCAGTGCACAAAAGTCATGCACAGGGGGGTGGGGGAAGGGAGGTCCCTTAGCCTGGCCTGCACTCTCTCACAATCAAGGACTCCTTGGGGGATGTCAAACTGCCAGTTTAGGCCCAATCATTCAGGATAGAGCCTAAACTGGCAGTTGGACATCCCTCTTGCAATCCAAGACCACTGGCTCCTAACCACTCACCTGCCTGCCTGCTTGATTGCCCCTAACCACTCATCTTCCTGCCTGATAACCCCTAACCATTCTCCTGCCTGCCTCATCACCCCCAACCCCTATGTCCTCCTAATCACTCCTAACTGCCTCTGCCTGCCTGACTGATCGCCTCTAGCCGCTTGCCTCCTTTCCAATCACCCCTTACTGCCTCTGCCTCGGCCTCTGCCTCAGCCTCTGCCACTGAAGCTTCATCCAGAAGGATGTCTGGAATGGTGTCTGGAAGGTCAATCGGGTGTCTGGTCTAATTAGCATATCAAGCTTTTATTATTATAGCTGTTATCTCTACCTCCTTAATACCTCTCCAATAAGTCTTGTAAATTCTATGGGACTCCATCTTCATTGTCTGGACAAAGGCCTTCTTCATTTCTGACAAGGATAATAGCAATCACTTCCATTATTTGACTTTTAAAAACATTTTCAATACGTTGCTTAATGGCTTAAGCCTAATCCTATGCTGTACTTGTCTTCCCAAAAGATTTCATTGCTGCCAGGTTAAGCTTCAGACTCCTTGGCATGACAAGAGAGCCCTTCCACCATCTGGCCCTTTATCTCCCATCGCCTGCACATGTGGACACATGCCCAGCATTTTTTCAGCTGCCGGACCTGCCCTTCTTGTTGCACTGATGATTAAAGATTTTAAATACTAGAGGCCTATTGCAGGAAGATTTGTGCAATAGGCCTTCCTTCTCCTGGCTGCAGGCACCGTTTTCTTGGGCACCAAGGACCCAGGCCTTCACTCCAGCAACAGCAAGTCTTGGCTTCTCTGCTCCAGCCGCAGTGGAGAAGCCAAGATTCTTCAGTCTTCAGTCATCTTCAGTCTTCAGTCCTCAGTCTTCGTTAGGGCCAGAGTCTTCAGTCTTTGCTCCACATCTGTGTGTACAAAGTAACCCGCCATTTTGTTGGGTTAATTTGCATACTCACTCCCAATTGGCTGGTGGTCATTGTGGAGGTATGGTCAATTTGCATATTCCTCTTTTATTAGTGTAGATAATCCTTGACAGTAGCAATCCTTTATTCAGGGAATCCTTTATTCAGGATTCAGGGAATCCTTTATTCAGTAGCAATCCTTTATTCCTCTTTTATTAGTGTAGATAATCCTTGACAGTAGCAATCTCCTTTATATAGAGATTTGATAGCATAATGTATGTCATAAGAGCTTTATAAGTACAAAAGCACCATAGAAATATGTTTAATTTTACTGAAAGTTTTGTTGAGAATATCAAGTCAGAATGCCTATCGTTAAGCATTTGCCAATCAGTTTCTTTAGAAACAGTTGAGACTTTGGGCCTAGATCCTGTGTTTCATAGCATGACTTATGTAAACAATAACCATTCAAATCTCCTTAGCCCATGAGGACAACAGTTGGCATTCACCTCAATTATGGAAAACAGATTGAAAATCTCCCAAAGGCCTGACCTTGGTTCCAGGACATTGGTAGTGCTAAGCATTTTCAAAACCAAATGGATTGAAAAAGGATCTGTAGCAGTTCAGCCATGAGAATACTTTTCATAGCTTCTAAAACCCTAACACTTAAAATCTTTACCGATGGATCAGCAGTTCAGATTTATAACACTTTCTTTTCTCTTTACTTTGGCAGAGAAATTAATGAGACCAAGAGTATGTATTCATTTGTACACCCTTTGTATCATTAATTCCCTCCAATTACATTTACACCCTACTCCAGACAATATAGAATATAACATAACATAGCCCACTTTTCTCAACTAGAAGGGTCCCTTAAAAGAAGGTGTATGTTCATTTGAATTAAGTGAAATAAACAAAAATTCATATTTTGAAGTTCTAACCCCCACTACCTCAGAATGTAACCTTATTTGGAAATAGGTGGGAAAGGTAATTAAGTTATAGTGAAGTCTTAAAGTCCTAATGCAATACAACTGGCATCCCGAGAAGAGGAAATTTGGACACAGAAACAAAACTTAGACACAGGGAAGACAGCATGAAGACCCAGTGAGAAGGTGGCCGGCCTTCTGTGAACCAAGAAGAGAGACCTAAACAAACAAACAAACAAACAAACAAACAAATAATACCCACAACCCAGCAGACACTTCCATCCCATAACATCAAGAAAATAAATTTTTGTTGCTTTAGCCACCCCATCTGTGATACTTTGGCAGCCATAGCAAATGAATACACTTGGAAAATGCATTTTTACCTTGTAAAGGTGGATCCGATTTTTATGTGTTCCAGTAAGCAATTTTCATAGTTTTAATTCATTAAGTCAGATTGCAAAAGTAATATTATTCTTACTCCTCAGTTAGGAAAAGGTTTAGAATTATATCTCTGCATATTGAAAAAAACACACACATATCTAAAGAAACGTTGTATTCTTATTTAAGGACTCCAACTGGCAATATAATTCAGATGCAATTAACAGGTTCTTGGAGAGCACAGATGTGGGTGGTGGTGTCTAAAGGGAGGATTCCGGTGCTGAGCTGGAACCAGGAATAGAATTCTTGTATCACATTGTGAAACCGGAGACAGCAATATTAATGAAAAATTCTTTAAATAATTATGGAATACATCGTGTGTGTGTGTGTATGTATGTGTGCGTTTTATGTCTTATGTGAGTAGCTTAAAGTTTTCATTTATTTCCAAGTGGTGAATCTCTCAAATACATAAAATCATTTTCATCCCGAAAAAGGACAGTCAACAGGTCTATTTCTATGGGCAGCATTTTTTGTTTCCACTAGTCAGAATATTGTTTAACCAAAGTTTACAATCCTTCAGTCTCAAGGCATCTCAAAGCCAAATAGATGAAACAAAGTAAAATTTAAAACTATTTTAAAATGTAATAGTAGCTTCTTGCTACGAAGATGAAACTGTCTGAATCTACCAATCACAGAGTCAGCGCTGCTAAAGCACCAGACTAGAGCAAGCTTCCTCCTTCCCCATCTGACCCCCACAGCCCTCCTGGAAGATCAGGGGTTTATCTCTTCACCCACAGCCTCCGGGGAACATTTAGGACTGGACTGAGGTAGCCAACTGAAAACAAAGGAATGGAGAGAATCCTATATAATAAAGAGCTAATATGCTAATTAGACCGAACAGCAGAACGGCTGTCCAGACAACATTCTGGATGACTGTCTGGACAACCTTCTGGATGAAGCTGTGGCTGTGAAAGGCTGTGAGAGCTGACTGAGGCAGCCAGGGCTGCAAGGGCTGAGCTCCTTGCACGAATTCCATGCATCGGGCCTCTAGTATTTTCAAAGTGAACAGTGATTTTCTCAGCCTTCTTCCCCAGACTGCTCCCAGAATGACTGCATGCAGGAGACCGTAGAGTTATTTTTTCGGAGAAACTGAACTATCTCAGATGGGTGCTAGTCCCCATGGTGGGCAAGCTGCCTGACCACCCTGCAGTGAAGTGCACCCGTTAACAAGCCCCATCTCCACGCACAGGTCCTCCAAGGCGCATCTTAGTCATTCACGCTTAAATGTGAATGGTTAGCTACAGAGCTACCAGACAGACATTTGAGGAGGAGCTTCCAGTGGAAGGAGAAAGGCCAAAACAAAGAGGGGGAAGAAAGGACCTGAAGGAAATGACGACAATAAATGAAGGAGAAGAAAATTTCAGAACGAGGGAAAACCTATAATCATATCCTTGGAGAAGAGAAGATATCATGAAACCAAAACAGGAGTGAATAAGAAACAAACCAACACTGGGCAAGAAAGAGCCCTGGTTTTAAAATATGATAAGAGAACTACTTCAATAGAAAGATCGGTATATAAAATCAGGAAAAACACTCTGACTGGAGTTCCTCGATGGTTAGAGCATCAGCCCTCGCACAGAAGGGCCACAGGTTCCATTCCCGGTCAAGGACACATATTTGAGTTGCTCCCCCACCTCACTCCTGCCTCTGCAACCAGTCATGCATCTCTCTCACATCAATGTTCCTCTCTCTTTCTGTCTCTTCTCCTCCCCACCCCAACCCCACCGCTCTCTCAGAAAAAGAATTGGGGGGTTGGGAATATCCTCATGTGAAGATTAACAAAGAAATCATCAATAAAGAGAAAAGTAAGGGAAATTGGAAAATTATACCAAGAGAGGCAATGTCTCAGTATGACTTCCAGAACAGGAAAACAAAAGAGAAGAAAATCATCAGAAACAAGAAATAAGAAATACTTTGCGGGGCTCAGACCTGGGCTGGCACCCCCATGCCCTCTCCCGTGAGCCTGAGCCTGAGAGTATCAGGGCAGGTGCTTTCCCGCTGGGCCCCTCAGTTTGCCTCTGTAAAAGGAGGGCAATGACAACTCTTATGTGAACCGGGATGAGGATTCTGACACAGTCTGACACCCAGTAAGCATTCAATGAAAGCAACACAACACATAGACCCCTGAGGACTTTCGGGGTTGGGTAATTCACAGGCTGATAATGAGCCAACGGGTCATTTCTGCTTTGGATCTAGTTGAGAGGCTGAAAAGTATATGCCTAGGAGGGATGGATGCTGGAATGAAGGCATGCCCTGGTGGAATGACCAGGACTATGAAAACGTGCCACCTAAAAGGAGCAAAAACTTTTCAGCAAAAATTGGACCATGTACCTTGGTTGTGGGCACATTCCCAGTAGGGGGTGTGCAGGTGGCAGCTGATCGATGTTTTTAACTCTCTATCCTTCTCCCTTCCTCTCTGTTAAAAAAAAAAAAAAAAGTCAATAAAATATATATTTTGCTGAAACCGGTTTGGCTCAATGGATAGAGCGTTGGCCTGCGAACTGAAAGGTTCTGGTTCTATTCCGGTCAAGGGCATGTAACTTGGTTGGGGGCACATACCCAGTAGGAGGTGTGCAAGAGTCAGCTGATCGATGATTCTCTCTCATCGATGTTTCTAACTCTCCCTCTCTCTTCCTCTCTGCGAAAAATCAATAAAATGTATTTTTTTAAAATTGGACCATGCAGAAATATAAGCCTTCTAGATCAAATTCACTTTTTCTCTTTTTAGATCACCTGATTTCCTAATAATCTAATTTAAGTCATAACAAATTTATTAACCATATGTAAGCAAAACAAGACCCATCTTCAGCTGTGTGCAGCTCACCACTTCCAATTTAGCAGTCTGAGGATGTACATACAACCTTGAGAAGCCATTATCCCTCAATCTTGCTCTGTGTGGCACTTAATAAAAGTATCATGCCCAGTAAAAACATCCTTATTACTGTCCATAAGAAGGACTATCGCATGAACTGCTTATTTATTGGTACATGAAAGTAGCTCTATTTGAAGTTGATGTTATTACCGAAAGGGACACAGAATAATTTTCAGGATTTGTAAGTACCAGGATTCTTTAATATGCCAAGCACTGCTTAATGCTTTTTAATAACCGAAGAGTTCATTGATAATCTTACTTCTTGGTATAATTTTCCCCTATAATTCTGACATTTACTGAAAAGCAAGATTTAAGCTTCTGTAATCATAGATAATCTTTTAAGTCCCCTTCTAAGGTCATTTTAATATGTTTTTGAGATGTTGCAGCTAGTTGCTGAAAATACTTAAAGTCACAAGCAATATGTACAGCAGATGATAAATAAAGTGAAATCCTGAATAAGAAATAATTTTCCTTTGACCTTGTAAATTTAACTCCTGAAAACTGAGAAAAATTGAATATCTAATTAAAAACAATAAATTACCACTTCTCTGTCCATTAAATAAAAATATTAAAATGGTTAATACTGTATGTCAACTATGACTTTAAAATAAAAAAGTAAAACAAATATAGTCAAAATGTATTTGAGCTGAATTGTAAGGGCCACTCTCTAGAAAATAGTTCTGTCTCTGAAACATTTTTTCTTTTTTTTCTTTTGTTAATCCTCACCTGGTGATATTTTTTCCATTGATTTTTTAGAGAAAATAGAAGGGAGAGGAGGGGGTTGGGGGAGAAAGAAAGAAGCAGAGAGAGAGAGAAGGAAAGAGAGATGATGTGAGACAGTCACATCAATTGGTCATCTCCTGCATGTGCCCCAACCAGGATTGGGAATCAAGCCTGCAACCCTGGTATGTGAGGAATGTGCCCTTGACCAGGCATCAAACCTGCAACTCTTTGGTGCATGGGCCTATACTCTACCACTGAGCCACACCAGCCAGGGCATAGCTAGGGATGAAATGAAAGTGAATACCCATTCTAAAAATAATCTTAGAATCCTCAAAAGGATAATTATTGGGCAAAATATGATGCAGACATGAAAAAATATCTTTGAACACTTAAAAACATATACACTAAAATCACAAGATAACCAAATATTAGCAGAAAGCTACTCTCTAAAATCCTAATTGCATTCATTAAAATCCTTCTTCTAGCACTTCTTTAAAAAGTATTATCACTCAATGCTGCCACTTGTCTCCATTCAGACTTTTTAGACCGGAGACTGCCCATTTACTTACTGTAGTCAGGTAACCGCTTTCTCTTTCTCCTATGGTAGAGTTGAGCTGTTGTGATGGAAGCCATATGGCTGACACAGCCCAAAATATTTACTGTGTCGTTCTTTATATGAAAAGAATGCCAATCCTTACAACACTAGGAGCATATATTAGGGGAAAATTTATTTTCTGTCCCTTTTGGTACATAGAATCCTAAAGAAAAGGAACACTACCTTTACTTCTTTTATATAATCCTTGGCATTTAATTACTGGGTCAATAGCTTATTTTTTTTAGGGCAAATGAGGAAATTTCTAGGTACGTGGGAAATGACTGCTGTCATCTGTCTGTGGCCACTGTATTTTTCGATGAGTTCCCTATGGAATACCATAATGACCTGGGAGATGGAATCTATATCAGTGGATGTCAGCATTTTCTTACTGTGGATTTCTTTTTTTTTCTCAAATAAAATCTCACTCTGGAATACCAACAGACAGAACAGACAAGAGCAATACTGTCTGCAGTTCCTCTGAAGGGAGCCAAAGGTCTGCGACCCTAAAATATACTTTTCAGGATACTGATTTTAAGCTGCTTTCTAAGAAACAAAAAGACTAAAAAAGAACCTTTGACCCTCCCCTTTCCTGCCTAAAAGGATTCAGGTAGGAAGGCCTGCTTCAGGGAGCGAACCTTCGCGTATTTGCCTGAGCATTTGGAATGATGGGTGGTTAAACAAAAGGGTCCATGCTAAAGTCTGTTCTGGATCCCTCGACCCTCTCCATTCCTTATAGTTTCTGGGTGCTTAGCAGGAATCTGTTTGAATTGCCTATTCCCCCTTCCAAATCCTAGACCCCTGCCCTCCTTCTCCTTTGTCCACAACCTCAACTGTCAAGTGCCTCTTTGGGCCTTAGTATAGCACCCTAAAATGTACATTCATAAAATAAACTTGAGACAGTTTCTCCTGTTAATCTGCTTCTGTTGAATCTAATTATTAGCTGAGCTAGAAGAACTGAGAAGGTGGGAGGAAGAAAGTTATATATATTTTTAGCTCCCACACCTCCATGGTTTGGCAGAAAGAAAGGAAAAAAAATTAAAAAAATAAAAATAAAAACCTCCAAAAAGTCATGAATGTTAGAAAGTATTGCTTGCAATGGTCTAGAAAATTTCGAAGTTATTATGGGCAATAGAACTAGACCATCAACAGAGAAAAATAATCAATTACTTTCTTTTAACTCATTGTCTTCTAATAAACCTTTACAACAGAAATTGTCACATAAGGAGGCAGTATATTCTAAAGGATATTCTCATGGAACTCAACGTATTTCCCATTAACTAGGACATGGCCCTGAATGCCAAAATAACCCAAATCATTCTGCCTCATTAATCCTAATACCTAACAGGTCCCAGCCTTTAGCAACTCAATAAAGCAGTGTTTATATTGATTATAGATTTACTCTAGTCACCACCAAAGAAGATAGCCATTTTTGGTTTATTGTTTAAAGCAAACTTAATAAGCTAAAATAGCCACAGAAATCCTCAAGATGTGAGAAGGAGTAAAACACTGATTATTGCAAAGGCAATCTTACTATAAATGACTCCTTGAGGCAATCACAAAAGCAATCATTTAGAAAACCTCTCTTTATCATTCTTTATTTAAATTTAGAGATGAGAATCATTGCATTTTGAAAACTGTTTTCTTTCTATGCATCAAGCCATACATAGTCCTACCCCAATACACCTTGTTTTTGAAATATGGTAGAAGTCATATTTTTATAAAGCCTGCTGTTTGAATTCTAACTCTGCTAAGTCTTATTAAAACACAGAGTACTTACCTCAGCTTCCAGGTGGAGACCTGGAGGCTAAGGCAATTATCCCATGCCTGAGACCAGATCCAGGAAATTGATTCCCACTGACTCAGTAGTTCAGGGATAGAAATTGTAGATAACCTTTAGGGACTAACCATTGAGCTCAGCTTTTGTTTTGTGTTATGGTCTATCCTCAACTTTTGTTTTGTGTATGGGCTATCACAAGATAGGGCCACATTCCAATGTCCAGGCAGGATGTGACTCGGAACCAACCCTTCGGGCTGTCCCCAGTCTTTAGAATTTAGCCTTTAAAATTCAAACGAAGAGAACATCCAAGATGGCGGCCTAGGCAGTCTCCTAAGCTGCCGCCTCATCAACAATTTAATTAAAAAAACAACTAAAATCAAAAAGGACTTCACCAAAACGTCAGGAAAGCTGGCGGAGTGGAATAGCTACAACTAGAAAGAAAGAGAGAGGCTCACGGATCGGACTGGGAGCCGAAAAGCTCTGAGGTAGGGAGACGCTCGCGCACGCGGCCGCCGAATACCTGCCTGGCGGGAGGGGAGGAATCCCCGATTGCACGGAACCCTTTCCGACTGTACTGAACCCAACCCCGGCTGAAATTCCGTGGTCCCAGGCTCATACGGGTGGAGTCTGGACTGCAGAGAAAGGCACCCAGAGACTCAGAGACTCAGAGACTGGGAGACCGGGGACCGGGAGTCGCAGTCGCAGTCTGCAGGGTCTACAGACTCGCGCGCGCGAGCAAGTACGCGCTGAGGTCTGACCGCCGCCTCTCCGGAGCGGAAGGAGTCAGAAGCTCCAGGTCTGACCGCGGAGGCTGCCGCTGCCTCTCTGTACAAGGTGGCAGCCTCTCTGTAGCGGAAGGAGTCAGAAGCTCCAGTCTGACCACGGAGGCTGCCGCTACCTCTATGTACAAGATGGCGGCCTCTCTGTAGCGGAAGGAGTCAGAAGCTCCAGACTACAGAGACCAGCCCAAGTCCGGGTGAGCCCCTGCGGCACCCACGCTCTTGCTTGGGGAACCTGGGCCGGTCAGGCGGAAACTCAGGCGAGTGCACAAGGGCAGGGCAGAAGCCAAGACTGTCAGTTCAGCCCTGAGACTCCGCCCCATCCAAGCTGAGCAGAGGCTTCTGCAGTTTTTCAAGTCTGATCCTATAAGACTGTCTCCAATACAGAAGTTATCCCAGAGTAGACACAGCTGATACCCACATCCAATTGGCCTGAAGGTCAATTCACAACAATAGAGACTTAGCTACAACAAAGCTGGGCACGCAGTCCACAAAGGGGATCACCAAGAGTGTCTACCTCAGGTAACTGAGGAGGTTGATCCACTGTGCTATATAGGACACCAAACACACAAAGCCATCCTACCAACTCTGAAAAATAGTGATAATGCCGAGACAAGGAAACAGATCTCAAACAAAAGAGATGGAGGATATAGAGTTCAGAACTACGGTTCTAAGGTTATGCAACAATATCCTAGAAAAGCTCGATAAACTCCATGAGACCCAACTAAAAAGTATAGATAAACTGACTAAATTGGAAAATATTATGCAGAGATCCAACAGCAGAATGGAAGAACACAAGAATCAGATCAAAGAGCCAAAAGACACTCCGCTGGAGAAGGAAGAAGAAAAGAGGATCCAGAAAGTTGAAGATAGTGTAAGGAGCCTCTGGGACAACTGCAAGCGCACCAACATCAGAATTATGGGGGTGCCAGAAGAAGAGGGAGTGCAAAATACTGAAAACATATTTGAAGAAATAATATCAGAAAACTTCCCTCACCTGGTGAAAGAAATAGACTTACAAGTACAGGAAGCCTACAGAACCCCAAACAAGAGGAATCCAAAGAAAAATTCTTCTCGACACATCATCATCAATATGCCAAGGGTAAAAGACAAAAAGAGGATCTTACAAGCAGCAAGAGAAAAGCAGTTGGTTACCTATAAGGGAGCACCCATACGACTATCAGCTGATTTCTCAACAGAAACCATGCAGGCCAGAAGGGAGTGGCAAGAAATATTCAAAGTGATGAATAGGGAGAACCTACAACCAAGATTACTGTATCCAGCAAAGTTATCATTCAGAATTGAAGGGCAGATAAAGAGCTTCACAGATAAGAAAAAGCTAAAGGAGTTCATCACCACCAAACCAGTATTATATGAAATGCTGAAAGGTATTACTTAAGAAGAGGAAGAAGGTCAAGTGAATTAAAAATCTCAGGAATAGAATAAACTGGTGAATATAATAGAATTAGGGGCAAAGAAAGGGAGTGGATAGATAATTATCAGGGTGAAGAGGTGTGGGGTGCAGAAAGAGACTGGATTAAAATTGTATAACCTATGGATGAGGACAATGATGGGGGAGGGGGTAAGGGCAGAGGGTGGGGTGGGAATCGGGTGGAAGGGAGCTATGGGGGAGAAAAAGGAGAAACAATTGTAATAATCTGAGCAATAAAGATTTATTAAAAAAAAAAAATAAAAAAAAAATAAAATAAAATAAAATTCAAACGAAGGAAAATTCCTGTGGTTTGAGCCTTTAAAAAGACTTGCCTACCCCTAGAACAGTGCAGTCCTATAGAGTCTACCTGCGTGTAGTGCTCTTGTGGCTGTCCTGGCCAGTTTTTTTTTTTTTCAATAAACCTTTGCTTGCTTTTCAAATTCATCATCAGCCTCCGGCAGTCTTATTTTGAACCCAGGTTTTGACCCCACAACAGTTTTATCGAGTGCTGTGTGATCAGGATGCATGTGTCACTGGAAAGGGGACCTGGCCCTGAGCAGGTCTGCCTAGGGCCAGCCAGTACAGTGTGGGCTCCTGACTCCGTGCAGAAAAGACTTCACAACACTAATCTGGCCGACTATGAGGGTACGTTTATTAAAGCTGGGGGCAGTGAAACAAAGGGAGGGCTTAGCAAAGAAGCAGCCACAGGAGAGCCCTGGCTGTGCTGCTTTGGTTCTCCAGAAATATTATGGGAACAAGTGAGATGAGGCCTGACTGCTCTAGCTCAGCGGGAAGTCAGAGAAAAGGGGCTTGGAGACAAGGTCAGGGAATTAGCCCGGAATGTGCTTCCGCTGCCCATTGCTCCCCTGGTTGCAAGTCTCATGGGGTCCCAAAAAAATTTAGGAGATGCATGTCTGTGAGGAAGAAGAGGAAGGGAAAGGCATGGGTTTGGGAGAGGGAGAGAGAGAGAGAGAGAGAGAGAGAGAGAGAGAGAGAGAGAGAGAAGGAGAGAGAGAGAGAAACACACACTGGGTTCTTTGTCTTGAGGGTTTTTTATCTCTTTCTTGTAGGAAGGAATCTCAGGGATGGTCTCAGGGGAGAGTTTCAGCGAAATATTCATTAGTTTTCCAGTTGTGCCCTTTTAAGGACATACTCTCCACTGATTGGTCAGCACCAGGGCAGGGGTGATTAGTCATTGCCAGTGGTCCTGGTGTCGCCCACCTGGTTTTGCTGCTTTTCTGGACCTGGAGCTGAAATACAACTGAGACCTAGAGGTTATCTCCAGGGAGTTTGTAGGGCCCCAAGATTGAGGAATAGACCTTCCCCACTGCCTGTTCCAGGATGTGACCTTTACGGTTAAAGATTAGACAGGGATGAGGTCAGTTCTTTACGGTTGAAGATTAGGCAAGAATGAAATCAGTCCCCAGAAACTCCATACCCTGAGGACTTACCCAGAGGCATGGGAAGGGGAGAGACAAAGGGGCTTGCAAGATTAAAACATGTAATTAACGAGCCCAGCTCCCCTTCTTGGAATTTCCTTGTTCCCTTCTTCCCCCTCCATGTGTAACCCCACCTGCGTGTGGTTTTTGCCTTTATAAACTCATGTTCTGCAGTTACTCGGGGCTCCAGGCAGCCAGCACTGTTTCTGTCTGCCTGAGAAGCCCCTGCGCTGCGCTTGTATTAAAACCTCATGCTTTTTGCATCAAGTTTCAGTCTTGGCGTTTGACTTGGGGTCGTCGCCCACTCCGTCGGACTCACCGGGGGTCTTGGGACCTTACAAGCTGACCTTCTGTATCTGCTGTAAATTGCTCAGCTGTCTGTCTCAGTTTCCCCATTCCACTTGCCAAGGAAATTACTTAAATTCTTAGGCAGGAGTCTTATGCCTGTCTTGCTTTTTCCTGCAACATTTGAGTGAAATGATAATATATAAAAGAAATATTCAATGTCTACAATGTCTAAGGGGAAAAGAAAGTTTTGTCTAACAGAAGATAGATATGCTCTCATTACTTAGAGTTGGCTGCCCATGTGTGCTGGATTTTGCAAAACAAGTTCCAGCCACAGAGCCTGTTTCCTCTACCCCGCCTAGGTCTCTGGGTATTGGCTTGACATATTGGTTGTAGGCTGCATGACATACCCTGAAGTCAGATGTGGCTCTGAATATAGGCTCTGCCATGAAGAAGTGAAGGGACCTCATGCTTCATGATCTTTATCTTGCTCATATGGAGGGGAGATTATGAGAGAACTTTTTTCATAGGGATGATAAGAGGATGTGATGAAGCAGTATGTATAAGCACTTTGCATGACCCAGGAAAGGTAGGCAAGGGGAAGGAGATAAGCATCTTCCCCTGGATTCTCCTGCCCCATTTACCCTCTGAATGCCATGCCTGGCCACCTGTTAGGGCTCTGGCTCTGTCCTACAGTCCAGCCTGGAGTCTGACCACTCCAGTCTGGAGTCAAGACCTGCTGTGCGATTTAGAAGAACAAATAAACACCATAATGGGTTTACTCGATGTTCTGGGACTTCTGTGAAGTAAAATCCCAAGTAAAAGAATCACTGAGATACTTTATAAAAAAATGATGAGATCCTAGAGGGCAAAAGTTAGAGAGCCCTTCATCGTCAGATAAAGGAAAACAGACAACAGAGGCAGAGAAACGGCGGATTGTTTGTAGTGGTCAGCAAACTCATTAGTCAACAGAGCCAAATATCAACAGTACAATGATTGAAATTTCTTTGGAGAGCCAAATTTTTTTATTTTAAAAAAAACACATATTTTATTGATTTTTCACAGAAGGGAAGAGAGAGGGATAGAGAGTTAGAAACATCGATGAGAGACAAACATTGATCAGCTGCCTCCTGCACACCTCCTACTGGGGATGTGCCTGCAACCAAGGTACATGCCCTGGACTGGAATCGAACCTTGGACCCTTCAGTCCGGAGGCCAATACTCTATCCACTGAGCCAAACCAGTTAGGGCAGAGAGCCAAATGTTTTTAAACTTAAACTTCTTCTAACGCCACTTCTTCAAAATAGACTCACCCAGGCCATGGTATTTTGTGGAAGAGCCACATTCAAGGGGCCAAAGAGCCGCATGTGGCTTTTGAGCCACAGTTTGCCGACCACTGTTTTAGAGGATGAAAGGAAGCCTTAGGAACTCCACTATGCCCGGAGTAAAAGGTGAGCATGGCCTGCCTTCTGAATTGGGCTGTTGCAAGCACAGGGGAAACGCCTCTTCACACGCATTGTAACTCTCCGGCACTAGGTGCTCTCGCGGGCAGCACTTATTCCACTTTAATCAGTAAGCACTGGGAGCTCCTTGAGAGTGGGAGTCACATGCTCCCTCCCTCCTCCTTTCCCCTCCACTTCCTGAACCTGTTACAGTGCTCAACACTCAGAATAAAAGATACTTATCCATTTGAACACCAAGTTCTTTAAATTCAGACATGAATTATGTCCCGCTGTGGATTTTGTACACAGGTAATAACGCCTATTAATCCTGAGATTTAAGAAAAGCTAGCAAAGTCGGGATGGGTATGAAATCTGGAATGTGAAGTGTAGCGGATACACCAGGGAAGCGGGTGTGTTTTAATCAGACAGGTCCAAGTCCAAGTGTCCTCTTGCAGCAGAAGAGCAGAAGCCAAGCACAGAAACGTCATTCCTGGGCTATTGCTTTTTAATTGAGGGATAATCAACCTATATTAACTTCAAGCATACAACACAAGGATTTGATATTTGTATATACCAGGCTTGGGCAAACTACGGCCCGCGGGCTGGATGGCTGTTCTAAACTATTGAAGAAGAAAAAAGACTGTACCCTTTTATGTAATGATGTTTACTTTGAATTTATATTAGTTCACACAAACACTCCATCCATGCTTTTGTTCCGGCCCTCCAGTCCAGTTTAAGAACCCATTGTGTTGTCAAAACCGGTTTGGCTCAGTGGTAGAGCGTCGGTCTGCAGACTGAGGTGTCCCGGGTTCGACTCCGGTCAGGGGCATGTACATTGGTTTCGGGCACATCCCCGGTGGGGGATGTGCAGGAGGCAGCTGGTCCATGTTTCTCTCTCATCCACGTTTCTAGCTCTCTATCTCTCTCCCTTCCTCTCTGTAAAATATCAATAAAATATATTTTTAAAAACAAATAAACAAAAAAGAACCCATTGTGGCCCTCGAGTCAAAAAGTTTACCCACCCCTGGTATATACTGTGAAGTGACCACCATAATAAGTCTAGTTAACATTCGCCATCATACATGCTCCCCACTCCCCCCTCCCCCCCTTTGTGATGTTTCCAATGCTAGTTTGACCCTTACACAGATCCAAGTTCAACAATACCCAGTGCCAGCTCCTCGGCCATCTCAGCAATGCTGATTCTGGGAGCATGTGGTTCTGGTTTGTTATTCTGATACTCGAGGAAGAGTGTCACAATTCTAAGTCACACCCTTATGCAAGTGGAAGACAAGCAGAGTAGAACCCTTCCTTTATCCCACCGACCATATCATTTTCCCCAAGAACCCGACATACTGACTCCACTTTAGTTCTTTGAAAACCTTATTAATAACGATGATTTAGGCTTTCCCATAACTTCTTTTTTATCTGACTTTTTCTCACCTTTCTAGACCAGTGGTTCTCAAGCTGGCTGCATATTCACATCACCTGGGGGCTTTTAAGAAATACCAACAGCAGGGCCCACCCCTGGAGGTGGTCTGAGTTAATTATTGGTCCAAAATAGGGCCTAAGCTTCAGAATTTTTTAAAGCTTCCTACCCTGTTTCCCTGAAAATAAGACAGTGTCTTATATTAATTTTTGCTCCCAAAGATGCGCTAGGTCTTATTTTCAGGGGATGTCTTATTTTTTCCAGGAAGAAGAATAAGATACACATTTATTGTTAAATGAAAATAAAGGAAATTTATTACCTGTATACGGTATGGTAGTACGGTAGTTGTCAACACAAACCAGACAAACTGTGAATCCTACAGTATCAAGAATTTACTCATTTATTCAATGACAATCATGTCATCATCTTCTGGAACATCATCATAACAATCCAATTCCTGAATTTACTGGTGAATTTCTTGGGACTCCATTTCTTTCAGAATCAGTGGACCAAATCTCTCATGTTTAGCAATATCACTGTCTTTAAATGAGTATTTCTTACCAAGGTAGCCTGCTTGCAGTGGATTTGCAATGCAACTGTCAGTGATTTTCTCCCATGAATTCTCCACCCAACTCACAACTTCTTGCAATTTAGGTTTCACAAAGTTTCCACACTGATTTCTCTCCATTCATACAGCAGTGACGTCAGGACTCCGCATAACGTCACTGGTTTCTAGACGCCAGTCGGGGTGGCCCTAGGGACCAGCTTACGGTAAATTAATTTTCATTCTGAGACAGAGCCTGGGGGCCTTATTTTCGGGGGGGAGTGCCTTATATTTCACTCAGAAGGAAACCTTTAAGTAGGTCTTATTTTCTGAAGATATCTTATTTTCGGGGAAATATTTCACATTATTCTTATATGTGACTAAGGATTAAGGAATACAGCTCCAGTCAACCTCATTGGTACCTAGAGCTTCAATTACTATCTGTATTAACCCCCAAAACTGAGGTCCTCAGTTCTGCCTTGCCTCTAAGCCCCAATCTATATTTGGCATCTCTTGCCCTGCTGGACCACAAGGTCCACGAGGATAAGGATCATGAGGGTTTCCTGCTTGCCTATTTTACCCCAATGCCTGGCACATGGAAGATGCTTACTTAATATTTTCTGGTTAATTAATTTAACTTGACCATCCTATAGGATCAAGGAAGTTAATGTCTTCTGGGGACAAAACAAAACTCACTTTTGGCGATAACAACATCCTTCATTGACAAGAGGGTGAGAAAATCCAAAGGATGCAGGACACAAATGCATCTAAATCTAATCCAGAATCTGTGGCCAGGGTAAAGCTTTTCCCTCTCTTCTACACACTCAAAACCAAGATAATAATGACATTTTTCTAGTTGTATTCCAAATATATATATATTAAATGTTTATTTTTATTGATTTCAGAGAAATATATAAGAATTATCAACAATGAGAGAGAATCACTGCTTGGCTACCTCCTGCACATCCCCCACTAAGGATCAAGCACACAACCTGGGCATGTGCCCTTGACCAGAATCGAACCTGGGACCCTTCAGTCCGCAGGCGCATGCTCTAACACAAAGCCAAACCAGCTCGGGCCAAATATGTTTTAGAGGCAAATTGCTTTGAACTATTTAGGAAAGCGGTGCATGTCATATTCATTAAAAACTTCAATTCTACTTCAAGATTATTTGCAAAGAAAATGAGTTGCTCAACCCACTTATATTTTTAAGATGAGCAAGTTAAAGTTCAACTCGTTATCACTTGGTTTTCAAAACTACCAAGTCAAGGAAAGAAATACAGCCGAACATTTTTTATGCATGCAACATCTCCTTATCACTCTACCACATGCATCTTTTTTTGTTGTTGTAGTTGTTGCTATCAATCCTTACCTGAGGATATTTTTCCCATTGCTTTTCAGAAGGTGGGGAGGGAGAGGGAAAGAGGAAAGCTGGGGGAGAGAGGAGCAGTGGGAGAAAGAGAGAGTGAAACATCATTGTGAGAGAGACCCTAGACTAGTTCCCTCTAGAAGTGGTCCCAAATGGGGGTTGAGGGTAGAACCATAACCTTTCAGTGTGCAGGCCAATGCTCTAACCACTTAGCAACACTGGCCAGGGAGTGTGCCACTTTTTTAAAACTGAAATTTCCACCTGTTCACAAAATCTTTTTCAAGTGAAAGCCACTTGCAGGATGTGCCTGTACAGAAATGCAAAACAATGCCAGAGTGATCTGGACATTTTGTATGAATCTCCTACCTCCTCAGAGAAAGGGAGCAGGCCCCTTCATAGCCACTTCCTCCTGAGAAAACATTTTAAGTACTTACCATATCATAATAAGGCAGGCCTACTTGGCCACCGGGATAAAGGCCCAGCATCCGTAATTACTGTGGAGTGCGCTGGGTAATTACAGGACTCCTGTACTTTCACCAGAATAGAGCTTCTAATTTTGTCAAAAGCCTAACTTTATAAAATCAGAAACGGTTACCAAAGAAATGACACCAAGTGGGTAAAGCCTTAGGCTGCTGAAATGAGAAAAAGCGACAAAGAACTTGTGCAGCGGAAAGACAGCCTTGAGAAGCTTACTCTGTTGGTTCATTGGTTACTCTTAGCACATCAGCCCCGCTCAGCCCATCGGCAAGCCCATTTCCCGCATGCGTGACACACCCAGTTGTTGAAGAACACATCTGAAATCCTCGCTGGTTTCATTTCTTTGTTTTAAAAGAATGACCAAGGGGAACCAAGATGGCGGCCTAGGTAGTCTCCTAAGCTGCCGCCTCATCAACAATTTAATTTAAAAAACAACTAAAATCAAAAAGGACTTCATAAAAGAATGACCACGGTGATACTAATCGTAAAATCCTATCTTTTGTTTGTTTCCTTTTTCTTTTTGACTCCCTGTTATGCTCTATTAGTCCAGGAGAGAAACACACACACACACACACACACACACACGAAATCTTTAGGTGGCTAAAGCAGTCACTCATTAAAAAATGAATCCAACAACGTAAATGAAAATTCAAGCTTCCTTAGCCCAACAATGTCACACTTGATAGAAATGTCCCTGGTGCCATTGCTCCTTGGCTTAAATTGGCAAAATATTTGAATCGAATTAAAGGAAGAAAATGTTGTTCAACAATAATGCCACTTATTGAGTACCAAGCACTGAGCTAGATGGTTTACATGTATTATTTAGTATCAAAGCCACACAGTATCACAATTTAGATGCTGTTTTTCTAAATTTCAGAGGAAGTCATTGAAACTTGGAAATAAAGTCGATCCTGAACAGCCGGGACCAGCGCTCATGTGCCAGGCCCCAGTGGACACCTCTGTGTGCTCCTTCCCTGCGGGGGCAGGAGGGAGCCAGCCCCTGACAACCCTATCCCCTATCCCTAACCCAACCAATCGTCCCCCATCCCTAGCCCAACCAATCCCTTATCCCCTATCCCTAACCCAACCAATCAGGGTGATATGCCCCCGGGTATAAAACCCATGGAAAGGGGACTTTCGCCCTCTTTCTCGCCTCGCTGTTGCCGGCGTTGGTGGGACTGAGCTCGGGCTGGTCCGAAATAAATCCGGACTTCCTGCAGTTACCTCGGATGCGGCTCCCTGATGGTCTTTGGTATTCAGGTACAGGGGCACAACAATCCCTCCAGTTCCTTGTTTCTCAAGGCGGTGGGGTGGGTCATGGGTCAGCAGCACTGGCCTTTTCAGGAGCTTATTAGAACTGTGAAATTTTAGCCACACCACAGAACTACTGAGTCAGAATCTGCATTTTTACAAAGGCCCCAGGCATACCTTAAATTTTGTGTATGCCTTAAAGTTCAAGGCATGGTCTACCTCAAACACCTGGGGAATGACTGAGACAAAAACCTACCCCAGGTATGTGTGTCTCCAAAGCCTGCGCTCTGCCTCTCATGCCACATTGCCCCTCTAAGCACCATCTTCATGGTGCCAGCATCCCTGCTCTCAGCCCTCCTGCTAGAAGCTGCTTCTCGGGAGAGAGCTGAAGGCACCTGGTAGGTTTCCATCAGCTCCCAGGGGCTTGAAGCACGTGACCCCCAGTTAAGTGGGTTTTCCATCTCTGCGTGCCCTCACTTGCAGTGCTCAGACTCGTGATTTCCCCCGGGAAAGTACAGAGGAGTTTTCATATCCCATTTCCTGTTGCCCAGAATCATCTGCTGAGGGCAGATGGGCATCCTTCCAGCACCTCCGAAAGCCTGAGAGAAACAGGGGGGCTCGCCACTTCTGGATTTTTTAGCTTTGCTCTTTTTCAGTTTTGTTTTCCATGTCATCGTGGCTCAGTGGGAACTGAATCACTGTACATGCAAATGGCTGTGATTGCCTTAGGAAATGCAAATAAAGAGCTATCATCACTCAAACCAAGGGGTGGGAAGTTTCACAAGGAGAAAACTTTCATTTGCATAAAATTTTTTTTATCTCTTTATTCCATGACCATAACTTTTTAAACCTTACGGTAACTGTCACTAAATTTGATTAGTTGTGAAAATAGCAAAATCTGGAGAAATAAGAAGCTGAACTGGCGGAATTGCCCATCACACAGGTTTAAACGTCTGAGCGTCATCTATAATGTAACACTCAGAAGGGTTCACTCGATGCTCTGTCCTCTCCTCCCAAAACAGAACAATTCCTTATCTAAGAGGGATGTAGTGAAGCATGCCCACCATGAAGAAAACAAATTGAATACAAATAAGGGACTTTTCTTTCTGAAAGCAATCTTAGCAAAAATGAAAGTAAAGCTACCTTGTCTGGATATTTAGAGCAAAGAAAATGTAGTCGATTTGGGAGGAAAAAAATGTCAGTGATTCAAAAAATAAGCATATACTGGGAAAATAAAACTTCCCTCTCCAGTTATTGATACAATTTTAGGGAGCCATCTGATGATAACCCATTTAATAAAACCCTTTTAATAAATGGATTCAATAAAAATGCGTGGGGGGGTGGTTATCCAATATGGAACAGGTATGGTCTAATTATGTAAGATCTATGACTCTGAAGATAGAAGAAGGTGTGGGGTTGAGAACCTGAGGATACTGAACAAGCCATGGGAAATATAATGCAAGGTCCTACGCTTATCTGAAACACAGTGATCTTCCGATGATATTTTCTTTCCCACTATGATTCCCCAAATCCCACTGCCAGATGATGGCTAAAACTTCAAGGCTGGAGTCAGGACCGCTTCTCCCAAATTATACCAGTCAGCTGCCTGCATGGGACCTAGAATGCAAGGCTGGTCAATGATTCAGAAGAAGTGGACTCTGAATGTAAAAATGTTGTAGCAACCTAATTTACTTTCACTGTGTGTTCCTTTTTATGTATACACAGAGTGATATATATAAATCCCTCCCAAAAAGATCTAAATAAGCCTAGGATATTTACTTTCAATTAGTACAAAGTACATATCCTACAAATAAGGTGTGCTCTGGTTTAATGGGCTTTGCTGTTTCTTTCTTAATGGTGCATGTTACCATTCGTGGCATCTTAATTTTGATGAAATGGGGTAAAGGGAGGATGTGTCTGGCAGAATTGTGCTGAGGATAGAACAGACGATATGAAAGGCCAAGCACAGTACGTGGTATGTGGAGTGTAAAACAAATATTAGTTATTAGTGATTTTTTTAATGAAAAGTATATAAATTGAAGGACTGCTTAACCAATGTGTGCTCCCTTGCAGTCTTATAATTCCTGTTAAATACTGAGACCTCTTTAATTAATATGACTATTGTGGTTCTTTAATTAATTTGGCTGTTGTGTTAAAAAATCTGCCCTTGATTCTTTGGAACTCCTCCCTTCAAACATTGGCTTACTTGGTGACTGGATTCTTTGAATTAAAATGTGGCAGAAGTGACTGTCCGTGACTTGGAGGCCAAATAGCAAAAGACATTGTGGTACCCTCTTGCTCTTATCCTTTCTGGCATCACGTGCTCCTGGAAGCCTGCTACCAGGTCATGGGAACATGCTAGCAACCCTACGGAGAGGTCCAGGTGTGAGGAACTGGAGCTTCCTGCCAATAACCATGTGACTGAGCCACCTTGAAAGTAAGTCCACCAAGCCCAGCCAAGCCTCAGATGACTGTAGTGCTGACCATTGCCTTCACTGTAACCTAGTGAGACCTGCTGAGTCAGACCACCCAGAGATACCTCTCGTAATTCTTAGAAACTGCATCTATGCTTATAATAGGGTAATATGCAAATTGGTCTGGGATGCCATCACGTAACCACTGAACAGCAGGAGGGTGGGGCAGTGAGCTACAAGCAGAGGAGAGCTACAGGAGGGCGGGGCATCGAGTTACGTGCAGCAGAAAGCTACCAGCAGCAGCAGGCGGGGCCGCCAGCTAAGGCAAGTAGCAGCAAGCTACTCATGCATGGATTCATGTGCAGGGCCACTAGTGTCACAATAAATCTTTGTGTTTTTTTTTTGTTTTGTTTTTAAATCAGCTAGATTTGGAGATCATGTGTTTTACAGCAATAAGTAGCAAATGCAATTATGTTATTCCCTTTATACCAACATTGGAGGAGGAAAAGTTTCTGGCATCCTCAAATTGACATTTCTGTGCAAAGAGGTTTGAGTACATTTTCTAGATATATTGTATTCATGAAAGCAAGTGTTACTGCTAAGTCTTTTACTCAAGAAAATATGCTATACATCTTGTGAGTCCCACTTTTCCCTTTTAAGTGAAAGCCTAAATCTTCCTGCTTCTTTCATTATAAAATAATCTCTCTTCCATCGCTGATATTTCAGACAACATTTACTATAAGATCTGCATTTCATAAAGCAATAAAGACCATCAATCCTTTTCAAAATCTCAAACTGCCCTTCAGAACATTCACTCAGCTCCTTTATTAATTTCATAATCTTGGCTTTGAACATTTCTCAGTTTTCCACCTTTCCAACAAATTCTTCCAAGGGGGGGGGGGGGAGGTACCGACCCTCTCATCTTTCTTCTCCCCTCTCCAGCCAAGACTGGTATTAGGCTCCCCTGAGTATGTGAATGCATCCCTATGGCTCACACCCTCAACATATTTAAGCCAGAAAACATAACAGTGACAGTGACAGCAACAATAATACGGTGGTAACTAAGCCATGCACTGCCTCTAGTTTTGAAAAAAAACAAAAAACAAAAAAAACCATCCGTGGGTTTGAACACAGAGGGTAAAGAGGGAGACCATGTCTCCTGCACCTTTGTCAGGTGGATTTGTCACTCACATTTGTTGCTCCTCCTCCTCGCTGTCTATCACCTGACAGGAATCAACTTAGAGGTCAGACCTTGAAGGCAAAATCTTGAAGTCAAATCAGCACCCAAGTGGCAAAAACTGCCAGTGCACAGTGCTGGATGGCTTCCTGGAATCTGAGTGAGAGATAGAAGCTTTAGTCAATTACAAAGTGAGAACAGGAAAACTTGTATTAATATAGTTCATAACTGGGCTGTTAGTGTCACAGGGACCTGGGAGATCGCATTAGGAAACTGCCACCCAGAGAGGTCTAATGACTCACCCAAAGTCGCAAGCTGCTTAGTGGAGATGGACTTTAAGGACATAATTTTCTGACCCAGTGCACTTCCTACAGCACAGCTGCATCACACAGTTTTGATAGACCTATTTTATTGTTTTTTGGTATGCTTCTTTTATTTTATTAAAATAACGATAGACTTCGAGCATGTTTTCCTATGCCTCTCGGCCTTCTGTATGTCCTCTTTTGAAAAGTGTTTATTCAGGTCCCTTGGCTATCTTTTGATTGGGGCATTGATCTTCTTTTTGTTAAGTTGTATGAGCTCTCTGTAAATGTTGGAGATTAAACCTTTATCTGAAATATCATTGGCAAATATGTTCTCCCATGCAGGGAGCTTTATTGTTGTTTTGTTGACAGTTTCTTTTGCTGTGCAGAAGCTTTTTATTTTGATGTAGTCCCATTTGTTTATTTTTTCCTTAATCTCCATTGCCCTAGAAAAAGGAGACATATGTAAAACTTTAGACAATAAAGAAATTAAAAAAAACAACACAATAAGCTCATGTGGAAAATAATTTTAAAAATAAATGTAAGATCCCATTAATATAAAATTTCAAAACAAATCTAACATATATGTTAAGGTTTCCTAAGCAGTGAACCTATAAATGTATGGATGGGGAACATTCATACCAACCTCAGGATGCTGGTAGTTTTGAAAATTGGGATCAAAAGGGTTAAACAAAAACTTCCATTGCTTCATCAACATCATATATGCTAAGGGAAAGAAAAGATTTGCAGAAAACATGGCCCCCCAAACTCTTTCTATCTTTGGGGAGTTCACTTTCTTTCTAAGGTTCTCTATGCATCTCCACATATTTTAAATATTTCTTGAATAAAACAAAACAAATGTTAAGTTGTATACCATAAAAGAACATCTCCCTCCTACTCCAGACCTCACCGCCCCTCAAATGTAATCTCGAATTAAGTTTGTCATATATTCTTTCAGATGTTTTCTTTACATATGTAAATCCCCTTGAAGACATGCAAATGAAATAATAAATATATACAGTTCTTCATTTTGCTTTTTTCATTTAAACAGTACATCTTGCAGATTTCTCCATTTGTAACCTCATCTTTTTTAATCGCTTCAAAATATGCAGCACTCTATCTAGCACAAGTAAGAAAAGCTACAAAGGAAATAAATTATATGAGGCCTGTTCTGTTCACTTTACAAATTGAAATGTTATGTTAACACAAATGGGTGCCATGACAACCCTTGCTGGTTAGGCATGAAATAGCGACAAATTATTGCATTCTGAAGAGATATAGATATTTACGACACTTTTATTTGTACTAATTTTTGTTATTTTTAAGGAACTGGTTTATTTCATCTAAATCATCAGTCCTGTGGGCCTAGAGTTGTTCATAAAATCCTTTTAATGTCAACGGGACCAGAAATAATGGGCTTCTTTCATTTCTGATATGTGTTTTCTTTCTTTTTTTCCTTGGTTGGCCTTGCTTGAGGTTTACAGGTTATTTTTAAAGGGAAAAAAATCATAACATTTTTAATATGTTGCTACTTTCATTTAGCTATTTTACTAAAAATAGTCTCCCTTTCAAGATGATATATGAACTTTTAAGTGATTTTGAGTTTCTATGTTAATAATTAATAAAAATTATAGGTGGTGAAAGGTAAAATTAAGAGAATTTTTTTTTCATTTTTACAAGATAATTATATCTCTCAGTATTGCTGTTGAAGGGAACAAATATATATTAAAATATCTCTCATGTGTCTGCAACAACTGTATTACTTGAGGATTTATTATCATTTAAACATGCTTACAAATGAGATCTAGCAGCAATTCCAAAAATAGAAAGTATCTGTTTGAATACCAGCTTTTAGTCAAACATAAAGAGCCTAATTGTATGGCCGGAGTCAAGGGCAGACCAGTGGAAAACATTAGTGAACTTTCCAAAATGCTTACCAAGGCTGATGAAAGCTTAGCAAATGCCTTCTGGCGTTGCATTCCTGGCACCTTTTATAAACACATTTCTATCACTCATGCTGGATGCAGTTTGTATGGCTTTTGTCATCAAGAGAGAGCAAACTGAGCAAAGATGGCTGGAATTATAAGTACCTTTATTGTTTCTGAGAAATCTGGAGGTTGTTGGTTCTGGAGGCAATTCCATGGCTGAAGGGAACACTGGCTCTTTCATTTGTTGCCTGTTGCCTGATCAGGGCAAATGGCTACTCAAAATAGCAAGAAAATATCCTCAAATGAAACAGCCCAGGCAGGAGGGACAAGGCAAGGGCGAGAGAACCTTTCCTTGTACAGCTTACGCCTTTGTTGGGGACGAGAGGAGGGAAATCATTCTCAGAAGCTCTTAGTAGGCTTCTTCTGACTGAGTGCTGTCCAAAACGGGATCACATGCCCTCCCCTCAAATAGTCACTGGCAAAGAGGCATGGGACCGCCATGTTACCACTCAAACAAGATTCAACTGGTAATGCTGTTGGGTGAGTAACCAACAGTGGGTGCTATATTTGCTCTTGTTAAAACTATGATTTAAAAAGTAGAGTTCTACCATAAAGCTCTCCACTAAGTATATAACCATTAGTGATTAATCTCTGAAAAATTCTACATCTAATAAATGATGGGTTGCTTAAAGGATGAACATTCATGTTAATGGAATGCAAATGTAAGGGTAAATGGTACAGCTTGGGCTGGTGCATCTCAGCTGGTTGAGTGCCATCAGTACACCGAAAGGTCATCAGTTTGATCCCAGGTCACCAGTTGGATTTCCAATCAGGGCGCATACCCAGATTATGGGTTCGCTCCCCAGTCAGGGTGCAATAAGGGAGGCAGCCAACTGATGTTTCTCTCATATTGATGTTTCTCTATCTCTCACTCTCCCCCTCCCTCCACCTTCCTCTCTGTCTAAAATCAATAACATAACTTTTAATAAAAATACTAAATGGTACAGGATTCATCATTTCTACAAGATGCCTAGAAAAAAAGCCAATCATCCAATAAATATATCAAGTACTAAAATAATAAGAAATTGGTTGTGTGAATTTAAAAAATGAGACTTGTTACACAAACAAGTGAATACTTACATAGTCAAGTTTTACCATTGAGAAGTCAAGCTTGGTTCAAACAATTTTTTGAACAGGATAATCAGAGATGAGTTCAAAACTAGTATTTTTAGTACCTACGAACACTAGTAACTGTGACTGGCTCTTAGCAAGTGGTGCTTTTTTAATCCTCACCATCGACACTGAAATAGGATTATCTCTTACATAGAGGAGAAACCTAAGGCTCAGGACCCGGAAGTAATGTACTCAAAGTAACAAGGAAGCAAGGATTCAAACCTAGGCTTCTGCCTACTGCGCTACTCTGTTCACACACACAAAGGATGTTATAGGTAGACCAGTGTTTCTTGCATATGTCTAGACAGAACGGCAAAGGTCTTTGTGTTTGAGTTTGTTAACAAATCCAAAATTATATGATTGTCCCATCAAAGAATAAATCCGATTTCACCAGACCTTTACACAAAGAAATGAACTAACTGGCTTAAGTAAGGCTAAAGCTGAGTCTGTTAACCTACCCTGCAAGCAATCAAACACACAGGAGAAAGCCTCCAATGTTTTATAATTCAGAAGGGAACCGTATCAAACAAAACGTCACTGCCATTTGCTCCTGAACATGGCAGCACATGAACACTGAACACCAGCACAAACGTGACACAAGCTCCATCTACCTCAAAGAGGCTGGGAAGTCGCTGGTGACTACACTAGCACAGCATGCTCCGCTAGAACATTCTCCAAAAGGCCAGGCAGCAGCCGAGGCCATGGTGGAAGCTGTTTGAATACTGAAAGTTAGGAGGCTTGACTCCTAAGCTTGTTTCAGCAGTTCCCTGGACAAGGTGTTTTGGTGCTTCTACCTGCAAACCTACATGGTGGGAGAGATGGTCTCCAAAGGAATTCTCTGACCCCAATTCTCTGTGATTCTCTGATGCCAACGTGTGCAGACCAGAAGCAGAGGCTGCTACCTCCAGCGCACGAAACCCAATTCCCACGCTGTTATCAAACGGCAGGCAAGAGTGCCTTTCTCTCCTTCTCCAATTCAATATTATTCCATAAAGGGAATCAACCTGAACTTTAAAACGAGGTAGAGAAAACAACCAATCAATAGTAATAGATTACTTATAATTTATAGCAGCATTGCGGTAGAGTCTATTTTATAGCTCTATTTTAAACCCATGATTCTATTGAAATGTTGAATTGTCCTGGAAAAAGATTGTCGTTTTTCAATAAAAAAGTTTCTGCTATACACAAAGGATTTTTTTTGGTGAGGACGGGCTCTGCGTCAACGCTGGCTGCCATGGAGACCGAAGGACAAAAATATCACATACAATCTAAAGCAACAACTGGTAATCCCTGTTGGGAAGAATATTTTTCTTTCCTCTGTGAGCAGGGATGCCTCCGGGGGGAAAGGGAGACACGGTTCCGAACAGGTCCCTGCGGGGGTCCCTGAGCCTGAGTGTGGAGTGTGGTGTCTGTCTTCCCCGTTATTTGCAATCGCCAAGCAAAATAAAAGTTGACCATTGCAGAAGGAAGCTGCGTCACGGGGGAAAGCAGGTAGGCGCCTGTGGATACTGCACTGACCTCATTCCCGAAGTAATTGGTCCTTGGGATTTAAAGAATGAAGGAGGAGGACATTCATTTCAGAAAACCAAGCTCTCCGTGTTCCAGGTGCCATGCAATCCCAACCCTCCCTGCTTTAGTTCCTCCCCTTCTGCTAAAACCAAAAGGGAATAACGTTCTGAGTTTCCTCTCCCCTCCAGATATAGCAACAGAATAAGCCTGGCTGCATGTTGGACTAATCCAACTGATTACCCACTGCTGTCTGGGTCTCATAGCCAAAGACGCTAATTTACTCTCCCCTTGAAAGTATGTAAATTTTAGAAAATATTCAAATACTCAAAGTCATTATAATAGAGTCCAAAATTTATTCACTGGGTCTCAGATGTGCCAAAGAAGCACTGTAGTTATGTTTATTTCTAAACCTGAGTTCACTTTGTTCTCAAGCCTCATTTTCACTAAAAAAAATAAAAAAAATAAAAAAAATTGACAGTTATTTCTGATTCTTCTGGTTTTAAATAACCAGTTGGATACTCTCTCTTGTGATAAAAATTCTTAAAGTTCAAATTTATTAAAAAAACTTTTTTCTTTTCTTCCAAAGTAGATCCATCTTACCTCTGTTTCTGCAAATGGTATTGAGTTTTGAGAGAGAGTTAGCCCAGTTTGGGAAGGGAGAGTGATGAGAAGGTGGCCACTAGTGTTACTATCCTCTTTGACATCCACCTGATTATGATTCCTGGATACCAGTAAGTTGCATATGGTTACAAAAATAATTCAAAACAGAGACTATAAAATAGAATCCAAGAAATTTTCTAAGGCACATAGCAAAAAGACAGTGCTAAGAACATGAAAAAAAAAATTAACAGGATTTGGTAAGAAGTTTCCAAAACTAAGGGAAGTCCCAGAGAGAACACAAAATGAAACGGAGATATTTTACAAATATCTAACAGAAAAGGGATATTCCAGCAGCAATGAAGGTAAGCATATTCACATTAAAATAGCCTCTGAAAAGAAATGGGGTCCCTCGGCCTGGCATGTGCCATCTCGTAATCTAAGACCACTCAAGGAATGTCGGACTGCTGGTTTGGGCCCAATCCCTGCAGGTCGGACCCAGGGACTCCACTGGTACATGAATTCATGCACTGGGCTTCTAGTATTAATATAAGATCTTTGGTTAATTTCTTACCACCCTCCTTCCTCCCCTCTTCCCTCTGAGATTCATCAGTCTGTTCCATGTTTCTATGCCTATGCATTGAGCATCTGCCCCATGGTAGTCTAGTCAGTGCATGTCATAGCTACCAGTCAAATGGTCATATGAAATTTCAGACTATCAATAATAAAGTGAACATTTTAAAGAAAATACAAGTTATCTCCAGTAACAAGAAGTAGAGAGGCATTAATATTTCTTGTCACCAATAAAATATGATAGAGAAAAAATTATGACAATACTTTCAAAAACTTCTGAGGAATAAAAAGTATTTTCAACTAAAAATTCTATACCAAGTCAATTCAATAATTAAGTGTCATCCTATTTGATAGCCATAGTTAGAATAGACTCAGAAGTTTTCCTTCAATCCATCTTTTCTTTAAAGATTTTCTTGAGGATTAACTCTAGCCAAAGAAGAGAGAAACGCAGGGAATGAAAACATAGAGAATACTAGATGATAAAGCTAGGGGAAGAAAGACACCAGATGATGAGGCCTCGAGAACCACCCATCTATTTTGGAGAGGAAATAAGGCTCTGGAAGAAGGATTCTAGGGGAAAAGAGGGCAGTTAGAAAAAAACTAAGCATATGACAAAGGCAAAAATAATGGGGAAAGAATATTTAGAAATACCATGAACAAGGGGGGTGGTGGGAGAGGCATTACAAGAATATCAACATCCAGATTAAAAATGAAATTAAAATTCAGTATTATTTTAAACAATTGGGACCATGTCTTTGCAAGAGGAGAAGTCATGTAATCTTAGCATCCTCTAGACATAAACTGAATTTTACTTATGTTGTTATAATATTATTATTTTCTGTATCATTGTCCAGCATTTGATTTAACATGGGGGCAAAACACAAAAGACTTGGGTGTAGTTTCTAAACAGAAAGCAAATTTTTGTAACCTTGATCACATAAAAGCAGAACCCTAGTTTATATCAAGTAGATCAAAGAGGAGAGACGAAAAACAGACAAAAGGAGGATGCTGATGTTTTCATCTTATATAATTGGGGCTCCAGGACACACTATGGAAGGTAATAGAACAAGAAACAGGGGGTTGAAGTTGCTACTTAAAGTTACAAAGTTAAAGAGAGGAACTGTGAGAAATATAACCATTGGACACAGGCAGGAGGAAGGGGGGCAGGACCAGAAGGCCGGTGAAATAAAGCTCCATCACTCACAGTGGAGATCCCTCAACATTATTTATTTTATATTTTTATCTAAATTGATAGCCATCTATTGATAAAGTAAAAACAAAGATATAATCACATTTTTTTTTGTTTACTGAAATAATCACCAAAGGATAAAAAGAAATTATCTAAAGGGTTTGCTTCTGGTGTATGTTTGGAAAATAGGCAGGGTCAAATAAGAGTTTATTGGTTTTCATTATATGATAAAGTTGATTTTTTTAAAAATTAGCTTTAGCTGGGTAGCTCAGCTGATTAGAGCATCATCCCTATACACCAAGGTTGTGGGTTCAATCCCCAATCAGGGCATTTATAAGAATCAATGAATAGAACAGCTCTCTCTCTCTCTCTCTCTCTCTCTCTCTCTCTCTCTCTCTTTCTCCCAATTCTCTTCCTTCCTCCCTCACTCCCTCCTTCCTTCTCTCCCTTCCCCTCTCTCTCTAAAAAATCAATTTTAAAAAATTAAATTAGTCAAAAGGAAAAAATGAAAATTAATAAGAGAAAATGAAGAGTTAAATGAACTTTCAAAAAAATAAACTAAACAACTAAGTGCTTTCTATGGAGTGGATGATAGAGTTTTGCCTTTTAATGCTAATTTCTTTAAGAGTTTCCTACTGATTTCTAGTGATTGTTAGAAATATCAGTCTGAAATAGAAAATGGTAAGGGTGAAATAAACTTTGCTTACTTCCACTTCAAGATATTTTAGGAATAAAGATGCAGGTTCCTTTTCCACTTGAAAGAACAAAATCCATCTGCTCCATAGGATTACTGACAGGCTTTCTTCTACCATATGGGGTTCATTTTACACAGCAGCATGAAACTAAAATTCTGAGGTCTAACTAGTTTTCTACCTTTTATTTATTTTCTCCTTTCTTTCTTTGGAGAAAAATACATGCTGCTTCTTGACAAAGATTGAATTATTCCTTGGGTTCCCCTGTATTCCTTGGAGGACAATTTTTTAAAAATTTCCTTTGAGGATATGTTAGTGACTTTTAAATTTTCTGTTATCTAGAATTATTCTATCAAGAAGTACAGCACAGCACATACAGATGGGGTATTAGACATAAAAATTAAAAGAATAAGCAAAAATATATATATCAGGTAAACTCTGCAATGAAAATATAGACTATGACAGTAGCCTGATCTTATTTTAATACCAGAGGCACGGTGCACAAAATTTGTGCACAGGGTGTGTGTCCATCAGCCCTGCCTGCACTCCCTCTAATCTGGGAACCCTCAAGGGGTGTCCAACTGCCCTTTTAGGCCCGATCCCACTGGAATCCAGGACTGCTGGTTCCTAACCACTGGCCTGTCTGCCTGATTGCCCCTAACTGTTTCTGCCTGCCAGCCTGATCACTCCTTAACCACTTCCCTGACAGCCTGATCAACCCCTAGCTGCCCTCCTCTGCCAGCCTGGTTGTAACTAACTGCTCTTTCCTGCTGGCCTGTTTTCCCCAAACTGCCCTTCCCTGCCGGTCATCTTGTGGAGGCCATCTTGTGTCCACATGGAGATAACCATCTTTGACCACATGGGGGCAGCCATCTTGTGTGTAGGAGTGATGGTCAATTTGGATATTACTCTTTTATTAGATAGAATGCCGCTTGGTTTGTGAAGGTCAGAAAATTACATTTAATGACCAATCTGGGAGGGGAAAGTACTCTGACATAAGAGATTGAAAAGCAATTGTCAGTAAGTAATGGATTTTATTTTATTTTTTAATTTAGGTTCTTAATCAACCCAGCTTAAGTTCTTCAGTTCAAGGAAGAGCTCTAGAGGCACTTCACTAAGTCCTGACCAAGGAAAATCCTGAAGGAGCATAAGAGGCTAACAATGTTATTGAGAAGACTAGAGGCCCAGTGCATGAAATTCATGCATGGGTAGAGTCCCTAGGCCTGGCTAGTGATCAGGACCTATCAGGTTCCCCAATTTCCTACCTCTCTGCCTCCTTCCCTCACTCCCTCAGTGCCTCGCTGCCACTGTTGGTCACCTGCCATGTTCCGCGCCACTCCCTGGTGGTCAGCACATGTCATAGCCAGCGATAGAACTCTCCAGCTATTGCCCTAATGCAGTGTTTCCCAAAGTGTGGTACACGTACCCTCAGGGGTACGGGAAGAATTTGGTGGGGGTACACATTGCACTGGAGTTTGGTGGGGATATGCACTGCACTGTGCTAGGCTGCTCCTAATTCTACGTTCTCATGAGTCAAGTGAAGAGAGTCTTGTGAGGCGTGAGATGGTCTGGTGTGCAAATAAATGTTATTTATAATATAGCTTTTATTTATATTTTATTATTAATAATTTTATTTTTCATTTATTATTATTTTGTGTATGTACCGAAAAATGAAAAATAAACATATTTTGATTTTTATTAAAATACATTCTTTTTTTTTTTTTTTTTTACGAGAGTTACTCAGCATTACAAAAATTATAGAAGGGATACACATATGTCAAAAGTTTGGGAAACACTGCCCTAATGTATCAGCTTGATTCACAGGCAAGGTCTGCAAGCCATATTTCTATTTCATCACCTCTCTTCCTGATCCTGTTATTGTAGTGCAACAACCTCCACCCTTTCTGCTCTTGCCAAGGTTACTAGTAGCATCTTGCTGGCCAAATACAAAATCCCTATTTGCCCTTATCTTTCTTGATATTTCTGTTCATTTGGGATTATTATCCACTCCTTCCTTGAAATTAAATTTCCCTTGACCTGGTTTCTCTTTTGCTGGTCCCCTAACCCTATAGCCACTCACTTGAAAAATAAGTATTAGGATCCTATGGTGTACCAGGCACTCTTATAGGCTCTGTGGACGCAACAGTAAATGAAACACTCAATACTATATCTAATGGAATTTACATTTACATTATAAAGAGGACATAGAAAAATAAATAAAATATTTAGTAGACTAGAAAATGATACCTAGATGAAGAAAAATAAAGCAGGGAAGGTGAAATAAGGAGTTTAAGCATTTGGGGTTGTAATTTTAGAGAAAGTAGTCAGAAGAACTTCTGGTTGGTCTAATAATCAAATTGGCATGAGCCAGATTAACAGAAGAAAATAAACACTAATTTATTTCATACGTATATCCAGGGGTTCCATAAGAACATAGGGCCCAAGGACAAATGGGGCAGCTGAGGTTTAAATGCCATTCTGGACTAAGAAGAGGGAGGCAGTGGTCTGGTATTTCAAGGTGAAAGTAGACAATTCATAGATGATGAGAAAAAACAAATGTTTTGTAAACAAATTTCTCCCTGGCCACACAGAAACCAAGGGGCACAGAGGGAGGTCTAACAAGGGACTTTGCTAAATGACTCCTGTCTGCCATACTTAGTTCATAGTTACGCTAAGATGATTTTCCTTGGCTGAAACCGGTTTGGCTCAGTGAATAGAGCATCAGCCTGGGGACTAAAAGGTCCCAGGTTCGATTCCGGTCAAGGGCATGTACCTTGGTTGCGGGCACATCCCCAGTGGAGGGTGTGCAAGAAGCAGCTGATCGATGATTCTCTCTCATCGATGTTTCTAACTCTCTATCCCTCTCTCTTCCTCTCTGTAAAAAATCAATAAAATATATATATTTTTTAAAAAGAATGATTACCGAAGAGATAAATAGCTAGTGTCCAGGTAGTCATTTACTTAAAAAAAAAAAAAAAAAAGATGATTTTCCTTTCTGGAGCCAGTTTTTCTATCTGAATTCTTCTAGGCCGATAAGAAGGAGATAAAAGGCTCCTCTTGAGTCCTTTATTTTTCAAAAAATAACCAGCTTAAAATAATCAATACCGCCCAAAAGGCATATTTTGTGGTGGCAAACTCTGCTTCCCCTCAAAGGAAAGCATTTACATGTGTTGAAAGAATACATATGAGAGACCGAAGCAAGATGGTGTCTAGTTGTAGACACCATCTCCTCAACAATTTGGAAAAAAACAACAGATAAAACCAAAAGGGATCGCACCAGACCCACAGGAAAGCTGGCAAAATGGGAAGGCTACAACTAGACACAAAGCAGGACGTCGCTGCTGCCATGTAGAGTTTAAAACTACAGCGAAACTGAACCTGCCAGAGCCGCTGCAGCCGGGAATGAGGGAAGCCAGACCTCGCTCCGCCCCGAGGCCCAGGGAGTGGGCCAGCCCTGCCGGCCGCCACGGGAGCTGATGGGGGCCTACGCTGCCATCCCCGCAGCGCCTTTGGCTCCTGCCTGGATGAGAAGCCTGTGAGCGCGACCTCCCAGCCCACCCGCAGTGCTGGAGAGGAGCGGGCGCCTGGGCTCGGCCCCCCGCACTCGCCGCCGGGCGGGCGAAGAGATGGTGTAGTATCTCCCCACCGGCCCAGCCGCTGCCGCCACCATGTGGAGTTTAAAACTACAGCGAAACTGAACCTGCCGCTGACACCGGAAATGAGGGAAGCCAGACCTCGCCCTGCCCCGGGGCCTAGGGAGTGGGCCAGCCCTGCCACCACTAAGGAGCTGATGGGGGCCTACGCCGCCCCACCGACGCTGCCGCCGCGCCTTCACCGTGCCTTTGGCTCCTGCCTGGACGAGAAGCCCGTGAGCGCGACCTCCCAGCCCGCCCACAGTGCTGGAGAGGAGCGGGCGCAGCGTCTCCCCTCCCACACAACCAACTCGGCCCAGAAATGGGAAGGCTACAACTAGACACCAAGCAGGGCACCACAGCTGCCATGTGGAGTTTAAAACTACGGCGAGCGGAGGACTGAGAAGGTGGGGCAGTTCTGTACCGTGCTGCCCTCCACTGGTTAAGACCTCCAAGAGCAAAGGCCTACCGAGGTGAGGATACCCCTACTGTCACGTGTAGAGGGGCAGCACTGAGCTGGCCAATGTTTGTGGTGGTGGTGCTGCTTGTCCTGGCTCAGGGGAAGCGTTCCACTAAGTCTGAAAGACTAAGACATCGCGGGGACTCTCCGCCACCGCCCGCGGCCTGCTCTGCCAGGCCTTCGCGCGCACTGCGCTGGCGCTGCGTCTTCCATTGGAAGACCCGGAGAATCCTCTCTCCACTGCCACATGGCCAGGCCAAAGCATCAGACACTACCACCATGCGGATTTTAAAACTACAGGGGAAATTGAGCCACAGGAGCTACCATCGCTGCCGCACCCACCGCTGCCCCCAAGAATGGGAATCCACCGAAATCAGAGCTCACTACACACTGGGCTCATAGAGAGTGTGGCTTCAGAAATTAGCCTCTGCATCCACAAAAGCTCTACATCCGCAACAAAGAGGACACCATTGAGGGCGGACTCTCCCCATGCAGCCATCACAGCCCGCCCACAATCTTCCCAGCACACCCACCATGCTGGGAGGGAGATGGAGCGCGCTGGTGAGGAAATGGCATGGTGCCTTCCATTACCCACCCAGGCGAGCCCATCAACCGATGCCACATGGCCAAGCCGAAGCTCTCACCACCGCCGCCATGTGAACTTTAAAACTACAGTGGTAATTGAACCACAGGAGCGACCGTCAATATTGCACCTGGCACCACCACCCGCCACTGCCGCCGAGAATAAAGGAAATCCACCAAGAACAGAGCTCACCACGCCTTGGGCTCAGGGAGTGGGCGACCTCAGAACTTAGCCTCCATGTCTGCAGCTGCTTTGCTCCCACACCGAACGAGACACCTTTGAAGGTGGTCCCCCCGCCTGCAACCATCTCAGCCCAACTGCAGCTGTCCCAGCCTGCCCACCATGCTAGCAAGGAGCTAGCGCGGCGCCTCCAATATGCGACGCCAACACCCTAGAGGGGCCGTGTGCCCCGGGTGAGCCGTGTGTCCCAGGGGGCCGAGTGCCCCGGGTGAGCCGAGTGTCCCAGGGGGCCGAGTGCCCCGCGTGAGCCGAGTGTCCCATGGGGCCGAGTGCCCCGGGTGAGCCGAGTGTCCCAGGGGGCCGAGTGCCCCGGGTGAGCCCAGTGTCCCAGGGGGCCATGTGCCCCGGGTGAGCCCAGTGTCCCAGGGGGCCATGTGCCCCGGGTAAGCCGTACCCCCCCCCAAAGGGGAAGGGTGTCCCGGGTGAGCCGTGTGTCCCAGGGGGCCGAGTGCCCTGGGTGAGCCGAGTGTCCCAGGGGGCCGAGTGCCCCGCGTGAGCCGAGTGTCCCATGGGGCCGAGTGCCCCGGGTGAGCCGAGTGTCCCAGGGGGCCGTGTGCCCCGGGTGAGCCGTGTGTCCCAGGGGGCCGAGTGCCCCGGGTGAGCAGTGTGTCCCAGGGGAAGCAGTGGGACCCAGGGGAAGGGGCGGTGAAAACCAGAGGAGGAGCGGGCTCTATTCATATGGTCCTGAGATAGTCACCATAAAACAAGCAGACTGCCAAATGAGGAGCAGATTTTATTCATGGGGTCCTGAGATGGTCACCATAAAACAAGCAGATTGTCAAATGACAGCAGGGAGGGGAAGGAGACCTGGGGGGAGATAGGAGAACAACCGAGGGACTGGTATGCATGAACATAAGTACAACCAATGAACACAGAACTCTGGGGAGGGAGGGCATAAATGGCAGGTGAGGGGGGGCAATGGTAAACTATGTACACAGAAAATACCTTAATAAAATAAAATTTTTTAAAAAAAGAATACATATGAGCCGCTCATTGATGACTCCCCTCTGTGTAATGTCAATCTGATTTCTTCCCTGAGCTTCAGAATTAATCAAACTAGGTTTTCGTTTAGATGTCTCTCAGATACCTTAAAACTATATCTATGCAAAAACAACTCATGATGTTGCTTTATAAACCAGTATTGGCCCCTTATTTCCTATTTCAGTGACTGGAAAGATCATTTACCTAGGCATCCACATAAGAAAACTGTAAGTCACCCTACAGTCCTTTTTCCACAGTGCTTATATCTCATTGGTTGCCTAGTCTTGCCATTCTCCTACATTAAGGTGACCAGATTTTAACATTGGTAAAGCAGGACACCATTGACCGGTACAGGGGTTCTTGATTAAAAATTTGGTCTATATGGAGCAACAAAAATTTTCATAGGATACAAAAATAGTATTGTAATATATATTTTTTAAATTTCAACATAAGTACAATTTACAAATATAATAAATAAATAAAAAATATGTATAGTCATAAGTGTCACTTTCAAGGCTGGCGCTAGACTTTTTGCAGCCACTATAAAATGTAAATAACACGAGTACTGTCTGCTAAATTCAAGAAAATTTATGTATTTATGAAATAAATAAATAAATTACTTACCTAAATTATCTGAATAGCTGATTTGTAATGACATCACTTGTTTAACTAGCTTACTAGCACGCAGTACAATGTGTATCCTCTGAGAGACAGTTACAAAATGTTTTCATCGTTGCCAATCCCAAAAAATGCCATTAAGTCCAAACAATGGTGGTCAAATTCTAACAACTGATCAACAATTCAAACTTTGATAAGCAGTTCTCGATAATCAGTTATCAACAATTATTTGTTATTATTAAAGTTTAACATTATAAAATTAACAAAAATAATATAAAACTCATATCCTGGCTAAATAGCCACATGGCCACCGAAAACCGTATATTCCCTTTCCGTTCTTCCATTGTTCCCTACCTTGTCGTGTATTCTTTCCAAAACTTGGGACTTTTTTAAAACATCATGGGACACGGGACAAATTGTTAAAAATCGGGACTGTCCCACCAAAAGTGGGACGTCTAATCACCTTATCCTACATGCCCCTCAGCTTTATTCCTGCTACCTTTGTATTAAGTTCAGCTCCTCAGTTTTTATTTCAAGAGCCTCATAATTACTCTTCTTGAGTCTATCCTGACTCCTTCAATTTTTTCTGTTCATTGCTTCCAGAATAATCCTCCTAAAAAGCAAAACAGACACCATCGGTCATCCTATTAAGATTTCATATGGCCCCTTTCAACTTCCACAAGGATCAGAAACCAAAGACCAGTCCAGTCTATGTTTAGTATGGTCTATGCATGTGTTACATACATTTGAATTTGTTTCCAACATTTAAAATTAAAATATTTTGCATATAAATCTGCTTGAAAAAATCCAAAGCTCTGGCAACACTGGGCACAAATGTCCGCATAGCAGCAATGTAGAGCTGAATACCACCTATTTCCTATGAACTGGGAATGTCCTGAGCTCCACTTTACCTCAGTCTACCCAGCTCACATGGTTCACATGGACTATAGGATTGGATCCTTTTAAGTTAAAAAGGTGAGCCGAAACCGGTTTGGCTCAGTGGTAGAGCATCGGTCTGGGGACTGAAAGGTCCCGGGTTCGATTCCGGTCAAGGGCATGTACATTGGTTGCGGGCACATCTCCAGTAGGGGGTGTGCAAGAGGCAGCTGGTTGATGTTTCTCTCTCATTGACATTTCTAGCTCTCTCTCTCTCTCTCTCTCCCTTCCTCCCTGTAAAATATCAATAAAATAAAAATAAATAAAAATAAATAAATTATATATATATATATATATATATATATATATATATATATATATGTATGTATATATATATATATATATATATTAAAGGTGACTTAAAATACCTTAACATGGCAAATAAAGCTGTCTGATATGCTTCCACAGGGAGACCTTTCTGGAATATTTCCTTTCTAATGGCCCCTAATGCCTGTCTCCTATTGGTCTCACAATATATATTTTAATAGTGACAAAATAGCTGCAGTTCTCCAAACACACCATGATCTCTAGTTTCCCTCCAGTTCCACACACTGTTCCTTCCATAAAGGACTGCCCTTTAAACTTCTACTCATCTGGACGAATCTTTATGTATATATATTTGTATTGATTTCAGAGAGTAAGCGAGAGGGAGAGAAAGATAGAACCACCAATGATGAGAGAGAATCACCAACTAGCTGCCTCCTGCACACCCCATACTGAGGGTTGAGCCCATAACGTGGGCATGTGACCTGATCAGGAATCAAACAGTGACTTCCTGGTTCATAGGTCAATGCTCAACCACTGATTGACACCATCCAGCAAGAAGAGACAAATCTTGATGGGCCTGTAGGTTCATTTCCTCCGAAGCAGGGTAGATTATCAGGAAGCTTGCTCAACAGATCTAAATTAGCACAAAAAAATACCATCTGCTGGGCTTTGGAAACTGCCCTTTACCAACAATGTTATTTTCTTACTATTGTTACATAGTCACAGGCACGCTGCCCCCTGTTACTTTGACTCTATAAATATGTAGGGTTATGGAATTGGAACCCCTTTCAGCTAAATGTTGGCTTTCATATGTGTAGCCTAACATTGACCTAAACTATCTATATATATAAAAGCTCAAGTGACCGGTCAACCGAATGACCAGTCGACTGGTAGCTATGATGTGCACTGACCACCAGGGGGAAGACACTCAATGCAGGATCTGCTCCCTGGTGATCAGTGCACTCCCACAGTGGGAGCGCTGCTCAGCCAGAAGCTGGGTTCATCCTGACACTTTGTACACTGTTACATTCCTTGGGGGATATCGGACTGCCAGTTTTGGCCCAATCCCCTTAGGGCTAAGGTATCCTGGATTGCAAGTGGGGGCACAGGCTGAGGGACCCCACCAGTGCACTAATCCATGCACCGGGCCTCTACTGGGTCAATAAAAGATCAGCCTATTGCATGCGCTCTATTAATTTTGCTTGTAAGTCCTCATCACCACCACCAATACACCCTTTAAAATATCATGCAGTGTTAATGGTGTATATCCATAATTATTGGCATAATACCTTGAATTTCCTGCCCAGCTTTTCTTAATTTATAACACTTTTCATGACTTCCCCAGCTAGAATAACACTTTGCTCATTCTGACTTCACCTTAACACTTAGAAGATTTTTCACCACTATTGTAATTCTTTATGTGAGTTTGTACTTTATTCATCTTTCTAATACCACATCAGGCAAAAATTAGAACCTCAATAAATGTTCACATAAATTATATGAATAACATCAATGAAGTCACTCTGATAACTTACAAGGCAAAGAATTATTCACAAGACAAAGAAGTGAGTCTTTCCATCTAATTTAATAAGATCTGCAATAAATAATATTGTTTCACTTTTCTTCATCTTTTAGCACCACGTATCTTTATTTTTCATGAAACAACTTCACTGAGTTGTTTTTGAAGACTAACTTCAATGAGATGCCTATAGAGTGCTCAGCTACGGGACACTATACCAAGGAGGCATCATTTAAAGTGCTGGAAGACAAATGCTTTGAATTTAAACAAGATTCCAATCCTAGAGCTGAAACAGTGCATAGTACAGAGTAGCGCTGAGTATTAATTGAATGAATGAATGAATGAATGAACCAGTGAATAATAGGTGAATTCTGGTTCTACTATTTCTGGGTTGCCTCTAAAACAATCTCTCCCCAGAAATCTCCCTAGGGCTCTGCTCAAATGTCTTATCATTGAGAAGCCTTCCCAGGGAACATAAATGAAATGAAATCCCAGCATGTGTCAAAACCAGTTTGGCTCAGTGGATAGAGCATCAGCCTGCGGACTGAAAGGTCCCGGGTTCGATTCCGGTCAAGGGCATGTACCTTGGTTGTGGGCACATCCCCAGTAGGGGGTGTGCAAGAGGCAGCTGATCGATGATTCTCTCTCATCAATGTTTCTAACTCTCTATCCCTCTGTCTTCCTCTCTGTAAAAAATCAATAAAATATATATATTTTTTAAAAGAAATCCCAGCATGCCCTTTCCCTCTTACTATACTTCCATCCTCCCATTTATCGCCATCTACCACACTATACCACTGGCTCTCCTCCAGCTGAAACTTAAGCTCAAGAGAAAAGGGACTTCGCTGCATTTGCTTCTGTAGTTCCACCCAGAACAGTATCTGTGTAAATGATTCTTGGAGGATCTTGCCATGTCTCCTCTTGCTCATTTGTAAAGTAATGGGGAGGAAAGAAAAGTACTAATGCCTTTTAGATGAAGCTTTATAGGATCCATTTCTCCCAGCTCATTGCCCATTGAATATTGTCACGAGCCTCCTCGTTTTATATAACTAAGTCCAAATTCTGTGCTGCTGGGTAAAGTTGGTTCAAGGTGCCGTGTCATGCTGAAAACCTCTTCCACAGAACTACCCTGGACTGTCCAGGTGGTTGCTAAGTCCTACAGTGGGAATGGATCTGTGTTTTTCATAGAGTAAAGATATGTTGCAGCTGTGATGAATACTAAAGTTCACCTGGACCAACTGAGTCATTTCACAGATGTGGACTGTGAAGACCAAAGGGGCCCAGTGACTTAGCTAAGATGACACAGAGTTAGTGACAGAGCTGGGGGGAGGAGGAAGAGGAGCCCAGATAACAGGATCCTGATCCACACTGGCCCCATTCATTGAAAGGGCGGTGCCAGAATTCAAATGTCTTCCCCTGATTCTGAGCCCTTTTACCATAACACCGTGATGGCTCATGCATTTGGCTGAAAGCCAACTCCATTTAACTTACCCAGTGGAAACAGTTTCATTCTTCCAGCAGCCAAATCTCTCCTGACAAGCAAAAGTGGAATTAGTGGCAAAACAGCCAGAATTCATTAAGAGTCTGAGTTCTTCAAAAGCAACTCTCCCTTGTTCTCTGTTCGGCAAGATTTGTTCCTTATGGTTTCATGAGACATATAATTTTTGCCAAATCAAAGCCCTCAAACTTCCTAAGGCTGCCAGACAGGAGGCTGAAGAATTATGAATTTTCAGGCCTAAGATAGCTACTCCATTTAACCTCCTGCAGCAGCTGATTTAATCCAGTGCTTGCTCTGGTTTAAGAGACGCTATTTCACTTTCCCTGCTCTGTCCTCTGCTAGAATTTGGCTCCAAATCCACCCTAATGTCCACTGGCAGTCAAAATTAATCAGTTCTTCCCACGCACACCCACTTCAAGTTCAAAAAAAGAATGACAAATTCTCCTATTCACAGCGCCAGCATTGTAAAGGACATTACTCTCCCCTGGTGGAAACACTAAAAAATGCTCCTGAAAAGATTAAAATATTTGCAGGACAAGAACACTCTTCAAGATTATCGAGAAAAGACTAACTTGTAAAAGCTGCAAGTGAAAAGATCCGGGGTCCTGGTGGGCCTGGCCCAGCCATCAGAGCCTCAGCCTGCACACCAGAGGGTCTGGGTTCGATTTCCCGTCAAGGGCAGGTACCAACCTGAGTTGCAGGTTCTATCCAGGGTAGGACGCGACCAATCAGTGTGTCTCTCACATCTATATCTTTTGCTCTCTCCTTGCCTCTCTTTCTCTTTTTCACCCTTTCCCCTTCTACTCTAAAAACCAATGAAAAAATATACTCGTTTCTCAATGAGGACAAAAATAAATAAAAAACGACCTGTGGTCCCAGTGACCTTGTTATCCCACTTCCTGAACCTCCCGCTCTCTAATCTCAACCCCTCACTCAGAGAGCCTCAGGCACCTACAATACATCACCAGATGGTTTCAAGGATGGTCCCAATTCAATACCTAAACACTTTCAAACAAGGCAAAAGTTTATATTCATCAACTAAGATAAATACACAATATGGCAGAGGCACTGATCAGAGAAATGACAGCCACAGTAGAGTTGGAGGAGGTTTAAGAGATGGGAGGGATTTGGTGCAAGAGCTGAGTGGCTGGTGAGGAGGATAAAGGGGTCACGGATGACCCCTTGTTTATTGAATTGGGCTCTTTGGCCCCTTGAGTGTGGCTCTTCCACAAAATACCACATGTGGGCGAGCACGTACAGTGTGATTGAAACTTCATGGCCCATGCTCAGAAGTCGGTTTTCGGCGCTCAAAAGAAATTTCTGTACTGTTGATATTTGGCTCTGTTGACTAATGAGTTTGCAGACCACTGATCCAACCAACCCACAGGAGCCCACGGGAGCCTTCCTCTCTCTTACCCAGCATCCAATGGTTCTTTATCGAGGTCTTGATCTTTCACGTCCATGAGCTTCTTTATTTTCAAGGCTGCTGCCTCACTTCCTGGCCTTGAAACCTCTCACCTGGGCTCCTCCCACACTCAGTTTTCCTGTGTACCACCTGTCCCCTTAAACTAAGGTGACCAGATTTTAACATTGGTAAAGCAGGACACCATTGATGGGGGAGTGGGGGGGGGGGCGATTAAAAATTTGGTCTATATGGAGCAACAAAAACTTTCATAGAATGTAAAAATAGTATTGTAATATATATATTTTTAAATTTCAACATAAGTATAATTTACAAATATAATAAATTAAAAATTACATATAGTATTATTTTATTCTTTGGCATATTTCTCATTTGAGTGATTTTTTTTTAGTAGATTGCTGTAGTTGTTTAAAACTTCCAGGAAGCAACATTCTTTACAGAAAGTTCAGTTATTCATAGAATAGTGAGTTATTTATTCTAAGAGAAATGGTTAATATGCCATCTTGTCCAAATCCTTTCATTTAAACAGCTGACTTTTTGTCATTTTTATTTAAGAGGCATATGTGACAGAAAATATTGTGGTGCTTCAAATTTGGAATTTTCAATGAAAATTACATGCAGCCAGAATTTCCTGAACAGCTAACATTTGAAGGAGAGAAATGTATTGGCTTTGATTCTGTTCCTCGCCAGGGCATATGACTGGGTGTTGGGCTCATTCCCCAGTAGGGGGCGTGCAAGAGGCAGTCAGTCAATGCTTCTCTCTCTCATTGATGTTTCACTCTCTTTCCCTCTTCCTTCCTTTCTATCTAAACTATCAATAAAAACGTATTTTTTAAAAAAAAATTAGAAAAAATGCCTTCCTTAATATACTTTTTGCTTCTATATGTTGAAAATTATCATTGTATTCTTATATTTTTAAGAACAACATAGTTACTGCCATGCATCCTAAACTTGTTTGAATAAATGTTTATCCTGGTAACCACTCTCTCTCTGCAGAAAGCCTTTTCTAGAACATATTTTATTAAATCATCAACTATATAGATATGTATCATTTAATTAGAATGCTCTAACAAGGATCTTAAAATGTAGTAGCTAAAAAAAAAGTTTTCTCTTCCATGTAACCATCTTGAACAAAGATTGGCAAATTGTGGCCTGTGGGATCGTAGGCTTGGTGGAAACCAGATTAAATATGGAACCCAAGCTGAAAGCAAGTCTGAGAAAGATGGACCATACTTTCCCTAAATCTAACACACACAAAGACACGGTACAGGGCTTGGAGTAATACCATCTGTCACATATGATGTAGTGAGCATTTGTCACTGTGTCTGGCAGAATCCCCCATAATACTGTACTTTTCCAATTCTAGGCTCTATTTCTCCAGTACTAGGATGGTATTTCCTTTTTACACTTAACCATCACTGGAATGGGGTGTTTCTGACCATTAGTGACACCTTAGATTTCCCCCTATTTCAGGGGACGTGGAGTCAAAGGGGGAGACTAAATGTTCAGCAAATGTTAGCGATTACAATTATGAACCTCATCAAAAAAGAGGGAGCTTAATGGCAGCTGTTACATTTTAAAATTGGTTGAGCATCTCATTATGGTTAGAAACCGGAAAGATAACTCTTACTTTTATACCATAATGCTCAAATTTAGAAATCTGTACATTCTGTTATGCCTGTAATTTGCACATACAACATTCCAGCTACCAGCATCTGCACAGTAGTTGGCAAATGAGATCTGCAGCAACATAGCAGGAATGCAACCTATTTATTGTGAGGCTAAAAACAGAATTTAAAATGATTTTGAGGAAGGTATAGGCAATGCTTAATGAAAAATACTAACAGCAACACAAAACAACTTTGTTACTTGTTTACATTCATTTAAATTTTTATAAGAGTCCACATCAGCTGGGAATTAAATAAATATGGACATAATAGGTAAAACTTTGTCATCACTCTTTCTTCAAAAAAAAAAAAAAAGATGCCATCCTGGAAAGGTAAGGTCTACTGTATGTGTAATATGTAATGTGGAACAACCCATTTTTAAGTTTTAGAGGCACTATTTTAACTATTTTGAGTTATTGTTAGCCATCCTGAGCGGGATCTTTAGGGGTTAAGGCTACATTTTGTTGGTTCGTAAATCAGTCCCTTCTCCCACAAGTAGGGCAAGGAATGACTGAAGAAAGGGACAGACCACTGGCCCTTTGGTGGGTGCCAAGCTTAATAAGCAAAGGAACTTACAGGAGCCTTGTCTCAGGTGATCTCAAGAGAAGCGGATCTCTGCCCCTGCCAGCCATAATCTTAACAATTTATATTGACGCCTTTACTGGGTTCAGTCACCCACCCAGTCTCCATGCTCTCAGCACCGTACTCTCTCCGGGCCTCCTCCTTTAACAGCCCTGCTAAGGGAACAGTGAGCAGACAGTAGCGGGGTGGAAGGGGAGGGAGGGAGGGGATGGGACTTACACTGCAAGGATAGGGCCTGGTGGGGGAGGGCAGAGAAAGGGGAGAGCCACGCTGGTTGTCCAGGACCAGCTGGCAGGTCAACCACTGATCATGTCCTCTCCATGACTTCTTCCACCATCTTAAAAAATTTAAGTCGTAAGAGGACTGACTCTTTTATATATTCATTTTATTTATTTATTTTTAAATATTTTTATTGATTTCAGAGAGGAAGGGAGAGATAGAAACATCAAATGCCTCCTGCATGCCCCCTACTGGGGATGGAGCCCACAACCCGAGCATGTGCTCTGATGGGAATTGAACCATGACCTCTTGTTTCATAGGCTGACACTCAACCACCGAGCCACTGGTCTGGCTACGTATTCTTTTTAATTCCATGAATCAGATCAACTCTAACTGAGCCTCCAGCATGCTAAAAGGTAAAATAGATGCAGGTTTTGTGTTCTGCACAAGCAAACACAGTGCTCAGGATCCCCCAATAGGTCTGTAGTTGGTCTCAAAGGCAGGCTCAGACACAGCTCACAGTTTCTAAGATTTTCCCCATCCAAGAACGTACCCCGCTGTTCCGTAAGTGCTGGAGTTATTCTCTTTCCACTGAAGAGGCCAAACCTCATTTCGGTCTTATAATTTTTTCATCCCCATTACCTGGCCTCAGTGTATGATTCAGATGTTCATTTAATAAAGTAATTGTCAAGTGAGTGACTTGTTGAGCAGTAGTCCTGTGAAAAGAGACATTCTGAGAGTATTGAATTTTAAAATAGCCCTGACAACGTCTCTCAGGTGTAGGCATGGTATCTCCCTTCAGGGGAGGAGGCAAAATTACAAAGTGGTTGAGTTTCTCTGGATAGGAAAATCTTTAAAAAAAAAAAAAAAAAAAAAAAAAAAACCGTGTTGTGTGGTTTTTGGTTTTTTTTTTTATATTTTACTCTGAAATGTAACAAGTGCTTAAAAGAACGAAGAAATATATGTGCAGTTTAATATGTCACCTGGGACCTAGGTCAAGCATTAAACATTGCTGGTACCTCAGGAGTACTTCCGCACCCCTCAACACCCCAATTCACCTCCTGCAGCACCTCATTACCTTTCCCTCCACTTCTTCAAGGAACCAAAGTCACTATTGTCCTAAATTTATGGGAATAATTTTTATTTGTTTTACCATCCATGTTCAAATGTCTAAATTCTATAGCTTGATTTCATTCCCTCAAGTAGCGAGCTTCCTTGGTTCATCAAGATACACTTATAGGCTGAAACCAGTTTGGCTCTGGATGGAGCGTCGGTCTGTGGACTGAAGGGTCCCAGGTTCGATTCCGGTCAAGGACATGTACATTGGTTGTGGGCACATCCCCGGGAGGGGGTATGCAGGAGGCAGCTGGTCAGTGTTTCTCTCTTATTGATGTTTCTAACTCTCTATCCCTCTCCCTTCCTCTCTGTAAAAAATCAATAAAATATATATTTTTAAAAAGATTCATTTATGGTTCAAATTTTGAAGAATATTTCATGTCTAGTGAGCAAAGAAAGGAATGCATATGAAGTGCTAGACAACAATAACAACAAGCAACAAAAGCCTTTCCTTATATCACACACAGGTAAAATAACTATACAAATATTGGCCATTTTCATCCTATATAATAAAAGGCTAATATGCAAATTGACTGAACAGTGGAACAACTGGTTGCTATGACATGCACTGACCACCATGGGGCAGATGCTCAATGCAAAAGCTGCTTCCTGGTGGTCAGTGTGCTCCCACAGGGGGAGCACTGCTTACCCAGAAGCCGAGCTCACAGAAAACGAGCACCATGGCAGTGGTGGGAGCCTCTCCCGTCTCCGTGGCAGCGGCAGTGCTAAGGATGTCCGACTACCAGCTTAGGTTCCTGGACTGTGAGAGCCGAGCACATGCTAGGCTGAGGGACTCCCCCCCACCCCCTGCAAGTGCACAAATTTCGTGCACCAGGCCTCTAGTATAATTAGAAAAAACAATAGAATAAAAATAATTCCTAGCAATGAGTTTATTTAAGCCCTAGCTAAGCTTTCATTTACAAGCAAATATTTTTGGAGGGAGATGGGGAGAGGGGAGCAGGATTCACAAGACAATATTTTCAAATGTAATAACATCTACATAAAAATTAAACTTGCAGAATTTACAAATTAATATTCTGAACAGACATAAATTATACATCCTCTTGCAAAATCCAATCTACAGCATTTAAAAATTCATACAGATACAATGTAAGACATTCTCTTTTTACATTCTACCTATTTACATAGCTTTTCCCACCACAGATGATACATCATAGCTACCAAGTTTGCAAACATAGTGTATTTAAAATATATTTAGCAGCATATAAAAAAATTAGATAAAAGGGGAGGAAATACTACTATTAAATAAAAATGAAATTAAAAGATAATCATAGAAACAACTCCATAGGAAAATAGATCAAAATATATTTCTGTTAGGACATCAAAAATGTTTCCCATCACAGAATAGATGCACAGCACTAATACAACAATTAACGGCATTTTAGTCCTGAGCACAGGATATATATAGCACAGCTGCAAAACTTTGGTCAATACAAGTAAACGTCAACATTTAACACAAATTGCTTAACATTCTTTGTTAGTAGATAAAGGTCAATTCCACCTTATGAAAAATCATCAACACTATTCATGTTATTTTGGGGGAACTTTGAAATTTGGAAACCCTCCATAGACTGATATCAATACCAGACCAACAGACCACAATTTGACTACATTTCCAATATATTTAAATATGGTAGTCATCTGAACAGAGTACAAATGAGTAAACCATCAGTGGGTTGCATAATATTCCCAGTGTATTTTCTGACTGTCACAAAAGCAGACATTTTGTAATTCAAATAATTTGAAAGCGTGTGTTTTTTTTAATAGCTAGTCACAAAAATCCAGCCATGATAAAAGTGCGAATCAAGCAGTATTATCAATTATTGGGACATATATGTATTCAGAGATGTTACTATTAAGCACACAGGATTGTACACAATTTTACTAGAATACATTTATATTCAGAAGTTGGATTCAGATATATAATTTCCTTGTTAATACTATTCATAAATGTTTGCCTAATAAATGTAGTGTAATGTTTTCCATGAAGAATATGCAGAGTATTATCACAGTATTCAGTTTATGTCTATCTTCATTCATGTTTAATTACTGGCAACATCTTCTCCCAGATCTCCTGGGTCGGAGATCTGGCCATCTTGCAAATTGCGAGCCTTCCAAATTCTCACAGTTCGATCGCTACAAAATAATAAATTAAAAATGAGAAAAAGAGGCAGAAAGATAAAGAAATAGCTCTGACAATTACTTATCATGGGAACATTTTCTAAATAGGTCTTTAATAGATGTAAGTAAAAATATAGCTTGTGCCATAAGTATATCTAACAGGGCATCATAATAATGATATTAAAAAATAGCTCATATTCAATGGACACAGACAGCAGGGGGGTGAGGGCACGTGCTGGGAGGTGGAAGTAGCGGGGAGAGGTCAATGGGGTGAAAAAAGAAGATTTGTGTAGTATTTTAAACATTAAAGAATTTAAATAAAATTTTAAAAAGCTGAGTAGAAAACGGAAAAAACATAGCTCATATTATCAAGAGTCTGTGCCAGGCATTGTTACATGTGCCCTTTAAATACATTATTGCACATAATTCTCTGTAACTAACCTAAGAAGTAGATAAGGATATTATTCCCTTTTTATCGATGAGCAAATTGAGTCCAATGTTCTCATGTTCAACATTTCCAGATATTTACAACCTACAGTATTTATTAAATCTGCACACAAGTAGCTAACATAGAAAAAAAAATCACATAGGAAAAACTTACTCAGCTGCAGTAAAAATGTGGGTGGAATTCACACATATGGCATTGATGGGACTATCATGGCCCTTCATCTCTCCAACTGGCGCAAAAGTATCCACATTCCAGAGTTTCAGAATGCCTCCTCGGCAGCCACTGAGCAAGATCGGGTGGCCTGGCACCACGCCCAGGGCACAGACCCAATCCTTATGTGCGTTTGGAACTTGCTGAGAGAAATAAGAGATATCGGAAGCTTAAGGGGGCATACATTTTCACACCCAAAAATAGTTACACAAACATTTTTATTGATAAAACTCAATTTTTGGAATGCTGAATGTCCTGGAAACTGTAAAAATCATTCTTTGTGCAATCACTCTTAGGGAAAGAAATCTATAATTTGCCTCACTAATTATCATCACTAATATCAGTATTAAAGGCTTATAATGTTAAAAATCTATAGAATCTAAAGGACTTAGAAAGTATACAAAATTTGTCAAACATTACATCCTCTTCGGCAGTAAATATCTCACCTTTCCCAAAATCTATTTAATAAAACAAATTTAAAAAACTGCAACCTGGCATGTAGAATCAAAGAATTGCCTCATAAAATCACTGACTTAAACTTTTGTAGAAGACTGGAGTTAATCTATCCTTCCTATATATATATAAAAGCCTAATATGCTATGTGTCCCATCATCTGGTTGTCCATTCAACCAATCAAAGCATAATATGCTAATGATATGCTACAGCTGCTCAACTGCTTGCTATGATGTGCACAGACCACCAGGAGGCAGACAGTCAACCAGCCAACCAATCGCTATGATGTGTATTGATCAACTGGGGGTAGACACTCTGACCAATAGGTTAGCTTGCTGCTGGGGTTCAGCTGATTGGGACTGAGTGAGACAGGCTGGACATGACCTGGAGCTCTCCAGTGGTCCCTTCTGGCTAGCCAACCTTCCACATCCCTCCCCAGCCCCAGTTGTGCACCAGTGAGGTGTCTTGGCCTGGCCTGCACCCTCTCGAAATCTGGGCTAAGGGACCCCCCAAAGTGCACAAATTTTGTGCACCGAGCCTCAGGTATATTATAATAAGCAAATAATAATTATAAGATCAGACTGTACAACTATGTTTTATGCATAAATATTTTTATGTATGAAATATAAATGTCACACCATGAATGTGTATCTATAAGAGCTTTTGAATGCAATATATGCATCTGTTTCTGTTTTTTCAATTAATATTCCATGCTACTTATTTGTTTTGTTTTGTCCAGTCGCAGGCAGGAAAGTAGTAGCAACTGCAATACATACACACCTGTGCATGTACAGGAGAAAGCTTGAAATTGAGAACAATTTTATCTGTTAGCTAATTTCTTCCCTTGGGAATTAGGGAAATAGAACAATATTTGATTGTAATGACACATTTCAATCCAACTAGTGTTCTATAAGAAATGAGAGAACCAACACTTGTAGATGTAAGAAAATATTCCTGTAAGTTGAGGAATCATTTACACCACTTTGACTTTAGCTAAACTCGTTACTCTGTGGAATATGTGTACATAAAACAAAACAAAACAAAATGAGAAACTATAACAGCTCTACACCAAGGCTGATTTTATTCAATGAGCACATACAGGAGACAATCCCTGATCTTTTAGTGTCTAGTCTCCTTTTGTTGGTGATGTGTTTAATAAATGTTAAATGTTGTCCTTCTCATAATTAGTAACTCGGGTGGGTGAAAAGGAACTACTCCTTAAGGGGAAGCCCTTATTAATATTATTCCTAAATGATGAAGATCTGCACAGAGGCTCTTCAAATTCTTATATAGACTGCCGAGTGGCTCTGAAATAGCGACTCCATTTTGTGAAAAGGCTTTACATTACCTGCAGAAGGTCTTTTTGTGCTAAGTCCCATTTCTTGATTCCATTATCTCTGGACCCACTAAATAGGTTATCGCCTTGTATGGTTAGCGCCTCAATGCCATCGTAATGAGGCGGCTCGAAATTGTGGGTGGGACTCACAGTTCCCAGAGCCCCTTCAGTTACATCAAACATCTAAAAAACAGCAAAAAGAAAGCAGTCATCATATTTAACTTCAAATAAGCAGCTATATGTGTTCATTCACAGAAATGCATACACATGTATAGTCATCAGACATTTGTTTCGCTAGAATATCTTACTGAGTTAATTAAATTACCTGGTCTGTTCCACTCAGGTTGAACCTGAGTCCCACTTTCACACTCTTTTGCTTATGTGTCTCATGCTTACATGCCTTTTAAGAGAGACAGTCAATTTTTTTCATGTATAATCTAGTTGAAAGTCAAATAAATAACATAATTGTTAAACACTATTGGAAAGTTCTGGAGTCCTGGTGGCCATTTCAAATTTCTTTAACAATTTATTTTAAAACTTTTATTAACAATTTATTTTAAAACCTTACCTTTATTTCAAAACCTTTCATTCCCCTCAGTTGCCCTCACCTCTATAAAACTGTTGATCTTGCAATTTCCTGAAAAGGCCAGCACGATCAAAAATATATTTTTAGATGCTTTCTTCCATTCCAAAGTTTCCTTTTATCATCAAACATTCTCTTACCCTTCCTTTCTTTTCAGATGCAAGAGTGTACTTACTTCTTCCCAAGGTTCACATCTTTGATCTGGTTCTAATTCCTCCTACCACCTCCATCAATTGCCACTTTACTCTTGTCCTTACATTTTTCTTCTCCACTGTCTATTTCCTAGGCATATAGACATGCTCAAGTCTATTGAGTACAAAATCCTCTCTCCTTACTCATTTGATTTTCAAGTCACTAACCCATTTTTTGTGTCTTACTCAGAGCTACATTCTCTCTTACCAAACCTCTTTTTATTCCTAATGGCTCTTACAGAGATTTATTTCCCAAGGCCAAGTCCTATCAACTCTTCTTCGGCCATGTCATCTACTCGAACTCCTTGAACATCTGCTTCTATGTGAATGGCTTCCAAACCTACATCTCCAGTTATAACTCAACATGAACTCTGGGCTTGCTTTTCTAATAGTCTGCTGGCCTATGTAAGGATGTCCTCTGTTATTAGCTCAAATTTAACATTTCCAGAATCAAACTATACATCTTTCCTTAGCTTATCTACTAATTTTATAAAATCTGAAGACCACTGTATGTTCAGTATAAAAGATGGTGACAATGAGACTCGAGTATTAGTTGGATGACTGAGTTAAAATCTTTTTTTAAAATATATTTTTATTGATTTTTCACAGAGAGGAAGGGAGAGAGATAGAGAACTAGAAACATCGATGAGAAATACATCGACCAGCTGCCTCCTGCACACCCCCCACCGGGGATGTGTCCGCAACCAATGTACATGCCCTTGACCAGAATTGAACCTGGGACCCTTGAGTCCGCAGGCCGATGCTCTATCCACTGAGCCAAACCGGTTTCGGCCTGAGTTAAAATCTTTAAAATTCCTCTCAACCTATCTTCTATAAAAAATGGAAAGATATCATTAAATAAGATGATAAAATCAGGAACTCTTAATGAGTAAAAGATCAGGAAGAAAAAGCAAAGTCTAGAAACAGGAAAAACAAAAATTAAGAGAAAGGGTGAAAGAGTTAGAATACTTCAACAATTCAACAATCCTATTATACACACTTTGATGTAATGATCCTTGGAGCCAGTGATGATTAGATCTTGTCCATTGGAAATCTGATCTACAGTAAGGCACATCACAGGGCCTAGGTGTCCTGTTAACTTTCCGGTAGACTGGAACCTTTAAAAAGAGAGAAAAATAATTTTCTATGAAAATATTCCTTAGCATGCTGATGCCAACCTTCAATATAAATAAACTATATTCTTGCCGAAGCCGGTTTGGCTCAGTGGTAGAGCGTCGGTCTGCGGACTGAAAGGTCCCGGGTTCGATTCTGGTCAAGGGCATGTACATTGGTTGTGGGCATATCCCCGGTAGGGGGTGTGCAAGAGGCAGCTGGTCGATGTTTCTCTCTCATTGACATTTCTAGCTCTCTATCTCTCTCCCTTCCTCTCTGTAAAATATCAATAAAATATATATTTTTAAAAATAAATAAACTATATTCTTTAATAAAATAGTTCACTAATATTTTTATTTTAGCTCCACCTCTATTCAACTCTATTCAAAATTAGTTTTTTTTAAATCGCCAAAAGAAGTGGGAAAAATCCTAATGATGGTATTCCAAAGCTGACGAATGTCACTTAGGTAATAAACGAAGAGGAAGCAAAAGTCCAAAAAATTGCTTATGAGTAATTTTAACTCCCAACCCAAATCCAGAAAAACATTAATCTGTTAAATATCTAAACATGTGATAGACATATTACTGATGCTATTAGACCCAATTTGAAATTTGATTAAAACAAATATATCACTAAAATAATTTGTCTAATAAATAAGAATATAGAGAAAATAAAATTATTTTATTAAACACACACACAAATACCCTCACATATACAAAAACACAGATAGGCACTCAAGTATACACATACATACATACGCACACATATTTATGTGTATATGTACATAAGAAAATAGCTGGTACATTTTATCAGTTATTATAAATATATGAAAATGACCAGAACATATATCGGGCTGGTAGGAAAATGTATGATGTCAATCAACCTTCATTTCATAGTCCTGTCTTAAATCTCACTGCCGGAATGCAGGCATAAGTTTGGTTTTCGAATGTCAGTTTCTCGAAAACTATTCTGTCATTACTTTATTAACTGAATCCGTATTTAATCATGCTGCTGAAATCAACCAGGTCTCACAAGATCTAACTCTCCCGCAAAATAAAATGTATGAAGATTTTCAAAACCTGATGTTTTATTCTGCCTTATATGTCATGATTTGTGTATCTTCCTCTCTGCTGTTCCTGACATGAGTCAAATGTACTCTCTTCAAGAATAAACTAACTCATGCCAAGACCGGTTTGGCTCAGTGGATAGAGTGTCGGCCTGCAGACTGAAAGGTCCCGGGTTCGATTCCGGTCAAGGGCATGTACCTTGGCTGCCGGCACATCCCCAGTGGGGGGTGTGCAAGAGGCAGCTGATTCTCTCTCATCGATGTTCCTGACTCTCTCTTCCTCTCTCTTCCTCTCTGTAAAAAATCAATAAAATAATTTTTTAAAAAAAGAATAAACGAACTCCTCACTTTCCTAAGTTTCTTAAACATTTGATTTCCACAACGGCACTGAGGATGGTGGTGCCCCTCTTTCTTTCTCCATCGTCTATCTATACATGTTGCTTGTTATACTTTCTCAGCCATCTTGTTTAAATGTTATCACTGGTTCTTCGGAAACTTTCTCAAATAACCATTCCTTTGATTTACCAGTGACGAAGCCCTGCTAGAGGGGAGGCACCCAAATTGCTAACTTTACTCAGGGCCCTCCCTGCACCAGCCTTTACCCTCCTTCTAACACAAGGGCTCCAAAGGCGGAGGCCAGCTTTGTCCGGTGTCCTCTGTGTTCCCAGGACCGGCCCAGTGCCGGGCAGCGCTTGCTTTAGCTGATGTTGAGTAAGTATTTAACGAACAAGTGGATGTTCTCTTGCTGCCAACATTTTAAGAACTAGGAAAAAAAACTAAAATAAGTACTCAACTAAAGGATAAAAGCTCCTCTTTCGTGGCAAATGAAAACCAAATCAAAGATGTATTGCCTTACATTTCAATGCATCAACCTCTTTACTTTTTAACCACTTTATCTTCTTGAGAGCCACAGAAACCCTTTAAGGTTCTGTGCCCACATTTGTTCATTTACGTCTACGAGCTAAAAAATTGAGAGATATAAGATGCTTAAATAATATTGCAAAACATAATCCTTTCAAAGGTACTGGTAAAACTAGGATGAGAATGCTGGCCTCTCTCCTAAGGTTTTCATCTTATTTTTCTTCATATACTTCTCCCCCTCCCCTCCATCAATGCTACTTAAAAGAAAGAAAAAAAAATTGTGAGTTTGCTAAAGAGAACAGAAGAGACCTTTGGAGGTGTGGAGCTGAATAGAAACATCCTATGATTTCCCTATTAACTTCTGGGGTTATACAATTTAGATTTCAGATGCACTAGTAATGTCTGAATGCTGTATTTTCCATGTGTAAGAAGTGCATTGTCTTCCACATCCTACCTTTTGAGATCCCACATTCTGACAGCATTTCCGGAAGCTGCATACAGGAAAGTCCCAGTTGGGTTCAGTGCAATCTGGTTGATCTGGTTCTCTCCGGGAGGAATAGCTACCGTCCGGCTGGTACTGGCAGAGCAAACATCTCCGAGAGTAACTTGACCTGAAGACCTTAACAGAGACAGAACAACACAAAAAACAAAAGTCACCGTTTCTGTTCGTGAGTTCAGCTTAAAGTTCCATGAATTCTTGGAAACCTGCTATAAGTCACAACATCAATGCCCTTTTTGGTCACTAATGGACGGAACCTAGCACCGCACACACGCATAGTTGGCACCTTAAATGTTTTGAATGAATAAAACAAGATGACATGCTTAAGACTCCTAAATTGCAATTCTGTTATAAATTAAGAATGACAAGCCCTGAATCAAGAATGATTAAAATATCATTCAAAAAAGATTAAGTGACAGAAATTAAAAATCAAACAAACAAAAAACAAAAATCCCTCAGCAAATGAGAGTGTCAAAAAGGTGATTCATTTTTCTGCAACTTCCAGAAGCCCTCTGAGGGCCAGGCCAAATTTTATCTATAAAATTTGCCCTTTTGAATTAAAGCCTCCAAGAACTTTTAAAATTATTTTCCATTTTTGTTTACTTTAGCCCATTCATACATGAAGTATTTACTATCTGCTAAAAACCCAAACATAACTTATTTCTATTTCCTCTCATAAATTCTAAAGGGTAAACATATTTTTAAATTTTGAAATACTCTCTTAGCTAACTTCTAAAAATCAAGTTACAATTACTCTTTTCAAATCTGACTTTAGGGAATCAATTGGATTGGTAAATTTCTAACATCTTTTTAAATAAAATTTACCTCAAGAGACTTGTATTCAGTACAAAAATTAATAGTTCTCCAAATATAAATTAGCAATTAAAGGTTAATAATCCCTAACCTACAAATTATTAACCCTTACTCTAAATCCCTAATTTTAATAAAAATTAATCTTTCCTATGCTCCCTTCTTTTATTTAAGCCATCAAAATTCACCCTCAATTTCAATTATAAAATAGTTCATCAATCTTATGACAAAAAAGAATCATTATTTGCTCCACATTTTATAGACATATATGATAGACAGAAAACAAACTCATCCTCCAATAGTCCACTATGACCTGCAGTTATGAAATGTGTGCTAATACCAAAGCTAATACTGTAAGTCCCTCCCCAACCCAATAAACCTATCAATTAATCAATACTTGCCAATTAAAGATTACAAACACTTCTTAACTGTCTACAATGGTAATAGATGCCATTTTCCAAGGAGTGTTATTCAGCAGAAGCAAGCAATGTAAGCCATTTAACTAAAACACACAGTAAATACTATGAAATGTGATAATTGGTATTTGGGAGCATGGAATTATAAAATGTATACTTAGTCACAGATCAAATTATTTACCCTTTCCTGTTTAATACTAAGCTACCATATTTTATTTTCTCAATAGTATTTTTCCCTTTACTTTATCTGTGTTCTTATTAAAACATTTTACCATCCTTTGAAAGTAGGCGGATATCCTCTATAATGAAAGGCCAATATGCAAATCAACCAAAGGACAGAATGAACAGTCATCGCACTGACCACCAGGGGGCAGATGCGCAACACAGGAGCTGCCCCCTGGTGGTCAGTGCGCTCCCATAGCAGGAGCACCACTCAGCCAGAAGCACTGCCTGTCTGCACAGCAGCAGAGAGTTGGACATCCCCCAAGGGCTCCCATACTGCAAGAGGGCACAGGCTAGGCTGAGGAATTCTCCCTTCACCCCCACTGGGCCTCTAGTAAGTAAATAAAAATGCATTTATAGTGCTATCTTTTCTTATATCTTATAAACAAGAATTGTTTGCCCTTTATGCTACTTATCTTTAAGCTACTTACGTCAGTGTTCGAACACATTTTGCTGAATCTCTGATATCCCACACCTTAATATAAGATGTTGACACAGTGAAGACCAGGCCTGTATAATTACAATATTTTACAGACACGACATTGTTGGGATGACCTCCCAGTGACATTATCTCCTGCCCGGTCACCAGATTCCATACTTTACAAGTACGATCTAAAACAAACCAATAAACAAGGGGGAATACTGTCAGTATGAGCTAAGTGAGGTTCTCTTTACAAAAATTATTTAAACAATTTCTATCCTATGAGAAAGAAATGGGATAAGAAAACAGCAGTTATCCCATTCATCTGCCACAGGCATCCTGACTCCACCCCTGACCCTCTGCAGCAGGTTCAAGGGCAAAGTAGGAGTTAAAGGATTAGGTGAGAGCCAGGGATGTCTGGTGCATGCATTACATGGGTATTAAAAAATGACTACATAACATTTTGAAAGTCATATCAAATAAATCAGCCTTTTCAAAACATTCTGCTTTGATCATGTCCCAACCTCCTCACAACACCCCACATGCATTTTCCGGGGGGTCATTGTGTGATAAATTTTATTTCTGACGCACAAACTAAGCCTAAAACTATTCTATGTTGTTTTTGTATTTTATTTATTTATTTTTTTGGGTATGATGACAATCTAATTACCCTGGAGAGATCAATTTAATTGGAATCATTAGGAAACTATATTTTCACAGAGCAGATTATTTCTAAAATGGGAACTGTTTGCCATTATTTACAGTTCATAAATTCTAACAAGATTCCTATGTCAGTCATAGATAATGAGCAATAAATGTTTGCTGATTAAACTGAGCCTTATAATATCCCTAAATACTAAATAACTTTTACTAGTTCCCCAAATTCCTGAACAGGCTTCCTTCTCACCTTCCTAGCCTTATTACCTACTACTTCTCTTACGTATATTCCACTATTCAACCCAACTGGATTTCATTTCCACACGTACCCCGCTGTTACCTCCATGTGTCTGCTCACGTTGTTCTCTAATCTTGGTGGCCAATCCTCACCTGTCCATATGCAAACCAACCTCTAAGGTTCATTTTTAAATGCCCCCCCCCCCCCCCCCCCCCGTCAAAGCCTTCCTGTTTCTCACAGATTGCCAAATCTTTCCCTTTTCCGAAACCCTAAAACTCTTGGTGTATAACTTTTCCAAGTGTTGAGTTCTAGCTACCTGCGATTGTACCAAAGGGGTTAAGATTGCAGATCTGGAGGCAAGTAGGCCTAGATTTCCAATCCTGACTCTTCCACTTCCTGGCTAAGTGTTCCTGGGAAAATTACTTAATATCTTGAACCCTCAGTGTGTTCGTTTGTAAAATTAGGATGTAACATGTATCTCACTGGGGTTGGCGTGAGAATTACGTGAGATTAAATTCTGTAGTGTCTAGCCTCATCTCTGAAATACAGTAAAGTGTTCAAGAACTGGTGGTTGCCTCCCATCTTATTTTCTTTGCCACACTTTGCACTGTAATGGTCTTTGGTACATCATTATATGAGCTACCGTGTTTCCCCAAAAATAAGACACCCTCCAAAAATAAGACCTACTTCATGGGAACATAATACATCCCCTGAAAATAAGACCTAGCGCATCTTTGGGAGCAACAATTAATATAAGACACTGTCTTATTTTGGGGAAACAGGGTACACTACTAAGCTCAGAGCCCTGCACGCAATAGGTACTCAATCACCAAACAGAGATGTAGTCTCTCAATATTCTATTTACATAACATCAACAGAGATTTTACTTTCTTCCCAAGTGTGAGATGACTTTATAGTTTATACAATTCAGTAGTTACATGAGATGATCTTTCATATCCTTCGGGGTCTTAAGCAGTTTCACTTATTGTTGGTCAAAGCTTGTTAAAAATGCAGTCATTTCAAAAAATCTTAAATACCCCCCATAAAACCACGCCCAGCACCTTTTGATCCGGTGAAGAGGAGGTCGTCGGTGGAGTCCACGCAGAGCACGGCTTTCGTGTGCCCCTCAGCTATGTGGACACACTGAAGGGCAGAAGCTCGGATTCCTTTTGCCGCAGGAAATGGGTTGATTATGCCCCTGCGTTGGGAAGTGGAGGGGACAAAAACAAAGAAATAAAACTGACTTCAGTAGCTACACCATGAGACTAATTTCAGTTTTTCCCTGACTTTAAGAAGCCTTTCCAAATAATTAGTGACAAAATTCAGGCTGCTCCTTCATCTCTTTTTTAAGCCGAAGGACAGAGACAACATGTGAAGTAGCAACAGTAGCGATGGAATACATCTACTCATTAGGCACCAGCAAACAGCTGTGCTCTATAAAGAGCAAAGCCTATGACACATTTGGATTTTCTTATTAACAATGCCATCTCTTCAGAATTTAATGAAGCAATATTGGGAGCTGTTTGAGTGTTGTGGATTCTGACAAATAAGAAAGCATATAGGGTAGCACTTGGAAGATGTAGCTCTGTATCAAAAAGGACGTTCTTGAGGAAGTATAACACATACCACCTAAAATACTGAGAAAGCAAATTTCAAACAAATTTGAAAAAAGACAAGAGTGCATGGACAGAAATTCCAAAGGGTGAATGGTTTAAAAATACCCCAAAACTTAAAACACTAACAATATCAAACAAGATTAAAAGACTGAGAATTAAAAACAAACTAACTAACTAACTAAAAAACCAGTGAGATTCTTTAAGGGATCTATCCCATGAGTTTTAATGTTTCTGGAGTTTCTTCTTTAGCCTATATAGAAATGCACAGATTATCAAAACATCATTTCTATCCTAACGGAGTTTAATGCAGGATCTGAATTGAAATAATTGTGTCAGGAAGACTAAAGAGAGAATGAATTAAGACATGATAAATATATCAGTCAGAAGTTTCTTTGTCTAGAGCAGGAAGAAAAATTATATTGAAGTATGACCATTATATAAAACAGACGGCATAATATTAGGACAAATACAGGGGTAAAACAATACTGTTTCTACTTCTTGATGAAACAAAAACAACCTTCAAGAGATACAAGCAGCAGAAATGACCAAGAAGAAATGCAAGCCCAGACTAAGTAGAACTAATAAATGGAGACATCTGATGAATTCGGTTTTTAAATCACTATATCATAGATTTTTTTCAGTGTATACACCTGTGGGGACAAAAATAAAAATCAATGGAGTACCTCCATTGGTACTCTAAGAAGATAAAAAAAGGGAAAATCATGCAGACCCAATTCCAGAAAGGAGGGGAAAAGTGAATTTCAGAAATTAGAGATGAATAAAATTATTATAAATACTTAATAAAGGCTCATCAATAATAAACAAGCTCATTGATCTCATGAAGGAAGTTATTTATAAGGATACTAGGCAGCAACATAGGGGAAAGTCATATTCACAAGATATGTCGACTCCAATAAGGCTCTTATAATAAGCCTTTCAAAGGAAATCCTTGTAGAAATGGGTTAGAACAAAATTGTTGTAGTAAGGTAGTTTCAGCGGTGCTTGGAGTCACACCTAATGGCTCAATGATCCTGTGAGTCTACATGGAGGTCTTCGAAATCTAGTCATGTTTTTTCTAGCCCTAAAGACAGAAATGGTATGTTTACTGCACTGAAATATTTTTAAAATGGCCACTGTGTTGTATTACCTAGAAAAAATGACTGAAACAAATTTCACTTATTGTTTAAGAATGTATTTAGCGTGAAAGTAATCACTGAATGGCATCCTACATAATAAAAGGCTAATATGCAAATGGACCAAGCTGCCAAATGATTGGTCGCTATGATACGCACTGACCATCAGGAGGCAGATTCTCAACCCAGGAGTTGCCTCCTGGTGGTCAGTGCCCTCCCACAGCGGGGGTGCCCAACAGCCAGAAGACGGGCTCACGGCTGGGAGTGCAGTGGCAGTGGTGGGAGTGCTAAGGATGTCCTGCTGCAGGCTTATGCTCTCTTCCCACGGGGAATGGGCCTAAGCCCTCAGTTGAACATCCCCTGAGGGCTGCCAGACTACAAGAGGGCTCAGGCAAGGCTGAGTGCACAAATTTCATGCACCAGGACTCTGGTTTAAACATAAAACTTAACTCAAATATATGATAGAATGTTCAAAGTGGGAAAGCGGTGTAAGTGATTTAGTTATTGAATACATGATTAATGGATTGACAATTAATGGTTCCTCTCCCAACATTTTCAGGAGAAAGTAATATAACTGCTATATCCTACCTACCAAGGCCACATCTAAAATAGAGTTGAGTTCTAGATGCCACGTTTTCAGCACATTGAAAAACTGGGCACTTTCCAAAACAGTGGAAGCAGAATGAAGGGTCTATAGACTCTATCACATAAGGAACAGATGATGAAACTAGGCCTAATTAGATGATAAAAGAACATTCACTGGAGAGGACACAGGAGCACAGTGAAAGGGCTGGATATTAAAGAACTGTCACGAACACAGAAGAAGAGCTATTGGCTAATTCTGGTTTAACTCAGGCGTGCTGATGAATAGAAATTTAAAGGAGGTAAATTTAGGCTCAGAATTTTTCTTTTTTTAAAAAAAAACTTTATTTTTAGGATCTAGCTAAAATGATTTCAAAAAATAAAAGAAGCACCTCATCACTGGAAATGATACCAGGAATTGTTATCACTAGATATTTAAGTACACAGTCTAATGCTATTAATTGAACACATGTGTCAGATTCTTTAAACTAATGCTCAGTAACTTGTTTGTAACGTAAGAATTTATGCAGATTAAAACGGAAATGGGAGCAAAACCTCCCCAAACGTCTGACTCTGGCATCTGAAACTTCCTGTTGCGGTTGGGTTGTTAGCTATGAACTGAAGCCAACGAAGTGTTGCTTCCCATGTTCACAAATGTGATCTAATGCACAGTCAACTGCTACTTGTTACATCTTCACTAGAAAATATATGTGTGCATATTCCAACAAGTGGACTATAAAGAAAAGAAATCAGGGGGACAGTTTAAGAGCTGTTTCTAATTTGCATCTAATGATACAAACCGTCCTAAGGTAAAAAGTCAGTATCCTCAATTATGTGACTCTATATCTCCAAAAGATTTCCTTCCTTCAAATTATCAGCTTTATCCTAAGAATTTACTAAAGCTTCCCCAATGATATAACACCCAACACAACTCTGTCATGTCAATGGTTGTAGTAAATATTTGCTACCAAATACATAGTGACTTCTGTGTGGGGTCTCTTTCATTGTTATATGTGTTCGTATCATTGATTAGTCAACTCCTGAAGAAAAATAATCTCAGTGTTAAATATAGCATTTTATTAATTAGACACTGAAAAGGAAATACCTTATATGTATATTACCTTAACAACAAAGATAATAGAAAATATATAAAAATTGGAAACATACATCCATGGTATTTTTTGCTATTAGAATTAATCTATTCACATTCTGAAATATAGAAATCAACTTTAAAATACTTTCTTTAAGTTAAGGTTAAGTGTTGCAAACTTGTAAAACAAACCTTATTTGAAGGAGAGAATAAAAGTTTATTGTTGTTCATGCAAACCAGTAAAGTTTGTAATGCCGTGAATGAGATTAATTTCATCTCCCTCCCCCTGCCTACCTTTTGGAGGATCTACTGCTGATCAGCAAAATGGCCACAAACAGGGGAAACGAGTGCAAAAAAAAGAGAAGACAAATAATAAGTGGGAAGAAGGAATGATAGCAAAGATGAAAGAGAAATTAAGGGTCGGGGGGGGGAAAAAATAAAGAAAGAAATCCTTAACAAAAAAATGCAACATTGTTATTTTTTAAATACCATCAATCAATAGGAAAAAAAAAATTTAGAAAGCTCTTCTACATTCTATTTCCTCCTCTCTTTTTTGGTACCACAGTATCCTTCTTTTTCTAGCATACCTTTTTTTTTTTTTTTAAATCACAAAACCTCCTATAAACTCTATTTAAAATGCTAAACAAATAAGAAAAGATAACCATACTGACCTCCCACATTTTTTTAAATTGGAAATAAAAAAATCACTAAGGAGCAAAATTTCTTGAAATCAGTATTCATAGAACTTAATTACTTTTAAAAAATCTAGGTTACAAATAGAAAACAAATATCACAAGTTTTTATGTTATTCTACAAAAACCTTTGCCACTACTTTTGTCTAAAAGGTGCATCATTAAAATGAGTATGTTAAAAAAAATATTAGTGCATCTAGCTGGTTTACAGGTTATGCATGCAACAAAAGTGAGATTTGCTTAGTTACTAGGAAGGCATTTTAGAATACCATGAAATGCCAGAATTTAGAAAAAAGATAGAAAGAAAGTACCTGTGTACCTCCGACAGAGAGGAATCACTTTCATCAGACCTACAGCGAAAGAGTTAGAATTATGAGGAGAAAGAATACAGATGTCAACAGATAAAGACACTGAGGTTGAAATGAAAATCAACAGTATTATTAAAATATGGTAAACACTTTCTTTATTGTGCCCAGCTTCTCTATTTGTACTGCATAACAGAAAACTCAATGTCTAGCTATTCGATTCTTATATTTTCTACCAAGACTTTGGGGAGAAAATATGCTAATCCACAGAGCCTGTCGATTCTTATTTCTAAAATTTAGGTTCTAAAGAGGAGCAGTAGCAAGTCAAATACATCACTGCAACATTCTTTCTATTTAATAGACTGGTACCCGAAAATGTTTTCCGTTTTAATAGCTACTCATGAATCTTATTCATCTTGATAATTACTTTAGATTTGGACTCTTTACTGTGGCTGTTGCACAGACACGTTATATGTTTAAAAGGAAAGTAAATCACTCAATTTAATGTTTTTTGTTTTTGTTTTAACGTATCTTAAAAATATGGAGTTCTGACCTCTGACCAGAGAGTCCCTCACTAATAGCTGTGGAATTTAGTAGGATTTTTATAATAGATGACCCACTCATGTCAGCAGTGGGTCCTATCCCAAAACCTTCAAGTCCCACAGTGAGCCTGGCTATTATGGAAATCTATTTACCTGTAAAATAAGTTTGGGGAGAATGAGGGGATGGTGAGTGCTGCGGGTATGGAATGTAACCAGAAACAATGTGTAGCTGGTGAAACATGCTAGTCTCAAATAGGAGCCCCCCGAAAAAAGTGATCCCGAAGGTGGCTGAGCTTTTGAAAGTGTAGAGTTCAATTATTCTAAGTGACGACTTTCAGAGATAACAACACAGTCACATTGTTGGTAGCTGATAAAACATTTCAGTACAAAACGTGGAGCTATGATGAGATGGTCAAGATCATCAAAAGACTGGCAGAAAATTTTATGACTGAAAGCATGGTAAAGAAAATTTAGTAATTCCTCTACTCTTTTCTCAGTTAAATAAGAGATATGATGTAACAATATTAGAGCCTTTTTCAATAACAGATAACAGTTGCCTATCTAGGTCAATTTAACAGACATGTGATCAGCTGATTAAACCATATTAAAATGCGATCAAGAATTGTATCCATAAATTAGGTAGACTAAGGCTATTTCAACATGTTATTGTGTTTCTCTAGGTCTATAGAGCCATTCAGCATCATCTAAACATGCTGGACATCTTAAACAAAGTCCTATAGATTTCTGAAATTGTTGAATTATACAGAGAAATTATAGCATAAAAAAATAATTGGGGTGGGAGACTGGATATCAAGTACATCCACATACAAGGCTATCATTAAAATCAAAGCAGGTAAGTCAGAGTTAACACTTTATGGCAGCATTGTTAGTATTGAATTTTTGCAAGAGAGATTCTGGCTCAATGTGAGAATACTTTTTCGATGAATATTTAATGAAAATAGTATTTTCCACCTTCCTCCAACTACCCTTCCCCCAGAACACACCCTCAAATCTACCCCCTTCACCCGTAAGGGTACTTTTTTATTCCAAAAAAACTATTATTGAAGTTTACTAGTGGATTTACATAGAACAGCCAAGTAACAACATGTTCCACATACAACAGTAATCTTGGTAATCTGTTCTATCCACCAAAGATAAACTAATTTGCATCTTTTCAACCCAGGCAGTCTGGATTAGAGACTTTTGTATGCTCACACAGAAGCTGAAGAATCCCACGAAATTTAAACTTCAGGTGGTCTCAACGATATTTTTTTTCAAAGCTAATAGGTACTTATAAAAAGAAAGAGCAAGACAAGTGCTGAAAGCATAGCGATGCAAATCTACAGCAGGGAATAAATGTTCAGCAGGAAAATAATGTTTCTGCAATGTTGTCTCAATGGTTCATTTCCTGTTGGAATAACACACAAAATATGGCAAGAGTTCACAAGTCAGACTCCATCTCCCGCACACAGAGATGGCTACGTGGTTTCTACAGACTGTATGGACAGGCTCAGAATACTGTAATAAATCGTTGGGGCTCTTTTCCATAATCACTTACTTATCCTGCTGAACTGATGTGTTTCCCTGAGAAACAGTAAGACGATTAAACACATTCAGTTCATTACGGGGCCGGCTTGGTGGGGAGGAAGGAGGTGAAAGACTAGCCTCTGAGGTTCCAGAATCTGAGCTACAAGAGAAAAGAAGATTAAACAGGTGGCTGTCATTGGTTACGCGTTGTTAGGAATGTTATATGAAACGTGCTTTTCTAAAAAAAAAAGCTTTTCATTAGGGAAATCCTTCCTTCTTTCCTCCCTTCTTTCCTCTTTTCCTTTATTGTAAGATACAATGCACTCTGAACGATTTAATTTTTTTCCCCATTGAATTTTGTTACGTTGGCCACAAGATGGCACTGAGAAAGAGTTCTGTCTGCTGAACTCTATAAAGTCGGCACAAATAAAGCAAGCCAAATTTAAAACTATACAGTCTTAGAACTGAGGCCAAGATGTTGATTTTACAGACAAGGAATCAGACCCAAGAAGTTTAAGAGCGATTTGCCTGCTCAATTGATTCATTCATTTATATTTAAAATTACTTATTTGCTCCATTCCCCCATCTCCCAATCATTCTTGAGAGGTCTGATTCAGTAGCAACAAATTGCATCTTTAAACACAGGAAGCAAGGATGATTAGAAGGACAGTTTCCATGACGTTCACGTCAGCTAAGCCAGTGGTCAGGGCAGAGCGTGTGCATGCACGCACAGGGCAGGGGGTGGCACAAGGCTGTCCACTCAGGTTCAGAAAAATGTATAAAAACGTACTTTAATATTTATTTTTTATGGTAAAGAAATTCGCTTTACCAATAAATATTTAAATGTAGACCGGCGTTGATATTCTCACTCAAGGCTGAATCGAAGACCCAACCTGCCACATGCAGCGCATGAGGCCACACACGAGGTAGAAGGGTGACAGTGGCCCTCACCCATTCATTCACCTTTCTGCATGTGGAGGTATTGAAATTACCCGGTGGGTCATCAGAGTATGTTATGTATTGTTCAGTACATAAACCTTCACAAAACACACAAACAGCTTTTAAAAGATGTTATTAGCAAGCACTCTCTCTCCAGGGAGCACATGCCTGCTGTCCCCTTCCCTTCCTCCTTCCCCCACCCTCTTATCCCCTCATATCTAAGGGACCCCATGAGTCTTGCAACCAGAGGAGCAATGGGCAGTGGCAGCTCGTTCTGAGCTAACCCAGTACCTGTCTCCAAAGCTCCCTTTTCTCTGACTTCCCAGTGAGCCAAACAGCCCAGTTCTCCTGTTGCTTCTTCAAATATGCCCTTCCTTGTCTCGCTCTCCTGGGTATATTTTGGCTGTGGTAAATACATTCTTGCTTGCTTTTCCACAAACAAAATTATTTTAGCAAAAAAATAAATAAATAAAAATGGGGATAATACTGACTTAAACATAAAAGAACAGCAAGAAAATGGCACAATTCACACAGCCTCCAACACTAGTTTTTTTGTCAACCCTGTTAAAGAGGTGAAGTCCATGTAGTTTTATCAGATGACAGCCAAGATTAATTTCAAATTTTTCTAGAGGACTCATATGCAATAAGTTTCACCTCAAGTACCGTATTTGCCGGCGTATAAGACGATTTTTGGCCCTGAAAAATACTTATTTGCCGGCGACGACCCTCTAACATTTCCACTAAAAATACAGTTTGTTATATACTCGCCGTATAAGACTACCCCCCACTTGGAGGCATATTTTTCAGGGCCAAAAAATCGTCTTATACGCCGACAAATACGGTATATATTAACTCGTACAATGATATGCGCAAATAATTGGAAAATATATGCGTACACATGATCAGGCATAAGAGCTCAGTATTTTTACAGGTGCGTGTGAACGGGAATTTAAAGACCATTCAGCCAAGCCAATAGCTGACCGGATTGTCATGATTAGCCAAATCTGTCATGGCCACAGAACCAGTCTAAAATCTGGGAAATAATTTCACGATTGTCCTTTAGCATCTAAGTGTAGCAGACATTTTATACAATCTAATAGATAAAAAGCATGAATAACTTACTGTTTTTGTTCCTTGGCCCTTGATTTTTCTGCTTTCTCATAGGCCTTTCTCCTGGTGACAGGAGAAGGCTCTGGTAGTTTTTTCTCTGATAGAGATGAAGATCTGGTACTAAAGATAGAAAAAGATTCTGTAGTCATCTAATTTTAAATATGTACATATAACTTTATTTGGTAGACATTTAACCTAAATTTTTAAATAGATTAATAACTAGAACTCAAGAAAGATTACTTGGAAACAAAAACTAAAAACTAAAAATAGGATAGGAAAATATTATGAGTTACTTTTAGTTAATAGAAGCTTAACAAGCATATATTTAATTTTTAAATTGGCAACCATTTCAAATATGTACAAACCCATTATCTTTTAATATAAAAAGAATCCATATTATATTGCCAAATAAAATATTTAATTTTAATTGTAAGTGTTTAAGTTTGATCAGAATTGCTTCAGTTGAAGAAAAATTGTCATTACAGTTTTGTAAGAACAAAAATATTAGACTATCAGAATATGAGAAACAATGAGATTTAATGAATTACATTTAGACATAGTTACACAAAAAATGCACAATTATTTAAATTAACTATAGCACTTAATTTGTAACTCAGAAATGTTTGTAATTAACATATTCTTGCCTTATAAATTTTAAATGTTGAATAGTACTTATGTAAGACTATGATTTTTTTAATATGGTGTAATACATTTTAATTGAAAAAAGATGAATTTCTGCTATTCTTCACTAGTTATAGTAATAAAAAAAATACAAATTCACTAAAGAATTAGAAAGCAATATCCCCAGAAAGGGATACATGATTCCTATTTGAAAGCAAAAATTAGGTATAATTAAACTTTTTTCTAATTGGAGGAAATCAATTTTTAGAATTTCTGCATCCTTTTAATCATAGGGCCACTTGAGTAAATTATTTCATCTCTCTATATAAAAGCCTAAGCAACCATTATGACCAAATGACCAGAACTACCGGTAAATCAGTCACTATGGCATGCACTGAACACCAAGGGCCAGACACTCAATGCAGGAGCTGCCCCCTCGTGTTCAGTGCACTCCCACAGCTAAACTCCCATGGCCAACCAATCACTCCCACTCCTGCCCTCCCCTCCCCACTGGCCGGCAAACCTCCAGCAGCCCTTCTCCCCTCCCTCCCCACATCTGGCAGACCCCAGCAGGCCCATCCCGGATTGGGACTGGGCAAGACAGCCCGATAGGCTCTGATAGGCTCTGATCTCCAGCCAAGCCTAGGGACTCCACCTGTGCACAAATTTCGTGCACTGGGCCTCTAGTTTATGTAATAAAAGTCATACAGTAATGGTTTATAAAAGTTACTGCATCAAACACAAGACCCGCTCTTAAATTTGTGCAGGATTACACAAGCATCTGCATTCATGAAAACATGAAAATAAATCATGCAAAAAGAGAGATTCCAAAAGGTATAGTCGACCACCTGTCACAAAGGATACATTTTTAAAATTTTAAAAAGAAAGGCAAAAAGAAGGCATTACCTGAATCTGGATTCCAGGTCATAGATTTAGTCTTGAAGTTCCAAAAGTCTCTACTCATCTGACAGACTATGCTGAACAAATGTGGGTTCCTAAAATCTGTTCTCACTTCTATCTCACTGCCTTCACCCAAAGCATTTCTGCTACTTTCTTCTTATTAAAAAGCAATGAAGCCATAAGCTATCTACTGGTTAGCAATCTGTAGTAGCAAATCCGATAGTTAATTACATAGGCCTCAAGCACATGCAAGAAAGTTCTGTCATCATTAAAATTAATTTTGGAACTAAAGGTTGCAGATGGGCTTACTGAATGTAAGACAACAAAAGTATCCTCATATAATGCATAAAGTTATGGGAAATAGATATATTCAAGGGGGAAGCTTGTTATTTTTTATTTGCAGAGTCATATGGAGTGTGCTGCTTTTTGGGCAGTATATCTCAATGCTGGCATGAATTCATCTCATAAATCATTTGCCAGAGTATATGTGAGGGTTCACTTGAAAAATATCATTTAAATCTTTACTAGGGATTGAACACACACAAAGTACATGTGCACGCATGCACGGGCCTATATAGGAAAATCTTTTTCCTCCAGAAAATAATTTTTGAAATCTCTAAAATAAGATTTGTTTTGAATAGAATTGTTTTTTGTTCAGATCAACATTGATGGGAGAGAGAATATGTCTTCCTGCAAATCTGTAATAATATCAATGCAAATATTTTGTGCAAACACTCATGTCGGACATGTCATGTGCATTAAGGCAAAAAGTTAGGAAAGCCCCGAGTGTTTTATGGTTGTATGTGATATTTCATTTTTCTTTAGAAAGGTCAGCAAGGCTTAGTATCCTGACCAGGGTCTTAGGACTAGGACACACATAACTTAGAGCTAATTTAAGAGACTTTCGGGTTATTGTTTTATACAATGGATTTATAGGTATAGCATTAACCTAATTCAGCAGTTGCTAAACAAATTTTATCTGCAGCTCACAACTCAGTCCTTATAAAAATCATAATCCTCTAAGAGGGACCCTAAAACTGAGAAACAAGATAATGCAATTCAACAAAGAACATTTCCCATCTCAAGTCGTCTTGAATGCCCCCCAAAATTAGGTGAGATAATACCTAACAGAAATTACATTGAAAACCAGAGATCTTATTCACATAAATTAAAAAATAAATAGAAATAAGAAATTAGCAACATGCATATTAAAAAAGAAAAGCCAAAAGAAAGGAAGTTAGTGTAGCTGGGCCAGACTTACATGCTGCCTATCTTAGAAGGGAAGCCAGATGGGGGAGGGAGTTCCTTGTCCCTAGCGGAGGTAGCACTTGTCTCTGCCCTCATTCCGCTCTCTTGCCCTTCTGCAACAGCCGTCAGAGGGCCAGGCAAGGAAGCATCTCCTGCGCTAGTGTCTGAAGCTAGTTCACTGCTATCCGCATACAGCAACTCCATCTGAGTGGTGGTCCTCCTTCGGGCCTAGTCAGAAAACGGGAGGAAAAGCAATCAGGAGCAGGCTTCAAGGGTGTCAAATGTGGCAGGAAGAGAGGGACAAGCCAGAGCGATGGCCAGATGTGATCTTTACAGGACACAGGAGTAACCACCATTTGCATTGTACGTGTGGTATGACAAGGCATTGTTCTAAACGCTCTCCTCTCTTAGCAGGTGCTATTATTATCCTAATTCATACATGAAGCACAGAGAAGGTAAGCAAGTTGCCCAAAGTCGCACAGCGAGGAAGTGGCAAAGCCCAGGTTCAACACGAAGCAGTCTGCCTGCAGTATTACTCTGCTACCCTGCCACTCCTGGCCAGCTCCCTCGGCATATGATTTAAAAAGAAGAAGAAAAAGAAAGCAATTAAACCAAAATATCATTCTGTTAGGGAAGCTCAACTAAATTCAAAATTTTCCCCTTGCTAAGATGCTTTATTTAGTATACGTTTTTACACAGTTTCTCACCTTGTATTACCCTGCTCCCTTGATGCTTTCAATCTACCTGCTGGATAATTCAGCATCAGCTCACACGAGTTTTTGGCAGCCTGGTGAGGCAGGCGGAGATTATTTCCCTAAAGCTGGATTCAGACTACACTAGAATGTTCTGAGTGTTGGTAACTTCTGCTTAGTCACTTAGAATAATAAGACACAAACTACATTCGGCACAAGGACCACACCTAGAGCCTGAAGTTGTTTTTTTTTTTTTTTTTATCTGTTTGCCCAATGTTTGTAAGATAAGGAAATTTTACCTAAAAATCCATATTCAAGGCTTTTCTTAAAAAAACCAAAGGACCTGGTAGCCTTAGGCCCATATCCCATCACGGCAAAAATGAGCAAGAGTTGAGTGCTGGCTATTGGCTTTAATTGGGGACGTCCTCTTTAGGTAATCAGAATGGCTCCGACTCATGATTTTACATCCAGCCAAATTACTCATTGACCTTACCTGACTGACCACTGGGGCCTTATATCTGTGCTGACCATTTGCATTATTCTTTCTGGTTCTGATTCAATCCATTCATTCAACAAATATTTACTAGGAATTCTTTATTTTTCAAACATCTTAAGATGGTTAGTTAATTCATCAGCATCAAATATTACCAACGATCTGAAAAGTTCCACATGTCTCTTACACATTTAACAGCATGTATTATTTATATTTTTAAAAAACATTACAAATATATATTGTAGCCTATTTGCTTTTAATACAAGATAATGATTAGGAGTTGGCTTATTATTCAAACCACTTCAAGATATAGTTAAACACAGTAAGAAAGAAATACTAAGAAATACTTAAAAATATACCAGAATGTTAAAATTTCAAAAGTCTCTCACCAATCAAAATATTTATTTTATATGCCAACTACAGGTCTAGATCTTATTTAACCAACTGCTTTAAATTACTATTTTCTAGTAATTAGTGACTATCTCCTATATTATTAGGAAATTTAGGCAATTTTAATAGATTAACACACAACTTGCTTAATGGGTAATAAAACTTTAGGAAAAATATGAGGGGATAATGGGAAAAAAATTGGTCTCCATAATGATATATAGCGAGAAAAGTGTGAGAATACAGTAAAATGCAAATTTCACAAAAGAGAAATTTTCAATAGAACTTTTTTCAAAAGGGAATATGATAAAAGACTAATTTTCTGTACATTGGAGCTTTGGTAGAAGCATGCCTACTCGATAACATACCCAGGGCCAAGCCTGAGACCTCTTATGTGTGTAATCCTACCTAATAATGGAGTAACATGCAAATTAACCATCACCTCGCTACACCCACGGGCCACGCCCACCGGCTAATCAGAGCAACTATGCAAATTAACCAAACAAAGATGGTGGTTAATTTGTATTTGTGGAGGGAGGGAGGAGTGAAGACTGAAGACAGCATAGAAGGAAGAGGGAGGAAAAATGGAAAGTAAAGTGGCTGTGGCTGCTGGAGGGAAAGCACTGGCAGAGCTGTGGGAGGCAACAGGGGTGGCAGGCTCAGTGGGTCAGGTGTGCGGGGAGAGGCTCGCAGCGGTGGTGGCAGTGTGCATGGCCACTGAGACTGTGACTGCGGTGGCCGCGGGTGTGGTGGAGCTGGTGGGATGGGCAGCAGGAAAGGTGGCAGTGGCAGGAGGGAAGCCTGCCAGAAGTCTTGCAGGAATATTCCTTCAGCAGGTCACTAGTAGTTATAACAAATAACAGAGGAAAAAATAATATTCACCCAGCATTTTAAATCCCCCGTACCTTGTTTTTAGATTTCACGTCACCACAAAGCTTCATCAGGTCTGAAGACAGTGTGCTATATGCAAATATATAATCACAAGATTAAAAGAGAACTTACTATACAAAATTGCATGACCTCTATGTTTACAACTATGAAAGAATTGTATATGCTTAGCTATGGAAAACAAAGAAAGATAATATTTAAAATTAAAATAAACTAATATAAATGTTTTTCTCATTTTCCTTACTTAAATATCCAGTATTTTTATTTTAAAATGTGTGGTAGTTAAGCAGAACTGAGTCCAGTTTCCATATTACTGTTTCCAGTACTATTCACTCAGCCATAAAATTCAAAATTATTTGTTTTATAAGGGTAATTGTTTGAAGCATCAAGATAAAGTATTAAAAATATTATAGAAACAAGTAAAATCTATTAAGTTCCCAAAGATTCTCTTACCTTCCTTCTGATCCTGGGCTGTTTAAAGGTGCATCCTCATCAGAACTATCCTCTACATTTTCTATAAAATAAAAAACATGTCCAAAATGTGTTATCGATGTTGCAATTTGAATAATGACTGCAATCCCTATACTACCATAACTATCAGCCCAAGGGTTCAACATGGGCAGTTTGGTTTCAGTTACTGAATCAAAACAGAAATGTAGAAAAACATTTCTTAAAAAAATCCTTTGACTACATGCCCTAGGATGAGGAAAAACGTGTTCAAAATAGGAAAACCACAGGTTTGATAAACCATAGAACAACATTCATAGGATAGAAGTGAAATCATGTACTTATCAGAGCATGTGTAATTATACCAGTGGCCTGGTGCATGAAATTCATGCACATTAAAAGGGAATTAAATTAGAGGAAATATTTTAACATTGTTATTTGCCCTTTCTCTATATAGAAGTGTCAGAGATGAAAGAAAATTAGTATAATGTATATGAAAATCTTCCTCCTGTCAGAGTTTGATAAACCATAGAGCAACGTTCATAGGATAGAATTGAAATCATGTACTTATCAGAGCATGTGTAATTATGTATTTTTTCATAGTATGCATTTGTCTCATGCCATCCAAATTATTGTAAACACACTGAATAAAATATAAGAGTAAAGAAAATGCTTATGAGCTCCCTTTACTTTTGTTATCAAGCAGAGAGAGTATGTTTAGGTACCTAGAGATTATACATCAGCATGCAGCTCATTCATGTGTACACGAAAGACAAAAACAATAGGTTTGCATGCAATGGTTTCATAAACGAACACAAATAAGCCACGACTATTTCAGAACAACTCTAGCAATCTAGAAGAAGAAGAAGAAGAAGAAGAAGAAGAAGAAGAAGAAGAAGAAGAAGAAGAAGAAGAAGAAGATTCCACAAAACTAAAAACAGGATTATAAGTAACATATATTAATAAAATATATGAATCATCCCCTTTTAGCTTTTAATTTTATATCATACAAATATGTAAGTCAACTAATCTCTTTCTCTGATGTCCTCTTCCTTTCTTCACTGTTTTAGCAGGTAGAATAGAATATTCAGTAATACTTGATAGTATTATATAAAAAGGAGCCCATCATCCGGCCAGTGTTGCTCAGTGGTAGAGTGCTGACCTATGAACCAGGAGACCACAGTTCCATTCCCAGTCAGGGCACATGCCCAAGGTGCAGGCTCGATCCCCAGTGTGGGTCTGCAGGAGGCAGTCAATCAATGATTCTCATCATTGATGCTTCTATCTCTCTCTCTCTCTCTCTCTCCCTCTCTTTCTCCCTCTCCTTTCTTCTCTGAAACCAATAAAAATATTAAAAAATAAAAAGGAGCCCATCTGGGACCCATCCAAGGGAGTTTACTTTCTGAAGTGGAGAAAACCGTGGTCTTGAAGGCAATGTGTATCTCAAAGCTCACCATTAGAGGAAGGCTCGAGGACCTGTTTCTCAATAGGTTTCTTGGGTACTAAGGTGACTGAATTAATTGATAACATAGAAAATGAGGTTAGAAGAAAAGACAAACCAGCTTTTATTTTCCCATGTATAAAAGTGGACTAAGATTGGCTAGTATTCTTATAGGGATAAATCAGTTAGTATGATAAATATCATGTGAGTCCTTGGTAAAAAACTACTTAGTTCCTGCCTATGCACATATGCCTAATCTAGAGATAATTATATTTTGACATAACCAACATAGCCAGAGGATAGAGGAGCCACCCATTCAGTCACCAAATCAGACCCCTCTTCCGGACTAAGCTTGGTTTGAGCACTTCAGTCATCTGAGCTGCAGGACACACTGCACCTCACTGTCACACTCTCAACTCCCAGAACATAAATCCAGCCCAATGCCAGCGTCTTTTCCCATCACCATGGAATTAAAACTAAGGGCAGAGATTTATAACTCCCGAACCCTTAAAGTGCATTCATATAAGTGAAAAGTTGCACAATCTCACTTCACTGGAAATTAACTAGTGAAGTTATTTTTTAATCTATTTTTTTTAAGTTATATAAAAGAGTCCTAGCCCAGCAGACACAGATCAGTGGTTGAGCATAGATCTGAACCAGGAGGTCATAGTTCAGTTCCAGACCAGGGCACATGTCTGGGTTGTGGGTTCCATCCCCAGTGTGAGGTGTGCAGGAGGCAGCCAATAGAAGATTCTCTCTTATCATTGATGTTTCTTTATCTCCATCTTCCATCCTCTATGAAATCAATAAAAATACATTGCTTAAAAATCTATACTAATGAAAGGGTAATATGCTAATTAGACTAGATATCGTCCAGATGTCCTTCCAGACAAAGCCATAATGGGGGGAGGGGCGGAAGAGGGGGCTGTGTCAGAGGCAGTTAGGGGCTATCAGGCTAGCAGAGGAGGGCAGTTAGGGGAGATCAGGCCAGTGGAGGAGCAATTTGAGGCATCAGGCCAGCAGGCAGAGGCAGTTAGGGGTGATCAGACAGGCAGGAGCCAGAGGTCCCAGATTTCGAGAGGACTGCCAGTTTAGGCCCGATCCTCCCATGCACGAATTTCACGTGCCAGGCCTCTAGAAATAAAATAATAAAACAGCCAGTTGGTGTTTTTTAGTGGTTGAGCACTGTCCCATGCACCAGGAGGTCGCTGGTTTGATTTCTGATCAGGGAACATGCCTGGGTTGCAGCTTAATCCCCCAGTGGGGGACATGCAGAAAGCAGCCAATCAATGTTTCTCTCTAATCAATGCTCAATCTCTCTCCCCCTCTCCCTTCCTCTCTCTAAAACTAATAAAAACTTTTTTTCAGAGTAGTATACAGAAAAGAATTAGACTGACAGCCCAGAGACTGCTATCCTTAGATAGGCCTGCTTGCAAAGTCGAACTTTGTCTGGCATCTGCAAACTTGGCTGGCAGAGGGGCTGCTGGGAACCAATTCCAGCATGTAATAATTACAAGAGTTCCTTCAAAAAGTTGATGGGACTTGGTGGGCTCAACAAGGATGAGCCACATATGTAATTTGCCTGTAGGAAATGGCTAAACAGTACTTCCCCTAAACCTGAATAGGATAACAGCTCAGGGCATTTTATTGCTTCCTGTTGGCCAAACACCTGAATAGTTGTAGGCTATTCCCCAAACTGATAATACCCTTTGATAAATCCTGTGAATAAAAGCAGGGTCCTGAGTGAAGGAGGGGAGTCTTTAGCTCCTTTAGCTGAAGCTCCTCTGACCCCAATTGCCTTTCAAAATTATATTTCATCTCCATACTCTTTAATCATCTACGTACAGCCTCTTTGTCCAGAATGCCTGGGTAAGGCTGGGAAAAGAACCCCGGCAAGGGGCCCCAGTCACCCATGAACTAATGAGAGTGGCTCATTGTACCTAGAATGTGTACAAACAATCTGGCTTCTACCAAACTCCTGCTTTCCTCAGAGAGTCTGGGATCCAGGGATATACTGGGCAGAGGGTATCTGTGTGAGAGTCCCCAAAAACCTTGGGTGCTGACTCTCTAACGGATTCCCCTGAGTATAAACATCACAAGATGTTGCTGCACTTTCATTCCAGGGAGAAAAGGACGTTCTGTGCAATCCCTCGTGGGAGGGTGAAACATAGGAAGCCTGGACATGGACTTCTTTGTGTGTCCTTCCTATTCTCATGAATCTTTGCCGTAGATGCAATACTGTGAGCCCCATGAATCTTCCAGCAAATATACAAAGTTTGGGATGCTAACGTAGGTAGGGAAAAGGGAAGGGAAAACAAAGCTGTTCTTCAAAAACTACAAGCCTGTCAGCATGAGGTGCTGGCCCTGGCTCACCCTCCAGCCTTGTTCCCTCATTCTGTGCCATGTACTTGTTGCTCTACGGCAGTGTTTCCCAAAGTGTGGTACCCGTACCCCCAGGGGTACGGGAAGAGTTTGGTGGGGGTACGCGTTGCACCGGAGTTTGGTGGGGATATGCACTGCACCGTGCTTAGCTGCGCCTAAGTCTACGTTCTCATGAGTCAAGTCAAGACAGTCTTGTGAAGCGTGAGATGGTCCGGTGTGCAAATAAATGTTATTTATAATATAATTTTTATTTATATTTTATTATGAATAATTTTATTTTTCATTTATTATTATTTTGTGTATATACAAAAAAAGAAAAAATAAATATATTTTGATTGTTATTAAAATACATCCTTTTTTTTTTGACAAGGGGTACTCAGCGTTACGAAAATTATAGAAGGGGTACACATATGTCAAAAGTTTGGGAAACACTGCTCTAGGGTACCAATCTGCTTGAACACCTTGTGCACACAATATAGGGGCTAACTTATGCTTTCACTTAGTCATTGCCTAGATTCACTTGGTTCAGGCCCTCCCTTCCACCTTATCTTTGGCCTGGCTAATTCTTTTTCTTCCACTTGGCTAACCCTTTTTCCTTCTTTATGTTTCAGTTCAAATGTCACCTCCTCTGGAAAGCCTTCTGGGTGGTACTATTCTGTGCTCTCACAATCCCCATACTGAATATACTATAATCACTGCCCTCACTACAATGTATCACAATCAGTTCACGGTCTGTTAACCTCAGCATCAAGACCACAAGGGCAAGATTTTGTGTCTTATACATCTTTGAATCCCAGCACTACGCCCAATGTTTGAAATAACATTGTTGCTACTGTGGTTTTGTCTTTAGCAATGTACATATGGCTGCCCAGCTTATGAAGATTTCACTTCCATTTTTTTTTCTTCTTCCATACTTTTCCTCCAAGCACCTCTAGGCTACATGGATGGCCCCAATACCCGGGGCAAATTTCTGCAGTTAAGACATAAATTACATCAGCCAAATGGGTTCCACCTCTCTGCTTCCCACCCTTCTTCCAGCTACAGATAATTGAAAGTTGTGAAAAAGCAACACCGCTCATGAAATTAGCAGCTTAACATTTTTTGCACAAAAGGATATCAAAGAGGGCATTGCACTTTTCTTCCAAAGTAAAAGAGATCATGGGCTTAAATGAGAATTTACTTATTGCTACAAGTTGAGCCGTTAAGAAAAAGAAGGAAGAGAAAGAAGAATAGAAGGAGAAAAAGAAATGTGCCGATAACACATGGAATTGCAAATTTTCTGGTGATAATCCGGAAACTTGGTTAGGATATAACCAATCCTCCTTTTTTTTTTTTTTAACCTTTATTTGTTATAGCATGAGCAGTATAAAAGTACCAGCCTTTCCATACCTATATGATGCAGCTGATATCAAAGAAATACTATTTTAAGATTAACGTGAAGTATACACATTATAAAAATCATATACCGTATTTGCAGGCGTATAAGACAATTTTTTGGCCCTGAAAAATACGTATTTGCCGGCGTATAAGACAACTGGGCGTATAAGACGACCCACTACAATTTCCACTAAAAATACAGAGTTTGTTATATACTCGCCGTATAAGACTACCCCCCACTTGGAGGCATATTTTTCAGGGCCAAAAAGTCATCTTATACGCCAGCAAATACGGTAGCTCATGTATTTTATTTGTGTGACATTATTTTAAATAAATTCAGGCCCAGCCAGCATGGCTCAATAGTTGAGCATCCACCTATGAACCAGGAGGTCACAGTTCGATTCCTAGTCAGGGCACATGCTGAGGTTTCGGGCTTGAGGCAGCTGCTCAATAATTCTCTCTCATCATTGATGTTTCTATCCTCTCTCCCCCTCTCCCTTCCTCTCTTAAATAAATAAAAATATATATTTAAATAAATAAACAAATTCAGATTCAGAGAGTCTGTTTATTCTAGTGACACAGAGAGGTAATTAATTTTTTTGGTTACATTCCTCTCCTTTAAAGTAAAAAGCATTTAAAAAGTTGGACAACGGTAGATTAGAAAAAAGAAAGTTCAGACCAGGTTGTGATATAATTTTGATTTAGTAAAAACTGTTCCAAAATAAGGATTCAGAAAAATTGCAAATAATAAAATTTCCCTTATACCCCTGTTCTCCGTGTGTATGATCACCAAGAGGAGTAGAAATAATACTGATGGGTAGGGGTAGTTCATGTGAATGCTATGGTGGCAACAGAAAAAGGTTGAAAATCTCTATATGCAAAAAATCACTAAAGCCTCTTCTAACTTAAAAATGTTATGATCTTAAATATTGTTTCAATTTGTTCATATAAGATCCTTGGATAGTTTTATTTAATTTAATATATTAAAATATATATGCTTAATTTTACAAAACATAGCTGAGAATCTAGCAAACATACTAAAGATAAATATACACCAAAGATATATATCAAAGAAAGTTATTTATGGTGTTAAAACAATAGATGTAAGTTAATAGATATATTTAAAAATTAAAAAGAAATATGTACTCCTTTTTTTTCTTTGTTTGCCTTTTACAAGAAAGAGAAAAAAGGGCTTACAAATGGGAGCCACAATTGCAGTTCAAGTAATAAAAGAAAAAAGTCCACTAAAGCATACTTCTTTAAACATTTTAAGAATTTTAAAATCAAGCATGTATGAGAAAGACAAAAGACTTAGTATGTTTGTGGTTGTGGATACATTTCAAAAAGGATCATGCAAAACAGTGGTTGCCAATAAACATTTCAAAAATAAGGTGTACCACAATTAGTGCACATGAACAATTAGTAATTCATGCAGCTTGTAGGGTACACAGAAAGCTAAACATACTTACCTAAAGGTACGCTATCTAGATCTGTGTAAATAATAGCAAAAAGGAAACAAAAAGCAATACTCCAATCAAAATGGATCCAATGTTAAAAACTCCCACATAAAACAAGATTATGGTACCATTTGTAAGATACGTAGAATAGATGCCATAACAAAAACATTAATCTTTTTAAGGCAGATAAATATGCAGAGTCAAGTAATGACAGTTGGCTAATATTATAAATAATGTAAATAACCAATTCAGAAACTTGGTTACTCTTTATCCATGAAAACTAACTCCTTAATAAGGTTAAGTAAGTCTTTTTACTAGTAAGTTGGTAATCATTTCTTGGGATGACAGTAGTAAATTACATCCCCCCGAATTTACACATGCAAATTAAAGAAGGAATAACTAATAAAAACGTAAGTAAATATAGCATCTATTCAGTCAAGCGCTAAGGGAAAGAGTATAGTATAGCATACTCAAAAGAGCAAAGCTCCCATGCAATTATTTAACTAAAATTTAGTTTTATTACCTTGTAAAGCATGGCCCAGTAAAGCATCCAGCTCAGGATTTAGCTCTGCTTTCTCTTTCAACATGTGGAATAAGAGCTGGTTTTGTGTCGCACTGGTTATTTCCGTTTGCTTAAGCCGACCTTCAAGCACTTTAATTTGAGCCTCTTTCTGGGCAGCCTGGAGACCCTGTAACATCACCAAAAAATATTTTTAAAAATTATGTTAGGTCATACAAAACAGAATCTACCAAACAAAGATCTGAATCAAATAGCAAGTCTGTATGGATTTCGACATCAAATAGACCTTACCTTGATTCATCTCTTCTCTGTGCCTCCACTTACTAGCTTCGCACCCTTGAGTAGGTTACCTTATCTTCCTGATTCTCAGGTTTCTCATATGCAAAGTTATATGAATAATACCTACTTCCTAGCAGTAGTGAAAATTAATTAAGAAAATATAGCACAAAGGGTCTAGGCACAACCGCAACATGAGAGGGAAAAATGAGTCAGAAATCACTATCACCTTCTACATTTAGGCAGAAGTTTCTTACAGGTGACATGAATGGATTCCTATTCAAAGAGGATGGAAATGAAACTATATTTCTTTCCTTTCTAATTTTATATTTTTGAGCTTTAAAGAATCAGTATTAAACCAAAATTATGATACCAAATTTGTATGCAACCTAAGGGATTTTATTTTCATTCTTCCTTTGTTAAAGCAAAAGAGAAATTAATTATTCCCTAAGTTGTTTATATCTGTTCTAATATACAAACACAATAGGTGCATCTATTGCTGATGCTTCTTAACTCTAAAAAACAAAACAAACAAACAAACAAAAAACAGGTAAAAGGGCCTAGCTGATATAGCTCAATAGATTGAGCTTCGTCCCATGGACCAAGAGGTCTCAGGTTCAATTCCCAGTCAGGGCACATGCCCAGGTTTTGGGCTTGATCCCCAGTGCCTGGGCGAGCAGGAGGCAGCCGATCAATGTGTCTCTCTCATTGATGTTTCTGTCTCTCTCCTTCTCCCTTCCTCTCTGAAATCAATAAAAAATTTATTTTAAAAATAAATAAAAATAAAAGGTAAAAGGAATATTTTCCAATTAAAAAGAATCTCCTTCCTTATCACAAAGGGAGGGGGTCACTGGAGAAAGATATAAAAACTACAATGAAATTAATCAAAACTTGGGTTTTCAATAACAGTATTGATCTTACCTTATTGATGCCCATTGACAAGAAGTGACCTAGCAGGTACCGGGCTTCCGTAAGCGTGCAAGCATTGACGACTGCGGTGACATCCAGGGTTTCTCCTTCTTCCTGCATCAAACCAGCAGACGATGTAACATTACTTTCGGCTAACTACATTTAAACAGAAGGCAAAAGCCTATTGCTTCATGAGGTTAACTAACTGGACTCCTCAGAATAGCGGAAACTATAATCTCCACACCAAAAATATATAGTCTAGTTGAAAAGATGAGGCACAAGGTAGATTAATAAATGATGTATAACTTTTACAAGTAATAAATAATACAAAATGAGCAGAGACAGCTAGAGAGCAGGCAGGGAGTAGTATACATAACAAAACCTAAGGAACGTACTACATAAATTAAAAAAATTCCTTCACATAAAAATTAAACCTGCTTTTAATAATAAAAATAATACTTTTTAGTAAGGCATTGCACATTTTTTTAAAATTGCAAACCTTTGCCTCTTCCATCTGCATGATGTTGGCTTGACAATCAGAAATGCTGTCATTGATGTAATCTATATTCGCGGTTAACGACTCCATCTCCTCATTGATGTTGGCCACATTTTTATCTCCCTCTCCACTCTCCTTGACTATCTTTTCCCTTCTTCTGGAAAGCTTCTCTCTTCTTTTTGTGAGTTCTTCCCGTTGCTATTGAGGAAACAGTTGGATGTTAAGACATTATGCTCATCTAGGACATGGTGCTAAGTGAAACAAGCCAGTCACAGAAGGACAAGCACCGAAGGGTTCTACTTATGTGACATATATAAATGAGTCAAACTCGTAGAAGCAGTAAGAATTGTGGTTACCCGGGGCTGGGGGAAGAGGGAAATGGGAAGTTGCTATGCAGTGGGTGTGAAGTTTCAGTAATATAAGACGAGTAAGTTCTAGAAATCTGCTGTACAACCCTGTGCTTATAGTTAATAATACTATGCTATACATTTAAAAGTGTGTAGAGTACAGATCTCATGTTACCTGTTCTTACCCCAATTTTTTTTTTTTTTAAAAAAAAGGATGCTCATTTATTCATACACAATGCAATCAAAACTCACTAGGGGGAAAATCCTTAGTAAGTATTACATTCACCAAGGGAACAAACTTGAAAAACTGAAAATTCACAGCCAGCTAAGGGAGAGCATATCTGCTTTTTATTTCCCACACACACCTTGAGGAGTCTATTCATGTCAGCCTCCATGTTGGAAATCGTCATCTTCTGCATGATGATGTCCGTGACCCTGCGCTCAAGAAGCTGCCACTTCATGCGTGCCGTCTTGGAAGTAAACACCCGGCCAGTCAACCCTTTTCTCTGATATATTTTTCTATAATCATATGCAAACAGACAAACATAATTACTTATGGGCTTATTGGATTATGCCCTGGCACACAATATTTAAGTCCAACATTTCAGCAATAATGCCACACAGATTCTGTCAGGAGGAACAGGAGAATCGTGTTGACCTTGTTCCATTGGTGGCGGGCGTGGGTAAGGCCTGGACTCGCGCCACAGGAATTCTCATTTTCTGCTGAGCTCCGGCCCTTGACGCATCTGTTTCTGCAGCAGCTGCACTGGAGCCTGTGTCCTGAACGGGGGTGTCGGAGGAGCTCAGCTTCCGCGTGACTTTCCCGGCCACTTTATCTGACATGGGTCTTACTTGCCGGCGGAGAGCTGTAACCTGAAATAGCCACAGAGACTGACTCATTCCCTTCATCGATACAAAGACATCATTCATCTAAAAGCCAGGATGTTTCCTCCAAATGGCCAACTTGCCTCTTCAGTTTTGCGACGAAGAACCACTTCTTGGTTTCTTTTTTGGGCCTCCAGAAGTCTAAGTTGATGCTATAAAAGAATATTGAGTAAGTTAAAATAGTAAGCTGGAAAATGCAATACTTCCTTCTCTTACAATAATATACCCCCATCCTGCTGGGAACTATAAGAGTTCTTAGCAAAATCTGAGCAAACAACAACCTTGCATCCATTACTGCAGATAAAGGTATTTTATTCCAATAAACACAAATGCATATTGATATAGCCATCTCTTGCCAAAAGGCTATCTCTGTGACACATACTTTTAGTTAACAAACACTCAAATAGTGCTTACTATATACAAGTATTTTTCTAAATGCCTCACAAATAATCCCATTTCCTTTTTGTCAGACATTTTGTTTTGCTGGCTGAGGTACACACAAGAAGAAACACAGTTTAGGCCAGTTTTAATAGATGTACCTTACAATATATACAGTAATTCCAAACTCTGTTTTAAATATGGGGAGAATATAAATAAATTGGATTAGCACTGTATAATAACTTTTAAAAATGTTGGGTAAAGTAAATGGACAACAAAACATGTTAGTATTGCCTATCAATTTGTTTCTAGATACTTTATACGATAAAGACAATTAATTATGGATTACTGTAAGCCATTTCTTGGGACTATAATTCAGGGAAGAATGTTGGGTTAAAAAAACATAGATCCTAATTCTGGTTCTATCATTCATTCAACTCTATGATCTTGGACAAAGCTTAGGAATTAAACTTGATCAAAAACATTCCTTCTAGGACTTAAATTTTGTGATATAAAAACTAACTCTTCATGTTTTGGATCCTAAATATAAACAGGTCATTCATCTCATGCTTAGGCATGTTCCTATGCCATCAGCTGAGAATTTTTAGAGAGAAGGATTCTATCTTACCCAAAAAATATTTTATTGACTATAATAATAATTGACATAGAAGCAAAGTTAATAAATCTTCTTTAAATGAATACATTACCAGAAGTTAAAATTTACATATAGTTTGAAACTTATTATTACATTTCTTCCTATTAAAAGTTAAATTTCAAGCTCATTTGTATTTTTTGCATGGTGTACAAAGGTACTTACTTGTTTCTCTAAAGGTACAGAGATTAAGACGACAAGAAAGAATTTAGAAAGTGGGTCAATATATACATAAAGCAGCAAATAAAAAATGAAGGAGCTTGAATGTTAGTTTTGTATGTGATTAGCCAGTCTCATAGCTGTGTAATAGAACTAGAAGCTCAATGCACAAAGATTCGTTCTAGAATGGGCTTTCCTTTCCCTGGCTGCCGGCACCGTCTTTCCACTCCAGCCCAGCCCCTTTCTGCCCAGACCCCTTCTTCCCATGGTGCCAGAGGACCTGAGAGATCCAGGGTGCATCCTGCCCCAGTCACTCAATGCCTGAGTATGCAAATTAACCATCATCTTTGTTGGGTTGATTTGCATATTACTCCTGATTGGCTGGTGGCATAGCAGAGGTATAGTCAATTTACATGTTTGTCTATTATTTTCATTTTACTATGTGGTTTCCAAACCCTAATTATTTAATGGGTGAATAATAACCTATTAATTAGATGAGCTATAATTTATTATTATATTCCTCCTACTGTCGGCATCTTGCTTGTTTTTACCTTTTTCACTACTATAAATATCCTTAAAGTGAAGATGTTAATGTACAGCAATTTTTCTTATTTTAGAATATTTTCTTAACCTTAGTTCATGGAAGTAGAATTCTTGAATCAAAGAATATGAACATTTTTGTATATCTTAAAGACCTCTTCTGGTAAAACCTGGTTGTCATTCCAAGAACTTTTCAAAGAATCTGTACTGATGAAATATCTTTAGAACCATCCTAAAATTGCTCTCTTATATAATAGTTTTATATAATAGTTCCTGGATCTCCCTAGAGATAACCAGTTGTTCTTTGACATTTTCTTTCATCTCATCATGTAGGAAATAAGCCTTCAATAAAAATTATAATAATATGAGTATTTTCCATAAACTTTTATATTAAACTATAATCCATATACTATATAATAAATATCACATAAAACTATTGTTTATTGTTCTTAGCCTGTCCTTAATAGTTATAGTTATCAGAAACTTTTCTTCATTTATTAAACAATTTTGTCCCATGCACAACATTTGTACATAGGAAGGCCACTCACATCTCTTTTACGTTGGTCTTTTTTCAATTGAGCAATCTCTCTGTTTCTTCTAGACTCTGTCAATCTGGCTTTTTCTTGTTCCTCTTTCATTTGTTTCATTAGGCGAACCTAAAACAAAACAAAACACACACAAAAAAAACACAGGTAAATATATCTATTAGAATTGCCCTATCACAACATTCACTAAATAAACCACATGTGCGGAATGAATTGCTGAGAATTCAGAAATTTAACATGGAAATGTGGAGTTTTGCTTCATTTCAAATGGTCAATTCTTAGCTTAGTGAAATACATTTCTATTTCTAATAGGTTTCTATCAAATTGCTTATGCTTTTTATACTAGTATTCAATATTCAATTGCTATATGAATACATTTTTGGTACTTATTACCAGGCGCTGTGTCACCTTGAGTGAGTTACTTAACCTCTTTAGGTTTTGGCTTTCTCTCATACAAAATGGGGATAATAGTTCTATGACACTGAACTGTTAAGACAATTCAATGAGTTAATATCTGTGCAGAGTTTCCAACAGTGTCTGGCATATAGCAAGCACCCAATACTTTTAGCTACTGTTATTGTCAGAAAATACACAACATAATAACCTACTTCCTAAATCATTTCCACATTTGCTATTTTAAAGAGACAACACTGATTGGTATGCCAAAAGTTAATAACTGATCCCACAACTAAAGCAGGTAACAGATTATGATTCAAATACTCTCTTCAGTCAGGGAAGACAATTTGTACTTTTCTATGCATGGGGGTGATAAACATCAAATTCAAGATAGTTGTTACCTCTCAGGGAAAGAAGAATATGAGCAGGAACTTAATATAAGTATAAATCTTTAATATTTAATATCTTAAACTAGGATATTAGATATAGTGTTCATTGTATTATCATCTGTGCTTTTTTGTTTGAAATATTTTATATTCTTGTTAACCTTGTGTAAAGGTTTTAAGAAGAGAAATATCCATCAAGGTCTCAGAATGTTTTTCAGCTACTCTGAAGAAAGGCCTTGATAATGGATGACAACAGGAAACAACTTTTAATTGCCCAAAGAAATGCACCATTTGGAAGACGTAGTTAACTTTTATCGAATATGGGAAGAACCACAATCATATTTTTGTCCCAAGTGGCACAAGCATCTTCAACATCAGACTTTAATGGAAAATAGAATCAATACCTTTGTTTTTTTCATTTCCATCACATCCTGCTGCAATTTCTTCAATTGCTTTTCATACTGAGACTGGTTTTTAAGCAGCCTTGCATGCTCTTTCTGGGCTGTCTGAAGTCTCTGCAATTCTTTATTCATGGCCTGGAGCTTCTTTTCATACTCAGATCTAACTTTTTTGGCCTTTTCTTCTGAGTAAGATTCCACTGAGCCTAAATGATCAAAGGATATCTGAGTCTGTGAGTCGCAGGTTTTTATTTCACAGATTTACAACTCATGACCTTATAGAACATCCTCCCAAACTCAAACCAGGGTGTCTCTGAGTCACATTCTCTTTTACTATCTACTCTTTGCTTGTTTAACAATTACTAAAGTCTTTTTAATTTAGAAAATGTTTCCAGCATAAATCAAAGACATTAAAATAATTAATCATGATGTCAGACAAAATAATTAAGTAGCCTAGACAGGTACCAAAAGGAAATAAACAAAATAAAAAATATTTAACTTAAGAGTAACATTGATATTTAATGTGGCTTCTAATATAATTTTCTTTTCTAAAGGAAGAGATGATAAAAATCCACTTTGATGACTTAGTTTGAACTTTAATTTGAGTTTGAGATAATTCTTACCTAAGTTTTGAAGCACCTGGTCTCTTTCCAGCTGAGTGTCCCGAATTTTATGTTGTAACATCATTAGCTTCTCTTCATATTGCTTTTTCAGTGTCTGCAGTCTTTTCTGGCTATTTTCTAGTTCATCTATCAGCTTTTGCTTGATTGCAATTTCACAAGTAATGTTTGCTAAGTCTGCTTGATAATTGGCTATTTATAGAAGAAGAAAATAAAAATGCTGGGATAGACCAATATATCATAATTCTATCTTTCAAGCAAGAGTGTGAGAAGCATGGTATCCACTTAGCCGTTATAAAAAACATGTTCTAGATAAAACTGAAACAGGTGAACAAGATAAAAACTGTTCACATTGATCAGGGACAACAGATATATTTGTACTAAATAAGGATGGAAATCACACAGTGACTAAATACCATAAGGGAAGAAACGTGAGCCTTAAAGGGCAAACATAGGCCAATAGTCATAAAAGCTGTTTCATCAAGAATGAACTTGAGAAAATTGAGACATTTTTGTCATGTTTTAATCAAATTCCCAAATGGATTTTTGTCCTTGTTCCAAAAGGCAAGTACCTTTTTCATCTGACTCAGAATCTGATTCATCAGAGCTTTCACCCCCTTCGATGTCATCGTCTTCCTCCTCCTCCTCTTCTTCCTCATCCTCATGGTCACTCACTTCTTGGTTTTCTTCCTAAAAGGTAGTTTGTGACCACAATATGGCAAAGCAAACGGATTACCTCATTAAGAGACACTACGGGAGTACAAAGTGCAAAAGTACAAAAATTTCACTTTTCATCAGTTCAAAAATCATTCCACGATTTTAAGGTTATTTACATAACAACTTTGTGCTACATCAAAGAGTATTTCATCTCTCAAGGTATTCTATGTCCCCACACACAAGGCACAAAAATGAGAGTTGACAATATTTATAGTTCATGTATCTAAAGAAAGGAGGTTCTTTTAAAAAAAATAGTCTAAAATGGATGCATGATAACCATCTCTCTTTTCCACCATAAATTAGTATAGCGAAGGACAACTTACTTCAGGTTCTAAAATTTACAAGTTCATTTTTCCTTACTTACCATGTCTAATTCATTGTTTTCTCTTTCTGAAATACCCTTTTCTTCTTTTTTCTCTTGGTCAGTGTCTGCATTATCCTCTTTACCAGCCACACTTTTGAAAGAAGGAACAAAAGGATATGTATTAAAGTAAGAGAAAAATGCTTCACTTTTTTTCTTTCTGATTTTTAAAAATCATCAATTATTTGGGAAAACATACTAGAAGAAATGATCATTTTACTGACCAAAGTTATCATGTCTGATGTTTCAGATGAAAATAGAAATGGCCTTTCAACCCATAGTACAGTGATTAATATTAATGAAGGAGAAACTTATTTTCCAGAAACACTGAGGAACAGATCATGCCCTGGGAGCATGAGAACTGACGACACAGCTAAGAACTAGTCACAGGAACAGCCACTTAACTAGAAGACAGGCAATTTAAATGAAAAAGAAATAAATATTTTTGTTCTCTCACCTTAACATGTACAACTTTTTTCATCTAAATGCAAAGATACAAAAACTTCATTTTTATCTAATACATTTAAGAATAAGTTTGAAGATCCAGAATAAATCTGCACACAGTAAATTTGTCTATACTAACTGTACCCATCAGCATTCAGGTCTCCTCCCATAACATAGCACATGATGCTTTTTTTCCAAGGCCATACGTACAGCACAGGTCTGTTTCTGATAATCTCCCAGGATTGGATCTTTACACATCAAAACTGTCTGAAGGCCAGCCTGACCTCTGAGTGAACAGAAAGTGTCAGGGTCTGCCACAAGATGCGCCATACAAATAGAAGCCTTCCCTTCAGTCACTGAGTACTAACTACAGACTTAACTACATACTCTTGGCAGTTAATGGTTATAACTAAACTAGGTCAGCCCTGGTAGCCCTGAGGAAAAGAGAGACTCTATAGTGAGCAAAGTTTTTGCACACCTAAATCACTTCACCCTTTTAGGGGGTTAGCAATCATAATCAATTATGCACAAATGTTATACTTCTTCACACTAGACTTGTGCATTTAATCAAGCTAAGTAATATTAAGAAAGTGAACTTCACATGAATCTACATGTGAAAGTTTTCCTCTTGTGCTACAATAACATATTCAAAATATTAAGAATAAAAAGAATACTCAAAGAAGGCAATAGTCTCCAAATAAAATACCCCCTAGAATGAGCTTAAAAACTCTATCAGAATAACTTTATAACAGCTAGCATTTCTTTTAGATATAGTTGCTCTAATAGATGAATTTATTTTCAGAATCTAGACTAAAAATTTAATCTTATTTAGTTTTGTTATTATCATTAAACCTAATTTTTAACTCTTAAGTCCCAATTCTGAACAATAAATTTGTACTCAGACAAGAGAAATTACAAATACATTTCCTTTGTATACATTTTTTTTCAGAGTTTTTAATTTATGTTTCTTTATAGATTATCTCTTTTATTTCTTTCTCTCCACTAAATTATAAGCCTCCTGAGGGCAGGAATCATGTCTCTTTGGCTCAGTATCATATCCTCAGTTCCCAGAGGATGGACATAATAAATGTGCCGTAAGTGTTATATACATTAATCCTATGTCTGTGCATGAACACCTCCATTTTGCATCTCTGCCTAAGGGTCATGCACACTAAATTGGAGTTCAATTGAAAGATGCATAGAGACAGATGTCTAGAATGAGAAGAAACTAGCAGTAGCAATATCAATAAAACAATCTTAACAGGAAAGGAACCAAGTGAATTATAACAGGGTTCCATGAATGTTGTTAAATCATTCCGTGAGAGGGAAAGGTAAGTATACTGAATGCCTGTCTTGCCTCATTTCTACTGTCTATGGTAGGACTGCTGATTTTCCACTATCATGCAGTTCAAGCTGAAAATCTGGGGAAAAAATGCATCCAGTTATTCCATTCAAAGGTCAGTACCATAACATGGCTGTGTTATAGTTGAGAGATGGGACTAAAGTTCAGGGCTAGGAAAGGAGAAAGTTTTAGGAAAGGTATTTCCCATCAGCATTCCCCTTTCCCTCACCTATGCAGTCTCCTTTCCTCACCTACGGCTGTTGCAGCATGTTATTACTGTTATTGTTGGTTCCTTCATTACTTCAAATTCTAACCCAAATTCTCTTTTCCTCAGGGATAGCTATAAAACTACTTTATTCCAAACTCCTGACCCAAAACACCCTCTCCCTTCCTCAAGTACACAGTTTAACAAATGTTACTTTAAAGTCAACTCATATTATTTGCTGTTTGTGCCAATTCTGATGCAGAAAAATCCATTTACATTATTAATTTACCCTTATAAATTGTTTAAGGCTTAAACTTTTAAAATACAAGTCGATGCTTTATAATTACTGCACTTCAAATATTCCAGTTTTCCTCAATAGACTGGGCAAATTACATGTAAAATAGCTATCTGAACAGTAATGAAAGCTATTTAAGTCTGCACTTTCAATTGGAGCTAGAAGGAACACAAATGCTCGTGTGGTTGAACCCCTTTAACATTTGACAACCAGTGTCAGCATTTTTATTGACAACCAAAGAAGAAGTCATGGCCTGGGTAAACTAATCCACTCAAGGGAACCCAAACCAGGTGTTGAGTCTGCCAGGCCAGTGTTCCAGATCCTGCACTCAAGGTTCGATCCACAATCCACAGTTGGGGAAGCATTAGCATCATCCAAGAGCCTTTAGAAATGCAGACTCTCAGCTCCACCTCAGTCCTACAGAACCGGAACCTTCATTTCATCACCCTCCCCAGGTGATCTGGATGCTTATGCATGTTCCAGAAGCTCTGTCCTACAACATCAAACTGCTCTGCTTTTGCTCTCCTTTATGGGTGACATACAAGTTGGAAGCAAACACTCCACTAAGTACATTTAAAGGGCTTAAATAGTATCAGGTGGGAAAATGCTTCCACACACTACTTGGACTATGCACCTCATTTTCAAAAACAGAAGACATTTGACATTTTTAAGCCCTTAGTTGAATTCCAATGATAAACACAATGTCCTAGATATGTACTCATCAGGTGAGTTCTAGTGCGACTCATTGTAGACTACTTTAAATAAGTTACAGAATTATAGAACAGAATTACAGAAAAGTTAGAATAAAATATAATGTGTAGGCTATAATGGCAAAATGTAAATTGTCAAATAATTTTCAAGGGATCATAATTTTTAAGCTCTCATGTTTAAAGTAAGATATTCGTTTACTTCATTGTTGCATAGCAAATGTTCTCAAAAGGCTTATTTTACAAGATGACATTTCTAGAATGGTGCTTCTAAAATACATAAATATTATTAAAACCAGTTTATTTTCTAAATCATTTTGATTATATAGTCTGGGAATTTATTTAGAAAAATCTATGAAGAGAAATTCTTCTAAGAAGTAAAAAAAATGACTTGGCTTAGTTTAAATAACCAAAATTCTGAATGAGTTAAAATGCAAGTGTTTATTATATAGAGAAATGCACTTCTAAATTTTGTTCAAATTCCAAGTGGAAAAAACAGAGATTTCTTGTCTTTGATGCTCACTTCAAATACATTTTAAAACATGTTTTCTTAATTGAACCTTAAAAATGTTTTGTAAATCATATCTGTTGTAAGGCCACGGTTTCTTTTTGCTTTGTTGACATTGTAATATTTTTTTTCAATTAAGATTAGACCAAATAAGGAAGAGTTCCCACCCATGACTTAGCATGGGCTGCAACAAAATGACAATTCCTACCCAAATAATAATTCCCAGTCTGCTCACAAGTTTCTGAAAAGATACATCCTGAAAGCCAAATGAGGGTCATTTCTTAATCTAAAAAAGTCTCCTTCATAAGTATGATAGTTTATTCTGAAATCACATGACATTTCCTGAATTTTAATTAAGTAAATAATTAATGTAAATACTTTTTAATTAATGTAAATACTTAAAAAGTATTTTCAAAATATAGTTGGTATTTTCAATTTTACAAATTCAACATCACTTTTAGAAGCACCAAGCTAATCCTGTCTGAAACAATTTCATAATTCTATAACACATTTCCTTTTGAACGGCAACTAAGAATTTAAAGGACATTTTAATTTTAAAAAACAAAACAAAAAAACCTGGGAAATATTCCAACCTTCTTTCTTCTCGATTTCTTTCCTCAAGTTTCTGTAGCCTTCAAAATCACGAGGCACAGTATTGGAAGGCCAAGCCAATGAAGGACAAACCAGACAGTAAAAAGCGAGAGTGATAAGGAGGTAAAAATGAAACATGAGCTTGAAGACTTTAAAATAAATTTTAAAGATATCATCAAAGGATAATACACAGTAAAAAGGCAATACATTTTGTAAGAATAAAAAGTAAGTAGAAAAACAAGCAGCATTATATCTAAGAAGAATATGTAGACTATCGGTTGAAATTATTTAGCAATTAAATATAAAGTCTCAATTTCTATAAATAGTAGGAGTGTTTGGATGCCATTACTATTTTAAGTCTGAAGTGGATCTCAGTTTCCCACAGAGGCCTACTTTCAATGCTATCCTCTGCCTTTTAAATCTTTACAGAAGCACTTTTTATGGCACCATTAAAAATTTCAAAAAGTAATGCCTTTATACCATTCTATGAAGTTACCATTAATACTACATACTAGAATACTACTTTTAAAACTTGATTTCTATTTTAATATACTACATGTGAACATCACTACATCCAAAAAAAAGTCCTATTTCAAAATTATACATGAAATGGTATTATGGTCAAATGAGCATGATTGTTATGATATTAGTGAAAAATTTTAATTTTATTAATTAAAATTAAAATCTCATAATCTCACTGTACTAATTATTAAAAACTAGCTACAAAAGGACGTCTAACGCAAAGGTGGCAATAAAATGGGAAGTGTAGTACTTTCCATTAGTAAGATTATATTTCAATCAGAAAACTATAAAAAAACCTATAAGCATGTATTTAAAGACTTTGAAATAAATGTAAAGAATATTGAATATGCAGAATTGGGCATCTTTACTCAATGGAAGGCACTGAATACCGATATTTGTCATGTAGACAAAAGGATAGATGTACTAGGCTCTGCAGAAGCATATACGTCCTTGATACGTTCCAATTCTGCCCAGAATTCCAAAAGCATCTTCCAGAGTCATCAATATTTTTACAATAAGGAGACTGAGTCTTAGATATGAATTATCAAGCCAGTTCTCTTTTAATTTTGTAACATACGTGCTCACATGTGATTTTTGCTTTTTAGGCCTGTGATTGTTTTTCTTATATGCTTATATTACGGCCTTACAAAGAGACTAGCAATCTTTCTGAGAGAGAAAAAAAAAACACCAACAGAGTGATAGTCACCAGGGTTCAAAGGTCAGTATAATGGCTAAAATAGAAAAGGAAAGCCATTGCCTAAGAAACCTGTTTCTAGAATTTCAACCTGACACCACGAAATACAAATATAATACAGTCTGATGAGTAGATTGACTCATATTTTTTGGTTTTTGTGTGTGTTTTTTATAGTGCAAGTCATTTAAAGCTAGATATCCAAAAACATGGGGATAAATGTGTAAATCACAGATTTTCTTTATACATAAAAAATGCAAAAATACTTTATTTCTAATCTAGGCTTATACTGATGATAATGAGCTATAGTGGCTCAAAAGATATGGTCCATTGGCAAACAGACCAAATTTTCTATTTTCAATATGAAGAATTTTTGTTTGCCTCAAGACAAGAGAATTATATTAAAACCTACGAATGAAATGAGCTAAGAAGTAGTTAAACTTTAGGTGTTTTACCAATTGCCTTTTTAGAAAAGCTTTGCAATCAACAGTTCAAAAAGACAATGGAGGATCAGAGAATAAGCTAATACTCTGGAATTTCTCCATAACTTGAAGGAATTTTGTTTTTTATTTTATTTAGTTCTGTTACATATTTGTTTTTTATTTTATTTAGTTCCATTACAATATTTCTATATGAGGGGGCAGTGGGGCAGGCAGAGAAGCAGATACAAATCTTGTTAACCATTCTAAAATGTTTATGTAATAAAAGCAGGCAATGTTGCCTAATCAATTATTCTTCCTTATTTTATATTATTTTTTTAGAGTATGTTTTTATTGATTTCAGAGAGGAAGGAAGAGGGAGAGATAGAAACATCAATGATGAGAGAGAATCATTGATTGGTTGCTCCTGCAACCCCGGCTTGTGCCCTTGACTAGAATGGAACCAGGACCCTTGAGTCCATAGACCAACACTCTATCCACTGCGCCAAACCGACGAGGGTCTCCCTTGTTTTCTTACTATCTTCACCTAGTTTACAGATCCACACAAAGGTAGAAGGGCAATCCTTAAAACACCACATATCAAGTCTTGGTTGTACCTTTGACAAAGACTCTGATGCTGAAGAGGGTGAAACTTGCATGTAAAACAGGACGCAGGATGTCTACTTTGAACACGCAAATGCCACTTGGCTCAAAATGACCCGGTTGCTGCTCTTCCTACCAACACTTACAATGTCAGAGGCCCCGCAGCCACTGAAACCAAAAACTAACAGCACAAAACAACGTAAATTAAGAGACATGGAGCTTCTAAAGAACGTGTGGGTTCAGTGGGGAGGGGAGAAAGCAGCTATGAGAACCCAAAGGTGGGGCCCCGGACAGGCTTGGGAACTCGCAGCCAAAAGGTGGTAATAAAACAATTCTTTCCTACATGACTGGATTTTTTTTTTTTCCTTAATGGGGTTGCTGCTCCAAATTCTAGTGTTTGGATTAATGTTTACTCTTACAAAATTATAGACATCCGTAGAAAAGAAACTTACTGGTTATAAGTCATTTCCACCAGCGTGAATTCCTTTTGCCAGATGGCTTTGCTCCCAAGTATGAATTTAAAGAAATCGGAAGAAAGCAGATGATTGTTAAACTGGGAGTCATTTGGAGACTTACGTGAGAACTGACTGTGGAATGGACGGAGGGACTAAGGCAGCAGGAGGACACAGGAAGTCAGTAAACGGGAATAAGAAAAAACAACGAAGGCAGAAATTCACATTCCACAGCCAAAGGTTGGCTACTCCCAGGAAGTGAAAGTTTCTTTCCCCCCTTTTGTCTTTTCCTAGTCCCTTCTGACTTAAAATCATTTTGTGTGAGTTAGGAATGGACACTGGGTATTTGTAACACTTTCTAGAGAAAAATTAGTCCAGTTCCAAACAATTTCTAATTGAACTTTACTGTATCTGTAAGACTGAGGCAGAACCCAGATTTTGTAATGTCTCTCTGATAAATAAAATAAATAAATCTGAGGCATGTAACATAACTAGACCAAAACCAACCTATCCAAGCAGGAGCTATCGCCTCCCTCAAGTTCCTATGGAAGGCTATCAACTCTCTTCAGTAAACCTGATGTCCTTATCAACATTTCTGGAAATCTTTATTACTTGTTTTGCCCGCAGCAAACCCTTTGGCTAAAATGAGAGCTTACGTGCATTTTAAAAATAGGAACATTACATGCAGCTAAAAGTTATTTGAATCTATAGCTAAAAGTTATCGATGGTGAACAAAATCTTTATCAAACCTAGTAAAATAGTACTGGTTTTCATTTTTTAATCCACAACAATGTTTGAATAGGGTGGTAAGAAAAATTCTATTAAATTTAAGTTTATGTTTGTGGTTAAGTAAATTCATAAACTGGTTCTAAAGGCTTTTATAGTTATATAGTCTAGGTACTCAACATTTTTATGGGTTCACACTATATTATATAGATTTCTGTTTAACAAAGACACACTAACATGTATGAAAATTATTTATAAAGCATTTTTTATAAACACTTATAGGAGTTATTAATCTTTAGTAAGTATTCATTTGTTTTTCTAATTCTAAACTATCTTACACTTTTTTCACAGATTAAAATAATATATCTCAATTAATCTGGCTTATTTTTCTCCTCAAAAAATTTTAAAATATCATATCACTTTTTGTTAGGAAATAACTTTTCCTCACTTGTATTTTCATGTTTAAAATCATTTGTTTGATGAGTTCTTCCTAATATTAAATATGCTATTATTTTTACCTTAGTAATTATTACAACTAAAAGAATAACTGAAATCATTAAATATTTTTATCTTGAAGTGGTTACAAGTTCCAGAGTAAAGCAACAAAGACAAATCTTAATAATAAAATGTTTTTCCTTTCATACTATTTACCAGTCAAAACGCTTACAACTCTGCATTGTCACAAAAATAACCTGCATCAGAGGTATTGATTTGAGATTATTTATGACCACTGCAAGAATGTCAGAAAAGCCTATGTTTCTATTGGGATCCGTCTCTTTTCTTTTATTTATATCCATCTGGTGATACAGTAACATTTCTGAATTTAACTCAAAAGAACAGAGGAGAACCTTGGGAACTGTACCTTTGGTTGTACATATTATTTATGAACACAAACCACCTAATCCTTTAAAAATAACTCATAACTTTTGACATTGTGACCAACTACAGAACTAGACTTATAAGTAAATCATAAGTCATGTGCATAAGTGTCATATTGTTGGGTCACAGTGGTTTTGATAATTCTATGATCATTATTTATTACTCTGCATAAGACAGAATCATTATATATATACTTTTAATTAATTTCAGAGAGGAAGGTAGAGGGAGAGAGAGGTAGAAACATCAATGATAAGAGAGATCGTTGACTGGCTGCCTCCTGAACAGCCCCTGCTGGGGACTGAGCCACAGTCAGGGCACGAGCCCTTCTCTGGAATTGAAACCAGACCTTTCAGTCCGCAGGTTGACGGTCAATCCACTGGGCCAAAGGGCATCATTATATATTTCTTAATGCTGCCATAATCAGCCTTCATGGAAAACACCTGCTAAGGCATCAGTATCTTAAGAATGCAACTTCAATTGCAAGGCCTTCTAACTACAGATGTATAACTCCTTGTTTTAATTATTTCAATAATTCCTTTTTAACTCAAGGACACAAATAGAATTAATATGAGGAATTTTACCTCCAATATCTTTGACCAACTGTTTTTTGTTTTGTTTTTTCATGGAAGAAATGCTGGTTGCCTAAATAAATTTCTAAATAAACTGAGCAAAGCAGTAGGTAGACTACATGTCAATAATAATCCTACAAAGTGCATCCCCTGTAACTAACATTTGGTAAATAAGATAGCTGTGCTTCCTTTTGAATATCTAGCCAAAAATGCTTAAAATTATTTTGACTGGCAAGTTCAAAATATATTTGAGTGCACCATAGAATCCATACGTACACATGTCAAGAATTTATGAGTATTTAACCACTCACACACTATCAATGGTCAAATTCTATTTTTCTCCTCTTCTTTGCACCCAGTTGATTTCAGGGGGTAATATTATCAGGATGCAAGGAAAAGAAAACCTAGAACAGTGGTGAAAGGCGAATAATTCCTTGTGGGAAGAGTTAGGTCATAAATAACTGTCATATAATCAAATTGGAAGCCCGGCAGAAAGTAGTTAAGAAACCAAATAATATTAAGTGACAGCCTGATGGATAGGTTCAGCCTTTAGTTAAACTAATCCAGACAGGAACTAGATTGTATCCATGAGACTATTTAATCGCATTAGAAAACGGGGTGGGAGAGAGGAGGATGAAAACACTGAGTCATAATGGTACAGCAAGCATTGCAGAAAAGAAAGGTGAATGGAATGCAAAAGCAGCTATTTGAAGAAATAATAAAATAGTCTCGAATAGTAATTTTACCTTGTCATAGTCTAAATAAAATTCAATACCATAATATCATAGCTTAACTTTTTTACATATAAGTAGAGATAAACTATTAGAAGCAGAATTGTAATTGTCAGCTAATTTAAATGGCATTTTACTTACTCGTATACTTATGAGACTATGTGTACTCACTGTGATCGCAAATTAAAAATATCCTGAAAAGTAAAGAAAACAAAATAGGGATTCATAGACCAGTGGTTTTAAAACACTACCTTTTCTTCTTCTTCTTTTCTTTCCTTTTCAGCTTCTCTAAATCTTTCTTAGCTAGGTCTATAATTTCAATGGTCTCCTTGTCTGAGGATAGGATAGCGGGAGAGAAAGAGGACGGTCCACTGAAATACGGTGATCTCGCTGTGGCTCTTGTCAAGTTCTTCCGAAGGTTCTCATTTACTGCTTCACTTTCTAATAATTTTGCCCTAGTGGAAAATAAAACATATTTAAATAGGAAACATTTTTTTACGGTGGCAAAAATACGTAACATAAAATGCTCCACCCTAACCAGTTCTGCACCAACAAGTATATCAACGCTGTTGTTGCAACCACTGTCATCATCTATCTCCAGAACTTCATCTTCTCCAACTGAAACTCCACACCCATGAAGCACGAACCCCTCACTCCCCTCTCCTCCCAGCCCCTGGCAGCCACCATTCTACTTTCTGCCTCTATGAAGTTGACGACAAGCAGGAATACATAGGCATTTTAATTGAGTTGTTTTGCATGCGAAGTAAGATTTCCAGAATGTCTTTCAACATTGTTACAGGGCAGGTTTTGTTTTTAAATAAATGTGTTCACAAACATTAATGTGTATGGTGTTTTTTAATTCCCTGGTTATATAATTACAGAGTTGAAATCACACTCTTTCATGCTCAAAAGTGCCAAGAGCAATTGGATTGCTTGCGTTCTGGCCACTCGGCATTAGCTATCCCTGCTTTGCAAAGCCACCATTTAAACATAACCTACGCAAGCAGCATGGTTCCCAACCTTTCAGCGCCTCATTCATCAAGCTATAATAGCATTCCCAAATCTTTGCAAAGAACAGTTAGTCAAAGTTGCCCCTAACTGTCTGAGAGACGTCTGGCTCCTGAATATGTCATGGGAAAAGATGATATCTCCAAGGAAACCTGAGTCTGATAATTGAAAGAATTCTTTTGTTTGCTCAAGTCATTCTACTAAGGACAGAAGAATAAAGAGTGTCATGTCAGTAATATGCAAACCTACAGAACGACCCTGGAGTTGAGACCAAAAGAAAGTCAGTCCCTCCAGGCCAGTCCCTTTATTTTGATTTGATGGAAACCATCAAGAACACAGTTCTCTACTTCAATATAACAGATTTCCAAGGACAATTGGCAAAGGGGACTGAGCCAGGGCTGTAAAAAGAAAATGCTACTTACTACACTCTACCTCAAAACTGTAATACTAAGCACTTTTGCCATAGGTACAAATATTTCAGAGAAAATGCTGGATTATTTGCAACTATTAAGCTCTCAAAGTTATTGTCAGCTCTGTGCTTTTTTCATTATCTACCGAAATTATTCATGACACTGTTGAAACCAGCTAGAGACAGAGTGTATAGAAATCAATGAATACATGTTTCAAGTTAGTGTCCTACTAATTTTTAATGTGTGTGTATGTGTGTGTGTGTGTGTGTGTGTGTGTGTGTGTGTGTGTGTGTGTGTCCCGCTCCTCCCAGCCCCCAACAGCCAACTACTGCCGCTGCCGCCACCAGGGCAGTCTGTCCTATTAATTTTTAATGAAATTGTTTAATTATATATCTGGTGTCATTATGTGAGCAGTACAATAAGTATAATATTTTTAACTGGTTAAATGGCTGTGTACAAGCTTTTAGGTTAAGTGACTTCAAAATTATTTTAAAGAAATCATAAATATAATGATGTCATTTTTAAAAACAGGAAGGCAATCAAAGCCCTGACTGGTACTGCTAAATGCTTAGAGCATCGACCTGCACATCAAAAGGTCATGGGTTCGATTTCCAGTCAATGGCACATACCTGGGTTGCAGGTTCGATCCCCCAGCCTCAATGTGTGGGAGTCAACCAGTTGATGTGTCTTTCTCACATCAATGTTTCTCTCTCCTTCTCTTTCCCTCACCTTCTACTCTCTCTAAACAATCTCTCTCAAAATCAATGAAAAGAATATTCTCAGGTGAGGATTGACAAGAAAATTAAAATTTAAAAAAAGAAGGCAACCAACGTATAAAAACTCAGCTTAACTATAAAAACTCAAAGTCAAAATTTGTACTTTTCTGTATTTTCAATATTTATCACAAAGCTTGGGTGCATAATGATGAATATTAATAACAAATGAAAATATAATAAATGAACTGACAATAAAGACCTGTATTTTAATTGGCTGATTTATATAATAGAGAATTAGTGTTTTTAAACTAGAGGCTTAGAGCATGAAATTCATGCATTTGGGATGGGGGGAGAGGGGTTCCCTCAGTCTGGACTGTGAGAGAGTGCAGGCCAGGCCAAGGGACCCCACTGGTGCATGATGGAGCAGGGGAGGGACACAGGAGGGCTCCAGGGAGTGCCCTTCTTGTCTCTCTCAGTTCTAATGGGCTGGACCCCAACAGCAAGCTAACCTACCAGTTGGAGCATCTGGCCCGTGGTGGTCAGTGCACATCATAGCAAGTGGTTGAGTGGACTTAGCATATCATTAGCATCTTACACTTTGATTGGTTGAACAAAGGACTGGACAACTGGACACTTAGCATATTAAGCTTTTATTATATGGGAAGTTTGCATTTGGTAGGGGCATAGTCAATGTTTCCTCAATCTTGATGCTGATTAAGGCTAAAACCTTTAGGCCTCATCTCCACAAATCCCATGCTACATTAGCAGAACCTGTTTTTTTGTTTGTTTGTTTGTTTTTTTAAATGGGCTGTAGAGAGAGAGTCTCTCTTTCCCTTCACACTCACCCACCCATCCTCTAGTTGCTGCCTGCATTTCATTTAACAGGAGGCTAAGCAGTGAGGCATGAAAGGACCATTCATCTCTAAAAGCCTCCACCATTTCCCCTGTAAAATGAAGATGAAAAATATATACTTTCCTAGAATTATTATGAGGATCAATGATACAATGAATTTAAAACTCACCTGACTGATAATGTATTTAACAACTAATAACTATTTTATCAAAAAGTTGCTAACAACAATATAATCATCTAACATAGGGGATTGGTTAAATCAATAAAAACAGAAGAGAGTACTATATAAAACCGTGCAAATATCATGTTAGAAAATGAGTTATAACATTTTTAAAATGCTCATAATAGCTTGTCCAATTTCAAAGAATAGATAGCAAAGCAATATATACTCCCTGATGTTAATTTTGCTGAAGTATGTGTTGAAAAAATATTGAAGAGATACACCAATTGTTAACATTGGTTATAGAAATGGTAAGAATATGGTTTTAATTTTGTTTATACTGTCTTATTTTCAAAAATTTCTAAAGAATATGTAAATCCCACCAAAATAAGAGTTAATTAATTAGTGACAATGATTGTTTCACACAAAAATATGACATGTGAGTTATTAAAAGATAACTAGTATTATTTTACACCTAGAATGATACGACTTGAAATATAAACATTTCCAAGTGACAATATATAAATTTGTGTTAAGTTTAAGAAGCTGTAAATAAATGTCTTTCTAAGACCAAGTTTTGATAGAAATATGAATTGGAGCAGGATTTAGTAAACAAAAACAGAATATGAGAACTTGGACATAAATAATGATAACATGTGAGCTCTTTATAGTACTTTTGAATTTAAGAACTTTTATATCCTGTGCTTTTATTGGAGCCCCATAATAACTCTTTGAAACAAGCAGGTATTACCTTATTCTTACAGATGAATCAAAGCTCAGAGATGTTAGGTAACTTTCCCAAAGGCACACACTTCTTAAAAAATAGAAGCTTACATTTCAAACCAGGGAATCCAATTTAAATTCAAAGCTCATTTATGCTTATCCCATGTGAAAATCGTATTTATGTTGTAAATCACAGTGCTGGCCTCTACAAGCCGACTCCTCAGGAGTGGGACACCCCTAATTAAAGAACCTTCCAAGAAGAGTTGGGAAAGTGGAACAAGCTGCTGACCTACACCAAGAAAGATTCTATCACTGATTGGTCTCTGTTCGCTGAATGGATTAAAGAATGGTCTTGCCCTAGCCGGTTTTCTCAGTGCTTAGCATTGGCTCTTGGACTAGAAGGTCCTGGGTTTGATTCTGGTCAAGGGCAGGTACCTGGTCTGGGAGCCAATCCATGTGTCCCTCTCACATCGATGATGTTTCTCTCTGTGTGTGTGTCTCTTCCCCTCCCTTCCACTCGCTCTAAAACTTAATGGAAAAAACTTCCTCAGGTGAGGATGTACAGAAAACAAAGAATGTTCCTACGTTGAGAACCAGAAGGAAGATATTTAATGCTGCTTCAGTCACTAGGAGGAGTGGAAATGACCGCATCAGTCTTCTAGGAAAGAGTACCAACCACTGGCGAAGCCATTTGGCCAAAGGAGAGATCAGGCTTAGGTAAGGCCTTAGAATAACAGGGTGGAAGGCAGGGAACAGAGCAGGGGGTCAGCCTTCATTGTTGGCCAGTGCCGAGAGAATAAAAGAGAAGCAGGTTAGGAGCAGGGGGAGAATCTTTAGGAACTGAAAGACAGATGTCAGGTGTGTCTCAGAATGGGAAACATGGGCACTACAGAATGAAGGACAAGTTTGGGGCAGTAGGCAGGATGGAAATGCAAGCCCAACTTGGCTGCTGACCACAACCAGTACCCAGTGGCCCAATGGTCTCTGCCAAAACAAGATAAAACTTGGAGACATGTATAAGAACAAAAGTAACAGTTAATAGAGTCACTCTACTGCCACATCAGATGTCTGCTCATTTGTTTTTTGCTTTTGAAACACTTAAGGGATCCAATATGCCTATTAGAGGCAAGAACAGTGGAAACATTACTCATCTCTGTTTCAGAATTGTTACAAGAGCTCAGCCAGTGTGGCTCAGTGGTTGAACGTCGAACTATGAATGAGGAGGGTCACAGCTCAATTCCCAGTCAGGGCACATGCCCAGGATGTGGCTCCATCCCCAGTAGGGGGTGTGCAGGAGGCAGCCAAAGTGGTGATTCTCCCTCATCATTAATGTTTCTATCTTTCTCTTCCTCTCCCTGCCTCTGTGAAATCAATTAAAAAATATTTTTAAAGTTAAAAAAAAAGAAAGAATCTCTAGAATAGTCAGAGGAAGAGAAAGGGAAAGAGAACACAAATACAAGACGGAGACATGTTAGAGTCAGGGTAACTGTGAAACATTTCCCGCTGGGTTATTTTTGGCAAATGTGTACAGAAATGAGATCTGAGCTACTTAGATGCTCCCCATGGAGCTGACTGTGGTTTTACTGCAAGAGAAAGTAGCCGAGCCATCGGGACAAACCATGAAACCTGAACATATTATAGAAACGATTAGTGTCCCTGACCTTCTTTTCAATCTCTCTTCCCGCAGTCTGGGCTCAGGCGATGACATTCCTTTTACTGTTTTCTATCATTCCATTTACTACATGTACGCTCTCCACCTACACTGTGAGCTCCTTGTTTATGTCACACTTACTCAGTCATGGCGTGGTGCCTGGCATACAGGAAGCATTTGTAGTATGTGTGTGAAATGTGAGTGATGAATGAGCCTCTGTACCAGAGGGGCAGACAAAGTGGAGGGAGGCAATGATTCACACATAAGGTGGAGCTGGTAAAGCAGATTTTTAAAATGAGAGATGAGCCCTAGCCAATTTGATTCAGTGGCCAGAAGTCGGCCCCTGGACTAAAGGGTCCCAGGTTCAATTCCAGTCAAGAGCATGTACCTTCTCTCCCTCTTGGAAGGAAGGGAAGAAGGAAGGAAGGAAGGAAGGAAGGAAGGAAGGAAGGAAGGGAGGGAGGGAGGGAGGGAGGGAGGGAGGGAGGGAGGGAGGGAGGGAGGGAGGAAGGAAGGAAGGAAGGAAGGAAGAAAGAAAGAAAGAAAGAAAGAAAGAAAGAAAGAAAGAAAGAAAGAAAGAAAGAAAGGAAGAAAGAAAGAAAGAAAGAAAGAAGAAAATCAATCAATCAATCAATCAATCAATCAATGAAAAAATATACTTGGGTGAGGATTAACAATAACAATAAAAAATCAGAGATGACTCATTGATGTTGACCATTCCCAAATGGCGAGGGAAGGCACTAAAGATCAATCCACATGTCTTTCCTGCGTGTCAGGTTAGGTAAGTGCCCATGGGGGGTATGAGAACCAGAATAGGAAGAAACATGGGGACATAATATGGGAAGAGACGGAAGGAAAGTTGTTTGAGATGGGACCTTACAGAAAGGCAAGTACCTATTCCCCTGAAGGTCACCTGACCAAAGGGCAGAAATACCACCGCGAACAATGACTAAACAATAAACCCAACAGACAGCAATATTATTGCGCCGAAAACCCCAAAATGTGCATTATATCTTACAGACCACGAACCGTACCTGAGGTCTTCAATTTCTTTGATATAACTGTGAATCATGTTACTGATCTCCTCATTGCCTTCCCCTGCAAGATTAAAACACGGAGTTAAGAATTTCCTTCAAATTAAAACTTCAACAAAACAGAATGGGAGAAAAACACTAAGCTACAGACACAAAATGATAATGCTTTCAGACACAAGTCCTACAGCAAATTTTCCACCCTTAACTCCACAAGCAGACAGCAAGATAAAAACAGCGAAGTAAAGGGCACGTTTTGTTCCTGTAAGAATGTATTGTGTACAAATTAAGCATTTCACTGAAAATCATGGGCTGTCCATTTCTACTTCATTGTACACAGACTGACGTTTCTACTTCTAATGTTCGAGAGGATTAATGAACACAGAGAATGTGCCCTGCTCTCCCAAGCTGAATCCCTTACCCGCCCCACCCTGCGCGTGTACCTGCTCTGGCGAGAACCTGGTTGGCCTGGTCACTGACAAGCTGGGTGATTCTGGTCCTCAGTGCGTCCACCGTCTCCTGCATGGCCTTAATCCTTACTCGCAGGTTGTTATTCTCAGTCTGCAGCATAGCGTTCTCATGAAACATGTCATTGATGCTTTCCACTCCCTCCTCATCAATTATCCTTTTGCCCTAGGGAAGAAAAAGAGTTCCCTGTGGGTTGAGGAGCCTTAAATACACAAGAGATTTGTTTAAGGATATTACAGGACTATGCAGTTCTACAACCAAAAGCCCGTTGTCGTAACAGCCTCAAGGCAGTAGGGATCCTTTTACTCTACAGCAGTGTTTCCCAAACTTTTGACATATGTGTACCCCTTCTATAATTTTCGTAACGCTGAGTACCCCTCGTCAAAAAATAAAAATAAAATGGATGTATTTTAATAACAATAAAAATATATTTATTTTTTTATTTTTTTGGTACATACACAAAATAATAATAAATGAAAAATAAAATTATTCATAATAAAATATAAATAAAAGTTATTATATTATAAATAACATTTATTTGCACACCGGACCATCTCACGCCTCACAAGACTGTCTTGACTTGACTCATGAAAACATAGAATTAGGTGCAGCTAAGCACAGTGCAGTGCATATCCCCACCAAACTCTTCCCGTACCCCTGGGGGTACGCGTACCACACTTTGGGAAACACTGCTCTACAGCATCTCTCTGTGGCAGTTCTGTCGCTAAAGAAACTGATTGAGCACTGGCTGATGTGTCTCAGTTGGTTGGAATATGGTCTGAGGCACTGGAAGGTTATGAGCTCCATTCCCAGTCATGGCACGTGCCTCGGTTGCGATCAGGCCTGTACAGGAGGCAACCAATGGAGGTTTCTTTTCTCTTTCTCTCCCTGCTTCTCACCTCTCTAAAATCAATTTAAAAATAATAAATTGGTTGATTCAATAGGAAGCCTTTTTAATAGGTTAATAAATAGACTAAACATTATTAATGGCTACCCACAAGGAAAACCAGAGAATTCTACCTTCAAAAAGAAGAAGACCACTATCATGGCAGACAGGAGCCTCCAGAGAAACACGCGTGCAAGCCATCACCAAAGGCATCACTGTGTTCACAAAATGTACCACAAAGTGCGAAGTCAAACCCAGTAGCTTACCGTTTTGTACTCCATGAGCTCCATCTGAAGTCGTGTGATCTCACTGCGGAGCGCGTTGATCTGCTGACTAGCTCTGTCCTGATTGACCATCACCTTGTTCTTGATATTTCTAGCTCGATTGGCGTATTTGAGGGTATTTAAAGTTTCCATAAAATCCCTGTCTGAAGGGCTGACACATGCTATCATGATTGTTTGGCTGAAAGCGACAAAGAAGAATTTGGTTTACAGATAAAGGCAAATGAAACACGGCAATAATCACTTTTTTAAATCCCTGCCTTTTAAATAATATCTTCTCTTTGAGATACCAAAAGATTGACACTGATAATTTAAAAATAAAAGCAAATGAAAACGCCCCTATGCTTTACGACTATCTTAAAGAAAATGAATTTATATTATCCTTCTTTGACCCATAATGTCTTGAGAAAGTATAAGTATATATATTTATTTCTCCCCTCTTTACAAAAAAAAAAAAAAAGAGTTAAGCCAATGCGCAGAGAATAATTTTAAAACTTAATCTACCTATGTTCCAAATTGAAATTAAAAAATTATCTACTTAATATTTGAGGATTTAAACTTTTTTCCTTTTTATTTAATCACATTGAACCTAATTTTTGTCGTTAGCAAAAAATTTCGTACTAAAAGCCTACCACCTGAACAAATGTATAGTATATCCAATATGTTATAAAAAACATCATTTGTGATTGATTGGTCAAAGTTCAGGCCAGATTACACAGGAGAGAAGGGAAACATTACTTTACAGTAATGATGAATTGCTTTACCAACCAAAGAATAGAATAGTAAAATGCTTAGTATGCCCCAGCTATTATGTCTGTCAATGAAAAAGACAAGGACATTGTAGTCGGCACTGACACGGAAAGAGCGAATTTACCCACTCCAGTAGGGAATTCATGCCCATCGCTTCTAATTAATCACCTCCTAGTCTCCTGCTTCCACACCTGCCTTCTGCCTTCCCCCAATAATTTCAACACAGCACTCCTAGTTACCCTCTTAAAAGACATCCCATTCCACCCATCCTTTTCCCTTTATTGACTGTTGCTCATCCTTATTTATCCTCACTCTTTTTATTCAAGGCTCAACTCAGGTATCATCTCATCCAAGAATCCAACCCTCATCTGACTGTACTTATTCTCTCTGCTTCCTCACACCCATGCATATCTCTTTTTTATTGGTTATATTATTATTATTATTATTGTTGTTGTTGTTATTTTGAAATTTTATAGATGCCAGCTCTTACACCCCAAACTCTAGGGGCCAAGAATCATCAACTTTTATTTTGCATAACACAATATTTGGAACATGCTAGGCCATTAATAATTGTTTGTGTAGTATATTATGTGTACATAATCTTACCTAATCATAGACAAACATGTAAATTGACCATACCTCCACTACACCACCAGCCAATCAGGAGTGATATCCAAATTAACCCAACAAAGATGGAGATTAATTCAGCCACCTAGAGATAGGGTGTTCTGCCCCACCCCCAGTCTCTCAGGGCTTCTGGCAGCGTGGGAAGGATGGGGGGCTGGAGCGGAAAGAGTGGAAAGGCAGTGCTGGCAGCCAGAGAAAGGAAAGCCCATTCTAGTATGGATCTTCATGCATCTGATTTCTAGTACTTATATAATGGACATCTGAAAGTTAAGATAATTCATGCACCTCTAGCTCTCTTTTGATGAAGAAGATAAGGTAAGAGTAATGGTTATAAACACTATTAGAGAACAGGACTACTCAAAGTATAGATCCTAGTCCAATGCCAGTTTGCAAACTATTTGTAAACAGTTCATAATAAGTATAGAAATGAAAAATAAGCATTTTAAAATTTTGCAACATTTGAGATTGCTATAATCAATGAACTCGCTGAATGGAGTATAGATCAGTTCCAGTGTTTTGAATTCACATGGTAAGTGAATTCAAAATGGGGCAAGCTGAGTACAGTCATGCACAATATTAACCCACCACAGATCACAAATTAGGGGTGAAGGAGGAAAAGAACTTGTCCTTGAAAAGCATTGGGATCAAGTGCTTAAGGAGAATGGGAAAGTCAAGAATGAGAAGTGGTAAGATCTATTATATAGGGAAATGGTCATTAAGTAAAATCCAAAATATTCATATTAAAAAATGATTGTGTTTATGAGTAGCTCAAAAGAAAACATTAAAGTTGTTTACTTTTAAAGTTGCTCAAGTATATATAAAACCACATATCTGTCTTAAATGAAACCATACCATTTATATTATTATGTTATGTTATGTATCATATATTATACATTAGGGAGGAAATGCATTGCAATGTTAACAGTAGTTACTTGTAAGTAATAGAAATATAATTGATTTTTCTCATGCTTTATATTTTTCTGCACTTTTCAGAATTTTTGCTATAATCTTGTTATACCTTTATAAATGTATAAAATCCAGCATCACTTTTAAAAATAAGTCACTAGATTATGCATACAAAATATATGCAACTTGTGCCCAAAAAATATCTTTGATATAATTTTTCTTTTAAGAATAATTTATACAAAGGTCACAAAATGAAGGTCTTCTATTCCCCAAAGCTTATACAAAGTGCAATGCTTTTAAATTGAGTTCAGTCTTAAAATTCTAAGCAGGAATTGATGCTCACTAAAGGGGTCTTCTTGTTTGAAGAGTTACCACCTAGTAAGGAAATGGATGAGAAGCACCTGAGATTCTTTAGCTTGAAAACACTAAAATAGACTCTGTCAACTGTAAAAGAACAAATACAAATGTAAGGGCTATCTGAACTTGCTGAATTGTGCTGTTTGAATTTAAATGCCAAAAATGTTTCTACTCATAAAGCCAACATGTTGATGTTTATAAAAAGGAATGCATTAAAAAATAGTGTGTTTAGCTGGTGTAACATCAGAATAATTCAAAATATGAAAAGGGAGGAATATCAGTGATGCTGCTAACAAAGTTCATAAACAGCAAACACCCTGTATTTCACTCAACTGACATTTTTAGAAGTTGTTCCACATGCAAAAAAATAAAATTTAAGTTTTAGGAGACTTTGTAAAATAGTATAAAGCATATTTAAGTGACTTTGTATTTACTTAGACAGCATTTACTAGTATTTTTCAACAAAATTCTATTAGGCATATGCTAGGTGACAAGCACTTAAGCAGAACAACAGTAAAGTAGAAAGAGCATGGGCAATGGACTTCATTTACAAGCTAAGTGACTGAAGCAATGACTCTCTGGATTTCATTGTTCTCATCTACAAAATAGGAATAATAACAATACCTACTTCAAGGGAGGGTGTAAGGACTATGTGAAGTCACAACACACAGAAAGCCGCACACATTTTACACATTTTTGGTCATTGATAATTATTAGTTCCTCATCTCTCCTATCAATTTGCTTTATAATAAAACCAGTTTTTAAAAGTTGCTTTGCAAACTTACATTAATAATAACGGATAACTGAAATTCACAAATATGGGTAATCACGTATGCATACCTGTTACCCCCGAGGGAATCCTGGAGCAGTCTTGTCAGCTTAGAATCTCGGTAGGGGACATGTGTGGCTCTCTTGCTCTTGTCTCCCAATGCACTGATTACATTGCCAAGGGCCAACTGAAAGAGAGAGAAAAATGATAAAAATGTACTAGTTATAACACTTTTAAATAACAAAGGCTTATAGAGAATAGTATGGAGACGTGACAGGATTGAAAGCATTCAGGTCTGGGCTTTTTTGTGTCTGTGGGTTTTTTTACATTTATATTTTGGAGTATGACCTATTAACAAAGTTTTCTCTATGAACTATTAAAAACGGACACAAAACTTGACTAAAACTGACTCAAAATTTAGTACTTATATGATTCATAACTCACAAATACTTAAACTTCTATTTAGAAATTTTCTTTAGAGATAAATAAAAGACTAGGGACTTTTAACCATCCCTAGATTTATCAGACCATCAGGCTATGTCCCCAGAAAACCGTCAATTCAGGTTGCAAATTCTTCTCCTCAACTCAGTAAAGAAATAAAATATTTAAGTAGTTCAACAGTTTCATGACACTATCTTGTTGAAATATAGCTACCTTATGAGAAAACAAAGTCTCCTTTAACCAACATAAACATGTCACTATGATTCCTCTGGAAGAGGTATTCCTAATGTAAGTACTGCTGTCTTTAGAAATAAAATGATTATATGAGCTAAGCATCCAATATGGAAAGGAAGTAAGTCAAATCACAGAACTCTTTAGTCATTCCTCCTGCCACCCCTACTGCTTTCCTTGCTGCCAGGGCATAGCATTAGCCTAAATGTGGGTCACACTTTCCTTCGTGATGCAAACACCTCTACCGATGCCTCTGTTAGGGCCAACGGAGCATGCAGAGAGAGGCATCAGCATCACACTGTCTCCTTGGCCCTCGCTCCCAGAGAGGCTACAGTTTGGACTACTGGCTGCGCTGCAACTTGACCAGATATATCTGAGCATGCTTCAATAACCTAACCACAAAAACAAACCAATGGCTTTTGTCTTTTCCTGGTAGAACAAATGTAAATACCACCATAATTTTATCTCCTAAGTAATTCAGAACAATACACAAAATTCAGGTCCCAGGTCACTCCCTTAAACACAAAACTCAACCATATGATGGGAGCATCAAGACGGGTATCAAGATGGAGTTGGGAGGTCTGGCTCTGTCTAATCACAGAAGGGTTGTCATCATACAGGAGCAAATATGGGGCAATGGCAAGACAGGGACATATGATTGGAGGCCCCAGCTCCAGGGAGGGAAGCAAAGTAGAAATACTTGCTCTTGATGCTGTGAGCCTCACAGAAGTATGTCATTACTTTTACATAGGAACAAATGCCCAATTTTATAATGAAGTCAATAAGAAGAAAAGATTTATTACACAAAAAGTTACTCTAAATTTTTTTTCTTCCAACCCTGGCCAGTGTGGCTGGGTCATTGAGCGTCATCCCACGCATCAAAAGATTGCTGGTTGATTCCCAGTCAGGGCACATGCCCGGTTGCAGGCTGGATCCCCAGTAGGGGGTGTGCAGAAAGGCCCCCTTTCCTCTTTTCTCCTCCTTTCCTTTCCTTCCATAAAACAGAAACTTTATGCTAATAAACAATAAGAAGCACCACTAGGTGGCAGGGTATTAAAGTTAATTCTTACTACAATCTAAAAAATGCTCATTTTGAAAAAATCCACTAAAAAACATTGATTATCATTCCTGAAATAAAGCGACTGTCACAAAATGTGAGGGGGGGGGGGGGGAATGCTACTTTGAAAGTCACCCTGTGCCATAATAGAATTAAATGTTGATATTGACAAAATGTTTTTAAATGTGGAATTTTGTAACTCCCTTCCACAATATATACTATTTTCTGAACATATAAAATTTAATCCAACTACATTTGCATACATGAAGAAAATCTGAACTGTGGAAGACTAAAAAGTTGTGAGGAGATCATTATGCCTATGCTTCTGAGTTTATTGTAAACTCTCATTTCTCAGCTTAGTGCAAGGAGGCTTTCCACTTGGGTATTAAGTATTATAAAAAAAGAGAAAGGAGCAATGGAACATCTCAGTCCCAGTCTCAGTCTTACAAGTCCACAGTTGATGGAAATGCCTTCCTTTGCCCTCTCGCCTGTGGCTCCAGTTCGCTTCAGTCTTTCTGATCCTGCCAGGTCAACGAAATGGAACTTTGCAGTCAGGGTTTCAAATTCATTCATCTGTGATGATTCAGAAATCACCTTGTTATCGGTAGCATTTTCCTGCAGTTGAGAACAATAATTGAAAATATTTTTATTAATGTGACACTACATATATGCAAATCCCTTACCCCTTGTGTGTGTGTGTGTGTGTGTGTGTGTGTGTGTGTGTGTGCGCGCGCGCGCGCGCCCACACACACAGGCATATAGCCAAATAATTATAAATGCAAAAATGTCTGCTGGCAATTAGGAGCTCACAACAAAGTCAGCAAGAAACTTGACAGAACCCAGCTGTTACAAACTAAGACTTTGCTTACATTAATAAAAGAACACCTATAGCCAAAACCGGTTTGGCTCAGTGAATAGAGTGTCAGACTGCGGACTCAAAGGTCCCAGGTTCGATTCTGATCAAGGGCATGTACATTGGTTTCGGGCACATCCCCAGTAGGGAGTGTGCAGGAGGCGGCTGGTTGATGCTTCTCTCTCATCAATGTTTCTAACTCTCTATCCCTCTCTCTTCCTCTCTGTAATAAATCAATTATATATATATATATATATATATATATATATATATATATATATTTTTTTTTTTTTTTTTTTTTTTTTAAAAGAACACCTATAGCACACAGTCCTCAAAAGCAAAGCATCTCAGGCGACTACCTCCATCACCACTTGGCCACAGCTTGCTTTCCAGCTGGGTAGACACATATCCAAACATTTATTTCAAAGCCTTACACAGTTAGCCAGCTTCAGCTTAAACAGGATCGGAGGCATCTCATTGTGAAAGGAAGTAATTAAACAAGCTAAATGTGGTTCATATGTGCTCTTCTCCTGGGATTTATGTGGCTTTAGGGAAAGGATGACGGAAAGTTCAAGAAATTAGAGCTAGTAACTCACAGCATCTAATTGGGGACACATTCTGGTTTGACACAAGTGGATGGTAAAAATGGCATGTGAGCGAGAGCTCTGAACATTCATCTGCGTGCTGGCTGTGGTCCGGGATAAAGCACCCAGCTTCAAACACTGCATCATCTGGAAAAGGGGCGGAGAGAACAATGTGTAAGCAAGGTACCATACAATCGGAAGTCTGAGCTAATGCTAAAAGATACTGAGAGATGTAAAGGAGGTGGAATTTCATATTATTTTAGCTACATGCACTTTTTGAGCTGAACTTCTCAGTATAATAGCGTATTATCTTTTAAATGGGGGAAAACACTGAGATCCCATTGTTTGCCTTTTGCTGACATTTGCAGCTTTTCTTCCAAACTGCTACAGCGAAACACTTGGGAACAAACTGAGCAAAATCTTGAATTACTCGGGTTACTCTGTATCGTCTTTCAAAATATTTTTGTGACTTTTCTTAACAGTCTCCCTTAAGGAGCCGTGGTACAATTGTATATATGTGACAGCAAAAGGTGCAAAAGGATTGTGGTCCCAGCTTTCACCTTTAATGACCTAACTCTCTTTTTCTGGCTGTGAAAGAAAACTATATATACATTCCGTTGGACTCTTTTGATGCTACAGTAAATGAACAGACTTTATCGTAGTTGTGACATTTTTTAAGAATAAAATCCTGATATAAACTATATGAGGAAAAAAGGTAAGATTTTTACAAGATTTACACTTAAAAATACAATTTGAACTTATGCAAACTATAAGCAAAGCTGAATATTAAGTAAAGCCAAATATGCCTTATTTTAACTATAATATGAATGTCACCTCTGATTCTGTATTCACAGTACGTGTTGTGACTCCCACAGTATAAATTCCTCCAGTTGAATCTTCATGAATTCTTATGTTTGATTTTTTATTTTTTGCATCAATATCACGTGTGGTATCAAATAAGTCAAGGACCTCTTCATTGTACAGCTATCAAAAAGAAATATTGCAAGTTTACATTTAGAAGAAATTGCCTCATGGCTTAACAACATGTAGTGCATAATGTTATCTTTCAAATACATCTTAAAGTTCTTCAAGATGACATATATATTTCTTCAAAATAGATAAAACATGAATGAGGCAGTTATTATTACAAATTCAAATGAATGTCAGGTTTCTTTATAAGAATAAGAATAGTAAAGGATATAATCATGACTGATACGTTGAGAGCTAGCTAAAATGATCTATTAATCCTCTGCAAGTGATAAATAGCTCTCTATATAAAAAGCCAGCAACCATTCTGACACCCACTGTAGCCAGCAAACCAGCCTGATCAGGGAGAGGAATGAGGCCAGCCAACCAACCTCCTACAGCTCCTCCCCCAAACCAGCCCCATCCCAGATCCACCGCCACCCCTCCCCCTAGCCAGCTCCACCCCAATTGCTCCCCCCACACCAATCGGGGGGTGGGGCTGGCCAGCCAATCTCCCACAGACCCTCCCCTAGCTGCTGACCCTTGAAGAGCCCCCCATCCCATTCAGAGGTGAGGCCCACCGGCCAATCACCTTTCCCCCCCTCCCCCCAGCCAGCCTGATCCTGATCAGCCCCCATCAGGGCAGGCCAGCTGGCCAACCTCCCGCCATCTCCTCCTCCTGACAGGCCCGGCCTCGATCTGCCCAGATTGGGGCTTGGCCATCCGGACCCCCCACCCATACACAAATTCGTGCACTGGGTCTCTAGTTTAGAAATACAAGCAAACTCTAAGAAATATGTACCAAATGTAGACAAATTCCAATTAAGATTTTAAGAGGTTTTACTACTTAAGCTAAAAATGTATTTCCTATTGCCCTGCAGCCTTTCTTAATGTATCTAAAAATTAATACTTAATATTCTGCAAAGTGGGCAATGATGTTAGTGTGTCTGTGTCCATAGAGGCTGACAAACTTGAGCTGCTCCTTGGAAGAGGATGCACACACCATTTTTCTCTCAGCTGTGCTTCGAAGCCTCAATGCCCAACAACATTTTGGAGAGTAAAAGGGAAGATGGAAGAACACTTTTATTCTCTTTTTCTATCAGTTGCTTATCTTGCTTTTGGTTTTTTTACTAAACTGTGATAGCTAAAAATCAGCAGTAAGATAACATATGTTAACTTGAATTGTTTTTGTATTTTGTGCTGTGTAATGTCACATAAAATGTTTCGTCAATGACCAAATATTAGTTCAGGTTATCCAGACTAGAAGTAAACGAGAACATTCTTTGAACAAAGCACCCGGAACGATAATGTCACCCACCATTCACCTAACTGCAATGTGGCTCATATCCGACATGTCCTTGGACTGCCATGTCCCTCCCTGCACTGACCTACATTAATCCAAACCTTCCTCAGCCTTCGGACTTGGCATCCAAACATCTGCCCGTCTTTGCAGGAACACCAGCTTCTTCAGCCAGATCAGTGCTGCAGCCTTCGTCCTGTTATTCCTCGCGTTCTCTCCCTCCCTTTCGGTCTCAACCGCTAAGTTTCAGAACTTTGTGAGCCTGCCTGTATTGCAACAGTAATTATAGACAGGGTCCAGGGAGATTCTGAAATAAACTATCAATTCTTCTACCCTGTGGACACTGGCCGAGTGTTTATCAACTTAAAAGCCAACAAGGGAGACTTATCATCTATTGTCTATTCTTCCTGCTCCCAAGACCTAATGTTCATTTACTCGAACATCTGTTGAGCGCTCTGTGCAAAACGCTGCCCTAGAAGCCAGAAGAATAAAAATCACAAAGTCTACGGTCTCGAGGACAAAATTTAAAATAAACCAATGACACAATGGGCCCTTTACCTCCAAGAATTGTGCATTCACTTTAAAATCTGGAGGAGGAAGCCCGTTTTTCATTGCGGCGTGTTTCTTTTCTTCGATGCTCTTGAAAAGGTGTTTAACGGCACGGGAGATAATGCCCTGCTCCTCCTCGATGATGTTAACATCAAATCCTGTTCCCATGGTGTACGTTTTACCAGCTCCGGTCTGAAGAAAGCAACAGAGAAAAACAGGTGCTCGCTCGCAATAGCATCACCTCAGAGAACAACAATGAAAGGGCCACTGAATTGACACTTCCGGACAGTGACAGCTCTGTGACAAGAATCTGGTACTTACTTGTCCGTAAGCAAAAACTGTAGCATTGTAGCCTTCAAAACAGCCTTCAATTAGTTTCTCTATGCAGTGAGCGTAGATCTGTTCTTGTTGGGAGTCGATGTCAAACACATAATCGAAAGTAAAGGCTTTGTCTTTCCCTAGGAAGACCTGAGGCTCTCCCGGTGTGACCGATGTACAAATATGGCATCCTTCGATCTTTTCTTTGGCAAGTTGTGGTCTTATTCTGTGAGAAACAGTCAAGGAAAAAATAAAAGAAGATATAATAAATAGAAAAAAACAAACCTAATAAATAGGACAAAAATTCCTGGCCAAATTTTTTAAAAGCACTAATGCCTGCTCCTTCTGTTGTAAAGTTTAAATAAATTATACAGTCCATTTCAGTGTCAGTTACTTAGCAAAACCAAAAAATCATGAACAAGAGTAAATTAAATAAATATTTTTTTGTGGGTGAATACATTTCCTCAACTCTGTAAGAGGTGAAAGATTCAGTATAAATAATTTAGCTACCAAAATGCTTTTTGTTGCTATTTTTGTTTTAGAGTTATTTTTTCTTATTTCCAGGAAAGATAATATCTTTTTTTAAAATATATTTTATTGATATTTTACAGGGAGTAAGGGAGAGAGATAGAGAGATAAAAGCATCGATGAGAGAGAAACATCAAGCAGCTGCCTCTTGCACACCCCCTACAGGGGATGTGCCCACAACCAATGTACACTTGACCGGAATCGAACCCGGGACCTTTCAGTCCGCAGACCGACGCCCTACCACTGAGCCAAACCGGTTTCAGCAAGGATGATATCTTGATGCTCTTTCTCGCCTGTTTTTGTTTTTTAACTGAATCCATGACATTGGTTCACAAAACCATGCAGGTTTCAAGTGTACAACTCAACAACACATCATCTGCACACCATTCTGTGCACCCATTGCCCCAAGCAAGGTCTCTTCACCAGTGGTTCCCAAACTTGTTTGAACACATCCTTCTGTCAGCTTAACGTGTTTACACATATTCCCACAACATGTATATGTGTATTCATTTGTAAAGGACATGCACGCACGATACTGATTTGCCATATATCATGGCATACACAAAAGCAGGTTTTACTTAAAAATAAATACAAATTTCTCAAATTCATTACGAAATAAATACAGTATTTTCCCTCTGAAACCCAAGAATCACCAGGTACAGCTCCTCAGGTTTCCTGTCTGTACTTGGAAGTCCACAGCACCCAACCACCACACCAATCTACTCCAGAGTCTTCCTCTTCTGCCTCTCTTCTTAATGCCAAGGCCTAATTTTATTTTTGAAGAAGGACAGTAAATACAGTGATATGTGAACAGAATAACCCAAATTCTGGCCCTATTCTATTCATACTGTAAACAGGACCATCCTGAACACACCCATCACTGACTTTCTTTACCTGGGTTTTTAAGAAGTTTCTATTTGCCACGGAGGAGAAGCAGTTTAAGGAAGAAAGGAAAGGCGACCAGTGATGGGAAATATGGAATGATAAAGACAGAGGAAAGAAAGTATTTTAAAGGACTCTGATCCCACATTTTAAAGTTTTTCAGGTATGGAAACAGCCTATGGAAGTAGAACCAGTACACCTATTTTTCCGAATTAAAGTCAAGTCTACTCCCAGATCTCCCGAGTTTCAGCCCCTTCTGCTTCATCAGGATGAATGGTCAGTGGAAGGATAGGAAAGGCAATACTGAGAAGGGACTAGATCTGCGACTCTGGTTATCTAAAATAGTATTCTGTACTGCCAGAAAATGCGTTAATGACTATATTTGTTAATGCAATTTTTTTTCTTTCCTCCATGATAATGGTGTTTTTCTTTTATAAAATCTTTAACTTCGTGTATTTGTTGTAATGGGATGCAATGCTCATTGTGGAGCTAGCCAGGTACAATGGAAAGAGCAATGGAGTGGCCGCTAGGAGACCTGGGTTCTGGTACTTTTGTTCCTCTAAAGATAACACATGGTCTTCTCTCAGAGTCCCAGTCTCCTCACTTGTGGAGAGAAAGGGTCATTTCCAAGGTTCCTTTTAGATCTAACACTATTTGACTGCAGGATAGTTTATTTTATAAAAAGGAGAGAGAGAAAAATAATATTTATGTACTGTTATACAGATTAAATATTTAAATACACACATATGTATAATATATATGTAATAAAACACACACACACACACACACACACACACACACACACACATATATATATATATATATATATATATATATATATATGTAATAAAACAAAGGGTTTCTTACAAGGAGCTATATTGTGAACTATAAAACAGTCCCTGGAAGTAGCAACATTAACTTTCTGGTTCCACATTTCCTGACTTTCTCAAAATTAATATTCTCTTCTTTCCAAACTCCTCTTCTCCTATCTCACTCATCCAGCCAAAGGGAGGAAACCCAAACAAACCCCATCTCTTCGGGGAACCACTGTTCTGATTGTTGCCAAGTCAGAAACAGGAGAGTCAGCCTCAGTGACTCCCTCTTCCCTGCTCCATCTATCTGATCTGTTTGCAAGAGCTAGTAATTATCTCTGGAATAGTTTTTGAGCCCACACATTTCTCTCCTTTCCCACCAACACCACCTTTATCAAAGCTACCATTATCTCTTACTAGTACTTAGATTATTGCAAAAGTCAGTCTTGGCCCCCTGACCTGTTCTACTCCCTGTGATATTAGTGATAGTTATAAAATAGGAAGTTGAACAGGTAGCTACCTGACTTAAAACCCTCTAGTGAGTCCCTAAATCTCTCCGCAGCGTGCTCCAAGCTTTCATGAAAGGATTTTTGGTGGTGATGATTTCTTTTAAACCAGTTTCTCTAACAAGGTATGCCTTCTTTGGCCTCTCTGTCTTAAAATATGCTGTTCTCTTTTCCTGGCTTACTCTTCTCCACCCTGAACATCTCATGTTTTCCATTTCTGTTTAGATTTCACTTCTTTGAGAAGATACCACAAATAGTTTGCATTCCAACATAAAGTCATATCTGAGCCCAGGCTGTTCTCTGTCCTGAAAGCTACCACATTTACCCCAGGATTCTGCTTCCTCCCTGCTTACAGATAGCTTTACTACGAAGCCTTACTAAATCCCATGTAATAAGACAGATAAAAATAAATACACTACCTAAATGAAAAGTTTGAAATCAATTCCATATTAATTTTAAGTAGTTACAACCATTAGGCTAAGTTATTTGGCTAAGACACTTTCTTTTTTGTTGTTGCTAAATTATCACCTGAGGATATTTTTTCCCATTAAATTTTAGAGAGCATGGAAGGGAGAGAGGGAAAGAGGGAGGGGAAAAGAAAGGAGAGAAAGAAGGAAACATTGATGAGAGAGAGATACATTGACTGGTTGCCTCCCCCCATTCAATCAGGGCCAGGATAGTACCTGCAACCCAAGTAGATGTCCCTTTAACCAGGAATCAAATCTGAGACCCTTTGGTGTGCAGGCCACCACTCTAACCATTGATCAACACCGGCCAGGGTTTGGCTGAGATGCTTTCAATTTTATTTCAATATAACAAAGAATAGTTACCACTTGTACTGCAGATAAAACAGCCAATTTTAGAATTCCAGTGCCACTCAGAACTTAATCTCCTAACCTCCATTCATCTGATTTATAATCCTTGCTAATGGGGAGGAGTTTGTGTTTGAAGCAATGATGGACAATTCCATCCATTTGCGCGGGCAGGGAGAGAGAATGGCTTTAAAAACCAACAAGATGGGCAGAATCCTTTTCTACCACAACCAGGCAATGGCAGTTCCCCAGGAGGTCTGAGACACTCCTAAGAAGGGATGGTCTCCCCTACATGCATATAATTGGAAGCTGACTATACTTCCAAGTTTAGAAATATATTCACCTTTTCAATTCCCCTTCAAAAATTGGCATGTTAATCTCTCCAAATACCGAAATTTATACTCCAGTCAAGAATTCCCCGATGAAATTCTAACCCAACCTGCTAGTCCATTCTCAAGTCTAATCACACCGGCCTACACCAAACCACTGACCATGGTTTGTCAACTTGTTCATACTATTCACCAGTGCAGTGGTTTTCTCTCTGCTAGGAATGCTCTCCCTCCATTTCTCTTTCTAGAAACCTTTTTATAATTCTTTAAGACTTAGCTCACACATCTCTACATACTTTTCTAAAGTGTTGCCTCTTTCCCCTAAGCTTGAATTAATCTATGCAATTTGCACATGATTTTAAAGTAGTATATAGCAGTTTGAATTCTTGCTGTTACACTAGTAAATACATTCTTTGAAGACAGAGAATATATTTATTCATGCATAAGACAAAGTAACTCAACAAATTTCTATTGGCTGAATCTTATAACCTGCTCTAGTTAAAGAGGGTGGGAGGGTGTGGGGAGGGGGGAGATTCCAATACTAAGTATGCAGTCATCACAATAATGTACTAGTAATTTGGGCTCTATCACTTTACTCTGTTACTAGAAACTTGATCTTGAGCAATCATTTAACCTTTTTATGTCTCATTTTTTTAATCTATAAGATAAGGAGCCTGGATTTAACGTTCCTAAGGTTCCTATGGTTCTTTCTAACTTCAAATTCTATTATAATTATTCTTTTAAGAACAGCTAAATTCTGACTTAAAGGAAGCATCAATAATTGACCCTTTTTTTCCCTTCATGCAGTATATCTACTATTAGTGATATCACTTGTTCTTTATTTCTCCGTAGTTTTTATTATGCCCTCCAATTTTTATAGAAAATGTCCGTATGGCCAGAGGCACAAAGAACTTCATTGATGAAAACATTATCCGGGCTCCTAGCAGTGGCAGTAGCTGTAAAGGTTAGAGGAGATTGTGGGATTGAGATCAGTTCTTAAATTGGGCCCTCTTTTCTGTTTTCCGCCTTCATCATAAGCATAACTGGTTTTAGTGATCGAGAATATCAAATAAGCCAAAGAACTACTTTCAAAATATCTTGGATAGGACAGATAAATACAAAGTTAAACATTTTTTTTGGAGGGAATGACTTATAGTAGCAATAGTTGCTACCCTTGCTACTAGAGTTTTAGTCACAAAAGTGAGCATTTAACCTTTAATTGTTGGAAGAGGCCTGAGCATTCCTGCACATTCTTGCTGTGCATCCCAAGAATGCAGGACTCAACCCAGCCGGCGTGGCTCAATGGTTGAGCATTGACCTATGAACAAGGAGGTCCCAGGTCGATCCCCAGAGTGGGGTGTGCAGCAGGGGGCCAGTCAATGATTCTCTCTCATTATTGATGTTTCTATCTCTCCCTCTCCCTTCCTTTGTGAAATCAATAAAAATATATATATATTTTAAAAAAGAATGCAATCCCCTGACTGCTCTCTTCATGGATCCTTTCTCAAGGTTACATTTGTAGCATTTGCAGCCAGCAACCTTTAGAGATAATGCCTTCCACTTGATCAAGAGTTGGCATGCTTCTGCTTTCTATAAAAACAGTGAATTCGCAAGCTCAGTGTTTCTTCATATCCCACTGCCTGCACAGTGTCCATACCAGAATTGGTCTACGTGCACTGCCTCTATTGGACTGGGGGCAAGGGAGAGGGGGGGAAGCCATTCAAATGAACATGAAGTTCACAATGCTTATTGTACTCTGAGTAATGAAAGCCCTTCGCCTGTCACTCAGGAGTCTGTGTCTTCTGCCACTATCCATGAAACAGTAACAAGCTCGCTTGTGGAAAGTCTCAGGTTCCTCACAGTTTTACCTAACATGTACTAACTGTCCTTCAGCGAGTCACTCTGCCTGTTTGCCATAAACACAACGGTAATGTGATTTCTGCCACATCCACATCACAGCATCTTGAACAAATGAGAAAATGTGTGGCAATAATCGCCTATTTGGGTATAAAGTGATGTTGTTTCAGCACCACTTGAAAATTCTCCAAGTTAATTCTTTCAGGAGGCACCTTAACATCTTAAATCCATTGGGGCCTTCCACCTCGTTAAGGAATGAATAATTTACTCTTTGCCTTCCCCACACTATAGCCATATTTTTCAAAATGCCTTTGGATGCCCTGAATCTTTAAAGCAATTAAAGGTAAAACTATTATGTCAGGAATAGAAGGACAGCACAATAGTGAACATTGTCACTTGGGTATAGGTGTACATATACATATAAATATGTACACATATGTTGCTGTGCAAAGATATCAAACTGAATAATATTACACCTCCATTTTCAATGAAAAGTCATAATCCTAAAGATAATCTTTTCATAGTAATAAATAGCAAACCCCCATTCATCCTGATACTCATATCAGAAGAGAATATTATAAAAGCCAAAATGGGAAATATTTCAATATTATTATGTTCACTATCTCCATATAGCCAGTAAAGAAATTTTTTTTTCAGAACGGAAGCCCAAGTTCCTGAGTAACAGATTCTTTTAAAAGGGAATTAAATTTTTAATAGTAGATTTTTTTTTCTTATACTGAATTAAATTTTATTAAACGCTAGTGACTAGAATGTTGACAAATGACTAATCGATGATTTGTAGTTATTGAAGAGATAATGACTTCAGAAACATAAATAATAACATGCATTATAATTTATAACCTTCCTTCCCCCCTCCCCTAAATTAGAAGGTAGCACTAACATCACTCATTAACCTAAATCCAAGGATGCTGGTAGTCAAACATATTTTTAAACACGTAGTTTATAGTACCTCTAAGAGTTTCTCATACCCTTACCTCCCCTATTCCCGTTCCCCATTTCATTAAAAGCTTCACAAGAGATAAAGCCTTTTTTGCTAACAGGTTGGACACGTTATTTTTATTTTCCCCCACAAATAGGAGAGGAATAACATACAAAATATCTTCCTTTTTGCTGGTCATTGCTAACTACTTGTCCTGTTAGAAAACACTGTTGTCCTTCATCTATGGTTCATAAAGGTGACAAGTTTTTCCATTACCTCAGTGCCTGTGTACAGTCCCTTCTTTCTTTTGCTTGAGTTATTCTGACTTCATCCCCACGCGATTGTTGTCGCTCTCCAGTTCACTCAATAATCTGACCTGATTCCCACTTTGTGTGGCTCTTCCTTACAGCTATCTGTAACTAGCCCACTTGGCGCCCTGCGAACCCCTTTGTTCTTCCCACACAGACACCAAAAAATCCATCCCCTGGAAAGATTCTTTGCCTTTCTCATTAAGTCACCGTTTTTGGATGGTCATTAAATTGGATGCTACTTACTGGTGTCTAATTTGATACCTTCATGTTAATTATATCTTCCTAATTTCCTCCCTTCCATTTCTTACAAAATAGGACAGCTACCATTTTGTCACTCACTGAGCCACTGGAGTTTCACCAGGTCCCCAGTTCACTCCAGTTAGAAGACACACACTAGGTAAGGATCTGCCCCCACTTTAACCCTCTCCACCTGCTGCTCTAGAAAAACATTTCTGATGCACCACAGGAACTGGCTAGACCATGTGTGGACTTACTGAAATGTTTTCCTAAGAGACCGGGAGCTGCATAAGTAAGTAACACGGATCCACAAAGAGAAACTCTCCCCCCAGAAATGGATCTTTAATTACAAGGATGATTGATGGACAGAAAGGTATTTCTTTAAGACGTTCAAGGGGAAGAAGAAAGTCTCGGTAATTCCATGTAGTCTGTAAAAAGCCTGAGAACAATAAAGCTCAGCAGCCTGGCTGGCGTGGCTCAGGGGTTGAGTGTTGACCTATCAACCCGGAGGTCATGGTTAGACTCCCAGTCAGGGCACGCCCAGGATGCAGGCTTGATCCCAATCAAGGATTCTCTCTCATCATTGGTGTTTCTATCTCTTTCCCCCTCTCCCTTCCTCTCTGAAACCAATAAAATGATTTTAAAAAGCAAATAAGCAAACCACAGCAGTGTATACTAGGGATCAGGAAGTATACAAGTCTATGAATAACAGAGATGGAGAGAACTTCACTTCTTAATCCATTAATAATGAATCCCCTTTTTAAAATTACCCCAAAATCTTATCCTAATCTGAAAAACCAACTGCCTCATCTCTGTATGGTCCACCTGATTCAAGTTTATTCTAACCCACTAACACCAAAAGATATTCATAGTCATTCCTGTTTTCAATTAAAGTTTAATTTTCAGAGCGCATTGTTAATATTTGGGGCTGTGATTCTATACTAAACTACTCAGTCTCTGGTGTGCAAAAAGACCTATTTTCCTCAAATGCAGTTCTATGCCGGCTGAGGAGGGAAAGGAAGTGGGGTGAAGAAGATGAAGGCCCCTGCGCCACCTTCCTCTGACATCCACGCGCATGTCTCAGTCCTTTTGATCCCTATGTTCCACCTGAGGTGCAGCACCATGAGAGCAGCTCTCTCTTAGGCGAGAAAACTAGTATCTTTCATTGAGGGTAGCATCGCGCCACTCTCTCTATTGAATATCCAAAGTTCAGAAAACTACAATAAAATAGTACACATAAACTGACAAAATAAAGAAGAAAGTAGCCCTAACCGGTTTGGCTCAGTGGATGAAGAGTCAGCCTGCTGACTGAAGGGTCCCGGGTTCGATTCCGATCAGGGGAATGTACCTTGGTTGTGAACACATCCCCAGTGGGGGGTGTGCAGGAGGCAGCTGATCTGTGTTTCTCTCCCATCAGTGTTTCTAGCTCTCTATCCTTCTCCCTTCCTTTCTGTAAAAAAAATCAATAAAGTATATTTATAAAAAAAAAAAAGAATAAGTAGCCAAACATAAATAAAAAGTAGCCAAATTCTGGATTTAGAGAAAAGTGCAATTCTCTGCGTCACTAATTAATCCTTTTAGAAACTCTGAGGCTTTCTTCTTTAGCCTCTCTCCCAGAAATACAAGAGCTTCCATTCAAAAAAAAAAAAAAAAAAAGAAAGAAAGAAAGAAAGAAACAAAAAGGGACTAGGAAACAGGGAACTTTAAGTGACAACATGACCTATTCGCCTATTGTCGAAATTGCTCAGAAAATGTCTATTGTTGCTGGTGGCTGTATGTGGTGGCCATCAGAAAACTTGAGTCAACAAATTCCTATGGCACATCTACTAAATGTCAAACAAGGTGGTACCTAAAAAGCGAAAACAGAAACATTTGAGTAGGGTAGCTATGGGAGGGAGGAGGGGCTAGAAGAAAATTAAACATATGCCCAAAAGAATATTATATACAAAGGAGACATGGGGCAATGATTAGTCAGAAAAATGGCATTGGTACAGGAAAACCTTAAATGGGAAATGTAATGTAGATGTGGAGCGGTGATTAGCATTCTCCAGCTGGGCAGGGAGAAAAGGTCAGCCCAGGCAAAGCAGGCCAAGATGCCTGAGGCGTCTTTGTTTCTGATTGCATCATAGTCCTTTGGGGCAGCGGCACCAGGACAGCAGGAGTTGTTACGTGTTAGGAACATGTTAGGGGTGTGCTATCACCTAAGTAGGCATCCTACCTAAGACATTTTTCTCTAAAATATACACCCTGCCCAGGGGGTCGTGTGCCCCGGGTGAGCCATGTGTCCCAGGGGGCTGGGTGCCCTGGGCGAGCCATGTGTCCCGGGAAGCAGTGGGACCCGGGGGGAGGGGCGGTGTGAACCAGAGGAGGAGCGGATTCTATTCGTGTGGTCCTGAGATAGTCACCATAAAACAAGCAGACTGTCAAATGACAGCGGGGAGGGGAAGGAGACCTGGGGGGAGATAGGAGAACAAGTGAAGGACTGGTATGCATGCATATAAGTACAACCAACGAACACAGAACTCTGGGGAGGGAGGGCATGAATGGGAGGGGGGGGCAATGGTAAGCTATGTACACATATAATACCTTAATAAATTTTAAAAATAAAAAATAAAATATACACCCTGGTGCCCTGGCCAATGCCCTCAGTTGGTTGGAGCATCTTCCCAGGCACCTAAGGGTGGTAGATTGGGGTGTGTTGGGAGGCAACTGATCAGTACTTTTATCTCACACTGATGTTTCTCTCTCCCTCTCTCTTCTCTCTCTCTCTCTAAAATCAATGAAAAATAAATTAATAAAAATAAAAGAAGTATCCTGGTTTCTACAAAATGAAAGATACAAACAAAAGGCATACAAGAGCCATACTAGAGCTCTCTGCCAAATATCTTTTGTTTTGCTCTCCAGATCAATTCTTCACCATCTCCACCTTACCCTGTGCCCGAGGAGACTGACCTTCCTTGGCTACAATGAGCTCCTATAGCTTCCGGTGGGGCTCTCTGCCATTCTAAGATAGAAGTGGAATGATTTCCCTGGTTCTTTCCCAGCCACGTCCTTTTGTGGGTTGTGTCCCTCCACCAGAGGCCACAGCTGTGACAGGACATTAGCAACAGGAGAGTACTAACACCACAGTACTGCCTCATCCCTTCGAGTTTCCCTTGATTCTGCCCATCCTCTACCACACTCTCCCCAATCACCCTGTCTGAATGTGCCACCTGCTACCTGTTCACGATCCTCACAGGATCAGGGTTAGTCTCAGAAAATGAAAACAACCCCTTTTTTAGCACTACCACTGTCACCACCCCATTTCTGATATCAGTATTGACCTAGGATACAGAGCCACCAAGGTCCCTCCAAGTCTCTAGCCCTTCACAAGCAAGCTGTTGAGCCATTCTGTTTCCTGGGAAGAGCTGGAGTTTGAGGTACATGTACTGGATTTTATTGTTAAATATGTAACAACACAAAGATTAAAAAGCTTTCTCTTTGTCGAGAGAATTAGTTTTTTAAGTTCTTTCAATAAAAAAAAAATTAACACTTCAGTTTTGTTTTCCAAACTTTAAGAAAAGGTGAAGGAAGATTTAAGAGAGAAGGAGTAAAGAGGGAAAAAGTAATCTCAGAATGAGAATTATAACTAGATGATATTTTGGCTCTCATCCTGAAATCAATATGTTACTAATTTATCCTGTTTTTTTATTATACCCATCCCATTTATATACAAATTTTTCAAAAATATTCATATAAAGCCCCTTCTAAATGCAACCACTTGTCTTCCTGGGGAAAAGAAAGGAGTCTCTTTCTATGCTAAATAATACTGTATATTTATTAAATTACTTTATCATGAGAAAAACTGACATTATGACTATATATAATAACAGTTTCACATCCTTGGTTACAGGTGTACATTATCTATGTTTACAATCATTCCATAGAACAGTGTTTCCCAAACTTCTCTCATGAGAATCACCTGGTGGAGTTGTTAAAATACAGATTCCTGAATCCCAACTAAGAAGTACTAAACTAGAATTTTGGGGAACATATAGGTAAAATTGTATACTTAACTAGTGCTCTAATCTTAGAGCACTAGTTAAGTATATATAATAAATAGCTGAAATGGTAGGTCTTTCTCCTTCTATAAGGAGAAAGACCTACCATTTCAGCTATTTCTTAGAAATAAAAGTAATATTTATAAGTATGTGTGATATACTTGTGCAGATTAAGATTCTGCTTCTAAACTAATGAATACAAGTTGTTGATACCAAACTTTACCATCAAGAAAATATCATTTCTACCACAAACACTAAAATAACCCATGATTCTGTCATCTCCCAATAAACCCAAAGTGACAGGTCAAAGCAAAGGCAGGGGACACATTTTTAAAGGAAAGTGTAGTAGGTCAAATTTTAAGAAGATCCTCCATTACCCACACCAATATAAAAGTCTTGCCCCCTCTCAGTGTGATGAAACGTGTGAATATGATGGAATATCAATTCCAATTCAATTACTGACCAGCTGGTTTGATGTTTAAAAAAAAGGAAGTCAACCTGGGTCGGCCTGACCTAGCCAGGTAGCTGAGCTTTTAAAGGAAGGTCAAGTATCAAGAGACATGCAGATGGACTGTGGGGAGAAAACAATCATGTTATGAGCTGCATGTGGAGAAGGATGCCTTCAGGAGACCAGAGATGTCTCCAGACAACCGTTAGTATGAAAACGTGACCTCAGTCCTACAACCACAAGGAACTGAATTTTGCCACCAAACTGAATGAGCTTAGAAAATAGGCATTGAGGCCCAGATGAGAACTGCAGACCCAACTGACACTTCGGTTACAGCCTTGTGGGAGCTAAGCAGAGAATGCATGACCAAAAAACTTACTCTACAAACCGGGATACTTTCGAAAGTGAAAGGGGGGGTACATTTAATAACCATCCCAAGACAATAGTCAGAGTTAGGACTGTCCCAGGAAAACTGGGATCAGCTTACTCATGATGCACGCAGATAGAGAATTCCACCAAATTATAAAGATGTGTATTTCAGCTCAAAATGAGGAAAAAGCTTTTAAGCAATCAATTCATAAAAAATAAAAAAGATGGATTGCTACAGGAGGTAGACATGTACCTACAATGGCTGTCTACTGACAATAGATAACATGGTACAAAATCTCAAACCAGGTTGCATGGAGAATCTCCTCATATGTTTCAATGTATTGTTTTTTTGTTTTGTTGTGTTTAATTCATATCCCCAGGGCCTACTGCAGACATAATGAATCAAAATTTCTGGGGGGTGGGGTGGGGAAGAAGGGATGTAGAATATTTATGTTTAATTAGTACTCCAGGTGATTCTAACACAGTGCCAGCTCAGTGACAAGCAGTAATATTTGCGTTTTATTTTGGTAATGGATCCCTACCATGTTAGGGTCCTCATACACACATACATATAATAATGCCACTATTTCCACAACCTGCTTCTCTCCCAAACACAATCTGCAAAAAATATAAAAATAAAGTCACTCGTACTGGAGGAACCCCAGGAATCCCTCACCCCTGGACTCTCCTGCCCCCAGCAGCCCACTGGGCTCCCCTGTGAAACCAAGGGCCCCGCAGACAACAGGCCTATGAAAACTACGCCTCCATCATTGCAAGTAGGCATAGTCAGGCCACAGTTTACTGTAACTACTCAGAGAAGTTACAGTCTTTAAAATTTGTGTATTTGGAGTTTGTCTCAATTAATATATAAGTTGGGCCTTGTCATCCACCTTTGTAATAAATCACCTTTCTTCGGGGGCTCGGTTCTTCTGCCTGAGGATACTGCAGGTGAAGGTGCAGGCGAAGGGTGAGGAATCTATTCGTTTTTCATCATTCCCCTTAAAGCATGGCAGAGTCAGCCCCTTATTTACTTGTATAATTTTATTTTTTAAAAGGAGACAATTTTGGAGTTCATAAAAGTTTGAAAACCATTATTATCAAGTAATTTCCTACATATGGTAAGAGACGAACTAGATGACCTTAAAATTCCCTTATACATCAGCTGTAATATTCTGAAAACTTCATACTGTGATCATTCTAAGAACAACTACAAGGTAATATGATTGCCAATAAGATAAAAACATGGATCACGTTTCAGAGGGCAGAGCTGCCCATGTTTCTCAACTTCCCAGGTCAACTTTACGTAATAAAAAAGATTTCACTCCAAGGGGGTATGTAACAAATTCAGCAGACCTAGATTTTTAAAAATTACTTTCATATCTATGGACTGAATGCATGCTTCCAAATGAGGAAGCCCTGCCTCTCAACGAGATGGTGCTGTGACGCGGGGCCTCTGAGAGGTGACCGGGATTGGATGGGCTCCTGTGGGTGGGCCTTCCACGAAGAGATCAGTGTCCTCATAAAGGAAGCGAGACCGGAGCTCACTCTCTTTCTCTCTCCCAAACCTGTGACAGCACAGAGAGAAGGCTGCCATCTGCGAGCCAGGACGTGGGCCCTCACCACAAACTGGATCTGCCAGCACCTGGATCTTTGACTTTCCAGCCTCCAGAAGTGTGAGGAATAAATACCTGCTGTTTAAACCACCCATCTGTGGTATTTTGTTATAGCAGCCTGAGCTGACTAAAACACTGTTTTAGGGTTTACTCTCTGAGACAACTCTGCTATCTTACACAATCATGCCTCAGTGGGACTCGGGGTACAATATATTAAAAAATAACAAAAAAACAATCTTGGCAGCCTCTCCAAATAACAATTAGCCATATTTTTCTAAACATACACATACACACACACACACAGTGAAATTGACCATCAATGAAGTTGTCTTTCTAACAGTTAAACTTCCACCATTGCTTCATTTTCTACCGTTTGTTTATATTTTATGAGGTCACCCAGGCATCATCCAGGCAGCTTCATAGTAGTTCAGGAAGAAGTAAGAATGGAACATAAATATTAGCTTTCCCCTTAAAATTCTCATCAGTTGTATTTAGCCTATTACCTTAAGGTGTATGTGTTGTTGTTGTTTTATATTTTAAAAAAATGAGAAGAAAAAGAACAAGTGATTGGAAAAGAACAAGATCAGAAGGAAGGGAAAAGATCCCTGACAAGTGGGCCTGGGCAGATACCACAAAAAGCTGGCTGTGGCTCAGACGTCTCAGGCCGTCCATGTAATAAAGGAACGTCAGGGAACAAAGTATCATTGATACAGGCATAGAATGCACTTTAATCCTCTTTTTGAATTGAAGGTCAGAGGAAATAGATAAATCGCATCCATTAGTGTGGATACTAAGAGAGTTAGAAACCACATTTGTACATTTTGAGAAAACAAGCTGAGTGTCAGGAATTGAATAAAAATGTCATTGGAGATTTCTGAGCCTCGGTGAGCTCTCCAGGCCATTAGCTTCCCCTGGTTGGCAAATACTTAATATCCAGAAGTAGATGATGAAGATTCCTGCATTACCATCAACAAAATGAAGTCATAAGTAACAGACATTTTAGCTTAATTGTAAGAATGAAAGAAAACAGGGATCTTCCGACAGTCAATTCAAATTAATAAACCATTTATAGTGTGAATTATTTTTATACCCCTATATGTAAGACAGTGTTTCCCAAACACCAACGAATCTGTGTTTTAACAACTCCACCAGGTGATTCTCATCATGAGAGAAGTTTGGGAATCACTGATGTCTAGCTATGCTAGACATAGCTGGAGATATAAAGATGAATAAAATTTTTAACTTTCTGACTCCTGGGAATTTATCATCCAATGCAAGAAATACGGCAAACACAAAAATAACTGTAATTCAACAAGATGTATTAGTAAACAGCATAAAAGAGGTTTAGAACAGGACTTCTCAAACTTCAACATCCATATGGATTACATAGGGATCTTATAATGATGCAGAATCTGATACTGAAGGTCTGAGCAAGAGCTGAGGAGCTGCATTTCCAGGAGCCTACAGGAGATCTGAGATGGAAGACATCACGCTGCATTAGAAAAGGGAAGAAAGCACAGTCACACAGGAAGGGAACTTGATGTTTCAGAGGCCTCTGAAGTAGGATTTTGTGGGAAAATAAATAAAATGTAAAACAAACAAAAAATGTGCTTTTTTACTGATAGTGTGTTTTCACTTAAGATAAGTTCTGATCATTATTATTAGTTCCATTATTTTAAAAGAGCTATCTTCTATTACCTGTAGAAACATAACGGACAGAACCCTGGTACAGTGCCATTCCTAACAGCTAAGGGCTCTAGACATGGCAAAGTCCAGCAGGTTAGCACCACGGTATTGTAAGAGACAGTTCACAGGACGAGCTCAACAAGGAAGCTCAACAGCCCATAACGCTGACCCTGGTTGGATGTCCGACCCCAACGCCCTGGGACAGGGCTGCCCCAAATGTTGACAGCTACACCACGTGCAAGAATGCAGAATGTAGATTTTCTTTTTATTTTCCTCAAGCCACACAGGACTCTCAGCATTTATATTCACTTTCTGTTGCTGGGTAACAATTTATTATAAACTCAGGAGCCTAAAATAATACCCATTGACTTTCCCCCACAGCGCAGGGCAAAGATATTCTTAATAGCCCTTCTCAATTTACTCGAATACCCAGAATCCTTATGAAATGTAGACAGCAACTCCGATTTCACAGAACATAAGTGGTTTATACAAAGGTAAACTCCTGTACCCATCAAGGTAACTAACTATCCTTGATTTAGAAACAAGGATTTACAGAGCACAGAGGCCAACCATAAACCCCACAAAACTATGTCTCCATTAACATTTGGCTATGTTTCCTCGCACGTGGAAATACTCAGAAAATCCACTACATCCTTGTATTACACACGTGGGGTCTGTGAAAGCCTATACGTGCTCAACTCGAAGATAACCCCCTCTGGCTCCGTTACCTGCCCCAGCAGGGGGCCAGCTGTGAAGGCTTTCAGTGCACAAGAAAGGGGTCTGTGCCCCACATCCACATCCACTTCAGACCTGGCCACGGAACATAACAGACAACAAAGAACCTCCCAAAGGACGCGGCCAGGAAGCGAGGGCACAGGCGATTTCCTCCCTCAGGGCAAGGGGGCACGCTTGCCAGGAGGGATAACAAAGAACTTCTTCTGCTTCCAGGATAAAAATCTTCATGATTCCTACACACAGGATTTGGCCGGTGCTGAGTGGCGATTGGGTTTCCTACCGTCCCCTTTTCCAAACGGGAGTGTCTTGTCCAGCTTCTCCTCTGCCACTGCCTTTCGGATGTGTTGCCTGCCTCAACCTTACCACTGTGTGCTGGGTGTGCATTTATTACATACAGGGGTATAAAAATAATCCACACAATAAATGGTTTATTAATTTGAATTGACTGTAGGAAGATCCCTGTTTTCTTTCATTCTTATAATTAAGTTAACATGTCTGTTACTTAGGACTTCATTTTGTTGATGGTAATGCAGGAACCTTCATTATCGACTTCTGGATGTTAGGCTTGGGGGGCGAGCAGATGGAAGGTCAACTGGCTTTCAGATCGAATGTGTCAGACGTGAGAAGTAATATCAGGGCTTGAGAGAAAGAAGTGACTCCGCAGCACCCAGGTACAATAAACAACAAGATGAATAAAACCTTGGAGAGGGAATGGGTATGTTTCATGATTGGGAGGCAGACTGCCCGTGGAAGAAACTGTCAAAAGTCTTCCCAACTCCATGTTCTCCTTCTTTCACCGCAATAGGAATTGTAGCTAGGTGAATGGCGGCCCCTACATTTGTTAGCCTCCTTTGTTACTACATATAGTGACATGATTGAGTTCTGAATTGAAATCTGCAAGAAAAGTGATGTGTGCTACTTTTAGGTCAGTCTCTTAAAAGAAGCGGGGGGGGGGGGGGGGGGGGAGTTGTGCTGGGATATAAACATGGTGGTCTCCATTCATACACAAGATCAATATCCTGACAGCTACCTGTAAGCCAAAAGGTAAAAGGAGCCTCAGTCCCCAACACTGTCAGAGTCCTTGTTAACCCCGGATTAGCATAATAATGCCTATCTTGTTTAAGTAACCGATGTTTTAGAGCCAACAAGTAATATCAGGGTTTGATATGCCATCATTGGTGGCTAATGAATGTAGCAGCCAAGTTATACATGCTTACAAAAACTTGTCGGGGAGCGTTTTAATCTAATGAAGAGATATATGGAGAGACCCAGTAAATGGCTTAAAACACCTATTCCAACGAAACTGCTCATTTGGACTGTGACTCACTATGATAACCCTGTGTTTTATAAAACCATTTGCTACAAGATAATAATAGTCGTTAAAACACAGTGCTAAATTACCACTTATTTAAAAAAAATTAGGAAACCGCTAAACATACTGAAATGAAAGGCATTCTTATAGAAAAAAATGTGTAAACACAGTGAGAATGCCTAGGATTACAAAAGTTGGGTTTAAGCTCATTTGTAAAGGTGGCATTTCTTAAAATGTAAACTTTATATTAGCACATATGTGTTACAGAGTTGTTTAGAATTCAAGTTCATCAATTCATCTTATCCAGTTTTTTTATAAAAGTAATTTCAAATAAAAAAATCTATCATACAGGTTAATATTAACTCAACATTTAGTTACTAAATATTTAGCCAATAAAAACATATATATTAATGTCTCCTGAAAGTCCGAGAACAAAATAGATAAAACCTGTGCTCAATGTTGTTCACATAATGCTTTTCGTGTATCTTCACATATATAAATGTTTTCATTCTTAAAATAAAAAGATGCAGTATTGTATCGTCCATAACACAGCCTTCAAAAGAGAAAGTGGGACACACCTTGATAAAGAATGACTTCCATGGTACACTACCCTAATTGGCAACTAACACATTAGCTCCCCATGGATTTCTTTTCTATGGGGTATGCTTCACATTGCCACAGTGAGAATCCTCACAAACTAAATAACATTTGTAAAGATCTAAACCTCGAAAGAGCTTTAGGGAAGACACGTTTAGCATAGTCAGGTGTCTTATGTTAGTCCTCAGGCCACGCCCAGGTTCTGGGGTAACTGGGAGAATGATCTTGTTCTGCTAAGAACAGATCGTTCCCAGTCCACCCCTACCTAGTATTACTCTCTTGGAGTGCAAGGCACTTTTTCCCTCCGGTATCTATTGTTAGAAAGATGAAAATCCTTTACATTTTTAATTCACAGCTCTTTAAATAAATTATTTCAATTCCCATTACTCACTACATGTTGTAGAGACTTGTGAGTAGTTTCCAGCACACAGACTATCTCTCTGTTCCTAGACTGGCTGGGGTGTCATGCTGGGATCTGAAGGCTTAACAACACCTTTCTCTTATCTGCCACGCCCACTCCCACCACATCTTACCTTTATGTGGGACGTCTGTCTCTCCCCCACACATACTGCCACTCACATTGTGTTTTAGGGGGCTGTGAAAATTTCTCTGATTCATCTCTTTGTATCTCTTCTCCTATTTAATGCTATGCTTTCTATCTGGCAGATTATTAGGATAGTGGGAGAGAAACTTATGAAATAATTCAAAATGGTAGCAAAAAAAAAAAATCACCTGAAGTCTCTCCCAGCAGTGCAGTCCACTCACTGTACAACTTTTACGCATTATGGGCATTCAGGTCATTCCTACTACATTTTCCTATGATTTAAATAAGAATTTGTAATAGCCAAGAAAATTCCGGTTTAATAAGACAAAATCAGACAACATATGCTAACAAGGAAGAAGGTGAAGGCTCAAGTTTCTGAGAAAAACTGGAGATAGGCAGGTTTATTAAACACTAGATTTACTTTTCTTAAAGCTACCCTTTACTGAAAAGACTAGTTTGTTCAAATTTTTAAAAATTAAAGACAAAGAAGACCCAAGATGTACAACTTGTACATTTTGTTCAACCACAAAGTGTTGGTATAATTTCATTTATCTTACACCAACCTACACAGAAAGAGTAGCAAAACAATAAGATCATTTGTAAAGTCAGAACATTTTAGTGTCTAACACAGAAGTTATTCAATACATGTTAGCTGGCTGGTTGCTTTAAAGAAGAAAATAAAAGCAATTTGTCAGGATTGAATGAGATGATTAATAATATGGACATAGCAATGATATCTGTGATTCAGCAACAGCCTACTGTAAATACCAATCATTTTACAGACATAATTTTGTTGTATATAAGAATCCTAAAAAATACATATAATTTTTTACCATGTTATAGGTGAGGAGAGTAATGCATAGAGAATTAAGTGCCAAAACCAAAATTCAGGTCAAAAGCTATGTGTATTCCTGCCTGGTTGAGCCCCCATAACAATAACTATATGATTATTGTATTTGTGTACTATAGTCAGAGTAGAAGGAGTGGTAGCTAAAGTCTCAGTATAACTGCCGATCCCATCACTGAAACACAACATGAATCCAGAAGGATGGGTATCCTCTGTTATCTACATCCATTTGGTTCCTGAGCTTGGGTAGAAAGAGTTCTGATTGTAAACACTGATAGCAAGAAATTACATATCTATGTGGTTCTTAAGTTTGGGATGGCATATAGCAACAGTGTGAATACTAAAGGATTCATTCAAAAATTTTCAGAATTATTTCTTGAGTTCAAGTAGCTAGAGGTCAGTTGACAGGAGAAGCCTTCTGAATAGGTTTCTGGCCTGCTTACTATGGTCCTGCACTAAACGCAGTGGGGCAAACAGGCAGCTTAAACATGAACTCTGATGCCTAAGGCATTATAATCTACTTGGAGAAATTAAGTCTGTCACACCTGTGTGTAAGTAAATGTTAAGTCTTCTGTTCTATCTATATAAAAGCCTAAGCAACTGTTGCAACCAAACGGACAACTGAACAGGCTGTGTGGGGTGATCAGGCCGGCAGGGGGGTTAGTAAGGGACAATCAAACAACTGAACAGCAGGCTGCATGGGGCGACCAGGCTGGCAGGGGGGACAGTTGGGGGTAACCAGGCTGGTGGGGGGTAGTTGGGGACAATCAGGCCGGCAGGCAGAGGCAGTTAGGGGTGATCACACCAGCAGGGGGGCAGTTAGGGATGAACGGGGGGGAGGGGGCAGTGAGGGGCTATCAGGCAGGCAAGCAGGTGAGCAGTTAGGAGCCAGCAGTCCAGGATTGTGAGAGGGGTGTCTGACTGCCAGTTTAGGCCCGATCCCCGGCAGTAGGATATCGGGGTCCCAGATTGGAGAGGGTGCAGGCTGAGGTAAGGGATCTCCCTCCTCCCCTCACCCCGTGCATAAATTTTGTGTACTGGGGCTCTAGTATAATAAAGTACAAAGTAAAATCTAAATCAAGTGGTAGAAGAGCAATGATTTTAAAAGCAAAAATTGATAAAGATGGTAATCACAAAAGCACAAGTTAGGGGCTAAGATACAATGGCTCTTATTGTGGGAGGAAAGGAAGAGCTGGCAGGATCTGGGCATTTAAAAAAAAAAAAGGCTATTTCCAGCCAAAGGGAAGAGTCATGAATTAGGAGATGAGAATTAACAGAGTGCGTTCACAGAAGAGTGAAGAGGACAGTCTGACATACTTAGGTCTGGCTTTTCACGCTGCCCCTATCACCACTCTCCAGCTCCTTTCACCAGCTGCCGGCCAGGCCTCCGGGGGCAGGTGTGTATGATGCTTTCTCTTGTGCAGGAAGGAGGTCACCCTCCATTTGCTTAGCATTCCCTTGAAGGGTCTCTCCCGGATCCCCTGCGTTTACAATCCAATGGTTAGCCCTTCGCTTCTCTGTGGAAAACCCAGCACTTCCACACCTTTGGTCAGTCACGTAAGTTGGCCATGTCCGTGGAAAGGACACAGTGAAGCGCGTTACTCTTTGGCAGAACGCCCTCAGCTCGAAGAGAGCGTTAGCAGCATTGTGCACTGTAAAAACTCAACACCATCTGCGGTGCTGGCTCTTGCTGGTAATAATGTAAAATAAAATTCAGATCATCAGGAACTGTACTAAGTGTTGCATACGAAAGATTTAACGTTTTAAAGGGAGATGGGTCCAGAGCAGTAGCATTATGAAGAACCTACTGTGCATTGAAGCCAGTTTTTGATGGTCTGTGGATATGCCAGCCCCACCGGCACCACCGCCTGGCACTGTCGCTGTCCCAGGCTTCCCTGCGGAGAAGGGCGGGGCTCCCAGGGCAGCCCGGGGACCGCCTGCAGCCAGTTGGCACCAGACCTGGTCCGACTAGACCCACAGAGGCCCTGGCACCTTCCACTGCTTCCGGACTCAACTGCGGGGCTGCTCCACGGGGGGCAGAGTCTGGGTTCCCCCCAGCTGCCCAGAAGGCTGAGCAGCAGACCACAGTAGAGCTAGGGGTGCTCACTGACCACGGAAAGATAAGAAACAGGACGAAAAAGCAAAACAAATGATTCCCCTTTCCTCCCTCCAACAGACTGTTCTGAATGGGTGTTTCCATATGGCTTACTGTCCAGAGACTTCCTAGTGACGCTGCTGTGTTTACAGCTCAGGGATGTGCACTTGTGTTTGCGGTCCCATCTCCTCTGCCTGGCTTCGTTCCCCCCTCACCCCGCTCCCCTGGGACTGTACTCCTGTAGGGCACTGGCTCCTCGGCTCTGCCTCGGGCTCTGCTGTCTAGGAAACCCAGGCTACAACAGTCGGTATTAAACTAACTGAGGCCGGAACCGGTTTGGCTCAGTGGTAGAGCGTTGGTCTGCGGACTAAAGGGTCCCAGGTTCGATTCCGGTCAAGGGCATGTACATTGGTTGCGGGCACATCCCCAGTGGAGGGTGTGCAAGAGGCAGCTGGTCGATGTTTCTCTCTCATCGACGTTTCTATCTCTCTCTCTCTCTCCCTTTCTCTCTGCAAAATATCAATAAAATATATTTTTTTAAAAACAAAAAACATGAGCACTTTGGTGCGCTACTTTTTCAAAATAAATAAATAAATAAATAAACTAACTGAGGCAACTTTCCCCAAAGGAATGCCATTGTAATTAGCTAGTTATTAATAATGGAAAAGAAGCAAAGGGGAGGCCAGACACTATGGGCATATCACTTGGGCAGCTTCAACAGGAAGCTGCAATGTCCCCAAGGAACCCCCGGCCCGTTCCCTGCAGACCCCTGGGGGGAGGTCCAACAAAGGGGAGACAAAGGCATGCCCAAGCACGGTGAGTCAGAATGACCAGGGAGAGTGCCAGTCGGTAAGCCTGGGGAACCAAGGATTGGCTAAAGTAGGCAGGGCCACAGCAGGCTGGCACAAATTTGGGGAATACATAATCTCCCACACAAAGGAGTTGGCTCTCTTGTTCTGCTTCCTTGCATTTGCCCATGTTCCTGCCATACCCGTGTGGCCCTGCGAACCCCTGAAATGGACCGATGGACTGCAGCTGGAAACAAAAGCTAAGCCGGTCTGATGCCGTACGGGACTGCTCCAACATGGAGGGAAGCTCCGGGCACTGGCTCTGATGGCAGCCCTGTTAACGGCCAAACGGAACTTCTTCCTCAGGGGGAGGAGGGGCAACGGAAATGGGAATCTTGGCAGCTCAGGGATTTGACTCCACACAAAAATAAAGCTCTGTACAATATGTCATTCTCCCGTGCGAGTTTCAGGAAAATTCTTTTTCTTGGGGCGTCCCAAGAATTCCACTCCCACAAGCAACAGGTGGGCATGAGGACCTCCCCCCACCAGTGACACGTTCCCCACGTGAATCAGGGAGAAAGGATCGTTTGTAAGCACCCCTGTGCTGGCAGCAGGAGTGAGGAAAACAAGGACTGACACGGGGTTAGCATTTACAGTATGCCTGGCACTGTACCGGGGCTTTTGTTGTTGTTATTCCATTTAATCTCACTTAATCCTCACAAGAAACCACCCTAAGTTATGGAGGAGAAACAAGGCAGTATGGGAAAAGGGGTTAAGCTTCTAACATCTATAATACGAGCTCAGCCCGGCAATACAAGCTTAGCAGCTGGGGTTCAGCGTAGCAGTCAGCCAGATCAGGGCAGGCAGGTTCCAGAACCTGAGCACCTACAATAATGAACCAATCTGCAGGAAATCCTTTAGTCCTTTCCTCCTGTTTCTGAGGGCTTGATTTCATCTTTTTCATTGCTCCATTCAGATGCTAATCAAAGCCCCGGGGCGGCCGGAAAACACTTTTCCCTGAGCCGATGCTTCTGGAAATCGGGCAGAGCATTCAATAACCATGCCATCTTCCAGTCAACTGTCACAGTCTTTGTCTGCCTGCCTTTTTGAAAACAGAAAACCTATTGAATTTCAGCTAATGCAAACTTAATTTCCTTCCATTTTCCAGGTCATTACGGAAACTGCATGTGGTTCTAGCCAAGCAATCACCCTATTGCTTTTAGCAAATCTATTTACAAATGACTAGACAGAAATGAAACACTGAATTGCATGTTAGTTAATTTTGCTATTTCTGTAGACATTTTACCATCAAACAGTACTGACATCTATGTATATAAAAAGCCAGAGACCATAACAGCCATAACGACCATAAAGACTGGCTGCCATGACGCCCACTGTGGCCAGTGAACTGGCCTATCGGGGGGTGGGGAGCCCCTCTCCCCTACCAGCCTGCCCCTGATCAGACTCTCCCACCCTGATCAAGAGCTGGCCCTCAGCAAAATGCCCTCCCCAGCAGCCAGCCCTGCACCCATCAGTCCACCTCACCACTATAGGCCCACAGCCCCTCCCCGTGGTTGGCCGGCCCCTGATCAAACTCCCCACCCCAATAGGGGGTGGAGCTGGCTGGCCAACCTCCTGTAGACACTCCTTCCAGCTGGCCATGCCCCAATGGGCCACCACCACCCTGATGGCCAGCAACTCCTCCTCCCTGCTGGCCCCAACCCTGATTGCCCCCTGCACCCTAAAAGGGGTTGGCTGGCCCACCAACCTCCTGAAGCCCCTCCCCCCACTCAGTCCCACCCCAGATCAGCCCCCCCCCCAATCCCATCAGGGGCAGGACTGGCCAGCCAACCACCTATAGCCCCTCCCCCAGGCTGCCGGCCCTGGATAGGCACCTCCCAACCCATTAGGGGGTGAAACCAGGCGGCCCATTGCCCACAGACCCCCCCATGACCAGCCCCATCCCCAATCACCCTCACCCCCCCAATCCCAATCAGGGGCAGGGATAGCCAGCCAATTGCCTTCAGTCCCTTCCCCCAGCCGGCCCAGCCCTGATCAGGGCAGGTCAGCCGGCCATCCTCCCACCATCTCTTCCTCCTGACAGGCCCAGCCATGATCTGCCCCAATTAGGGCCAGGTCAGCTGGACCCCACCAGTGCACAAATTCATGCACTGGGCCTCTAGTCTATAATAATAAAAACATAATATGCTAATTAGACCAGATGTCCTTCCGGATGACCTTCCAGATAAAGCCAAACTGTGAGGGAAGCCCGGGTCTCAGGGGCCAAAGGAAGTTGGTGCTGGCAGCCAGGGGAAGGCAGGCCTACTCTTGCACAATCTCATGCATCAGGCCTCTAGTACCTAAATAGTTCTGGTATCCAAATGAACAGAAACCACAAAGATTCTACAGAATTATAGGATAACCACAAACACTTGTGCAACACATGTTATGTGCCAGACACTGTTTTATTGCCTCTGCATTGTTAACTCATTCAACCCTAGAACTTAGAAAACTCAAAAACTTAAAGATCTTGTAAGTTTGTCCTGGCTGGGAAGCTCAGCAGTGTCCCCATACACCAAAATTGTGGGTTCAACCCCCAGCCAGGACACATATAGGAGTCCACCAGTGAATGCATGGGTGAGTGGAACAAGAAACTGATGTTTCTCTCTCTCCCTCTCCCTTCCTTTCTCTCTCAAATCAATAAATAAATTGGTTTTGAAAAAAATAGATGATATAGATATTGATATTTCATGTAAATTCAATCCCCAACTATTACTTAAACATCCTCCATTATATTGTCATGGTAATATACTTCATTGAGAAGAACTCACATGCTGAAGTTCAGGAGAGCTTGGTCTACCATATATTCAGCAGGTAATTAATTAGGTAATATTTGTATGGCACTTTCAGATGTCATTTCCTTTGACCTTATATATAGTTTCAGCTCTCAAGTCTTCATCTCTATCCTAATCTCTTTCCTAGTCCTACAGTCATCTCAAACTCAACATGCCCAATTCTGACCAGACTGTCTTTTTATCATACCTTTGCTTTTCTCACACCAATCCCTAGTTCTATTAATGAAAAATCCAGTCATCCTAGATGACTCCTTCTCTCTCACTCATCTCATCTCTAATCCATTATCAAGATCTGTTCATTTTGTCTGGGTAAGACCTCTTAAACTGATACCATTATTAACCTGATTATTATTAAGAAAAGAGTAAAAAGAAGACTAGATAATATAGGAAGGCCATTTATACTACAGGCCATTAATACTCTCCAAGTCTAATCCCTACAGATCAATGGGAAAATGGACTGGACAAAGGCAGTTTAGATGCATGCCCAGTAAGGTTTGGGTGATGTGGGAAGATGCTTACTTGTCAGTCACACCTGGGAGCAATTCAGTGGCCAGAATAGGCATGGCTACTGCAAGGGTGTGACATGTGAAATATTTAACTTCTGAATAAAGCATCTCTGTCTGCCTCTGCCTCTCTCCATCTCTCTCTCTACTCTCGCTTGACTCCTGGTTTCCGAGTCAGGCTTGCAGGCCTCACAGGCTCAAGCCATGGGATGACCCACACAATGAACTAATGGACTGAATCTAGCCTGATGCTACATCAGACTCAACTGCACCATGGAATGGAAATTCTGGACAATGGCCTTGCTTTTAGCTCTACTGAACCCCCAGCTGCACATTTTCCAGGACTGATTTAAGGACATGAGACTTTGCAAACTGATAAAAACATAATTTCAGGCAAATAAAAACTATCTGTGCTCCAG